>CM076411.1:20358788-20958788 GCA_038363315.1 Mugilogobius chulae | reverse complement strand
CAGGGCTGAAACTATGCCTCTATTTGAGCAATGTTAAAAAAGCCTAAAGCAGAACTAAATTGTGGTTTACGACTTTGTTTTATCATGATTCAATTGTATTTTTCTGGACAACTTTTAGAAGATAAATGTTTATGAAGTTTCCTGCTTTCTGATTGGCTAAATCCAGATGTTACTCAACCAGAATCTAACCAATGAGAGAAGTACGTGGACTGTGTTTGAGCAGAAATACTGAATTACGATAGGATGATTTAACAAAAAAGCTGATTATTGTCATGTGGATGGTTCAGTATTTATCACATATTGCCCCGTCCTCACACACATCTATTTGATCCATCGGCTGAGGGAAATAGGCTCATCTGGCAAGACAATAACAAGCTAATCCAGGAGAGGGAGGTGGACCAAGCCTGTTAGAAGGAGGTTAGGGTTCCAGAAGGTTGGAGGGTTCTGGTCCTCGGTGTTACGTATTACCTTCTTTTTTTTTTTGCTAAAAGAAGCATAAAAAGCAGCACACCATTCCCCTTGGTCAGTCTTTGAAAGTGTAATGTGCCTTTCTGCTAAAGAACAACAACAAAAAACTATATTTAAAACTCATTTCCTTGTATTTTATCAGTGTCAATTCACATACGTATTTGTTCCTCCAAAGTCTGATTTTTTGTTGTAAACCTCCACGATAAAAGATCCATGTGTAAATGCACTACTTTTAAGATATGAATGATTTCCAGAATAACTTTAAAATGACATAATGAATAATACTGATGTTTATTATGTGAGTCCATCTGTCAGTGAGGTAAAGTGTGAGAAAGAGCTGGACAGAGCCCTGATGATCAGACCCTCTGTGGCTCAGTCGATGCTCTAATGAAAAAGAGTGAAGCTGAGGTATCGGCGTCCTGTCAGATCTGCTCCGTCCTGTGGGACCGGCCCATCACATGCATGCCTAATGCCCTGACTAATGCACTGTTAATGCACTCACAGTTCAATTTAAAGCTGCTCTTTATTAATGGAGTATTATTTCACATTACAGACAAATGGAAATATTCTGTTATGATTTTCAGTGCATTTTATCTGATTTATTGCACAATGGCAGTTTTATTGTTTGAATCTTTCTGTTTGCTAAATCAACATTCTTTATGAAGTCCTCAGAGATTCTTGTTGTGAATGGGCTCCACAAAAAGGGATTATTCGATTTTATAAACGTTCATGGGCCGTGCAATTCATCAAATTTCAATTTCAATCATGATTATTGCTGTAATCATTTACAAAAATTGTGTAATTGTGATTATGAACCGTGACTCATAAGTGAATTTGTAAGCGCTCAGATATTTCCTTGAGTAGATCCCAGACTGTTTCTTTACAATTGTAGAAGACATTTACATCGGCCCATTTTAATCTCACTTGATATCTCACCCATTTCATTTGATCTCTTCACTCTCTGCACTTAAGGAGCGCTGATGCTCTGCAGTCTTTCTAAGCAAATAATCATTTGAACAATCGTAATTTACATTTTTTCTGAATAATCATGAATATTATTTTTATCATAATGCAGCAACCCTATGTTCATTTTGAGATATCTTCTGGAAATTGGTACATTTAAAATGATTTATTGCGAGGTCAGTTTATAAACTATAATTAATTATAGGTTTGTTTGCACAGTAGCAGAGTGGGTAAAGCTCTGACTTATTAATAAGTAGATTGTGGATTTGAATTCAGGATTGTTCTAAATTAAAAACATAGGAAACGATGAGCATTTTCTCGCAAGAAGCACGTTACCCTGTAAAATGAACTTAACACTATTGGCCTGATTTATCAAACCAGATGCAAAATTGCGGGTGCAAAGTAAAAAAAAGAAAAGATCCATGTAATTTCCAAGCAATTTATGCAAACTTTAATATTGGAAGATGTATAAGTAACATATTACACAAAACTGTTATGCACCACCTAAAAGTCTGCATCTTTAGTGTCTGTGTAAAAGAAGGTTTTTGCTCCCACTAACCTGTTTGCACATGAGAAAATGCTTGATAAATCTGGCCCTAAGTGTTCCGATGTATTTTTTATTTATGTATGAACATAATGAAGTTGTTACAGGTGAGGAGTTTTGGTCCAACATGAGTACGAGTCAACTTCCTTTTGTGACTTGCAATTTAATTCGAAATTTTGATCCATAAATAGCTAAACTGGGATAAAATTTCTAAAACACTTGAAAGAAATGTATATAATCTTTTTGTTTTACTGAAATATGACGACCTTACTGCACCTTAAGTTGGAAATAATACATCTTCAATTCACGCAGCACTAACCAACATCTCTACATGTTTGTTTGCTCATTTTAAATGCTTTATACATAATATTTAAATACATTGTTTTCTATGACAAAGATTAATAGCAGACTAAAATATATTCATTGATGCCTCATTTCAGAAGCATCAGTGTAAGTATTGGTGCGCTGGGTCGGTCTCACGTCCGCGTCGCTGCGCCTCTCCGCGCTCTAAGCCTGCACTCATTAGCCGTTAGCACACAGCCGCGGTTGACACACTGTTAGTTAATGGCTTTAGCGTTTGTAATGGATCACGGAGGTCTCCATAAAACATAGTCAGGACGAGATTTATGCCTCAACCGCTGACACCTCATTTGCATATTATGTATCGTTACCTATCGTCCATAAATACAAGGACAACAAATGAAGATGGTGGTTAAGATCAGGACACATACATTATAAAAAGGTCTCCTCCTGTGTAATGAGAGGGGAGTCGGCAATAAAAATATGATTTCCTGCTGTATATATTTTGGTAGTTAATATTCCAGCTTCAGCTTATTCTGGGAAATGCCAAGTGCGATGTGGTTTTTGGCCAAGGCTGGATTGCACTAAAACCAGAATATTGTATCAGAGAGAGGCAGCTGGTTAGGAGTCAGAACAGATTATCATATGAGAGCGGATGAGCGAGAAGGAGGAGGAGGGGAGAGAGAGGGGCTATGATTGTGTATGTGTGAGGGGGAGGAGGGGGGAGGGGGAAACCTGCTATATACATATTTGCAGATGGGACACTATTAAATCAAAGTTGTCTCAGTAAAGACTTTTATAAAAAATGTAGATGATAAACTTGACCAAATTCAACTAAATAACCCAAATGAAATGTTATAAAATGAAAAATATCACATTTTTAATCACCACAACCAAGCCAGTTTTTATATGCACAAAAAAAATGAGACTTTTTTTTGTGTGTGTAGCAAAGGAGGAGCTTAGAACGTGAGTCAATCTGCAGCTAAACACTCATGTTTAGGAGACAGTGTGAGTGTGCTGTGTCTACCAAGTGTCTCCTCAAGACTGCAATCAGCGGGACGACAGCCAGCTCCCTGCCTGAGCTCTCAGCGCCCCTACTGGCTGCACGCTGTGCCAATCAAAGAGCAGGGGGCGGGCCGAGCAGGCGGGGGCGTGATGTCACAGTCACATGGATTCTGGTGTGGTCATGCTCGCAGCAGAGAGGCAGAGCTGTGGTGGCCAGCTGCTGCTGAGACAGCAGTGGAAGGCTTTGCGCTGCACATACTCGCTCTCATATGGACTGGAAGCTTAATGATGTATTTTGTGATTTCAGCGATGAAAGGTAAGAGCAGTCTGCATGCATGTCTATCTGTGCTCCGAGTAACAAGTAAGTGCTGCTATTCACAGGCTGCCAACTCTTTGCTTTTCATTTGCATGGCACGAGTGTGACAGGGAAAGAGAGAGAGCGGCTACAAGAAGTGTTTCTCTGATGGCTCCAAAGCACAGGCTGTGTGCTGCTCATTCATATGACTGATTGTATTCTACTTCCGAGATTTAGTGCACAATAGTGCAGACTGAATCTGTGTTTCTCGCTGCTGCTGCTGCTCTGCTGCTGAGGAAACACAAACCACAGGGTCTGTGGGCTGTCGCGCTCATCTCCACACAAGTAGCTCAGGCACAAGTTCTACAGCAGCACAGAATAGAGCCACGCTAAAGGTCCTGAGGTCGAGGGGGGACAACATGTGGTAGGTCTGCCCAGAGGAGGGGCTGCTGACTGGGGACGTTCAGATTCTGGAGCTCACCTCTCTCTCCCAGAGTAGTTCTGGAGCATGTGTGAGTCTGTGTTTGTTCCACTGACCTATTTTTGGCCTTGGTTTACATGTGTGGCCACGAGAGTACCATGGGTCCTCCCAGTCATGGTGCTGTTGATGTGGAGTGTTAATCCCAGAGCTGCCTCCCCCTCCATCACAGAGTCATACATGCGCACATGGAGCTCCTGCTGCGCTCGGCACGCTCACGCATGCCTGCACAGAGCTGCTCCGAGCCGGGCTCAGGTGCACCGCGCGCAGCAACAAAGAAACAGCTCTTATTTTACAAACACTCAGGCTGCACGAGGGTTTTACAGACACTCTTTCAACATCCAGGAGAAAGAATGCATGCATAAATACATACATTTAAAGTTTTTCATTATTTTTCATAATATATCGTTATAATATAATATGTCCACACAACCAGGATTTTTCATTTATCGCTTTTATTGTTCTTGTGAAGTTCCTATTTTAACTGACTCTCCTGTTTTTGAGTATTTTAATTATCCCTCATTCTCCCCTGTGTGTAAATACAGTCTGCAGGTTGTTCTCAGATAAAACCCAGGGTTTGTCCAACTTGATAATGTGATGTAAATGACTGGGGCTGCTCAGTGCTCTGCCTCGTGCGCTCCGGCTGGAGCTGCTCCTATCATGATGGGATTTAGGGACAGTGTCAAAAATTAAATTAAAATGTGAACACGCAGCGCTATAAGAAACTCATCTAAATCGCAGCAGTCATTTTCTGCCAGTGAAATGGATGAACCCAGAGTGACATTGGCTGCCTCTCCACACGTCTGTCTGTCTGCTGCAGTTAACAGTAACAGAAGCATCCTGATGGACTTCTGCTGCTGGTGATTACGCCACAATCATCATCATGTAGTTTATGTTTCTTTTTTTTATATAATTGAATAAGCTGCAAACATAATAAACCATTTATAATACTTTGTTACTTTGTAATAACACCAGCTGGGAAATTGACACACCAAAAAGTGTATCAAAGAAAAATACAAATATCTTTTTAGACAGAGCTTGGTATAAAATGCATTTGTTATGGCCATGTAGCAAATACTGTAGATCAGTGTTTCACATCACTTTAACTGTTGGAGAAATTTCATGGCACACCACCTACTCAAACATAGCCAAATTAAACTCATTTGGAATACAAAAGGATTTAATTTCATAAATATTTTGAAATGCAATTAGAAAATTGTGACTGGTTTTGTTTTAATTTTTAGCAAAACAGTTGTTCTAAACTCTCCAAAAGAAATTATTTATTAAATCTTATTTATCCGATTCCATGGATTGAAAGATTTTTTTCCAGGCACTCTAGTTAAAAAGTGTCCTTGTGTGTCAGTAAAACAACATTTAATTAAGCTAAATGCTTACTAACCATACAGTCCCCTCTATGATCTTTAGATAAACACCATCCTCCTCATGTTTTCTCCACATGTGTCCTTATATGAAACATGCTTGTTAGACTGACTACTGCTGCTGCCCACTTCTCCCTCTGAGCTGAGCCTCTCATGTTATCACCACCGCCTCTCATGGAGCTAATTACCAGTAATGGAAACATCCCTCTCATTAGGCCATGCAAATTAGCCAGCCTACTCAGCACAATTAAGATGAAAAATTCCAATTACATAATTAAAGAAAGTTGTTTGATGTGTGGAAAAGGTGCAAGTGTCTGGTGTCGATATAATGAAGCCTCTGTAGAAGTATTGTTGTGGCGCTGTATGTAGTCGGCCTGTGTCAGAGGAGGGGATTGTTGCAGTGTGAGAAGTTATCCTCCTCTTTGTGTCTGTGCATCAGAGGCAGAAATACATGAGAGCAAAGACCAAACGTAACAGGTTTGACTCACTGTATGATTTATTTAAATATCTTTTTTCTAATGAACAAGTAGTTACAGACACACTAAATTACTTTTGTGTGCTCGTTTCCATTTGCATATGTGGTTTGGCTAAAAAATGGCCACACTGTGACACTAAACTTATCAGTTGCTATGGAAACAAGCAGATGACACTATCTGGTCAAGTTCTGTGGAGAGGCAAGCATGCACATAAATAACAAAACATAGTAAACCACAAGTGTGATAAAAGTCTTCAGTGAAATAAAGACATAATAAATTACCATAAACAAAAACGCAATCAAAAAATGTATTAAATATAACACAAATCTATTACATATAAGATTCTGTAAATGTAATTCTTTTTACATCGGGGGTCATTGTGGTGTTACAATTGCAACACAAGTGCAGGAATGTGTGTTGAATTGGGCTGTGAGATATGAGGATATTATCAGTTTGGATTGTGCTGCATCACAAAAATCAAATGTGCTATTTAAGTTTTAATACTGATGTTCTGTACTTATTTTAAGCACACTCAGGAGAATTAGTGACAACACTGACAAAACAGCTGGACTGACAAATTATGAAAAGTACTTACAAAGGCTGTAGTCGATCAAAGAAATTCTTAATCTCATCTCATTGGCCGATTAATCGACTAAAATGAGTGAGGCTTAAAAGTGTGTTTTTGAATTGACCATTTACAGTATCTGAATAAAAATGTTTTACTGTTCATGCAAAAACAACCATTAATTGAGGAAATTTAAAAAAAAAAAACCTACATATTTATACAAAAATAGGCAGATTAGGTCAATGATCTGGTCCCAGATCTTTAACTAATGAACTTCTTTTAGTCACTGTTCAAGACAAATTCTTATAATCTTAAATAAAAAACTTTAGTTGACAAATAAAATTTGGTCGACTAAGACTCCATTAACTAGTTAATCGACTAAACCAGTCTTTCTCAACCTTTTTTGAGTCACGACACACTTTTTTTTTTAACAAATTATGTTTGTAAAAGTAAATAAGGTGCAAAATTGCAATCTTTGTGGTTTTATCAAACTAATTTATTGTCATCATTAAAACATTATAAGCAAGTAAACATTATTCATATAGCACTTTTTACAGATAAAAATCACAAAGAGCTTTACAGAAAGCAGACACATGTAATTACAACAACAAATATGCTTTGCAAAAGTAATTGCTTTTTCATGGCAACAAACGATTACACTTCACAAGAGAACAATTTATGATTCCTCGAAGCTTTAGGTAACTTTTGTGGAAACAGGTTTTTGGTTTTATAAAAACTAACGTTTAGAGAACCTTTTAACTAACGTTGCCTGAAGGTTTGCTGTTGCATTGTTTCAAACATGATTTTTGGTGTAACCTGGGTCTTTGGTTTGTTTTGTGTTTATCTTATCATAATTATTAATTATGAACCAGTGTCTGTGCAAACTAAAACTAGTAAATCAAAAAGGTCAGGTATCGAGTGTCCACAGAGAGCCTGGATTTGTGCTTTGGCTCCAGAGCAGTGGAAGTGAAGCTGCTGTTCTACAGAGAGTCTCCACTGATGGACAATTACCCACAATCTGCTTTTGTTTGTTGTTGTAGCCTCCGTTTCACAGCCAGCGATTTCTACAAAATCATTATTTACTGCTGGAGACGTCCGTCTCTGAGGAGTCCAAATGGAAAATAATATCAGTTGTGTTTTAATAAGACAAGGAAGGAAATGTAACAAACAAATGAACAGTTTCAGTAGATGATAATGAGTTTGTCAGATGAACAATTTGTTACCTGCAGATTGTGTTAGGTTATTGTTTTAGCCTTGAATGTTCCACAGTCTGGCTTTAAACTCTTGTCACTTTAGTGTTTGGAATTATCATAATAACAATATTAAATGTACAATACTGTATATTTGCGAAAAATGTTATACAGTAAATTGCAAAGAAAGGAAACGAAGCATTTTTTAAGATCCTATTTTGTATCTCCAAATCTAAACTGAATATTTATAGAAATGCCTTAAAAGTACAAAAAAATTACCCACAATAAATATTGTCTCTTTAAAATATTGTTTCATTGAAAAATAAAACAATGTTAAATAAGATAATGTGAATATACACTCGCATTAAGTCAAATTCACTTTGATCAGAGCATGTATATATTCCATGTATCTTAAAAGTATAAGTGTATTTTAAGTACAACAGTTTAAAAATGTTCATATAAATATTACCGTAATTTTCATATTATTGAGCGCACCTGAATATATGCCACACCAAACAGATTTAAATAAGAAGAAGGATAAAGTACATGTACAGGCCGCACTTGTGAAAAAAGTAGTGGGTAGCTAAATTTTGTAGTTGTAAAACAGTTGGCCATACCTGTTTGTCAAACCCTGATCCCGTCAGATCTCAGAAGCTAAGCAAGAAAGGGCCTGGTTAGTACTTGGATGGGAGACAGAACACCAGGTGCAACAGTGGGACGACGGGAGTAGATTGTCGTTGTGTCCTTGGGCGAGACACTTAACCCACTCTGCTTCAGTGTCTGCATACACTGGGTGAGTGGATACTAGATTGTAAAGCGCTTTGAGTGCCTGGAAAGGTAAAAAGCGCTATATAAATAGACCATTTACCATTTTTACCATTTAAACTTTGTCTTTACCACTTTAAGGTATGCTGTAAATGCAGCATTTTGTAAAAAAAAAAAAAAAAAGTAGGCCACTGTGTATTGTCTTAATCAAAATAAAAAGTATTTTTTTGGTTTTCGTGAGCCAAATGCTGCATTCTGATTGGCTGCGCTTGAGTGGTCACCTCCAGTCTGTTTGCTGTCTGTTGAAATATGTTTTTAGGACTTATTGCACACACGAAATGAATGTACATTGACATTATTATTTATTTATTTATTTATTTATTTACAACAAGGACAGTACACAGATAACATTAATCTCAAAAGAAGAGATGCTCTGATTTATAAAGCTAACTTTCATCTGTAGTCCTGACGCAGGTTTTAAACTGAAAAGTCCATCATTAAAGTTTCAGTGCCTCCTAAAGTTAGACTAAACTAGACAATTATTAAATTAATAGTAATACATTATTTACAAATCATTATGTCATTAAACAAACGCATTATTCATCGTGCAATACCACTTAAAATACCATTGTCTATCAAATTCATAATACATCAATCAATACTATTGTGACACCTCTGAGCCAAGTCAGATTTGTGGAGAGGCGACATCACTCACAGTAAAGATGAATGTTATTCTTGTTGTTTTCACAGTGTATTTACGAGCGATATATGTAACTCAACATGGATAATATGCTTAATGCCGTGAAACATTCCAGGCAAAACAAGTGCAGCCTCTTGCACCTTTAAAAAGTGTAAACTGCGGCCTCCTCATTGGCTCCCACGTCAGGTAAATCCTCATTGGCCTAAGCTCCTCCAGCTCAAGTCTCATTTTGCACTTGACTTTCTCGCTGCGTTCCAGGAGACGCTTATAGATCCTTTGAAGTGTCTTCCAGTTATGCAGCATTCATCTGCAGACAGACCTCTTTCTCTGTCAGCATTACAGGTCTGCAGAGCTCACTGGTTCATTCACTCCAAATCATTTCTTCTGTTTATTTTACAAGTACATTCTGTTGTTTTGTAAGCTAAACTCTTAACTGCCGTGTTGCATTGTTGCCTTTCGGGGCCGAGAAGTTGCGAGTGCTTTAAAGAAGGGTGAAGTTGTGCTCTCTTGTACTTTGATTCGGAGTGTGTTTCTTACCACTGGCTTTTCCTCCGCGTGCCTCCGGAGGGCTGTCCATTGGCTTTTTGAAGTTGCATCAAAGAGGAAATGGGGGAGAAAAAGCATTATTGATTTTGCGTTTTGTCTGACTCAAAGGCCGAGGACAGAGCAGCACAGAGGCAGCCGGTCTCTGGTGGTGAGCCCGGAGAAGACAGAGGAGAGAGGGCACGAAGCAACTGCGGAGTGGTCAGAGGATGGGCTGTGGTTTAGAGGAAATATCTTACATTTACAGTGTGGTGCAGTAGGGTTAGGGTTAGTAATGTCTATGCGTGAAGATTTGGTAGCAGCAAGTTTTCGTATTGTTTCGTATAGTTTCATTTTAGTATCGTTAACAGTGTCTAAGGAGCAGCGGTAAGCTTAAAGTGACTGACAGCTCTACATGATTTAATGTGCGCTTGGACAAGAATCGAATCTGTGAATGAGTAATTGGAGATTCTATTGTCATATAATGACATTTTTTACCTCTACAAAGCTTAAAGATAAATAATGGTCTGTGGTAAATTCTGTAGCTTATCAGTAATTAATAAACAAACTCAAATAGAAAGTGTAGGGAATGTAACTATTTCTTTGAATGTGGGTTTCAGGTGAAGCTGTTTGGAGGAAGAGAGGTCAGAGGTCACCACTTGCTCTCACAACCTTCTTCTCCAAGCAGGCTTCACAGGCCTCCAAGAGGAACAAAGGATGACAAATGATAGGTGTGTAGAATTTGGATGAGACGAGGGAACAGCAGCGCTCTCAAAAGGTCGTCACAACATGGCTTCTGCTGATTACAGAGTGAGGGGGGGCGTTTGATTACACGTCCCAGCAGAGGCCATTAGACTTCTGCTCTTCTTCATTCAGAACAGTGAAGAGCAAACAATGAGCGACTCCCTCCCGAGCACTAGGGGGTGCTGCTCTCCAGACAACTCTACTCCACAAACTTTCAGTTTTTTTCTTTGTTTTGCTGTTCTGATTGCCATCAGGCAGAACGTAAAGCTCCCCAGAGAAAGTCTAACTAACTCTCAAGGTTAGCCGCCGCTCTGCTCACAACATCTAAGATGCATGAAAGGAATTTATCATCATAAATAACAAAGAAAAACAGCCTTGCCAAAAGAGTCCTCAGATTGATTTTATGCACATGCATTCATTTGAAATAAAAGAAATGCTGCTTCAGTACTAATTACAAAGATGAAAGCACAGAATGTGCAAGGCAATGAACTTAGTCCAAAGGCACTGAACACGCTAATCATGGAGGAGATAATGAAACCCGGACAGTTTAGACACACACAGCTTTTCTGTGAATTAATTTCACCCAAGAACATAACAACTGTAGCCAGAGAACTCTCCTCTTCTCTCCACTGGCACAATGAATGTTCTTTCTTTATCGAATGCAGCGGTTGAGTAGATGAAAGGTCCACTTTACACTCTTGCATCAGGAGCTTTCTCTTATGTCTCTTGTGCTGATTGTAGAAACAGTCTTTGCGTTGTTGCGTTGCATTGCTGCCATGTGACATGGCCGCTCCTGTAAGTCTCTCACTTCCACAGCTGGAGCACTGCTTGAGTCTGAGAGCTCCTTGACCCATCTGAGCGCTGCCCCCCTGCACCCTGCCATTATCTGATTGCTGATGATGAGTTTACCGCCGTCACGCTGAGGCCGAGGTGCGCCCGGCCCCTCCCTCTGAGCTGATGAAGAGTCTGTACATGAGAGCAGCTGGCAATCACCCACCGCTCGCTCCTTCTGGAAGCTTTTGGGCTTGTTTTGTTGTTTTGAAGTAGTTTTTGGCGTACTGTTGGCTGCTTTCCCCTGGGCCTCTGCTTTCTGGATGAGAGAGCTCCTACTGCTGAGCACAGGTCCTTGTCAACCTGCTCAGCTCTGCCTCAGTCCAGCCTCCACCACCACGGCAGCAGCAGCAGCAGCAGCGTCAGCAGCCATGGTCTTAGACACCACATACTGTACAAGACACAGAGGAGAATGATTATCTGATTAGAAAGCTTTTAGCATACAGATGAATACATTTTCAGTCATAGTTTTATAGATGTGAGGGTTTCAGTTTGGCCTTTTTGTGGCTATTGGTGAACAATTCTGGGCAAATGAGATATTTTTGATTTTTCTCATGACAAAACAAGAAAATAAGCAAAAACTCTTTCTAATTTAAGGCTTCTTTACGATAGAACTTCCTGAATGTTCCTGTTTTCTCATTTGGACCAAACAAAGCCTTGTTAATCTTCAACTATTGTATTGTATGCTACCTTTCCTAGCAGCCATGTTCCAATGAATGCATCAGGGAAATTGAAACAAATGGCTTCTCTGGAGTTAAACTTGTATTCTTGTGTCAGCCTTTAAGAGTCTTGTAGCTGTTCACTGGATTTCTGTCACTGTAAAACAAACACTGCGCGTCGCCTTTATTTGCTCGCAGCGATCTGTCACTTTGCTCAGAATCTAAAGCAGTCGGCGCTAAGTTGTGTTTCTGTCAATATCTGTGTGGGGAAACGCTGGTTTAAGGCTTTTAATGTGCTGTTGTTTGCACGTCACAGAGCTGGGCCTAAACTCCATTTTTCAATTACCGTACATCACAAGAGCGCAGCAGGACAGCGTAGAGACTAAAATAAGTTGTTTATTAAAGGTGCCTTTCATTGGGTGGACTGATCAAATATGTGTGTGAGGAGCTACACTTGTACATCCGATAATGAGTGTTTGATCACTGAAATAGAAATTGAAATAAAAATAATTAAATAATGTTTAAAAAAATGTACTGGACCACCTTGATTTGTGTTCAATTGTTTCAGTCTGCCCTCCTTGTTAATTCAATAATAAACCAGACTATGATCATATTTTGAACAATGTTAAATCAGAAATATAATTGTGTAAAAGACAGGAAAGAAAATACTACAAAAAAGATGATGAAAAGCTGATTCAAATTTTAAAAAGAAAAATACGGTACCATTTTATAATAAATACACTTTAATCCACCTTATAAGCATAAATAAACTATAAATAAAGCCTTAATTATTCATAAACAAATGGTGAATTAATGAAAGAAACGGTTGATTAAGACTTAGTAACAACTTAATTGACGAGCCTAAGGTTAGATTTAGGGTTGAGAAGATAGATTGGAGGCTTATTAAACTTTTTCATTAATCATTTGTCCATGATGAACTAAGTCTTAATTACGGTTTTATTGAGCCTTTATAAGCAATTAAGTGTAGTGTATAAGTTAATAAAAAACAAATAAATAAATATATGTTATACAATGTGACAGTGTTAATACAGTTTCACACTTGGCCTAAAATTCTTCTTTAGGACATAATTTAGTCTATTTCAGACTAGACACGTCCATTTTTTTTTCTTGCTCAAAAATAATAAAGAGAGCAAAGAACAGAGCGAAACAAAGAGAAAGAGAGGGAGGGAGGGGAGAGAGAGCGAAAGAGACAAATACAGAGAGAGAAAGACACAAAAAAGAGAGAGAGAGATTGAGAAAGAAAGAGAAACAGAAAAAGAGAGACAGAGTGATAGAAAGAAAAAGACACACAGAGAGAGAGAGCAAGAAAGAAAGAAAGAAGAAAGAAAGAAAGAAAGAAAGAAAGAAAGAAAGAAAGAAAGAGGCAGAGAGTTGAGAAATAGAGATGGAAAGAGAAAAAGAAAGAGAGACAGAGATATGTTAGTATTATAACTGCAAAGTTTTCAGCACAGTCCTATCAAATGGCAAATATTAGAGCAAACTTGTGTGATGAGAGGAGTCAGAACTGAGAATTATTTTCATAACTTCAATTTATAAATAATAAGACTATAAAGAAATAGCTGTCTCGCTCAGGTGTTGTATTTTTGACACTTACACCAGGTCTCTGCTTCTTCTCTGTGATTTACCAACTTGAACTTATACACGTGGATTTTATTTTCATCCATTTCAGCAACTTTAGGTAAACACGGCAGACATAGGAGACCAACAGTGTTTTCAATTAGCCTCTCTCGTTAGCGCGCTCAGGCTAATTAATGTGCGTGCGATGAGTAAGAGCAGATAGACAGCTCCGGAGTAATGTATTCCACGGCCAGATTCCGAGTGTGAGAAAAAGTGTCGGATCAATGCCGGAGCTCAGGATACAGCGCTTTGAAGATGCACCGACTCTGACGAGAGACGCCTCCATCGACAATGTGTGTTATGTTTTTACACCAGATGCCCTTCCACGGACAACCAGATGCTTTGGTGTGACTGGGCAAGAGAAAAGAAACACATATAATGTCAATGGTAAAGTTTTAATGTACTAATCTTTTGATACCATAATATACTGTATAAAACATATTTTCAGATAATAGAGGCTATTCATTATATTTACCAGCGGGCCAATTTTTCGGAGGACTACGGTCACTTAATTGAAATACAAATGTGTTTTAAATTCATTATTCACAAACATCTTGCACTGGTACTATTCATTTGTGATCTCTTTTCATTGGAAATAATAAAATACAACAATATAATCTTAAAAATAAACAACAGGAACACTGAGGTTTCTCTCACATTTTCATCGACCAATTTTAGAATCAGTAACAGTTCCACTTATTATCTTAATTAGATTTTGTTTGTTGAGGAAATGATTTGCTGGGCAGCAGCTGAAACATCTTAAATCTCCAAATACAACATAAACTCTAACCTAGCATAAAATAACAACAATAGCAACAAAATATTTCAAAATTATTCAAAAAGGCACATTTTGTTGCCAATGTCCAAACAGAATCCAATGAATGAAAAAACTACACCTGTTGAGTAAGGTCTGTTTTATCAAGCTGGGCCAATACATATGTCTTGGTTTTTTGTTTGTATTATTACACAAATTAGTCTCTATTCCAGGGTTGCCCAACCTCTTTTTCTCAGTGGCCAAAGTGATTTTTTTTTTCTCAAAGGGCCAGAATGAATGATTTTGCAAGACACCAAGGGTCAAACCCAATTTTCGTTGCGCCTAAGGAGTTTATTTGCATTAATATAGTGAATAATTGTTTTTTTGCCAACATGTTTGAGCAGAATAAATTGGTGATTTGCTGTTCTTTGACTCTCTTTTCACCTAAAAATGTAATCAGACAGAAACTCCTCGGAGGAACGAGTTTGACCCCCGGTCCCCACTTTGGGCACAGCTGCTCTATATCTTTCTTCTATTTAGTGCTACATCCAAAAATTTCAAAGCGGAATTTAAATATTAGATGTGGTACATTGCATACTAGGGCTGAGCGATCTGGAAAAAAATCGAACCATTTTATGTAATCGATTTTTTTTCTTATATTGATCGATCTCAATTTTCGATTCGATTTTGTTTAACTTTTTCAAAAAACAAATGAAAAATGCTATTAATGAACCAAAACAAAACAAAAACTTTAATATGTACCATTTATCCCTTTTTAAAAAAAAACTATATATCAATATTCTGCTTCAAAGTTTGCTCCAAACTACAAATTTTTAATGACAAAAAGTTGTTTTGCGATTCGTTTCGATCTCTCTATTTTTTGAATAATGACCCAGCCCTATTGCATACCAAATTTTATGTCACTATTTATTTATTTATTTATTTATTTATTTATTTATTTATTTATTTATTTATTTATTTATTTGTTTATTTGTTTATTTGTTTATTTATTTATTGGGGTCAAGTTCAAGATATTTGACATTTTGAGCACAGCACATTTTCTTTCTTTCAGCCATAATCCGAGCCACTGTTTGCACATAATTGTCTTGCCATTTTATATTTTCGCTCCACCTGAATGGTCTGCTCTATTTTCAAAGTTATTATCTTCTTTTATTGTGGGACAAAAGCAGATTCAGATCAGAAAGTGTATTATTTTTACTTAAGTCTGTGGTCCAACACAAGTTTAAGCTCAAGATGACTACATTTTGTCCGGTTTTGTAATTTCTTGCTTGATTAGTTTAAATTCTAGTTTTTAGCCCCTTTACTTCATACTTTTAGCCGTACTAAGTGTATTGATGTGTTTTACAGTGATATTAGGATTTTATTTTCATTAGTTTATTATTAGCGTGATAGTCCAGAGCTTAATAAATGACACAGTGTTGAAATGTTTAAGGATAGCTTTGTCCAGTTAGTTCACATCTTCCACGCTGGTTACAAAGGCATGTTTGTGAGCCGTTACAATCATCCACCCCCCACACAAAGCCTCCTACAATGAAGGGTCTATTTTTAAATCTCTAATTCCAGAGCGTGCTTCCTCATCAGAGAAGTACAGAATTAGTGATGCATTCATCTCACATCAGTTTAAACACTCTTGTGTTCTGTGGCTGGATCTGTTCAGGACAGAAATGTGGACTTTAAGTTTTTGAATGTGTCGGTTGTTTGCGCAAAACTGGAATGATTTTCAGTATTTTAAACAATCTGATCAGATATGATAAAGATAAAAACATGTACAGTATGTGTTGTTTTGATGATGAAAATGTTATGGAATAGATAACGGTGTATTTTTAGTGTCTTTGATTCATTTGTTTACAGTTTTTGGAGGCTGCTGATGTTGTCTGTCTAAACATATTGTCTCTTTAATGTTTTTGAAATCCATACTTACTATAGTGCTTTCAGCAAAGTAAATGTATTTGTGACCACTGTAGTTATTTGTAAGCCTAACTTTTTTTTAATCAAACATTGTGGACTTGATCAAAACAGTGCAGTTTGTTTATAGTGTAAAGTTTCTCGTGTGCAAAGTTTTGACATGAAGTATTGTATATTTAACTTTTACTAATAACTAAACCTCTGCTTTAGTCAACATGTATTAAGTAAATCCACTTTCATGAGTTTTTAACCATGTCACAGCAGTATTATCTCATCATTATAAAGTTTAATTAGATTGATTCCTGCATGTTTGAGTAATCTTGTCTTGTCCTGCAGCTGATGATCCAGTGCTCAGAAAATCTCTGTTTTCACCTACCACCTATCCCCACCCACTTGTCTGTATTTATTTGTGATTACTCAGAAATTCAGATTTCGAGTAAAACAAAGGGTTTAAAATTGTCATGGAGCTACTTTCCAAAAAAATATTAATTTACCTTATATGGCTTATTAATGTTATATTCTGTATTTGGTGACACGGTGCCTCATAGCAAGAAGAATTGCCAGTCGACCTGTGGAGTTTGCATGTTCTTCTCTGCGTAGGTTTCCTTCAGGTACTCCGGTTTCCCCTACCACTAAAAACATGTCCGTTAATGCCTCGTCTTTGCAACCCCCTTGGACCCTCTGCAAAAAAAAATCAGAATCTCAGTGGAGCTTTCTGGTTAAATAAAGGCAACAAAAAATTACATTGAAGCAGGGTTTAACAGTTCTGCCATTTTGAACAGGAAGTCAATGGACCTGTTTCTTTTTCTAAGCCGTTTTAAATCATTTTTGCAGTGAACAAAATATTGATCAGCAGATGCATTTGTTTCCTCCTAAATACTAGGGAAATCAGAGTATGTCTTCTTTAACGACATGTCTTTATAGTTTTGTTTTGAAAGATTATCGCCTGATTATTATTTTTATAAATATGATTGGCAACGAATATAATCAAAATAGTCGCTGGGTACAAAACTCTTCATGGATCTCTGTAATATATTACCTTGTATTTAATTTGTCATTGATTTTCTTTATTTATATTACTAATATACACCAATTTTTTGCATCTATTTTTGCTTTATTTGAGAACACTCATTACTTACTTGTTTCATCCAGAATGTATTAATGTTTTTTCAGATACATGCTTTAGATCAGGGGTGGGCAATTCTGTTTCCTCGAGGGTCATATTCAAATCCAGATTAGTGGCAAAGGGCCGGACCACCATTATTGGTATTGGTATAAAAATGTATCATTGTTCCGAGCACATTTTTAAAGTAAAATATAGGATAATTATCTATTATTGTGTCCATTTATATAAAGAACACAAGTACAAACACACATTGGCTTTATAGCCAAGTCAATGTATGCAATGAAAAAAATGTACATCTAGATTTGCTAAAATGTCTTGAAATCTGGATTTTAATGTTTATTTTTTCTAGTTAGGAAGGTTTTGCTTGATGGACCAAGATTATTTCACATTTTGCAAATTTGATTCAAGCTAAATATCTTTTAAATGGTCAAAAATGTCTTAAAACAAGTGGAATTGCTGCCTATTATTAGCAATTTATTTGAAACTGGCTAAAATTAGTCAAATGAAGATGAATATTTGGAGTTCTAGTTTTAACGTTTGCCCAGGTCTGTTTTTGTAAGTTTTTCCTTTTCATGTTTTTTTTGTTTTTTTTTCAATACTACTCATCCTAATTCAGACACATTCCTTCATACTATAAGGTTGTAACCAGTCTCGTTGTTTACCTTTAGATACTTAAACCCTAATGCAAAGCGAGGCTGTGTGCATTAGCAGTACAGGGGGATGTGGTTTGTCACATGTCTGCTGATGAAGCACCTGTTCTCGAGCTCGCCCTGGGCCGCGTCCTCTCCCATCACATCACCAAACCAAACTGCTGCGGCTGGCCCGTTCAAAGTGATCTGCTGACTCAAGCTGTCAGAGGAGCTCTTCTTTAACAAACCCTGTGCTGCTCCTTCTCATCACTCTAATTCTCTCTGTTATACACCACCTTAGTTAACAACAGTGTCTTTGGTGCAGATGGATCTGAGCTAACAGGACAGGTCTCAATCACTTTGCTATTACGTTCATGTTGTGGAATCTGGATGAAATATGTAGACCAGTCTCTGGAGAAAACGTAGATGTACAACGCCAAAATGTTACGAAAAGCTAAAGCGTAAAATAACCACAAGTCACGTGACGACATTTTGTTTGGTTTTAACGAGTAAATCTTACTCCAAGCCACGAAAATGTCGCACATAGCTTCAACCAAATGTTGTGGTTATTACGTTTTAGCTTTTTGTAACATTGACATAAAAAAGATGTGAAAATTGGCTTATATTTCATGGTATATCTATGTTTTCTTCTGACACCTTGTTGAAATGTGTATTGTTTCATGGCTTGTAAGGTGCTTTAGATTAGATTTAATTGAGTCATGTCATATTGTCAATTATTATGTTGTGTTTTTGAATTGAGAGCTTCAGACAATCCTAGCTTCAGACTAGAATATAAAGATGCAAAAAAAAAAAATCTATTTGTGATTATACACGGTGGCGCAGAGGTTAGCGCTCTGGCGTCATATCAAGAAGGTCCTGGGTTCGACTTTCTATGTGAAGTTTGCGTGTTCTTCCCGTGTCCTACTGAAGCGATGAGTTTGCAGAAAAAGAATCACTGAGAGAAAAAAAGAACTTTAATGTTTATTATTGTTACCATTATCTCAATATCGTGGGCCCTTTGTAATATCTAAATATTGTGCTAAATATCGTATAGCGACTGTCTTATTGAAAAAACATTGTATTGTGAGATTAGCACAGTGTTACATCCCTACTGGTTGTTTTTAATGACTAGTGTCTCTTTATACAACAAGAACTGCATTGTATCAGATGAAGTTGACCCACAGCTCTATTAAGAGATTAGCTTATAGAATGTTGTAATGTCACTTGAAACCAACATCTGGTCAGTCTCTGTCAAGGCTGAGCGGGATTTAACCAATCATAGTTTAAACTTTCCAAAGAAGACAACGTTAAATACCGTTTAATACCTGCAGAAAAAAACACAACAATTAATATCCAATTTTTGCTCACGTGACATCACAACATTTACCAGACCAATTTTTCAGACACATGTTTTTTTTTTTTTTTTATGTCATTGTACAACACACTAGCAAAAACTGTCTCTTGCCCACCATCTGGCCTCATAACATCACATTCTTGAACGCAACTTATTACAACAAATCTACAATTAGTAAACACATTTTAGAATAATGTCACGTGAACGCGGGCTGTCCATCCTGCGGCAGTCAGGCGATAAACTGAAAATGGTTTTGATGTCAAGCTAACCATGCTAGCAGAGGGTGACGTGTGTTCTAGAGAGAATGAGTGAGCCTCTTCATTCACCAATCAGGCCCAGCTTCGAGGTCAAAGGTTATCTGGACCAGTCGACTCCTGTTTCCTCTCTCTCTCTCTCCATCTCTGGTCCGGGCCGGTGCAAGCAGGTTGTGCAAGGGGATCGCCTCTGAATCCCAATGTCCTGATTAAACTTTCATGTCAATTTGAGGGAAGTGCAGCTTTACTACATTTTAGGGATGAGTGGCTTTTTGTGCAGGTATAATTCATTGTAATATCTTCACTTTATATTAATTAAACCTTAGTTAGCCTTAATAAAGACTATAGACACAAGTCATGGTGTAAAATAGTTTACTATAGATGAACTATGCAATAATTATTTTATTCCTCTGAAATTTTTATTCAGTGTGTTTTCTTATGAATGAAGTCATGTTGATGTATTCATTTTATCTGCAATAGTTTAAAATATTAAATAATCTATCCTTTGTTTTTTTTTCAGTATTTTGAGTAGATCTACATCCTTGAACTTAAAGTATGTAGACTTTTTACCTCCAGTTTCTCATTGACAGAACTCTTCACCTGCCTGTCTTACGTCTGACCCTCACCTCCCCCACACCTGCTCTGCCTGGGTTTGGTTCTTCCCTCTTTCCCTCTCACCTCATCCTCACACCTGCCTCTCTCTCTCTCTCCCTTCCCCTCACCCTCATTCTACTTCTCCCAAAACATTTGCTTCATTAAGGGCTAAATATCCCCCGTTCTGTGCGATCTCCATCATTTCTGGCCCGGAGGCGTTCTGATAATTGCCTGTTCGTATTCGCTCCTGTGGCCGGCAGGGAAGTGTTCTCGCATTCGTTTGCATGAAATATTATCGGAGTATTGCACATTGCACTTGGCTGGATTCTGCAGCAGTGACGCAAAGAGGAAGGAGTCTTTGTTAGCAGCACCTTTAAACGCTCCCAGGACTGAATTTAATGATGTTATGGTGACTTGATATTATGTTACAGTATATACAGCAATGGCATTGGCTTTTGGGTGGTAAAACTACAAGCTGATAAATAATTAGAGAATATACATTTTAATATTTTTCTTAATATAATATATAATATATAATATAATATAACTTACCCAGCCCTAGTCAGACTTGTATTTATTTTTATAATGTGAGATTTAATCTGTTTGGAATAAGCCTCAGTGATATTTTGTGACAATATTTTTTTAGAGGTCTATAGAAGAAAAGCTTTGCTCCAGGTTTTAGAATGAGCGCCTATATTTTGTTCTGTACAGAAGATATAAATTGAATTTTTATTATTATTTTTTCCATGGATTTTTTGATCATATGTTTTTTAGATGCACTGTACCTGTTTTATAGACTCTCACAATATTTATAATATTCACTAAATTGAAATATCCATCTGGAGAAACCTCCGCTGTACGATGGAGATGGCCAAGTTTAGGCGGACCAATCACAACGCAGCATTACGATGTGAGTGGAAGCACACGTTCGCTCCAAACATGACGGCGCTGACACCAACATATTTCAGATGATTTTAGAAGAATAACAGACTGTTTTGTAGGCTGTAGTGACCAATGACCAATCAATGACTAAAAAGGGTACCTGGCAAAAACTCAACTAAAAGTACAGTAATTTGAACCTATCTGTGCTTGAAAAAAAAACAACTGCAGTTTATTTAGAACATGAATAGGGAACAGTGTTTATTTCTCAGAAAGCAATTTAGACCAATGATTTGGTAAAAATCTTCAGCTGATTCATCCCTTTTTGTGGCTGTTCAATATAAATATTTATAATCTAAGTAAAAAAAATGTATTGACTAAGACTCCATCAACCAATTAATTGAGTAAAGACTAACAGCCTACATTTACAGCCCTATGTTGACTTTAAAATCTTACACACATGAAGAGATTTTTGGACTGAAAAGATTTTTGTGCTTTTTGTGACCATAAAACCGCAACTTCTTCCAGGTTCAGATGCTTTGACCAATCAGATTCAAATATTGCCATGATGTTCATTTTCTTTCCCAACAATTTTCAGCATCATTCCAGACAGATAATGTGTAGAACTCATTTCAGAGTTATCAATCAGATGAGAGCAACGGTTTATGCTGTCTGTAAAACAAAAACAGCAGAATTTTTTCATTTAGACGGAAATTGTGAACAGTCCACATGTATTTCTTACTTACCTGATGCATTCGGAGTTTTCAAAATATTAATCACAATGAGTTTCAAAGTGTTTTTTTCACACATTTCAGAAGCTTGAGTGAGTTTTCCCTTACTATTAAGCTCACTACAACATAGCATGCTAACAGCACACTTCCTGGTTAGGCTCTACAGATGTAGACTGGGCAATGCAAAAATGTTTGTCTCGAATAATGTATTTGCAATATATGTATATTGGACAATAGTTATTACATAAAACAATGCGTACAAGGCGTTTAAGTTCAGTTAGTTAAAGGTTGCTGTGTTAACGGCATTTTAGAGACTTTCTATTTTGTTGCTACAAGGTCGTGACCCCTCTTGCTTTGATCACCTCCAGTAGAATCATCTTCTCGCTCCTCTCCTCCTACACGCTTCTGTCGGCAGGCTTGCAGCGGTGAAATCAGCTTTGCTCAACTCCAACAAAGTGTGCTTGTTTTTCTCTCTGTGGAGATCAATTGTCGCCAATTTAAAAAATGTCTTGGGTGTCGTTCACTAATGCGCAATGGGTTTTCACAGCGCGTTAAGCAGAGCAAGTGTGTGAAGTGTGCTTGTTGGTAACACGACTGCTGCTGGACTGTGCAGCGGTCAGTCTAATCTCTAATGAAGGCTCGTCCTACTGCTCAGCCTGTGATAGTGCGGCGCTTATAAACAGCCCTGTCAGGGGGATTGCAGCGCTAGCAGTGCAAATGGCAACAAAAACCCCAGGGAACGCACCATGCTAGCATTACACTTTAACTCATACTGCTGCTGTGGGAAAAGCACATTTTCATACGAGCCCTGTCTTCAGGCCTAAAGAGTAACACATCCCCTGGGCTGCTGCTTGTTTTTAATAAACATAGCATAAACATGAGCTTCTCCAAACCAGACACTTATTATGCTAATTTACTCCACACTTAAAGGTCCTTTAGTATTTTAATTTAACCTTCTTGGATTCCTTCGCCTGATTCAAGTGATATAGAAAAAATCTAAAAGTATTTCAGTAAATTAGGGATGTCACAATTAATAGGATGATTAATATTTTTTATTTTTCACTTCACAGTAGAATTAAACATTTTAGAACCAAAAATAAATGTTCTTATGCTTCCTTCACTTGCTCTGGAAAGATGGTAAATACTACTTGTGAAGTAATAGTTACCAGTAGGTTATGTGCGAATGGTTTTGTGATCATAACAAAAGCAAACTTGTTAAAAACACTCTTTATCTTCACAAATTTATGTAAATTCAGTGTAAACAAGTAAATTAATCATTTCCATTACACCGTAAGATAGCTCTGAGAAAAAAAAAATAAACATTTTTACTTTTTACTTATTTACAATAAATGAAAAGTGATGGTGTTTAACTTTGTCTGTCATATAATTTTTCAGATAATAAAATTATTTGCCAAGTGAAAAACACTTGATATTCTTAATTTGTGATTCTTTTGATTCTTTCCTTTTTCTTATTTTGTCTTTCAGAAAGTTTGATTTCATAATTACCGGTGGAAAATTCAATATTCAGACGTGTGTGTTTTGCAGTGTGTTTTCAGGGGCTGTTTTGCTTGCGCCTACAGAAAACTACACTCTCTAAATATTCTTGTAAACACAGTCCTGAGCTAAACTGGTCCTGTAGTTAACGGGGAGCGGGACAGCTGGTCAGGAGGACTAGTTTTGGAAAAGGAGGCAGAGAAAAAACATTTTAAGAAACTGTTTAGAGTGTTTTTAAAGAGGACCTATATACTGTAGTAGCTCTGTGTAACATCTGCTTTGTCCCGAACAAAGAAAAAACTGTCAACTTGTCTATGGACTCTGTCGTTCTTGTTTAAATGTTTCCCTAACAATAAAGCTGGGCACAGACTTGAGGGCCTGCAGGACAAGCATGCCCTTCAGGGAGTCGATACTTGTGCAGATATGAGTATCTATTTTAATACAGTTTGAGCCAAAAAGACAGCAAACAGTAGGAAAAGTATAAATCTAAAATACACATGAATAATCTGTTTATGCTTTATCGCTTTGCACATTCATTTTTATTTAAATTCTACACAAAATGAATTGTGGTCCCTGCTGTGCTAATACATACAGTATTTATTGTTTCAGACTTTACACATTTTGGCTCACTAAGGAATAAACTTGGACCCCCCAAGTGAAAATAATGGACAGAAAACTAAAGATTTCACTGTTGTGTAAAAGTTATGTATTTAAAAAAAAAAAAAAGTGACGTTCTGTCTCTGAAGCTAGTGCTAACCTGTATTTAATTCAAATATTAATGTTAAAATAAATGTACAAACTGAACTGGCTTTCTACAAAAACACTCGGCCTAGACTATAATGTATTTTTATCAAATTGTCTGCTTATGCTAATTTATTTGTTTGCATTTAGCACTGCGCCAAAACTTTCCCTGGTGAAGTATTTTCCTCGTATGTGAAGGTCTGAACTCACTGTCAGTGGGTATCAAGTTGAAATCAGCGCTCTGCTTTGAGTTTTTAAAATATTAATACATTTTAACGCATCTTAGCCAATTCCCCAATAAGAAATGAATGTAACGAGAAAGAACTATCCACAAGTAAACTGGAGCTAGCGTAGCCGCAGCGTGAACAGGGCCTGTAATCTATTTTGTGGCTATGCAAGCCCACTTACTGTAAATAGAAGACATCTAAATTAATAAAATATGCTTTTTCAAGTAATTTATTTGCCAAAAAGTTTCGCACTGGGTCTTTACATTAATGAGACCTATTATGTCAAATTCACTTTTCTAAGTTTTTAACCTTGTTATAATGGGCTTCCTTCATCATTAGTTTACTCAAAGTTATATTTGAATTGATTCATGCATGTTGAAGTAATCTTATATTGTTCTTCAGCTGCAGCTCAAGTGCTCAGAAATCTCAGTTCTCACCTACCACCTATCCCCTCCCACTTGTCTGTATTTACTTGTTAAAATTCAAAAAAATAAAACTCAAAGTGACACGTATATGGTTCAATACTGCCCCTTAGCCACTTTCTAACAATAAAATTAGTTTTTAAAAATCTGTTGCTTTTTACAGATACATTTTAAAATGAAGAGGTGGGGCTTATCAGTTCTGCAGTTTTGAACAGGAAGTCACTAGAGCTGTTCCTATTTTTAAATTGTTTTAGATCACTTTTGTGTTTTACAATGAACCAAAGGTAAACAACTGATCTGCATATGTTCTAGTTTCTTAATAAATATAAAAAAAACCACAATAGTTCCCCTTTAAAATACAACTTAAAAACTATAGATTAAAAGCAAAAAATATCCAAAGACAATCTAACAAAACAGTTCCTTTAAGTTCTAATTAAACCAGATGTTTCCTAACTGTGTGGGACTGTTGACGTCACAGCGAGGGCCTCACAAACGTTGCATCACAAACCGGGCCAGTAATTAGTGCGTCTAAAAGCTGTCATGCCACGTTAGCGCCTATGCTTCTCTTAGTTTGACATCATTACCATACAAATGAAGACACTTTTATGTGCAACACGAGTGAATGTGCGCCACAGCTGCTCAGTAATTACAATAATCTTCTCCCGGCTTGTGATTTCATGACTGCTGCTTACCTCAAATTGAAAATAAATTTATAGATAAACGGCGTGGCTGCTGAAACAAACGACAGCGCTGTTGCTCATACGAGGAGCTGTTGGTTTTGGTGTTAAACGTGTAAACAAACAATGCGCCACATGAGTGCTGTCGGATTAATGATGAAACCAACCATCTCATCACAGTAATTACACACCGCTTACTATGTCATTATCAAATCAGGCCTGCACAGCGCAAAATAAAGTGCTTTTATTGTGAAGACGTTATAATGGTTGTTTTATTCATTGTAACAGACACTTGGCATGATCACACACAGACACACGTTTACTGAAATAATATTTATACTTGTATGTCTTACAAATGAGCCTAATGAAAATAATAGATCATGGCCGTACGTACAGTCTGTGAGGTCCGGACCTTGGGAGTTTTAGGAGGTTAGCTTCTGCCAATAATCAATGCCACATATTATTATCATGTTGTTAAGTAGATTATTTTCAGTCAGACCAACAGTATCAAAGTTTTGCTGTTAAATAATGGCCAATGTTGTGAATATTGACAAAGATTAATCATGATGTGTCCTTGTAATTTTACTAGATATGCAACCCTTGAAATTGAAGCGTGTTCGTTTAATTTAAAAAGAAAATTACACAATTGTGTTTTATACTTTCTAGATTAGGTCTTTTGATTTAGAAAGACTTAATATTTGATTAATTAGAAATGGAACAATTTTGTTATTGTTTTTTTTGTTTTGTTTTTTTTAGAACAGGCTATTTAGTTTTTTTAGGTAAATAAATTTGGACCTGTCAGGTCATATACTTTGAACTACAGATTGTTGTGTAGTTTATCTCGATTGTTGTTGGTGTCATCAGTGATAGTCAAACAGTTACTGTATTTATTTTTTTACAGTGAGATTTTTAAAATACATTAAATTTTAAAATATGGTGACAGATTAGTAGATAAGATCGTTGAAGAATGCAAAATTTGAATATTGATCAAATGATAAAAATCAGTAATAGTTTGTTTCTATGCTTATAAAATGTCTTGTTATGTGTATTTTAGACCCCGTTTAGTCTAGTTAACAATCCAAATTTTGAAAAAAGATGATATGATCATCGATTAGTCATGGTTAGCTGACTAATTGTTCCACTCTAATACTAATACACAGAATGATATTTAGTTATAGGATGCATTCACATGTTCTAGTTTGCGCGCAGTGTTAATAATGACACATTGTATGTAGGTTTTGTATAATTTTGGAGTAATTGCCGCTTTGTTTGCATCATTAAGTACCGGTAAATGATTAGCAATCACTTACCAAATAACTTTGTGTTTAATACAGTACTTTATTAGTTGCCAAAAAACTGAACCTTATCAATAACTCTTCTGATAGACAGTTTGGTTAACTACCATACTATGGCATTAACACATCTAGTTACAGTCTGTGGAGAGAGCGATCCTCTTCATAGTATTACATAAATACAAGATAGGACTTTAATGTATAGAAACATCTGATTTTGCACTTTGACCAGAAGCAACATAGAAAGTTTATTGTCTTGCTTAAACCTATTCCAGCCAAAGCATCTCCATGGAGACAAGACACTGGTTGATATTGCTCCAGAAAAATAACCTTTAGTCATAGTGTCCTGCTTCTTAACTTATAGGAAAAATAATATTTCATAGAGTCTAGAAGTAAATGGACCTCTTTCTATTTTAAGCTGTTTTACATCAATTTTGTGTTTTACAAAGAACAAAATGTAGTAACTTACATCCACATTCATTGTAGTTTATTCCTAGTCCCCTTTACTTTGTTTTTGTTTAGCTTAAATCAAGAAAACCTTGCTTTAGACAAAACTGCTTCCAATTCTTAACATAGTACTTGATTCTGAACAAAAGAATAAGTACTTGTATTGGAAAACAGCGTATCAATATGTGATCAGGTCATTAGTCAGTTCATCTCACTCAGGCTTGTTCTTGCTTCTGTTTTCTGAAAGTGAAACCCCCACAGTGAGCGCTCAGGCAGCCTCCTCTGTGTTTTTCTGATGTTCGCAGAAACAACACACAAACATCAGCTGACAGCGCTGGAGGAGGCGGCACATGTAACATTGTCTTTCTGTGGGCCTGTGTTCTGCTGGATCTGGGCAAATCCCACGGTGACGAGGCGCACAATGTGTCATGGAGAAGACATAAGCCTTTCATATGCACATGCCAGATAAGAGGCAGCCATTTTATCAGGCGGGCTGTCGCTGCTACACGCTCTCGTACAGCCGCCGTGTCCCCGGGAGCGCCTCCAGATCCGCGGCCAGCTCCGGTCCGCTCCAGCCTGACAATTATGCCAATTACAGAAGGCAGTATGTTGACAAATACACCAGGAGGAGAGCAGGAGATGATTGGTGGTGGTGTCCCCGGTCCCCCGCTGTGACCTCCTCTGTAATTTAACTAGCATGGAGCAGAAATGTAACGGCTTTTCTGGAGAACTCCCCCAGCTGTGCTTTTGTACGGACCAGCGTTGGTCCGTACAAATGAGATGATGAGTGTGTAGTGTGTGTAGTGTTGACATAAAGCCGGGAGCAGAGGTGGGCAATGTGTCGAGTTTTAGATATTATTGTGTATGTTGTTTTGAAGATATGAAAAAATATTGGATATCAAGTATATTTTTATAGTAATAAGTGCTTCAAAAAGAGCCAGCTGAAAATACAAAAGAAAAAATGTCTCTGATAAACTTTTAATTAAGGATCGAAATGTGATACTTTCTTTCATCTTCATTTTGACGTTCACGCGTTGGTGTCATTCGAACCAAATTGTTTTTTTTTAGGATTTGAAAGCACATTGCAATTTTTTGGAGCATTCTGTAACTTTTGATAATAAAAGCATATTTTTGTCCATTAGATGTAAGAAAGAAAGACTTCTACAACCTTCTTTTGTATGTTTCCATGGAAAAGCTGCTCCTGTAGCTGTATTTTTTCACATTAAGGCATAAAACCCAATTGACTCCATTCAGAATATCAGAAGTGTAGTTTTTACTTTCTGCTTCTTCTGGATTGTGTAGTTTTCACCTCTAGAATGGTTCACAGTGCACTTTTAACATTTGAGCTTGTGTACTTGTGAGTACAGTTTGGGTCAGATATTTGGTCATATAATCCCTCAAGATTCAAGATTCAATTTATTTCAAGTATATCTCAATATCTCAAGTAAAGATGGGACGATATACGATATTATCGCTAATTGTGATAATTACTGTAAGAGCCAAAATTAAATAATTGTTTTTTATAATCGTGATAATCGTATGTGTCGATAATCGCAATAATAGCAGCAGATGTTAATCAAACACATACAGATTGTGCGCTAAGAAATATTTCAGTGATTTTGAATCTGTGCACTTTTACAT
The DNA here is from genome assembly GCA_038363315.1 of Mugilogobius chulae. NCBI lineage: Eukaryota > Metazoa > Chordata > Actinopteri > Gobiiformes > Gobiidae > Mugilogobius > Mugilogobius chulae. The sequence continues at coordinate 20,930,078 of CM076411.1, read as the reverse complement.
TTTGTAAATTATCATGATAATATTGTTAATTGCAATTATTTTGGTCACAATAATCGTGAGTACAAATTTTAATATCGTCCCATGCCTAATCTCAAGGATTGAAAAAGCTGGCATTTTTTTGGAATGTCTTTATTCCGACTACAGCCCTATTTTTATTGTTATCATTAAGCTGCAACTTAAAGACATATTTAAATTTTTTCTTCTTAGATTAACATAATATCGTCTCAATATCAAAATCGAAATATGCCAAAATATTATTGAGATTTCTGTTTTTCTCAATATCGCCCACGTGCCTATCAGCAAATTACTATTGATTCAATCATTTTATTTCAGTAATCAACATGGCTCTGTTCATATTTAAACTCCTGTCTTAGTCACTTTGCTCTACTCCCAAAGCCGACCCACTGTCTTCTGACTCAGTCCAATCAATCACTGTGTTACTGTTTAGCACCAACATTGTACTGTAACACACATGCTACAATAACTTCTCTTTTATCAAACTTTTGTCTGCGTGGCGTATCATCCGAAAAACTGTTTTATTGCAGTAGAATTGTTCTAGGGATCGAACATCACTGGTATACTGCCACAGTATCTACATCTTGAGGATGTTGCAATTATGTGTGTCTGAGCAAAAAGCATCATTTCTAGCCTTGATTTTATTATTATATCACAGATAATGTAAAACCAGAGATAAATAGTTTGACGCATGTTTGAATCCATTTAAATCTACTCACTGTAAGGTCGTTGTTTTTTGTTTTGTGTGTTCCTAAACATCTGCATAACAGCAGTTTTCAGATGAGAAGAACCTTGTTTATCTTGAGCATTATAAAATATGCCAAGCAACAGTTCACCATTATTTTATAGGCGAAGGGTAACTTTTAGCAAAAGAATCATTAGTGCAGTTCTGAATATTTCAAATGCATTTCAGATTAGCCTAATTAGTAAACAGGCGTCAAATATATGTAGACATGGACAAAAGGTATTTTAATTATTTGCAGATTTGCAGACATCTTTATATTACCTAAGTTTGTCCCAGTATTCTCAACATTTGAGACAGTTCAGTCGGTTTAGTTTAGATCGGAGAGAACCTGATGCAGAAGGCCCTTCATCACTCACTCTGGAAGTGATTAACACAGGCATGAATTAGACACAGTGTTGTGAGTATTGGGAGGAAATGTTAGACTGTTGTGGTGTTACTTACAGGGCTTCAGTCAAACTGACACCTCAGGCCATGACACGGACACGAGCTCCCAGCGATCCAATGACACCAAAAACACGAGTGTGAGCACTTTCACATGTGTGCTGCTGCTGTCAGGAGGAAGTGAGCAGCAGGACTTGTGCCCTATAGGGAAACTTATCTGTACAGCTCTGTCCACTATAGCCTGGAGGCCTGCTGGTCACTTTCTATTGCAACTGTTAGCAAAGGACTTAGACTGCCCAGGAGGATGTGTTTAGCAAATGTAATTTCTGTTGGTCTTAGATCATCTCATAACCTAGTGTGACACAATGACCTTTGACCTGTGTGTTCTGTGTTTCCTTGTGCCTTGCCTGTCTGAACACCGTGAAGAAGTGGTTGGTGTGTTGTGGTTTCTATCAGCACCGCTGGAGTTTGATAGATGAATATATTCATAACAGTAGACTGTCGCTGTTGCCAAGTGAATTATTGCCTATATTAAAAACCTTTTATATTTATCTAGTTTCATATTAAACTCTTAGGCGCTGGGTTTTTCATTTGAAATACAACATAAAACTTGAAACTTCAGCCTGGAAAATCCAAATTGATATGTCTGTATATTATCACCAGATGATCTTTCTTTCTTTCTTTCTTCCTAAATTAATCGCCGGGATGTGTTTTCCAGCTTTTAATTTTTTCAATTATTGGAAGTCCACATCAGTCTTGCAGTAATTACAAACTTTAAATTTTAGTGGACACAATGGGACACAAGTAGTTTTTACTCAAATAGATACTTTCTGTGCTACCTAAAAGTTTATTTGCATAGTTTCTTTAAGATTATGATTGAGAATTGTGTTAATTTCAGACAGTGGTGTGGACTTGCAAGTAGATAATTTAGACTCAACTTGGAGGCCCTGATATACGACATGAGACTTGAACCCACTGCTGGAAATGTACTTACAGATACAGTAGTAGTGGTGCTTAATACCTGCTTCTAAAACAATAAAGCATGCAAAATTTGTCATGACTTCTTTTGAAACCTTTACATTTCTCCTTCTGATATTCTCCAGCATGTACAAAGAGAGAGAGAGAGAGAGAGAGAGAGAGAGAGAGTGTGTTCCCGCTAACAGACTGTACTCTGCGAGCTGGTGCGAGACCTCATCTGTTTACAGTCCCACTCGCAGCTCATGAGCAGCCTGATGTATTGGCCCGATGTCACGCCGTGGCAGGAGCATCCACACAAAGATTCATCTCTCACTTAGAAGCCGAACGATACGTCTAATTTGCTGCGAGCACAGTTATTTTTACCTTGCGCCTGTCAGAGGAACCCGCTCGACTGTCAGCGCTGTGTCTGCCAGTCTCTTTTAAAACTCTTTTGACGCTATCATTGCCTTTAAGAGAATTACAAAATGCACATTCCCATTAGTCGGCCTGATTGACGTTTTCCTTTTAAAATCGTCAGAAACAAAGACTTCTTTCTTGTTACGATTGAGATTTCAACTGCTGCTGCAAATGTGTGTCTCTTTACGTGATTATCAACTGTTAGGAACTTAACATTGGTTATCAATGGTAGTTTAATAAAGTGTTATTTTGGGAGTTACTCTTTATAATCTTTATCTAAAGTCAAGCTGTCTCATTCTAAGTGGACTAGGCGCTGAACTGTGTGTTTTGTTGACTTTGTAAGAATTTTTTAAGCAGAATGTCTAAGTGCAAATTATTTTGTCCTTTTTTGTAAAGTTTGCTGCTTTTTTGTATGACTCTTGGCTATTGGCGTTCTAATTTGTTCTGCTGGGTCATTTTGTCTAAGAAATTATTAGTATTAGTAATCTGCCTTTGTTTTTCTAGCATTCACTAGTATTGTTATAATTTACAAGCTAAAATATAGGTCTGTGTAAGTAATAAAAGTAAGCTAAAGAGAGCTCCCTGGTGTGTATTTAACAGTGAAAGACTAAGTGTCCCATGTAGCTGCTGAAACAAGTGTCAGAAAACAATAAGAGAACAGGCCAACCAGCTTGTACCTGTTACCATGAGCCAGTTACACCTGCAAGCGGCAGTGAATGCACTTTACCCCAATGAAGCTGTTTGTTCATTGTGTACTTTTATTCCCCCCCAAGATTAATGTAATTATTTATGTATTTCTATATTGTTGAATTAATAAAACTACAATTTTCCTCACAAAATATGCTGAAACGCACAATATAATTGATTCTATAAACTCAAATGCCAAAAAGGGTGTGCCTTAATAAAAAGTCGAAATACAGACAGTGATATCGATACTGTGTTAAAAATGAAGTATCACACTATATTGGTATGTTTGGGCACACCCCTGTTACCTACGCGACCTCCTGTGTACCCCGGCCTCTGTAGGGGCTTCTAAAACACAGAAATGCGTAAAGAGGCAGAGAAAACACATTTTGCTCTCACTTTGAGCACACAGCAGGCTCCTGGCTGTGCAGCACGCCTTACTCTAAATTTGGCATCCATGGAAGTGGATTGGGTATTCTTTCTGTAAAGCAGGATTCTTGGAGACATAAGGAGGAGACTGTAGCATCCGTGCTGTACAAATAATTGCAGGTTTCAAATAGAGCCTAATTTCAAGCAGCCACTCTATGGTAGAGAGAGAGCTTTGATGTACAAATCCACAATTCATGGGGGATTAGCACCCCGAAGGTTAGCGGGTGCTAATTACAGGAGATTGGTAACAAGGCGAGCAGACAGGCTTAATAAAGAGGCCTCATCAGGCCATGGATAAGCAGCATGATAAGAGCTGCATCTGAACCACAGTGGACCCACATGAAGAGCCACACCTGAGAGAGAGAGGACGTTCACATTTGTATGCATCAGAAAAACTAACCTCCAAAATGTGAACTGCTGCAATTTCTCCCACACTGTATTTTGCTTAAAGCGCTCAGTGGCACATTACCATAATCCTTGGTTCCCTCACAGAAAGCTCCACTGGCTAAATGAATCTATTATTTTTGCCTAGAGGAAAAAATGCAACAAAATGCAATGCAATAAAGGAAATGAAAGTTTTGATATGCTGCGTATGCTCTGTATTAATCTGTCCACTGCAGACTTTACCCCGGCTGGCGTAGGAAAGGCAAAAGTATTATTTTACAATTCATTACTTAGAATGATAGCCGCAAATGACCTGAAAATGAGTGTGTGTTTGGTGTCAACATTACAAAGTAAAGCTCTGTCAAACCAAACTAATTTGAACGACAGAAACACAACTCCAGTCTGCAGTTTTTTATCAGACACATATTTGCACTGTGATCCAGAACATCAGGTTAATCTAATATAGATTTATCAGCCGCCCTCTCCTGTGATCGCTATGATGAATGTCCGAGCGCTCCTGACGACATGGCATCAGACCTGGCCCGTAGCTCTGTCCGGTCTGACTGAGAGAGGAGCTTCTTCATCTCCTAATGAATGTGCCGGAGGGGCTCCCAGGGGCCCCGCTTCACCCCTCATTAGGCACTTACAGCCTGCGCTACATGCTGAGAAGAGAGCCTCTCACACACCTCTGCTGGCTCACCCCTCACCCTCCAACTACCAGCGGACTCATCACAGAGCTCACCATGTCCTCCTAATGTCATTTTAACTGTCTTGTTTAGGCTATATTGTGTGTGATTTATCCTTGTCCTCAGAGTTTATTTGGCAGTTAGGGTAAGATCATTTAAAGGATACGTTATTAATATTTAAACCAGTGTTCTCTCCTTCAAAACTTACTGGTTTAGTCCAGTTCATGTCCTGGGTTAGTCCAGTTAGTCCTTGGCTAGTGCAGTTAAACAGTCTAGTCCTGGTTTAGTATTGGAAATCTATTAAGTTCAAAGCAAATAGTTTCAACATTCATCATATACTCTATAAAATTTAACAAGCATCTTTTGTTTCATAGTTTTAAACAGAAAGGATTTGCATGTTCTTGTATAATTCTGAAAGGAACGTAGAATTATTTTAAATGGCGGCGCAGAGTGATAGCCTCGCCGGGTTTGACTCCCGCACAGCCCAGGCCTTTCTGTGTGGAGTTTGCATGTTCCTCTCTGTGTCGGGATGGTTTCATGGTTTCCCCAATAAACCAGTAACAGTTGCAGTTTAGAGAAAAGACATCTGTCTGTGAAAACCCATCATCATCTTGAACTTGATAAACTGCTCGATCACTAAGGACGTTAAAGGATCCGATTTTTTTTTTTCTTGTTTGATTGTTTTGTGCATTCTAACATCTCCTTTGGTTAACTTTAGTCTAACTGATTCTACTGATGTGATAACAATTCCTATTCACTCTGATCTAATTCAAATCAAATTGCAAATACCTGATATTATTGCATTTGCTATTAGAACTTTGATTTTACCAGAAGTCCAGGAGTTTGCAATAGCTGTTGTGAAATACTGATTATGAACCGCTAACCTAAAATGAGCCACGTTTTTTCACTTTGGAGCTGTTTGAGCTGCTTTTTTAATGCTGGTGAGCGTTTCTACTGCAGGTCCAGAGTCTGTTAGGGTCTTCAATAAATAAAAAAGAAAGTTTACCTGAATTATATTTTTTATTACGTCAATCTGAGTGATTTACAAAAGATGTGTAATAATTATAAGTCTGTGGTGCTGTAAAACGAGGGTCACGCTGCTGTAAACAAGAAACTACTTCCGACTGTTGTTTTGTAAACTTGTTTTATTCAATGCATTGAAGTTGGATTATGTTGGACACATTACGCACAAGATTTACAATTTTTACAGTATTTTGCCTCAACAAACAGGAAACAGCTGATGCCAATGCACTAGCTTTGCTTTGTTAAGTCTATCGGACCAACAAATAAAGTTTCATAACTGGAAATATAGCGTTTTGTCACAGGATCGGGTCTGCGTTTGGTGAATAACATTATTTCATGTTTCTATCTGCTCCTTTTCGTCTAGTTTTCACCTGAGCCTGTGTTTTCTCTTGTCCAATCATCGAGCCTAAAGGGGGGGACCGCTGAGTGGTCTGCTCCAGGGTCCAGGACCAAAAGTAGGGCCAAAAGTGGTTCATTACAGACCCATTAAACAGGACAGAACGGTTGCTTTGCGCAGTCTAAAGCCAGCATAGGACCGTACTGTACTGAGCCTATGGAAATACCGCTGTGGCTCACATTTTAGAACATGTTTGTTGATTTTTGTTGTTGTTTTATCTGATGCAATACTCACTTTACACAGTGCTTTATTCTGACCACTTCGAGGGGTAGGAACACTGGTTATGTTAATCCCAATCAATCCCTGTCGTTGTGAGCAAATCCAGCTGCCCACTCACCTCACTGCTCCTGTTGTACGCTCTTTATAAAGACATATCTGAGCATCGACAGCCTAATCATGGCTGCGATATCGCCCCAGGCCACAAAGGAAACAGATTGATTTTTGAAACGCTTTTGCTAAAAAAGTAAATATTTCATTTGCTCAGTGGGCTCTGTGGAGAGTTGGAGATGTATTATTGAAGTGTATACAGTCTGATTAAGAGCAGAGCGCCCTGGGCAGTGGCTCCGACCCACACCTGGAGACACACTGAAGATGTTTGAAGAGAGTGTGAGGGAGATGTGAGACTACAGCAGCCAGCGCAGGAGCAAAGTGTGAACAGAAAGGTCTAAAAGAGTGGATTTCACTTTTATAAACCGCTAACCTGCATATACGATCACTCAGTCTGGAGAGCTTTAGACTAACAGTTAGTAATGAAATGTTCACGATCTCAAAAGTGACAATCTGCAGTGGACTCATGTTAAAAGTTTTGCGGTTTGGTGGTCAGTTAACTAGTATGATATATGACATTTGACTGATAAAATCTAATTGTTTTTATTAGTGGAACAAGAAAAAAAAGAAAGCAAACCGCAATTGACAACTGATTACAGAGGTCACATATTTTGTTCTTTTATAATGCATTCTGTGACTCCAAAGTCTTCATCATGATGTGTTTTCAAAAGTTTTTCACAACTTTTAGTGTGAGTGACAAGATTATTGAACCATACCCAATATGGTATGGACATCATTAGTTCACTCATACTGGTATTTAGATAGATTCTTGCAAGTTGAAGTACAGAGGGATTATCGGTCGACATCAAGTTGTTGTTACAGCTTGTGTACTGCAATGAGCTGTGGCGTTTTCTGTGCGCGTTCAGGAGCCGCGTTGTTGGCTAGCCCTGTGCGGCCTCTGTGCTCTCTGGTGAGAAATCTGGCTGCCGCATAAAAATTACCGCTCGTAGATTGCGCTTGTAATTTGCGCCTTTAGTTTGCTCATATCGCGGTTATATATTGAGCTTGTAGTTCGCACTTGTAGTTTTGCGTTTGTATCTTGCAGTTAGAAGTTTGTATAAACACAACAGACAGGGCTTTGGGATGGACTTCCACTGCCTCAAAGATCGCGATGGGCACCACTGCTTTATGTTGTTCTGCAGCTGGTACCTATCATTGCCCACTCGTCTCTTTTACTTCTGACAACTCAAAAATTCAGATATTGAATGTAGGTTTTGAAGAGTTCAAAATTGTCATATTCTAACAAGAAAACAGAGTAATATGAAATCAGCTGCTTAGTATGGTTACATTTTGCAATAAAAATACTTTCTGTTTAAACTCTGCCATTTTAAACAGGAAGTCAATGGATTGCATATTTCTTAGTCATTTTGTGTGTTACTATGAACAAAGTGTGAATTCCTGTTCTGTCACAATTTTTTACTAAATATGTGTGCGTGTTTTATGAACTTCTTACATGAAGAAGTTCATAAAACATCCAGGATTTAAATATTTACTAACATTATCAAAATAGATCTGCTGGACAATAGCAAGTGTGATAATGGGCGGAAACATCTTCTCACAGTCACCGATTCAAATACATGCTGAAGTTCATAAAACATCCAGGATTTAAATATTTACTAACGATAAAGACTAAACATTAGAATTGAAGAGGTGTCCAAATACCACCAGAAGAAGCTCAAGTACCAGCAGTCGTACACGTATCAGAGTTTGAGAAACACTCCTCCAGAGACTGTGCGTGGAAAGGTTCTCTGCTCTGGTGCGAGTCTTTTTGGTGCGACTCTGCTCCGCTGGACGTGTGAGTTCTGAGGTGGAGCATGCGGCGAGCGTAACAAGCCTCATTTGTCTCAATCTCTGCTCCTGTGGAAGTATCGGCTGCCCATCCTTGTCGTTCATCTTCCCTGTCCTTGGCGCTCGATTTGCCCTGATGAAAGTCTGCGAGCGGGCTGAGAGACGGAGGACGGAGGAGCTGGGAGGGGTGCTTCAGAAGGTTAGCAAGTCACAGCCTTTCAGGTTCTGTGAGTGAGTCCCAACAGCTGGAAATGTAAAGACTTTTCAAACTTTTCTCATCAGAGTAATGTATTTGTGTCTGATTATTCAACTAGTTTGCTTTGTTCTATTCAGACAACTTTATTAGTAAGATGTGTTTCCTTTTTTGACATGTTTTGGCTGCTAGCTGCAAGACATCTTCAGAAGAGTCACTGGTCTCCATGGTGACGTGTTGCTTGTCTAGGTGTTCATTTGCTTTGTTCTAAGAAAATGTGCTTCTGTTTTTACACTATAGAAAAAGATCCAATATGTGTAGATTATGTGAGTTTCAGTGAAAGAATTGTTTTTATAAAGTTTTTTCAAGCAATTACTGTACTGTAATCCTGAAAGTTGTGACAAAATATTCACAACAGCAGCAGAAATTGGAAGGCATAGAACTTTATATTTTTTGTGTTGTTTGTGTGTGAATTTGGGTACATGTTTTGTGCCTCCATTAAACGGTCAGATCATAAAGGAAGTTAAATATTTTTTCAGCAACACAGTCTCCGAAGAAAACGTAAATATACAGCGAAATGTCAAAAAAGCACATTTTCATGTTGCTTTTGTCAAAAAAAAATCTAAAATGTCAAAAACTACTTTTTTTGACATAAGCACTTTTTCATGTCGTTTTTACATCAATAGGTTACGAAAAGCCAAAACGTAAAATAACCACAAGTTTTGGTCAAAGTCACATGACGACATTTTCTTTGGGTTTAACGGATAAGTTTAGGCTTCATATTACTAAAATGGGTACGTTTAGGACTGGGGCTTGGGATAGGTTAAGTTTTGCTCATCAAAGCCAAAGAAAATGTTGCCATGTGGCTTCATCCAAAATTTGTAGTTATTTTAGGTTTTGGCTTTTCGTTAAATATGTACTTGTTAAAAAAGGCGAGAAACGTGCTCATCATACGTTTTTGACGTTTTGTTTTATCTACGTTCTCTCCAGAGACTGGGCTAATTTTTGCCTCAAACCACATGTTTTTACTAACAAAGGCTTGTTTTCAATCTTTAGGTTCAAAGACAGAAACCAAAGAATTACTTATTTGTCATGACTGAACCTTGATCTCTCGATTGTTCAATTAATTGCTCAGCCCTACTTTCAATCATTAGCAGTCAACACAAAAAGTACTGTTCGAAAACGAGGATAAACTGTAGACAGTGTTGGGAGTAACTCATTACAAAGTACTAGTTACTGTAATATATTCTCCTTTTCAGTAACTAAGTAGTGTAACTCATTACTTATAAAAATGTTCATAATATATTATTAGTTACAATCTGAGTAACTTTCTTTATTTACTTTCATATGAATCAATTGTTTTTATATTCTATTAAAAGTGATACATTTTTCTCTTTGTAACTAGTAATATATAATGTATTACAATTTTGCAGTAACTTACCCAACACTGACAGTAGACCTCTCTCATGACAGCTACACCACTTTGAAACCTGTATATTCTCGTGATTGTAATATGCTGACCCCACTTGCACTAAACATCCAAATCAAACATCATTTACAAAATCCTTTTCATCATTAACACAAAACCTCACCCAGACAAACAAATAACCACACAGATAATTGAGGTAATTGTTAAAATCAGGCTTTACAGTGAAGATGAGCATGAGGCTGAGCAGAGATGGGAGACATGTTTTTGTACGGTGCCCACAGAGGGACAATTACTGTCAGCTGCTCTGTGCGCTCCGCTGCTGCGCCTCTGACACACTGACCCTGCCCCACATGCAACACCACTAATACATGCTCTGTCTGTCTGTTTGTTTGTTTGGTTAATGAATTTAATGAATTATCAAAACAGCCAGGCTAATCTATGACACCTGCAGTTCACAAATACATTACACATACCTTTTCTTTTTAGCACATTTAACAAGATAAATTCAAGATGCAATCAATGGGACACTGCAGTTACACATACTTTTTTGTTCCTGTTTTTTTTTTTTAGATGGGATGATAACAAATTAGTATTGAATTGTTTGATAGTGGCGTTTCAGTTCAATGTTGGTTTTGATCCTTTTGTGTCCTTTTCAAGCTTAGATTTGTCGTTATTGTGCAGTTTTGTTCTTATTGAGAGGAGTTTTGTCTTTCTGTCTTGTTTTGATTCACAAATATTGACCCACGAATGACTGAAATATCAACTTTTTTAGACATTACCTTAATAAACTTTTGACTTAATTCCCTAAAAATCAAACCATTATTTTTATTTTATGGAAAGCCACAGAAAAGTAGCCTGTTCTTGTTCTTGTGAGGCTTAACAAACCAAAAACATATGTGTGGAGACAAGAATCGAAATGTGACAAAACAGAATCGCCCTGTCCTTAGGTTTTTCAGACACAAAGTGAAGCAGGCTTACCACCTTCTGAAAAGAACAAAATGTTCACTAATTAGATAACAGCAAGGCCTGTTTGTTCACTTGTTTTGCCTCTCTGTATGCAGGGAGTAGAATGTATTAATTAGAAAATAATAGTTCATTACTGAAGCATCAAATGACAATAATAATAACAACAATAATTACTACAACATTGAAAATCTAGACTACTTGATTTTTCTGTTTTTTAGTGCAGCTTGGGTCAAATAATCAGTCAGATCATTATTACATGTACAAATCCATCCACTGTTACATAGATTATTGGTATAGTTATAGGTTTTCTACATTTTGGATAGTTGGTCACAGGAGAAAACCGGACAATGTGAGTGTGATTATACCACGGATGCTCTTTTGTCTGTGTTGGTTTGTGTTGTTTGGTTTGTCATTGAGGAGGACTGTGTTTTGAAGACAAGTTTCTCTTCTCATTCTGGAGCTGTAGGCCGGTGCTGGGGCTGAGACGAGTGGATAGTCTGTCAGCCAGCGTGTGTGTGTGTGAGGGTGTGTTTGTGTCGGTCTACCCTCTGTTCAGCCTCACTGACTTGTGCTGCGTGCCCTGGCTGCCTGTTTAGCAGCAGCTAAACAAGGCACTAACGACAGACGTAGGAAGAGTTGTATGGATTGTATAAAGATGAAGAGAGGAGAAAAGGAGCTCAGAGGAGAAGAGACAGGATAGGATCTTTTTTGTATTACTTTTATTAACTAGGTGAACAGGAGAACAAAAACGTTGTGATCACTAACATCAAATATTGTTATTATATATTTTTAAGATACTTTATAATAATGTATGAGACAATAATCTGATTAATAAACAATCTTAGATTAAAAAGAATACTCGACTCTATTTGTCGTCATCTGGACAGCGTTTTTTGAAGATCAAGAAGTTTTGGGTTTCATCCAAAGTCAGATTAGGATGTAGTCCCGCCTCAGGGACAGGACTAGCTATAATACAGCTAGGTTCTCAGGTCTTTTTCATCAGATTGAAACTGACTTTAGGATGACAGTTGAAACATTTGTTTTTGTAAAACTCTGTCCATGTGACAGTTTTAAACCTTTTTCCACTATGGCTCACTCCTGGACAAATCAAGGATTACACAGACTTGTGGACCTCTGGGTTAGGCGCACGCCATAGAAAACCCAACACTGACACTGTATTCCCACTTTTTATAGCATTATCTTTATTAAATTGTCGTGCACAAACTGTAAGCGTTGATACCTGAAACTCTCAGCACTCAGACTCTCTAACTACGTTCACACTGCAGGTCAATTCAATTTTTTTTTTGCCCATATGCGACTTGCATCCGATTTTTACATGGCAGCGTGACCAGCACAATTCTGATTTTTTCAAATGTGACACACATCGCTTTCATATGTGGAAATAAATCAGATCTTATCAAATGCGACTGCAGTATTTGGGTTTTGCGGCTCAGTTTTTGCACTTAACAGCCTGAAACAGACACAAACAAATACACTCACTGCGTGTGACATGGTGCTCTTTACTGCGCATGTGGTTCCTTTGGGCTCATCTCGTTCACACCAGAGATGAGCTGGAGTCGTATGTTTTGTGTAATGTGAACAACCGCAAAAAAAAAAAGAAAAAAAAAAAACAGAATTAATGAAAAAATTGGAATTGAGATTCTGACTGCAGTGTGACCATAGCCTTGTCATTGTAATGTATTAATTTTTATGGTCCTTTTTGAGGACATTAAACTTATCCACAATTTACTTTTCTGATTTAGCTGTGCTCCAGAATACAAATATTATAATCATACAGAATAAAGAAGGAATGCTCAGTTACGTTTACTAATCCTTAAAAAAAGAATAGCAAGGAAATAAACCAATTGACAACAAAAACATTGACAAAACCTTTTCTTCTTGGCTTAACAACTCGAGTGGAGTTGTGTCTGTTGTCCCTTGAGCAGTGCACTTTTCACAGATACTGAACATGCATTGCCCAAAAAAATATTTTATGGTTTGTTTTGTTCATTACTTAATCAACTAAATCAGTTATTTTTGAAGCTTATAATTGGATGTGCAGGTCTAAGTTCCATGTTTACGCTGTACCAGGACATTTTTTCACATTATTGAGAAGGTGAATCTCTGTCATTTATAACATTGTCATTTGTGTGGTACATCCCAATGACAAGCGCACGCACACTGTATCATTTTATAGACGCTAAAATGATGAGATGGAGTTTCGGTGGGCAGGTGAATTTATGCTCGCTGCAAAACCGAAAATGCCATAGAAGCACTTAAAATACCGGCGTAGTGTTGTTCCTAAACAAATCACATTTTTCTCCTGCCCCTGTGTTCTGCCTCTGACTGTCCTTTGCTGCTGACATTGAAATAACCTTTGTGGAGCTGCTTGTATGAGGAGAAGAAGACAGTGGCGTGTTTTGTGGTGACAGATTACAAGAGGCGCTGGTGGAGCCTTGGTCACCTGACGCTCACACATGGATGTCGGAATATATAAGTGGTAATACTAGACACATGCAAGTATTTTAATAACATATAAACACATCTACTTTAGATTCTGGTTTTGGACAGTTAGATTATTTAGAGCAGAGGTGTTGAACTTGTTTTGACCAAGGGTCGGGTTGTAACGAGAATACATGATTTTCGTATATTTATTGAACGAATTACTCAAGTTTCAGACAAATGATTACATTAGGTTACAGCCCCCACATTACTCATGGTGCGATTATAAGATTAAAATAAGACCTAGCGTGCTGCAGGAAATGATTGTAATTTTTGATGCAGTCAAAATGTCATTGCTCCCAAAAAATTGTTTTCAAAAATTCCATAAACATTCCTTCTGTTATTTTGTTGATCTATGTACTAATTTTGTCTGAATTCATTTCTCTAAACAGTAATATTTAGCAGCATTATGACTCAAAAACAAAAAGAATATACGTATATATATAAATGCAGAATTTTAGGTGGTGCATATGTGTTTTGTGTAATATGTCATAAGTAAATTTTCCCATATTAAAGTATGCATAAATTGTTTGCAAATAATGTTTCAGCTTAGATGGACACCCATCATTATCCTAAAGTTATTCTGCACAGGTCAGAAGGACTTTGAAAAAGAGCAGTATATGTTTGTGTCACCTCTGCTGCCGATCGCGAACATGAGTGAAAACGACATTATCACAACAGTGTGAGGACCATAAGAGCAGCCTGGTCCCATGCGGCTGTGCCTCTGTCCAGAGCGTTGCATAATCTCTGGCCCACAGCTTGCGTCACTGCACTGACAGCTGTCACAGAGCGCTTCATGATTTCCTCTGTGCGCTGCATGTTTCTGTTGGACTGATGTGCTGTAAATGAGCCAAAGGAGAACCACTGTGGAGACATGGAGGCTCATCTCGTATGAATCACTGCAGGATCAGTGGAAACAGGTTTTAGTCTGCAATCAGAGCAGCTCAGAGCAATGTATAGGTCTATATGTGCAGCAAAGAAAGCAAGCTCAGCTGTACGTTTACTGTAGTGCCTGGCAATTCTGATTACTTAGATGATTATATGTTGTTGTAAACATTGTTTTCTTAAGCCTGCTTTATATTAGAAGATTTTGGTGACAGATGGACATTTTGCACAATTATTTATCGCACAGTCACATAAAGAATTTAATACATCTTCTTGTAAAATCTGTGTTTTCATCCGCTTTTGTTGTTTTTTTAAAATCCGTCAAAAGGTGTGCTTGACTTTACTGAAGTTTCTCATAACATGTTGGAACCTTACATGACAAATGTTATAACGGAGTCTCACTTAACTCAATTATTTTAATAAATTAACCTAGAATTAATTTTGTCCCAGTATATTTTGTCAATTGGAAAATCATGCCTGTAGTTCTGTTTATTTATGGAACAGGAGCCTGGTTAGAAAATAGGGTTGTGTAATTTTTTGACACCCTTGCATTAAGTCAAAAGAGCTTTTTAAAGACTTGTCATAGTTAAAAGTTGAGTGTGCATTAGTGGTGTATTTTCTCTCTGTGTGCTGCTGTGATCCATGAGCGCTGAAGACAGTGTGTAGACAGTGAAGGGCAGAGGGCTGGCTGCTCCTTTGTCCATGTGCAGTGAGTGACACTCTGCTCCTCGCAGCGCCATACTGAATCACCGACCTTGAACCGCGGCCACAGACGACAAAGAACAAGCGCCACTGTCTTTTTCACTGTTGTTTCCTGCCATCCTCCGATCCTCTTTCTGCGCGAGAGCCTGCCCGGACTCCGAGCACGTCAGCGCAGTGGGATTATGACTCCCACATTATCGGGCTCTCCGCAGGTGTCTTTGAAGTCGCCAGTGCTGTGGCCGTCTCGCAGCGCTCTGGAGATGGGCTTCAGCATGGCCGGCGTCTTAGTGTGGCCACTTTGATCTGGTAAACAGAGCAACGGGAAGGGGGAGGGAGAGAGTGGCACAGGGAGAGGGGGCTGGGGAAGGGGAGAGAGAGGCAGAGGGAAGGAAGGAGAGAGTTAAAGACAGAGGAGGAAGAGAGTCAGAGAGGGGAGGAAGTGACAGCAAGAGGAGAGAGTGAAAGAGTGGCAGAAGGAGGGAAGGAGAGAGTGAAAGAGAGGCAAAAGGAGGGAAGGAGAGAGTAAAGAGAGGCAGAATGAGGGAGAGATAGAGAGTCGGGGGGGGGGGGGGCGGGTGAATGGGATCAGCAGCACTGCTCTGGTGCTGGCTGCCCCTCACCAGGAGACACATGTCTGCACAAGAAGAGGCAATTTGAGTGTTTAAGACACATCTTTTGTTTGACTGACCTTTTGATTTTTTTGTTTGCTATGATTTTTCTACGTGTTATTATGAGACAAAGACTGTTGTTCTTGTAATGCAACGATACAGCCACAGTTACATATTTGTGAACCTATTATATGTTTGTGATTATTATAAGAAATATAAACACTGACTTTCAAAAGGGCAATCTGTGTTTAATCTTATTGTTTAAACATGTGTTGAATATCTGTCATTAGAATCTAAGACTAGCTCCTGTGAAAACCGTGGCAGAGCCCATACAAATATATTGTCTAGAGATGAAGTGCTAAAAGACATTTTTTGAATGTGAAGTCATGTATCTTCAGGTCAAAGGGTTTCTCTGACAGTAGTCTCTGATGGGAGCCTGTTTCTGACTCACACTGAACTTGTATATTTGAGGTGACGGCCCTGTTCTCCACTTTTCACCTGCTGTAACTCAGGCCTGAGAGAGTGGCGGGCTCCGAGCCTTCCTCAGATGAAGGCATCTCTGAGCTCCTCTGTGGGGCGAGGGGGGGGGGGTGCTTAGAGCCAAAGCTGAAGGCTGGAAGAGCCTGTGGGAGGAAGCTTAAGTGTGCCATGAAGTGCAGTGGAACAGCCCTGCACTTCCACCTAACGGCAGGATCTGTGACTACAGCCTCCATTAAGATCACACTAGCCACGATTATTGCACGCTTCACTTGTTGTCAGTGCACGTCGGAAGAAATTATGTAAGTAATGAGGCTGAAAATGCTATAGAAGTCTAAAGACTGTGCTAATACACATGCAGGGAGCACACAAAACAAACAATAGTGCCCTCACACTAGACCTACCACACTGGGGAAATGTGCGGGCCTGAGGGAGCGTTCTGAGTGAGCTTGTCCCAGCCCGCCTCCTGCCAGCATCCACAATAATCGGCCTGACGAGGTGCACGGCCCTAGCCCTTTGTGCTAGAGAAGCAGAATAGACCAGCGCTGTTGTCTGAGGGAGGCCTAATTGTGCGTGTTCCTCCTCTCGCTTTTTCAGTTGATGTGACTAATGCATGTAAACACCATTGGTCCGTGTGATTACAGGGAGCGTTAAGAGTCTTTCTAAGATGTAGTACCAGGTGTACAATGGTGTTTACATGGTTAAGGAGGAGCCACTGCCACTGCCCAATTCAAGTTTGGCCGCAGAGAGGCTGATGAAACACTCTGCAACTGTTTAAATCATTATCATATTATTATCACGAAGTATAATAGTCCTGTTCAAACATGGACTTGGGTCTGGCTGTGAGCTTGATTCAGAAAAGTCTGATACAGTGAGAAAATGTCCCCTGGTGATCTTTCCTGGTGGAGATCAGATAAGAGCGTGTCTGACTGGGCTGATGGTGGAGGCAGATGTGGTGATCTGTCTTTGTGCCTGTGTGTGTAGAAGTGTGTGGGTGTCTTGTGATATATTACAGCACAATAACAGTCACGGTTTTACATGTTGATAATTGCATTTGCAAATATGTTGTGAAAAATATTCAACTAAGTCAAACTACAAATAAAATCCTAAATTAACCATGTTTTGTTTTCTGTTTTGTTTACAGCTCAAATCGAAATAATTCCCTGCAAGATTTGTGGAGACAAATCATCAGGCATCCATTATGGAGTGATCACATGTGAAGGCTGTAAGGTAAGTCAAACACATTGAATACTCTCAGTAAAACTTGCTTAAATGGTCAGGCAGCAGAGTCAAACAAGTGCAAGTGAAAAGCTGTTCTCCCTGCGCTTCTGTCTGCCACATCTCACGACCCATTCTTTTAGTTATGTTCTGCTGTTGCTGCAGACTGCCTTTCTTGCACTAAAATGATCAAAAGCAAAGGGCTTTGAATTACGGCAGATTGTTGCTGTTTGCTCCGGTGTGAAGCCTTTTGTACTGCTTCAGATTCAGCACCAGCCACAGTGGAGTTTAGTGCCGAGTGTATTCCTGTCCCTGAGCTTGTCACAGGCACATCATTAGCATTCCTCAGCCTGCACCCTTCTGCTCACTGTAGTTACTCTGCCTCATACAACACTCAAAACAGTCCAAAATAAATGCTGAAATACATCTTTAATGGTGCTTATTAGTCAGGCAGAGGAGCCTTTAATGATATGTGTGAGTACAAAAGTTTGGACCATAAATCATAGCATTATTAAGGAGTGCTGCTTGTCACTGGCAGTTATAGTGGCTTCCATAATGGCCTCCATTATAAAGCGACTTGGCAGCTGTCAGCTGTTTTCTTGTAATTAAACAGCCAATGAGCAGCTAATTAAGACATATGTGTATGGAGCAGTGGAGTGGGGCATGTTAATGATGCGCTGGAATCAATTCATTAAGTCCAAGGATGAGAATCCATGAGTGCGTTCACCATCTTTCACGTGTGTGTTAATCAGCTGTAAGAACCCTGGGAAGAAAAGACCTGCTTCGTTTCATCTCTGTCCACTGGCTTTTGCACAAGACACAATCACTGTAACGTAGACCCATGTCTGTAGACCACACAGACCACTGCACACAGGCCACTCGACACACCTCTGCACACAGACCACTGTACACAGACCACTGCATACAGACCACTGTAACAAGCCACTGCACACAAACCACTGCAGAGAGACCACTGCACACAGACCACTGCACACAGGCCACTGCACAAGACCCTTGCACACAGGCCATTGCTCTGAGGACAGTGTATAAATGCCACTGTGCAATGTCGGTGTCCCTTTTAGTTTCCTTTTCAACAAGAAACACCTTACCTTCCTTTTTTAATCCACTGTACACTTCAGTAAATTCTTGAAAAGCATAAGATATGTTTAAGTACTTTTGATGCCACACCTTCTGATCCACTAACTTTGTTTTTTGTCTGCCTAATTTTGCTTTGATTTACGGATGCACACAAGATGTATTGCCCATAGTGAAAGATCAACCTTAACACTGATAAAAGTCAAATGAAGTAAATCAATTAACAGAATCTAACGAGTCCTACTCTTACCCAGGCTCTCTCTCTCTCTCTCTCTCTCTCTCTGATTTCAGGGCTTTTTCCGCAGGAGTCAACAGAGCAATGCGGCCTACTCCTGCCCTCGTCAGAAGAACTGCCTGATCGACCGCACCAGCCGCAACCGCTGCCAGCACTGCCGGCTTCAGAAGTGCCTGGCCGTGGGCATGTCCCGGGATGGTAAGACCTCATTCTAGATTGATATGTTAAAGCTCTGTTGCAACATTCTCTGTTATATAGTAGCACATCAGTCGAGACTGCACAACCATTGCACTTTTACTGAGCTTAGCCTGTTGTTTATGAAATGGGCAGTCCAAACAAAGTGTGTTCATTGTGAGCTTCAGCAGGTGAGCCTTTGTCTGGCTTTAATTTGATATTTTCTGTTTTGATGAAAGATGAGGTTAGAGCTGTCATTAAAGGAGCTGCAGCTGAGATACAGTAATGGCTCTGCACAGGTGCACCTCTTTACCCAGATCCCCACAGAGACTACACTGTCTACAGTAGGGGGTGCTCTAATGTAGGCGAGAGTGGGGATAGTTGGATTTGGGGCGGGGCTTTAAACAGAAGTGGGCAGGACTACATTAATGATAAACTGTGTCTGGTTTTTGAACAGCGGTGAAGTTCGGGCGAATGTCAAAGAAGCAGCGTGACAGCCTGTATGCAGAAGTACAGAAACACCGACTCCAGCAACAGCAGCGCGACCACCAACAACAGCCAGGGGAGGCGGAGCCTCTCACCCCCAGCTATGGCCTCTCAGCCAATGGGCTGACAGAGCTGCACGATGATCTTAGTGGCTACATGGATGGCCACACCCCTGACGGCAAACCAGACTCTGCGGTCAGCAGCTTCTACCTGGACATCCAGCCATCGCCCGACCAGTCCGGCCTGGACATCAATGGCATCAAACCAGAGCCCATCTGTGACTTTGCCCCTGGCTCTGGCTTCTTCCCCTACTGCTCCTTCTCTAATGGAGACAGTTCTCCACCGTGTCCATGGCTGAACTGGGTAAGACGCGGGGCGGGGGTGGGACCACTTAAGCATGGGGAAAACCACACAGAGGTGGCTTAAAATAGCGGGAGGTTGGAGACTCATCTCCAACTCTCATTAAAAGAGCCTCTTTTTTTGTAATTAGTTTCCATTAATTAGGGCCAATCAGGATCCAGCAGGGCAGGTGTCTGGGGAAATCACGTTTTGGCTCCCCTGTGGCCAGGAACTCCTTTTACCAGATGTGTTTTCAAAACCACTTTACTTCTTCTGCTCAATGTTTTTGAAAGAAAATGTGACCTTTGTTTAAGTGAGCATTGTGTGGCCCCTCCTCCTCTCAGACATTTGTGTCAAAACTAGATTGGCTTTGCCTCAAACTTAAGCTATGAGCTTCCCGGAGGCAGTAAAAGGAAATGTCAACAAGCCTTTTCTCAGTCAAAAGCCCACGCGCCTCTGCCTCTTCTCCTTGTTGAAAGCTCAGTAAATAAATGTGCTTTTCCTGCTACATCACATTCAGTCCTCATTTTATCACAGGAACTTTGAGATGGAGCTGTGATCTCCAGCTAGAGTAACAATTCTTGTTTTTTCAGAACATTTGGCCCAAAACATCTCCAAATCACACATGGAAACGTGTCAGTATCTGAGGGAGGAGCTGCAACAGATGACCTGGCAGGCCTTCCTGCAGGAGGAGGTGGAGAGCTACCAGAGCAAGGTACAACACAGTCCCCAGAACGTCCCTGTGTGCTCCAATCACATCCAGTGTTTAAGCTGCTAAATATTCTTTCTGTGTCTTTAGCCTCGGGAAGTCATGTGGCAGCTGTGTGCTATCAAAATAACAGAAGCCATTCAGTATGTGGTGGAATTTGCCAAGCGCATCGACGGATTCATGGAGCTGTGCCAGAATGATCAGATAGTGCTGCTGAAAGCAGGTATGACAGGCTGTCAGCATGGCCCACTGCTGTTCCACTGCCGCTGTCACAGGGAGGAGCTGACCTGACTGCACAGGGTGCACACAAACAGAGGACTGCACCCACCACTGCCCATTGTAGACGCAGCAGACACACACATTACTGTTCAGATAAGCTCTGTGTCTACATGACTCAATCCCCAAAGCCTGTGATTTCCTTCTTGTTCTGATGGTGATGATGTGTGGTTTTGGTCTGTCCTTGGACATACTTAACATTATGTGACTGCTTCATTGTGTCACATTTATTACTACTGTCAGTGAAGCTTGCTGAACCTACAGACATTGATTCCAGTTGCAGTCAGTTTGCAATCCATATCTTTTACACAATGAGTTAGTCACCGTTCTGATTGGAAATTTACCATGCTAATCATTTCCTATTTTATAAATCTATGCAAACAAGTACTGTCTGTCAATCTTCTTTAACTCACACACAGTACTACAAACACAGGACAAATAATTCCTGTTGAAATAATTCCTGCTGTTATGTTAAATAAAGCGTCCATGAATTCGCTCTGTCACTGCTGACTGAGGCGGAGACCATTACACAAGACTATTCTTGTGTCTGATATTACATCCACAGAAGTGTACTAGTCCTGACAGCACATTTCAAAGGACTTTTGTTAGTTCCATTTCAGTATCGCACACACACACACATACACACACACTGATCTAAGTCATTCTCTGTCTGTCTCCCCAGGTTCTTTGGAAGTGGTGTTTGTCAGAATGTGTCGTGCCTTTGACTCACAAAACAACACAGTCTACTTTGATGGGAAGTACGCTGGACCTGATGTCTTCAAGTCCTTAGGTAAAGTGTTTGTTTGACCTGCGCAGTAACAACCAGCTGAGTACTGACAAAGATCATGAAATGGACAAGTCTTAGTTAGAGCAAAGGTCTGATTACACTTTGTTTAAAAGTAACGGACAAGTTAAGCCACTGAGCCACTGCTATAATTTTAACATAAATCTGTCTGGCCAAAACATCATTCTACCTTCTACCTACTTTTATCATTATAAGAATAAATACATTTAAATATAACTAAAAATGTACTGTACATTGACATTAAATCAAGTTTCCTCCATTTAATAAAATACTTTAGTTATAGTTAGCATTTACTATTTTATCATACCTGACATTTAATGGATTTAAAGTTGTCATAACAACACCAAACTGCCAAAAGGGACTCATCTGGAAGCAAAAGTTGGTAAAAAGCAATGTGTTTCTGCAGCAGACACTCCCATGTGCTGTCAGCATCCTTCCTCTCGCCTCCCCAGCGCCTCACTCCCAATAAAGATCAAGCATTTGTGTTGTTCTTTGGTCTCCCTCCTCCTCACTCTGCGCTGTGTCCTTTGCTGTGGCAGGCTGTGACGACTTGATCAGCTCCGTCTTCGAGTTTGGGAAAAACTTGTGTTCTATGCACCTGTCTGAGGATGAGATGGCCCTGTTCTCCGCCTTCGTGCTGATGTCTGCTGGTAGGTGTCAGCGCACTGAGGAAAAACACACATACCCACGCTTCTCCCCAAACATATTCCCTTACCAATTAATTTGACTAAGAATAGTAATCCTTTGGAAATCGTATTCTTTAGCTAACATAACATATGACACAGCTGGGTCAGCTAATCTTGCACATCACAAAGAAAAGGCACTGAGTTTGCTGGTACCATTAATGTGAAAAGGTTTGGTTGTGTCCCTCACAGACCGCTCCTGGCTCCAAGAGAAGGTGAAGGTGGAGAAGCTACAGCAGAAGATCCAGCTGGCTCTGCAGCACGTTCTGCAGAAGAACCATAGAGAAGACGGCATTCTCACAAAGGTACATTGCACAGGCACTGTCTAACATTCATCCTGAATGTTAGATTCAGGGAGGCATCCATATCCATGCCTTTTCTGTCAGCTGAAAGTAGCAATTTATCAATTGTTGAGTGTGAATAGCATGTAGTGTGATGTTGTTCCTGCGCCTGAGAGCTTGTCTCAATATTTACAGTGTGTGCCCCTCTGTGCAGGAGTCCTTGTGAGTCTAAACAGGCTGTCTTTCTCTCCACAGTTGATATGCAAAGTGTCGACACTGCGAGCGCTTTGCAGCAGGCATACAGAGAAGCTCACAGCTTTCAAAGCAATATATCCAGACATTGTGCGCGCCCACTTCCCGCCCTTATACAAAGAGCTGTTCGGCTCGGACTTTGAGCAGGCCATGCCGGTGGACGGGTAGCAGCCAGTGTGCCGCGTGCCGCAGGAGGAGCCGGAGAACATCTGAGACACTTTAGCAGAGCCCTGCTGACCAGGGCTGGAGGCACTCTTCACACTCGCAGGTGGCTACAGGATCGCTCTGCACTTCTGTTCAGTTTGAAGACTCACGGCACAACAACCTTCACATCAACATCCTTTCAGCGCCTGAACCGGACCTGTGTGCACTTCTGGCTCTTCACCCTCTCACTATTTGCATTGGATAATGCTTTATTTGTGAATCTTTTTAATAACATAAGCCCAGCAAACATTTACATACAGTATAAGCACTAACATGATCAGTATTATTTCATCATTATATAATTAATCTAATCTAATAATTCCATTTGACTTGCTTTGAAATGCACACGTGAGTCCAGTTCAGTTTCTCTGTCTGCGGCAGAGCTCACAGCCACTTTGAGGAGGAGTCATGTTGATGCCATCGGCTTCTCTCTACGGACAATCGTTTAAAAAGAGACATAGAATTCTGGAAATTCTTATGAAATCACACTGATTTTAGCTGTCAAAGACTTCATGCATCGTAGTGAAATCATGTAAGGCCATTTGCTATTAATCCTTCTCTGGACAGGCGCCCCACAGGAGGCACCCACACAATGAAAAGAGTCCATTCCACCTGTTTAAATACGCTACAGGGTATATGGTCGTAAGTACTTACTATACAGAAAAAGTAATGTTTATAGATTCTATTTTAAATAACTTGTATGATATTAGTAGTTAGACCATTCTTAATTGTTGAATTGATAAGGCACTTTTATTTACACCTTTTGTTTAATTTAAGACTTGTATATTTACCTAGTAATATGTTGCATGTGCACAAGAAATACAAGAAACTGAAGGGCGTCGTCAAATGGGCTTGTCCAGGAGCTGCAGCAGATTCTGGGAGGCTGTAGAAAGGCAAGCCGGCGTGGCCACGGGAGAAGGCAGGTCAGAGTCATGTTCCAAGCCAAATACTGCCATTCAAATGTAGCACAAAGATTCATCAGCACAAAACATACTAATGGTGAGAGTGGTTTTATGAAGACAACTTTTATTATTTTGCATATTGGTTAGTTGAGTTATGCAAGTTTGGAGTTTGAACAGGTGGAGAGAGAGCCAATCGTGAGCCAATTGATTCCATCTGCTGGTGGATGTGGATATCACAGCAAACAGACATCCCATTGACAAAGGCCTCGTTTCATCTGGCAGGTTGAACAAACTCAGAGTTTAAACTTGGGCTTCAACTTGTTCTGACAGTTGACCAGCAGAATACAAGCATTAACCCTTTAGACGCTGGAGTTGTTCAGTTGAAATACAAAATGTTCATACAACCGCTGGCATAGAGTTGGATGTAAATTTTTCTAAAACACAGAAATGAATGAGGCTGTGCAGAAGTGCTACTTTTGGTGCTTGCAGGGTTAAGTAATATGTTTTTTGAACTAGAGTCTGGGCAGACCAATCACCACAGCAGCATTAAAAGGTCAGGCCAGCTGAGTCAGGTTACTACATAAATATGCAGTATGTGAAACCTACTGCCACAGGGGAAAAAACTGCTTTTATTGTATTGATTTACACAGTAGAAAAACAACATTTGAATTACTCCGAGTACACGTAGTTTTGATTATCTTGGCTATAGACCACAGTTAAATAGTCTTAAAATAGTCTGATTAATTCTTGTTTTAGGTCCTTTGTTCATGTGCTGCATATTCTAGTTTCAAATACATTAATGTACAATTGGTTTTGGCATAACTGAAGCATATAACAGTATGAGCATTTGTAACTGTGCCCCCCTAAAAAGACATTAATTTGTTACTGTAATAATGTCCAGCAAAAGATCAGACTATAACCTTGCAATAAGGAATTATATTATTTGAATCTGCACTGACCATTGTATAGCCTATATAACAGCAGTGCCTCTTTAAAGGAACTGTACCTGATTTTTGCCCCTTAAAAATGTAAACAGACAAAAATAATATTAAGCTTCTTACATCATTCTACAGGTTTTGCCCACTTACCTAAAGCATTCTTAGCCTCCAAAATGTTCACCACGAGCTTGTTTCAAGCTTGTTAGGAGCGAGAAGTGTCGATATACTAACAACAGTTAGCCACTATGCTAACAACAACAGACAAACTTAGTAGAGTTTGGTGAATAAGCAGGACATTATTGGACATAGTCAGGACAGTGTGAACTTAATTATTTCCTCCTGAATAGATACATTAACTAGAGATCTGTGCTGGGGGAAATTGATTTGAAGTATTGTCCCTTTAAAAAACTTAAAGGCTGATCTAAAGCATAACAAAACCATGGCTTACCGGTACTCTTAATAAAGACAAGCACAAAAGACATAAAACAATAAAAGTAACTTATTGTAAACTGACCAAATGTCATTGCTTTGTGCTGTTTTATAGCATGCAAGTTAAAGAAGCCCACAGTATCGTTTTCCTCTGAGTTTGTAATAACCCCACTTTTGAAACTAAGCCGCAGAGTCAGGGTTTAAGCAAATAAGCACAAATGCACTCAATTGCACTCAAAAGTGTTTTCTGTCTGAGTGACTCTATCTGCCTCCTCAGCCACGCCGCAGCGGGACAACAAAAGAAGGACCGTGAATATTCAAAGCCTTGTCTGGTAGTAAAGCTTCTATTTTTGTATTTTGGTTAATAAACTCATGAAAGAGAGAACAGGAGGGAGGAGGTGTCAGGTAGCACTTAACTGTATTCGCGCAATAATTAGACTAGCCGTTGTTTGTGTGATTAGGGAGAAAAAACGCTAGGACAAGCTATTTTCAGAGCGCTTTGTTGTTGTGCTTCTGTTTTGTTGTCTCTTGTCCGTGTTGTAAAAAAAAAAAAAAGAAAAAGTAGGAAAAAACACACCCTGGATGTGCCAAACAATGGTCGTTTCTTCCAGTCTATGAAGTAGAATGGATTCCTCAGACATTCCAGCAATCTTAGTAGCAGAAAAAAAATATTTATATAAAAAAATAGATGTCGTCCCTTTAGGAAGTGAAGAAACATATGTCACCCAACTGCACCGTACATTTTTATCTGTTTGTTTTTTGCATTGGTGTTGTGCAATTTGTATCAAGCCTTGTGCTGTCACCCCTCAGGGAAGAAGATTCATTTTGCTTTTTTTTTGTCTTTCTTTTCTATGATATGTTTGAATTCACTGATAAACTTTGTATTCCGCATTGTTCTCTGGGGAAAATGTTCAGTTTTCTACTTTTGGAGATTTCAACAACAAAAAAATCTATACCCATTAGCACATGCAGCATAAGTCACAAAATTCTACTACCTTGGTTTTAAATGGTGTCATCAGGGTCCCTAAAACCGCAACCCTCGTTATAATATAGACAAACCAAATATTCTTATGCAATATTGAATGGGTAGTTGTTGGGGTTATAGATGCTGTACGGATCCAATGGAGTTTTGGATATGCACACGTCCTGAAATATCAAACTCCCCCTAAAAAGAAGTCTGGAACAGAGCTAGACAATCCAGGGAGCAGAAGCAGACGCTAGCATAGCACAGCCAACCTTGTATCACAAAAGGCCTGGCGGATTCTTATATTTACAGCAACAACAATGATATATTTAGCAACACTATGTAACTTCAGGGCCACGCAAAGAAATAGTGTGGCCAATCTCAAAAGACTGTTAACTTAAACTATGTTTTATACAGACTGCACTGCCGGTATTGTTTGTTTTCAGATACAGAAATGTATTGATGTCTCAGATGGGGGCAAGTGAAATTTTGTCAAAAAACAACTATAATCATAGCCGTGTTAAGCAATGTGGTAGCTCTATGTCAAGTGCGTCCAAGGCAACAACTTTGATGAGAAAGTTATTAAAGTTAAACGGTTTAAACAACATTAAAGGGGACATCATTTTCAAATACCACTTCTATTAGTTAACTTGTTTAATGTGTTTCTGCAACATTAACTTTCTGGAAGATGTATTTTGATTCATGCATGCTTGAGTAATTCTGTTTTGTGTTGGAACTGAGCCTCCAGAGCTCAGAAAATTACCACCAACATATAAATGTAAATGTACTGAGGCAGGGCTTAATAGTTCTGCAGTTTTGAAGAGGAAATTAAAGGACCTTCTTCCGAATCTGCTATTTTACATAACCTAAACACTTAGGTAAGGACCAAAAGGAAAAGAATGCGGATACAATCGGTCAAAAAGGAGCTCAGTTACACAGGAAGAACTTGGAGTAGAGCCTCTGCTCTTCCAAATTGAGAGGAGCCGGCAAAGGTGGCTTGGGTATCTGTTTTAGATACCTTCTTGTCACCTCCCTGGAGAGGTGTTCTGGGCGTGTCCCACCAGGAGGAGAAGACACAGGACATGTTGGAGGGACTATGTCTCTAGACTGGCCTGGAACGCTTTGGCGTCCTCCCGCAAGAGCTGGAGGAGGGGTGTGTGTTGAGCGAGAAGTCGGGCGTCTTTGGTCTGCTGCCTCTACCACCCGAGTCCTGACAAAGCGGAAGAAAGGGTTAATAGAATGGATCAATTTAGTTTACAATTACCAAAACTTAAAATGCGGATCTGCGTACTTCTTACATAGTTTAATACATCGCTGAAAAAGCACAATATGTCTCCTTTAAAGTTTGTGAAGACTTAGAACAGATTCTGTGTTGTCCAGCACAAATTCTGCCTTGTCAAGCTTGTCTGCCCCTATCAGACAATACAAAACTGTTATCTGAAAAGCTAGCAATATTCGGCATTTTATTTTGAACAGTTCTAGCAACTCACTCAAGACGTTGAGGTCTGCAGCATCAAAATGAGTCAAGAAAGAAATGATCGATTTAGCAAAGATGAAAAGTGTAACTACCTATCAAAGTGTCTAGTCGAGGTAAAAATTTGCACTATAACAAAATGTCACAATTTTCATTTTAGTTACTCGAACGTGGCATCGTTTTTTGTCCAACCTGCCACAATTGTGTTCCTTTACAACCATAAAATCAACAAAATCTCTTATCAAATTCAATGTTTGGTTCTATCCGTTGCATAGTGCTGCCTTAATTTCTCAATAAGCCCAGTGAGGTCAACTTCTAACGAGACAAACTCTTTTCAGTGTCTTAATATGAGACAAGCAATACGTGTATGCCTTGTGTTAAATTACGGGTCTGTACTTTGTTGTCCTTTTCAGTTCACCATATACTTGCGACCACATTCGTCAGGTCAATCTGTGTGTGTGCAGTAAATGGCCATGTGAAATATATTATTAGCCCTGCCTTTGCGAAAAACAACAGTGTAAATTGATGTCTTTTTTGTATATTTGTTGACTATATCAGGAGTACTGGTGTCTGCTGTCTCTGTCTGTACAAAGCAATATTAGTGAGTGTACATATGTTTGTGTGTGAAATCCCAGACAAGGCTTTAATAATTACAGAGGAACAGGGTCACAACGATGAGCTTTTGTTTTCGAGAACATTTTTTCTTATAAAGGTTATGAATATGCTGAGCTGAAGAATGGAAAGCGTGGCATAACGAGTTTATAATTTATGGCAAAGTGCTTAAGATGATTTACTACTCTGTTTCTTCTCCATTCTGAAATACAGTGGTACATTGTACAGTTTGTAAGAAATTCTAATAACTGAAACATTTTGTTTTTCTACATTTATGTTTAATGTATCATCATTTTCAATATTTGCTGTAATTGAATGCATTTATTGCTGGATATCTAATTTTCAAAACGTGAAAAAGCTGTAAAAAGTGTTACGGTCATTATAAATACTTACCATAGTTTTACAGTAGTTAAGATGCAAATTATGAGGAAATTGACAAACACAAATTCAAAATTGTACATGTAATGTGTTTATTTTCAAATTGTCAAGCTTTAGCATTTGCATTTAGATACAAAAACATCCTTTTATAAACACACTTTGGTGCAATGGTGAAGTTTTCATCTGATTTGTAAAGTCTTTTACATGTTGTCAGAGAAAACCAATCACAACTCACTGTTCACTGCCTGTTAATACAGTATTTATTTCATTTTAGACTGAAAACAAGAAACGAACATGCTGGCAAGAAGCTAGCTTTTTAAAAATAAACAAGTCAACTAACGCTCTGTGCACAGGGTCAATTACTGGAAGTGATTTTAGTTTGAAAATCGGAATCTCTCCACATACGTAGATCATCAAAAACTGCCAAATGTAACAGAAATGTATACACAACTGACAGTTTCCCGTGAGTTTACACCACATTTTGGCGAGAGATATAATAATTTGTTAAATCATAACGTATGTGTCATTTATGCAAATTTTGGCCCAATATCGTAGCCGGTAACAGTTGTAAAAACACTTCTTACAACAACAACAACACTATGTAAAAAAGACACTTCTAAACCTCATTAAAGCAGCCAGACTGAGTGTTAACAAGCGAAATGTCCATTGAAATCTTAAATATATGTTTTACAAAAAAACTTTTACTTTAAGTTCTACTAGCTTTATTATTTGTTTTGATATAATTTGACAAAGCGAACTAAACAGATACTGTACTTTTTAAGTGAAACAATAATTTTCTAACTTATTCTTTTGTTCTTTGGTACATGCACTGATTTTTTTTGGGCCACTAACACAGCTTTAGATCTATATTTTTAAGACACAAGGCTGAGACAGACTTAATACCTTCTGCACAGCCAATCAGCGCTCATCTGAAAGAGTCAAATTGTGACTCTTTAGGATGAGACTCAAAGAGCTTTTTCATAGAACATTGCAAATATAAAGCTTGATAATAAGATGAGGATAACATTCTTGTTCACCACCCCAGCATTAAATGAGAAACAGCTTTCAGTGTTACTACAATTTACAGTCATCTTGAAGACTCTTTAAGTAAAAGTCTTTTTGACCATAAATTCCAAGACTAGTTCTGCCACGCTTCAGACTCATTTTGTTTTCCAAAGCACAGCTGTCAAAAAATTATAATTAAAATAAAAATGTTTAAGAATATAGTTTAAAAAATGAAAAGCAACTATTAGCCATAATCAAATGTCAAGCAATAATATATGTGTGTATCATTCTTAATACGATTATTTTGTGCATACGACTCGGCGCATCTGCATGTAAATACTTGTCTTATTTATCTTTTGCTTTGGACTTGTGGATGTTCTGTTGGCGTGCTGTATATCTCCTGGGTTCTCCCTCATTTTTGGACATTTTAAATTGTATAAAAAGTAGGTTCTGTTTGTTTAGGTAAGAGGAAAATACTGCTACTAAGGCCCTCACCCTCAATCAGTCCATGAGTCCATCTAAGTCCAGTTTGCTTCCCTATTTCCGTGTATTCCTAGGGTGTCAACTTTTTATTATTTGGTATTTTTGGCCTGATGTGTGGTGCTTGGTAAGTCCATCACTTCTTTAGACCCAGGTCACCCTTATCAGCCCAGCCATTTCATCATATGCACATTAATGTATTACTGATATTAGGATTCGGTAAATGATAATAATAAATAATAGATGTCCCTGGTTGGCACCTGTATCAGTGTGCTCCAATGGGACCAGGCACTTATTTCTGTCTTAGAGCAAAGCTAGAATCTGCTATTAACAATAATTTAGGACGCTTTTTTCCAGTTTGTGGAATAATAATTTTCCGACTGAAACAGCAATTTAGTGTATTTTTGGTTGTCTGATTGTAACAACACTCACTGAGGCTATAGTTTGTTTAAGATAAGTCTTTACCTCCTTCTGTCGGCCCAGTTTTGCAGCGGTGCAGGGTGGGGCTGGTGACGGCGGTCCTTTGTTTCCCGCAGTGTTTACTCAGTGAGGTTCTCCGCTGTAGCAAATACAACTGGCAATAACTCACCTCCTCACACTGAGTGCCTCTCGGTGTATCCAGATGCACACGGGGTGATTGTCATTTTTTGTGATTTGTGACAATGTATTTTATACTCTCACTCACTTGTTTCTCAAATCTTTTTATAAGTACATGTTGTCCATTTCCTTGTGAGAAGATGTTAAACGGTCGTCAGACTGGTGAAGGCCTAAGCGCTCGCCCCATGAGTCTTTTTATGGTTATATTTAACTGTAAATGTGTCATGTTGTTGTTGCAGCCATGGCCTGGCTAGTCACACGGATCCCCATGAGACCAGTTTGACTTTAAACATATATTCAATCACAGTGTATTTTGATTGGTTCAATTCAATCACATTTGTTTAAAATATATATTGAAAAAATATATACAGTATATGTTAGCATTTCTTTATAGCAGCATTTTTCAGCCTGTGGATCAGATGATTACTGGGATCCACAGGTAACATGATGACCATTTTTAATTGATATAATAGTCTTAGTTCAGACTTTACATCTTTTAAATGCAGGATAAAATATTCCTATTTTCTGGCCATCACATCAGATTAGAAGTTCTCAAAAAGACCACACTTTATACCAGGTGTGCCCAAAATTCTTCCTTGGTGGGCCAAATTAGCTGATTTTTTTCCTTAGTGGGCCAAAATGTATTACTTTGAAGTATGCCGTGGGCCAAACATAATTTTGTTTTGCATTTAAAAGTTTTTTTTTAAGAAGCAATGAAGAATAAATTGTCTTAACATTAACATGTTTTAGGAAATTACAACTGATTTGGTTCATTGTGTTTTTAACACAAAATTTAATTACAAAGATAGTCTTAAATCTGAGCACTCCTTTACGGGCCAATTTGAACCCTCTGGCAGACTGATTTAGGCGAACATAGATGCCAACACTAGTTTGGGGGCTCTAAGACACATTTATACTTTAAGGCCCAACCTGGAACAATACTTCTGTGTTTTCTTCTCCAAATATATTTTATAAACTTCAAATAAGATCAATTGCCTGGGCTAATCAGCTTACTCATTAAACTATATGAAGTTATATACAGTATTAGACCAAAAAAAAATCTAAACTCACTTTGCATACCTGCAACTATCGGCCAATATTTTGAATACAAATGTTTCCCCATGATTGAATAACTAATAAAAAATCAATTAAAATGTCTAAGACTGGACAATGTTGTGGATCCAAAGTGTGGCTGGCCAGGCTTGACAATCTGTTTCTCTTTCTTTTGACGACCCTCCATTTTACAAATAATATGAATGAATTGTGTGTCTTGTTTGAGTCAGTATTTTGTTGATTTGTGTTTGCTGTGCACTCTGTCGCTGAGGGAGCAGGCAGAGGGTCTCCTCCACAGCACCGGGGGCAGTGTCAGGCGGCCCTCACTACTGATGTTAAACTGGGGACAGACGAGCATGTTTTTAAGCCGCTCTTTTGATCTCTTTAGCGGGTAGTTGACTCACAAGTGTAGTTTTTGCTCCTTCTTGTCTGATTCTTAAATGAAAATAAGTATTTTAATTCATTTTGTAAATACAGCTGTAAAGAAGAATAAGAAATTTAATGTTGTCTTTTAAATACTTTTCATTCTAATATGAATGTTGTTATATTGTACTTAGAAACTGTACCTTTAATATCACCTTTATGATAAGTGCATTGGACACATCGATTTTTGATGTGCTTTATGTGCTGTTATCCCATAATAAAATTTACCGCTTGTACTGGGTTTTTATTTACTGACTGTGCATCGTTTACACTGTCTCTCCATTTTGCAATAAAAGCAATCAAATCACGCATTTTCAAACAGTCTTGTTGAAAACATTTTAAAATAAATTTACTTTGCAGGTTGTTAATGCATTGAGTAGAAATTGCATAGTTTGGTTTAAAGACGGGGCTAGTCTTTATTGTTTCCTCACAGGAGAAGTTTGTCTTGTCCATCAGGGACACAGCATGCATTACAGACATATCAACAAATATGATTAAAACCAAGAGTGTCCACAAAGAAAAGTAACTTAATTCATATCCACGGTAAACAAACAACTGTTACACAACCCACCCATATAGCACTTGAGTACAGTTTCTATTACACTCTCCCAATGGCCAAAACAGTTAATAATGCACATTATCCAAAGTAACCATACTATTGCATTACACCACATGGCCTGAAGGCACATTTAAACAAATCATCCCTAAATTGGCCTTGATAGATTATTGCAACTACTAGCCTCAACGTGCAGTTAATATTGCACTCTTCCCTATTGGCTTTTATAAAAAGAGTATATGTTACTATTGTGTTTCTCAAAAAGGCTTAAAAGGTGCAGTGAATATTGCACTCTCCTTACTTAAACATGTGGAAACTGTTCATTTTCCATCCATTTAGTTTATTGTGATTTAGCAGTGAAATAGACAGAGGAATAAATTAATATTTACTCTTACATTGGGGCAACCTGGACCTTTTGCCCAAGGGTAATGGTTGGTATTGGTTTGACAGAATGTGGGTAGGATCTTTTAATTTAGAGCACACATGCTTTATCTAAATTTAAATCTAATATTTTTCACTCTCTTCACTAATTTACTCAAAGTTGTTGGGCCTTCATGATTCATGTATGTAAGTGTAATTTCCATACTGTCCGGCAGCAGATGTTCAGGTGCTCAGAAAAGAGCTTGTTTCGCCTCCAGCCTATCTCTGCCCACTGCTTTGCTCTTAGGGCCTACTTATTCAGATTGTTCAAAAAAAGTTGGACTTAGGATAGAGGGTACAACAATGTTCATACACAGTAATAATAAAGAACTGCAATAAAAAGTCATAAAAAACTTGACTTGTCAGATCTGCAGTTCTAAGAGCTAAAATTAACATTTGTCTTCATTGACCTATCTTCATTAAGGCCTATGTTTTCACCTATGAGTAAAATATAGACCTAAACTACTTGAATTAGAGCTTAATACGACATAGTCTAAATATGTCTTCATTAAAATTATGATTTTGTGTAAACATTAGAGCTACTAAGTGTAGTATCACAGCAGATTCAGCAGGTGGCAGCCGACTTGTACCCTGCGCAGTCTTGCAGCAGAAGAAGCTGCTTCTGTTGTTGTTAGCATTGCACATGTTAGCATGTTAGCCTCATCGCGACACTTGTCCTGTCAGCTGTGCACATGGGTCCAGGTCACGTTATCTACTGTACAAATAGTTGATTTAAACCACAATGGAGATCGATTGGTGAGTACTTTTTAGACTAAGCAGTGCGAGTTTATTAAATAACTTCTACAGCTTTTGTCATGCTAGTTTAGAACACACGAGTGCAAATAAAGTTGACGTTACACTGACGTTAGTTTTTATTTGCACCATGGCAACCACTCATGCAACATACATGTGCTAGGTTAAAGCCTTGTTTGTTGTCATAAAATGTGGTTGATTATAAAATAAGTTCATTTAACCTAACAGCTACATTGTGCCTTCAACAAGAACTTGTATTTGTTTTGTAAAGGGAGGATCCACCAATTCCAGAAGGTCCCATTTTCAACAAGGACCTCTATGACAAAGTTGGATTTGGCCCCACTATTCAAGAGCTGTTTACATTTCTGCAGAGGTACATATGTAACACATTTAACAGCTGCGTTTCATGTATTTGTTTTATAGTTTGTGTATGTATTTACAAATTTTAGCAGCCCTTCCAAAGAACACAACATCACTCACACTGGGGGCCCTTCTCCAGAAAAACAGAATGAAAGTATCAGGGAGGACAACAGCTCGGCAAGTGGTGATTCTGAGGAGAATGATATGGAAACAGAAGACTTAATGTCAGTACAGATCCAGGCAATAAGAAAAGCAAGTGCAAAAAACCATTTCCGGAGCCCAGACTCCCGTACCCATGTTTGTCTTCACTGTCCAAAACAGAGCAGAGGAAATATCTCAGCTTTCTCTCTTCACACAAGAAGGAAAGACCAGTCACACAGGTTTGATGAGGCTTTATTGTTTTTCAACTCGAAAATCTTCACTTCTTTATAAAATTGGTTTATTGTGTCTACAGAGCATACTAAATAAAGTTAATCATGAAGTAATGCAATTTATGAGATATCTACAAGATGTGTCCAGGATGTGCGCTGAAGATTACAACGTCATATCTCAGGCAGCTCTGCAGTATTCTGAGGTACTTCGCCGCTATCCTTTTTGTTTGTCAATAGATTTAAATCAAAGATTTCTTTGCTATTGTGTCCAGTCAGTTTTGATAAGATTCTCCAAATAACAATTCAATAATTCAGATTGACAACAAACTCCTCCACAGTCTTGTTTACCATAAACAGACAGTCAACACAGACAGGAGTGTGGTCATGGTTTGTGTAGATTATGTCTAAGGGCAGGCCAGTTTTATGATAAAAAATAAAATTGTGATTTCATCCTTATGGGGGGGGCAGCGGCTGTAGAGGGAGCACAGTCAATGCACAGTCCGCTCTGGTCCTGGGGGGACACAGGGTCCTGAGTCCTGTGGGGTTAGAACACAGAGGCTCTGAGGCTGGGACAGGCTGCTGCAGGTTTATTAAAGGAGTCATTTTTTTGCACAACTGATTTTTTTTTGTTTCTAAAATGATTTTATATACAATAATTTGCAAAAATACATCACCTACAATAATGTAGGAATTACAATTTTTGAATGAATTCTATAAGAAATAAAAATCTGAAACAGCTGTTTTTTTTGTTCTTACGAGTGCTCCTGCGTGTTCGTAGGATTTGTTCTTACAGACGAACATTTTCCGTTAAGAACAAATTTTGTGAATGCCAAAAATGTTAATAAACAGCCCTTAAGAACAAATTTGTTCGTAAGAACGTTTCATGAATGAGGCCAGTGATTTTAATGTTTTTGCCAGTAAGTCAGCAAGAGACAACAAAATGTAGCAAAAAAAGCACTAAAAATGGCAAATATAATATCTTCTGTCTCTAATTTAAATAATGTAACTGTTCTCAGGAGGTTTTCCGTTGCTCCTTGGAGTATATCACGTCCCTCCCTCAGCTCTATCAGATTCATGAGCTGACCAGTCTGACCGGCGGCAAGTTTAACCCAGCTCTCAATCTAACTTTCGAAAAGCAGCTTCTCCACATGGTGAGTTCTGACTTGTTCCCACAGTTAGTCAGTCTAATGGTTTTATAAAGGTTCTTAGTTCTCCAGTCTGTTCAGTTCCTGCTGCTATTGATGCTTGGTTCTTTGTTCTTTCTCTGTTGCTCCAGGGCATTGTGGATGTTGCACACAAGAAGCCTGTGAATGTTGGTAGTCAGCTTGCATCGGATTATCAGACTGTTTCATCACACACTCCTCCAGCTAAAAAGGCTAAGGAGCTGCATGCTGTAAGTCATTGTCTTACTTTTTATAATTACGCCAATAGAATGAGTCTACTGAAGCAGCAGCCATGGCCCCAGGTTCACTGTAATGAGCTCTTGTAGTTTTCTCAAAAGACACTAGAGGGTGTTGAAGTCTTAAAGCTGCCGTCTAAATAAAAGATGAAGGGACGTATCTAGGCTGTAGTTGATCAAAGAAATTCTTGAAATCTTGTCCTGTCGACCAATTAATCAACTAAAAGGGGGCGAGGCCAAAGCTCTGAAGCTAAAAAAGTATCTTTTATTCTGACTCAAAAAAACAAACAAACTAAAACTGTTTTGGGGTTCATGCAAAAAAACAACAATTTATACACAAAATGAACATGACCGTGTGTTTATATCATGAAAAGCAGATTAGACCATTGTTTTGGTCCCAAAATCTAAAGCCATTTCACCACTTTTTGTTGCTTGTCAACATACACTGGAAAAATATCAACTTATATTGCTAACAAGTAAAAAAGCGGTTGAATTAAGTTGTATCTATTATAATAAATGAGAAGATTTTATGATGATTTGCCGATAGAACACGTAATTTTTGCTCATTTCAAATTAGAATAAATGTGTATTTTTCATATTTTTATGCTCTTATTTTAAGTCAAAATCTTCTCAAAATTAGTTAAATACTGCTTATTTCAGGCACTTTGTCACTTGCTATCTAATTTACGATGATCATATTTTTCAGTGTAAATCCTTATCGTCTAAATAAAGGAATTAGTCGACTAATGAAAATGTTGATTGACTATGAAAGCATCGCCCGATTAATTGACTAAACGACTAAAGAACTACAGCACTGGAAAGATCACTAACTGGCTTTGGCTGTTTTTGATTTGTGTCACATATTTATCATTTTTAAAGATAACTTGTTCATTTCCATGTTTTGCAGTCCATCAGCAGTGACTGTAACGCAGAGAAGCTGTGCAGCAGCTACGAGCCTCATGTGTGTCTCACTCGGGACGCTTTGGTTCAGCTCCTCAACAATCATGGCCCTGACTTCAGAGAAGAGTGGGAACTCCCTGTCATTATCAAAACCAATCCTTCTAAAGGTATATCACTGAAAAGATGTTTGAGGATGTAAGCTTATTTTTATTTATTCATTTTTAATTTTTGTATGTATGTGTATGTATGTATGTATTTTTTGATCTTTTGGACTTTTGATTTTTAACAGTGAGGACATTTTGGTGGATTTTCGTCTCATTTCGAGGCTGTTTTCTGTTTAGGTCAAGATGATTTTAGTTAGTTAATTGGTTAGTTAGTTTAGGCTATTATTGATGTTAGGTGGTAGTGGTATATTATCTATGATTCACTAAGATAGAAATCAAGTATTATGTATTTGTATTTTTTTTTTTTTTTTTTTTTTTTTTTTTTTTTTTTTTTTTTTTTTTTTTTTTTATTTTATTATTATTATTTTTTTTTTATTTTTTATATTTTTTATTATTATTATATTTTTTTATTTGTATTTTATTTATTCTTTTTAGAACAAAAATTATTTTGACAATGCACATCAACACTGTTTGATAATCCACCCTAGGCATTGAAACTTGTCTAAGTACACAGTGACTGCATTTATCTCTGCTAGAGTAGATTTAAGTCCAATCCTAAGGACTAAAAGTCTCCAAACACCTCTAAGTAGCAATTCTCACATGACAATCCACCAAAAGGTCTTGATAGTACTGTACTTTCTACTATATACCATTTTCATAGATTTTTTTCAAGAACCAGGTGGTAGTGTTAACATAATCTAAATGCTTTTTAAATATTTCTGCCCAACAGACAAAGTAAGAAAACTGTATTCATAGACTCCCCGCTGCTGAAAAGTGAGGTGACAGTGCGCGAGAGGAGCCACATTTACCAGAGGAATGTCTGAAGTTGAACATCTCCAAGACTGAAACTAAAAACGCTGTCGATTTAATGACAGAACTCCCTGTCAGCGAGCAGCCTGCATCGTATGTTCAGTTCATTTTTCCATACTGTGACTAGTTTTAATTGTTTTTGCTGTTTTTCCTATTCACATATTTCTGTAATGCTAAACCTCATCACCTTTATGTTGAAAAGCTAGACTAATTTGCCAATTAAACATGCTACTTTACTAGTCCTGCCAGTAGAGGGCAACCTAATTCAATCATTATCTGCCAGTTTCTGCTTGTAGCAACATGTACCTATATTTTATACATCTTCTATTTGTTTTTCCCAGGAAAGAAACTTGGCCCCTTCAAGCAGTGACATTCTTGACTTTGAAGGGGACCTAATCGATCTGGAAACCTTTGGAGAGAGTGCATCAAGTTCAGCAACGCCAAAAAAAAAACTAGCAAAGACAGAAGTGGAGGCAGTGCTAAAAGTGAAAAAATCATGAGTCACATCAGAATTCTAGTGAAAAGGAAAAGTCTACTCTAAATGAGGAAATGGACATTGCACAGTCAAATTCAC
This sequence comes from Mugilogobius chulae, assembly GCA_038363315.1. Classification (NCBI taxonomy): domain Eukaryota; kingdom Metazoa; phylum Chordata; class Actinopteri; order Gobiiformes; family Gobiidae; genus Mugilogobius; species Mugilogobius chulae. Next base: position 20,891,764 of record CM076411.1, on the reverse strand, counting down.
CTAAAACCAATTCCTCTCAAAGTAAAAACTGTGACCAGAAAGTGACAAAAGTGTCTTGTTGACTGGAGATTCTGATGATGACAATTTAGTTATCGACGATGTTTCTCCCAATGTCTCAAGTCAGTCAAAGCTCTCTCAACCTTCAGATTCAGAGTTAAGTTCTCCCATGACAAGGAGCAAGAAAAAAAGGAAAGCCAGCTCATCCAAGGATCAGCTGGGGGAAATTCTCCAAATGCAAACTGCTATGTTCAGTTCAAACCCCAGTGATGTAGCCAAATCCTCAAACGCACCACAAGACGCCAGCTCTCCGTCCAAACAGAGTGGACCCGCCCACCTCCACCCGACCTCTCTGGTGAAGGCCTGCGTGTCCTCGTACTTGGAGAGAAATCCAGACCAAACAGAGGATACTGGAGAAGCACTTCACTCTGCGGCCGCACCACAGTCTACCGAGGCGAAAAGTCAGTGTCCAGTGTCATGTTTGTGCAAGTCTATATTGAAAATAATGTTTACCCTATTGTTTTTATGTAGTCAGTGTCAAGTGCTAGGAGTTCATTAATGAATTCAATATAAGATTGACATGTCTGCTACAATAGAACAGCAATACCTAATCAGAATAATACATTTAATCATTTAATTTGTGCATATCTTGGCAATATTAATCAAAAATGATTTTCATTTATTACTTTTTAAATAATAATTTAAGCAGCACTTTTTATCTTGTTGTATAATCAAAATCATATTAATTGATTTATTTGTTTGTTTTAAATAAAATAATTGTTGCTTGCAACTGAACATAAAAAAACAATGTTCTGCTGCCTCTTGGCCAGGACACTCTTGAAAAAGAGATTTGAAATCTCAATGAGGCTTTCCTGATTAAATAAAGATGAAAAATATGAAAAAAAAAAAAAGATGAAAAATACTACTTCGTTACCAGTTCAGTAAATTATTAAAATGCTAATGCACATTTATGATAAGTAAGCAAAAAACCTGTAACCTTTATGTATCATTTGTGAAACTTTATACTACAAAGTTATTCTTGGCTAGTTTTTATTCATTTTTTGGGCTGAAAACAGCTATAGCGACATAAGTGCTTAACCCTTTAAAATACAATTGTGGAAATATAAAGTCTTAAAACTTTCACATGAAAACTCAAAGACAATATTTTTTTGTATTAGTTTATAAAACCGCTGGTGCAGAGTTGCATTTTGTATTTTTCAAGCTTCTGAAACGCAAACGCTTCTGAAAAGCAAAAACAGAGAATATGAATAGGGTGACCAGACGTCCCTATTTACCTGGAACAGTCCCTGTCCTGTGTCCCATGTCCCAATAATTGTATCCAAAACCTTTAATTTGCCCAAGTTTTACACAAGAAAAGTCTCAGTTGTCCCAGTTTTTGACCATTTTGAAATCCAGCAGTAGTAAATAAAGACGTTGACGTTTCTTGAGTCAAAACTGAGAGAAACACTGTCAAAATTCTCTCAGATTTCATACTGACTCACTGGAAGAGATGTCATCTGACCGAGTGCATACTAACATACAGTCTTTTCATTACTGGTAGTTTTATTCCACAGAAAAGGCTGAAAGGACTTGGTGAAGAATAGCTACTTTGGCACTTAAGGGGTTAATATTTGAATCTGTCTAAATCTCACAATAAAAGTGAAGCACACTTTTTTTTGTCAGTGTTTACATGACTAGCCTAAGTTTGTGATAAAGCTACTTTTTAGCAACGGCACAGTGAAAGTATTGTCAGTAAACACGGTAGTTTCATTTCGTAATGTGTGTGTATTTGACTTGTCCTCCCAACTCGCAGAAATCTTGTCCCAGATCTCCAAGAGGCCGCTGAAGATGAGTGTGATTATGAATGTCCCGAGGAGGGGAACGTCTGCTATAAGCTCTACAGTTTGGATGAGCTGCTGTTGATGGTGCGCTCCTCCATCGGCCTCAGTCACACCCGAAATCTGAACAACCATGACCAGGTATTGTCAACAGATGTTAGATTTGTGTTACAACTTTGAATGAAACGATGTCTTATCTTTGTTTTGACAGTGCGTGCCTTTATATATCCTGCCCAAGCTGGAATACCAGTTGACTTATGGAGTTGAATGCCTGAGCATAAGCGAGGTGTGCCAGCTCTGGACTGAAAGCGTACTTCACTCAAGCACAGTGTCTTTCATAGGTAAAAGCTCCCGTCTAGTTGCAGTTTACTTACTCTAAGACAAATATTCTACCTGTATGTATGTTTCAACAATGCCATCTTTTTTCTAAGATGTGTTGCTTTAAATTAAGAGAAAGTGTTGAATGTAGATTTATTGTTTTTTATTTTTTTATTTGACTAGTATGTTCATTGATATTAATCTAGGTTAGACTCCTTTGTTGTTTTTTACTTTCCCTTCAATCCCTCTAGTGCAAATCATCCATATTAGTTTAAAAATCTACATCTAAGTCATTGAACATTGTCGGATTTAACTAGCATAAATGTTTGGTGGTGCTGCTCTGACACATTTTTTGTACAAACCATGATTGCTATAGCACATCACAGTTGATATGTGTTATAGGGAGTTCCTTGACCAGCTCACTGACAGATTTACCAAGTCAAGCAACGTTTAAGGACATTTTTTCAGCTCAGAGGGTTGGAAATACTCTTTTTCCTGGAAATTGTGTTATCATGGTTCTGTTCACAAGACATCACAACATTCTATTGGCCAATAATAACTATTAATTAGGCTCGGGAAGCATCTGTGGTTACAAAGGAAATAAGGGCAAATCCAAAAAAAACAAAAAGCCATGTTTGTTGTCAGTTTAGCAGAACTTTCATAGGAATACATTAGACAAAACGATTAAATTAAGTCAACAAAACAGCCGTGGAACAGCCCAATAAACTGGTAAATTTATCTATCATTCTGTAGTGTCAGAATATGATTTAATTAACGCTATTTTCTGTATTTAACTATTTAAAATCTCCATTGGTTTAACATGTGACCAACTGAACATTCTAATGCTGTATGATGTCAATTTACCGAGCCTAATACAGCTAAAGAACAGATTAAATGCTTTTTAAAACAAAAGGTCTAGTCATTAAAAAAATCACCAGACTGAAAATCTAATAATTGACCTTTCAGTTTTTTCATGGCAAACTACAATGTTAATTATAGAAAAATTTGGTTTTGCCTCATCTAGACTTAATATGACATTATCACATTTTGCAAAATGTGCACTGTTGTCATGGCAATTAATATTTCAAAGCTTAATATTATATATTTTGTGTGGTGAAAAAAAGCATGAAATGGCACTTATCCATGAGCTTTAGCTTCTCTTTGTTTTAGGCAACTTTTGCATGTGTTTCCCAACCAGACGTACTCCAGGGGATACACGATCATATGCCAGTAGGGACTTAAGATGATTGTAGATTTTAAAAAAGGAAAAAAAAAAGGTAGTATTGCAAGTATTGTAATGTGAGAAATGTTATTTGAAGCACATTTTAGATGCATTATAAACAATAAAATACAATGGTTATAAAGAAAAATATATGAGTTAGGATAAATAACCTGAAAAAACACATGACATTTGAGGTTGCTGGATAATCGGGTCTGGAGGAACAGTGATTAAGTTTAGGAAGATTGGTTAATGGGTAAGGTTAGGAAATAGGTTTTGGGTAAAGGTTAAGATCAAAAATTGCAGTTTAGCCCTATTTTGCAACAATAATAAACTCATTACCATGGCAACCAACTCACTTCTGTCTCTCCGGAACCAGACTATCTAGCAGTAACGTTTTGCGTGCTTAGAAGATATAATAAGTTTGTTTTGAAATGTTAATTACTATGGCAACAGTGTAATATTTTCATTACTAACTTGTGGATAAACAGGAAGGTCTAGCCCATAGTTTTGCTCTCTAGAAAGTTGTGAACCAAACTCTTTTATTTCATGTTTACTCGCTTCATAAAAGGACTATAAAATAATTGAGAAAATGACAAAAATGAGCCGTACATGGAGGAGGCATCTCTGTTCGTCTAAATAGTGATGAGTAAGTAGACTCGGGTTAGCAGGACCCTCCCACACAGCCGTGAGGAAGGATGACTCATTCTTGCTGTGTGACTGTGGTGATTCAGTTTACTCTGTTGCCATAGTGACAGCATACACATGGTCGGGACAATAATAAATCATACTTTTGCCCAATCTCATGTAATCTATGTAAGCAAAATTGTTCAAATTTGATTATAGACTTTGGTGGATGGTCTATTTGTACTGGCAATAACAGAAAACTAAAAAGATGAGTATTTTCAGTGTTCTACTTTGGAGTTTTATGTGTTAGAATAGCAAAACTTAAGATAATGGTGTTGCCGATCTATTTGCATAACCGCACAGATTAATATAATAGTTGTAGGAGTGATGAACAAACTAATATTATTTTGAGGCATGTGATTGATTCAAAGACAACACTAGTGGTTTGTTTAGCTTCTTTAACCATCTGTGACTTCATTGGCTTGTTGTGTATTTGTGGTTCTGACTTGAGGCTCTCGAGAAGTTCATTATTGACGAGAGGTGGTAGTGAAAGCAGGCATTAGTGGTTCAAGTAGGAGACGGAGCTGGAGAAAGGACCAACAGGCACTTTCTCTCCCACTCCAGCCGATATCGAGCTCGTACGGCTGCTGGCAAATCATCAGACTAATTACTGTGTAAAGCTCACCAGTGGCACTGGTGAAGAGGAGCTCTGTCTAAAGCGTCAGGGTAATTATCTGTGTGTTGTGTTGTGTGTGTGTCTGCAGCTCACATGGACGCACTCACATCCAGACTGGCACTGGTGAGGAAACTACCAGACGACTGGATCCACAACATCTCCTGTGGATTCAAGTTAGTGCTGCCCCAACACAATATTTTCCATAAGCACACAGAAATATATAAGATGCTTGTACCAGTTCATTTTTAATCTTTTTTTTATTATTATTATTATTACCTGTCTTATTGAAGTCAATCTCCATAAAATCTGAATACAAAAAAAGTGCTCTTCTGACCTGCTTCTGTTTAAACCAAACCCTGGCCTGCAGACGTTGCAGAATAATATTTTACTACTGATAATATTTTACTCTGTTAGTAACTTATTACATGGTCCACAGGCCTTCCAAGTCTCTCAACATTCTTCATCACTTCTTCAGAAGTTGATTGGGTGAGTTTTTTCAATCAGTAAACTATTTAAATTTTGTCTAGTAATAATAACCATGCATTTACCAGGAACAATAGTGCCTTTAACAACTAAAAGATTTAGACTAATAGCAGTGTTGTATGTATATTTATTTATTTATTTGAATTTTTTTTTTGCAGCACCTACTCATCAAACTACTTTGGACACAATTATTTCATTTTTTAAATGCAAAATATGTATATTCTGACAGAATCTTTTGTTAGAAAAGTTATAGTGCACATTAAAATTATTCATTAAATGAGTAAATAGTGATTTTTTGAATATTTGAAAATATTGTTCAAACACTCCAAGTAGCAAATAATTCATTTAAAACAGCTTAATCTTATTTCATAGATTGAATTTTGGAAACTGGTAATTATTTCTAGGCACACTAGTGTTCCCCGGCACACTGGTTGAAAATCACTGGTTGTGTTTTTACCATCACATCAAGTGTTCGTGCATTTGCAGGTTAGATGAAGGGCAGTACCTGCTTCGACACAAGGTTGGCGAGCCGTTTGTGAACATACTGAAGACCGCTCATGGCAATGGCAGACAGGGCGTCTATGACCTGCAGCAGATCCACAGCGACATCCCACAGCCCCCTGCCTCCGCCGCTGCTCCCTGGATACCCCTGGACCCATCAGTCTGCCTGCCCTTCCACCACCAACATGGCCGAGTGCCCTGCACCTTTCCCCCTCATGAGTTCAATCCGGTGTGTCCTTTGTCATCACTAACACACACACAGACACACTAAGCTAATATAATCTCTAGAGTTCCGTCTGTAGTCTTAGCCCTTAGCTCCTAGAAGACAAGTTAAACCAGAACACAAGTACAAACACTGAAAGAGTAACTTGTGAAACTAGTCCATGCATCTGTGGAACAAACAACCACTGTTACATGAGACATTCATCAGATTCCTGTCTCATTCTTCACCTCAGGAGAAATGAGGAAACATGTGTCTGAGCCAGTAGAACAGACGACTTGTCCCATTTGTGCTAATGCATGTGTTTGCTGTTCTTTTAGCCCCAGAAAGATGGAACCGCACAGCCTTACAACAATAAACAAGGACAACCTAGAGGCAAGAAGCCCAAAAAGAAGAAGGCTAAGAACAAATATTTTAAGTTTCAAAGATAAAACTGTTTGTAACTTGAGCTGCCAAGTTTTGTTGTCACAGTGGCAGCGACGTTTCAGTTTACATAATACTGTATAGAAACCAGTTTTTGTTTTCTGTTAATACCTTTGAACTAAATAAAATTATTCAAATATAAATGCATACAAATGTGTAGCTCTCTAAAAAACTGTGGGAGTTTGCTGAAGGGTGTAGGACTGAGATTCCTGGGTGGAGTCATGAGCACATGGAAAGGGGAGGGGCTGGAAAGGGAAGTCTTTGCCTCGGCACAACACTGCTTTAAACTTCCAACATTCAACTCAAAAGTTTTCTGTCCAGACATCTGCACCTCATTTGAACCTAAACTTCTCAGGTAAGAAAAGCTATGCTCTTTTAGCTGTTAGAGGATTTAGCTTTAAGTTTCCTAATTAGTTGAAAAGAATCTTGTCTGGCACTCTTCCTTGCAGCATGTGATTTTATTTAGGACTGGTCAAGTTTAGTTTAGAAGGAGGAAAAGCTACGTGTGAGTGAAAAATGTGTGGTTCAAGAGTTGTCCTAGTACTTCTAGTCTCAGGGTGTGGCTCTGCTTTTGTGAGTGATGACAGAGATTTGAATGAGCCATGTACAGACAATGTTTATACCTGAAGCAGTTTAAATCTGCTTGTATTCAACACAGTGAGCGTTATCTGCAGTTTAAGTAAATATGCCCCATGATTCCACCATTCTTACTTACCATTTCATCACAAGTTTGTTTGTTTTTTTCCTCCAGATTAGTCAAGATGACTATGGTTTCAGAGTTCCTGGGTCAGCTCACCCTGAATGTTGGGGTAAGTTATTTTATGTCAAAGTGTATTTTCATTCAACATTCTTGATAAACTTTTGAATCTCTCCCCTCTTAGACTGAGCCCAAATATCCCACAGTGTTGCCCTTCCGAGACTTTGACCCCGACAAAGATGCTGCAAGAATAGAAACAGCCATCAAAACTAAAGGTGAGTTCACTTTTTTTCTTCTCTACAAAGCCACTGGAGTTTCTGAGTCATGGAGTAACTTCTGTTGGGTAAAACCAGCCAAATGCCTCATCAGTGGCTCAAACCAAGTCCTCTCATTTTCAGCTGAGTCTACAACCACAGTATGTGCTGAGCTAATAACTGGGTGTGTAACTTCCATCCTCTGTGCTAATAGAAAAAAGGGCAGTGTCATTATCGTTTGGAAGGTTTTGTCCTTCTGTGTGTTGTAGCATGAACAATAAATAAATAATCATCATCATGAGCTTAATTAAAATTAGTAATTAAATGCTTTTTGTAAGAAAGTGCAATATGATGTTGATAAACATGAGAAAAACAGGTTTGTAGCATGAAAAAGTAAGTGTAATGACAAAGTACATTGTAGCATGAAAAATACAGTGTAGCATGACAAATACAGTTTAGCATGACAAAATAAGTTGTAGATACAAATAAGTTGTAGCATGAAAAATACAGTTGTAGCATGACAAAAGTACAGTGTAATTATCATTTAAAGGTGAGGTAGCTGATTTTACACTGCAAACACAATTTAGGTATTAAATCGACAACTTCCTCTCATAAATCCTTCGACATGTATTATTTTGGTTGCATTATGGCTTAAAACTTCTTTTTACAAACAACAAAGTGAAACTGGAGAGGACCACCCCAGCTCAGCCAATCAGAGAGCTGTATTTGGCTCCTGATTAGAACTTAAATTATTAATTTTTCAGTTCAGACAGTACCCAGAGTCTTGTACAATGCTGTATTTTTTTTTCCTCATTTGAATGTGAATGTTTGTTTTTTTCCACAGGAAGATATATACAGTTCATGTGACTGTAACTGTACAGTTAATGCCAAAGGATGATTATTAAAGGAGACCTTTTCTATTTAGAAATAATCTATTGCATATTTCATAACATTCACATTTTGTTCATTGTAAAACACAAAAATGATCTAAAACGGCCTAGAAACAGGTTCTCTGACTTCCTGTTCAAAACTGCAGAACTATAAATTCGCCTCTTTATTGTAAAATTTAAGTTTAATAAGCCACAGATTTAAAAATTACCATTTTTTGTTGTTAGAAAGTGTCTACATGAAATTTTGAACTCTCCATGTTTTACTCAGAATCCTCATTTTTTAATAATTGCAAGTTTATACAGACATGGTGGATAGGTGGTGGGTGAAGACAGGGATTTTTTGAGCACTTCAGTATCAACTGAAGAACAATACAAAAAAGATTACTCAAACATGCTGGAATCAATCCAAATTCAACTTTGAGCAAACTGATGATGAGAGAACACTGTTATAACATGATTCAAAACTCAGAAATGTAGATTTTACATAATAGGTCTCCTTTAAGTTTAGGGGAATTATACATTTAGTAAAGAGTTAGATAATGGGTAGATTTAGAGAAATGTTAACAATATAAAATATAACAGTTTTGGCTCATTACCATGGTAACCAGCTCACTTCTGTCCTTCGGACATGACTATCTAGCACTAACCTTTTCTGTAAGCGGACTTAACTTTCCTGAACAAGCTTTTCCTGCTTGTTTCTATGGAAATGTTGTTTCCTTGGCAACATTTCTCAGAGAATGACATTGGACTTTTAACCTCTAGAAAGTTCTAGAGGTGTAACAATATTGATGTATTGTGATATAACGATACCAACATGGTCACCTGACGATAGTAAACAGCATGACTTCCAATAAAATATTTCAGAGTTAAGTTTATGCAAAAAAACAACATACAATTCTAAATATTCTAATATGAAAACCAAAAAAACAAGTCCTTATAGCTGATATAGGAGAGAGCAATTTAGAAGAAGAATAGAAAGCACTGGTAGAAAAAGAATACTGGAAATTTAGCTTAATGTTATTTTATTGCATAATCTCAATCTGTAAAAATATTGTTTTTCTCTTTCACTTCAGGAGTGGACGAACAAACTATCATTGACATTTTAACAAAAGGACCTACTCTCAAAGAAGAGACATTGCATTTGCTATGAAAAGAGAACAAAGAAGGTATTTTGAAGCACCATGATGACTCTAAATAACACTCTCTAGCTGGTCTCTAACATGTGTGTTTTCAGGACATGATCTCGGCCCTGAAGGCGGCGCTCTCAGGCTCTCTGGAAGCAGTTATTCTGGGTCTAATGAAGAGCCCATCCCAGTTGACGCCTCAGAGATTAGAGGCTCTATTAAGGTAAGACATCTGGGTAAACCTAACCAACACTGCCCTCTTCTGATCGAAACATGAATTGAAACTGTGCATGTGCTAAATAGTATCTGTATTTTGTTTTTATTATGAAGGGTTTGGGCACAGATGAAGAGACCCTGATTGAGCTTGTGTGCTCCCGGAGTAAATCCGAGCTGGTGGAGATAAAGAAAGTGTACACGGAGTGTAAGTGTGATCCTAAAAAGACATGTCCCATCCACTGATAGTTGACTTTTTAATATGACTCAAAAAGTGCAATGAAGTTCACGCGAAAACCACAATTTTTGTAGACAATGAATAGGAAATTGTATTTAGGCCATTCATTCGGTTTCAAATTATCAGCCTGTGCAGTGTTTCCCAATCAGGGGAACTAATATTTGATTTTTACAAATATTAGTTGTGGTCAGTTTATTATAATATTGACAGATTTTGAATATTCATTTCAGCATTTCTCCCTGATGTGGTTGTGTAAATGAAATAAATAGGCCTAAATATTGCTGTATTTTAATTATTAGTACTAATTGGTCACTTTCAAAGCCATTTAAAGCAGCTAATGTTGTATGAATTATATCGCAAGTATATTTAGAACACTTATCATGTGAAAATAAAATTACAAACTATTGTGACAAGCAGGATGGTTGGTGCTGTTGGGGATGGTAGGAGAAACTCTGCATCATCAACTAAAAAAACAATTTATTTACCTAAAACTTGGAAGTTTGGGGAACCTTAAAGTGTGAGAACCACTGAACTAATGTATTCCTTTTGTTGCTGCTGTAAAAAAATCCTTGTTAGCAGACTAAATGGATAAACCGATTCACTGTGGTTGGTTAAATCCTGCTCAAACACACTGCAAAGACTGGCCAATCAGAGAATCAGGTGTGGAAAAAGTAGCTTGTATTTGACAAAACAGCTGCATTAAAAGAGAAATGTAAATCACAAAAAACAAAAAAGCAAATTGTCACAGAGATGAGCTCACAATTCAGTTTTTATCATGATATTGCCCAGCTCTAACTTGTGTCACTCACAAACTTTTTTGTTTTGCAGTGTTCAAAAAAGAAATACACAAAGATGTTGCCGGAGACACTCTGGAAACTTTGCAAAGCTGCTTTTGGCCCTTGTCGAGGTTTGTGTGTAGAATGTGACTTTTAGTTTTTAATGCTTTGTCTCATTTATGCCATTTTGTTATTTATATTCTAAAATGTCTAAGCAGGACAGGACAGTATAAACAAGAAATTCATAATTTAAAGTCATAATATAAAAAATAGCATATTTTTAAAATCATATTTGTTGCAGTCTCTCGAACTTCTCCATGTTAATTTGTTTCTTATTTTCTTTCTTTTTTTTGTCCGTTGCAGGCAAAAGAGCAGAACCGACTGTCATGGTAGACAACGAAAAGATTGACCAGGACGCAAGAGTAAGTACAACCTGGAATATACCTTTATTTCATTCATTTCAGTCTTGATAAAATATGAACAAAGGCTTACAAGTTATAGGGATTCAGGCTTAGTTATTCTTACATAACACAATGACTATTCTCTAACTTAGCTCACCATATTTTGCTCCGCCCACTTTTTTGGCAGTGAGTGTACTTTTGGTTTAGCTGCTTTCACCCTGTAGTCACTTGGTTATAAAACAGACAAACTAACAAACATGTTAACTACTTTAACAAAGTTAACAGGAAGTGCACTGTCTAATGCAGTGTTTCCCAACCAGGGCATGTGGACCCTCAGGGGTAGCAAGCCCTCACCAGGGGCACTTGGAATGATTTCAGAATTAATTTAAAATGTTATTTGTGATTATTTTTTAATATTTTGAGGCATTTTAAACCAGCATTTTTACAAAAACAAGACGCAACAATTGGCAGTATTTGTGCTAGAAAATCTATTTGTTTACCTAAAAGCACAAGTTGGGGGATACTTGGCGTGTGGGACCAAATTTAGTGAGTACTGGAACAAAAAAGTTTGGCACCAACCACTGGTCTAAGGTATAAGGTAAATAATCTTAAGTCTTTTAGATAGTCCATAATTATATTTGTCCATCATTAATAAAGTCTTAGTAAGACTATTATTATCCATTCATTAATTTTCTACCACTTGTTTCCGTTTGTGTTGAAAGAAAGCAAAGAAATTTAACAAGTGGCCAGTGTTGATTTTTTTTATGAGTAATTTCTTTCTTTATTCACATGTAGGCACTGTATGAGTCGGGTGTGAAAATCAAAGGCACTGATGTCCCGTATGGATCTCCATCATGACAGAGAGAAGTGTGCCACACCTGCAGAGAGGTACTGCTCACAGTACTATGTTCAAAAGCGGCTTTGTACTTGCAGTACATACTAAATTTAGTATTTTTCTTGTAGTTTTTAACAGGTACAAGAGCTACAGCCCTTATGACATGCAGGAGAGCATCCGAAAGGAGGTCAAAGGAGATCTGCAGAACTCTTTCCTGGTTTTAGGTAAATTTAAATACTGAAATGTAGAAATATAATATTTGTTAGATTTCATAGTTGCATTGGATCATTGCAAACAGCAGAGTTTTATTTACATCTTTTAATTTTTTTAAATCCAGCTCATCTACTGTATAGTGATTTAAGGGATCACCAAGTAAGGGGCAACCAACTCAGTTCCCCCCAGTGTAGCATGGAATTGAATAATTTAAAATTGGGATATGTATTTTCACATTGCAACATCATTTAGGTTTTAAATCTGACTACTTGCTTTCATCTATCCTTTGTTACATGCATTCATTTTTTTTTTTTTAACCACTTAAGCCTCTTTTTACAAACAGCAAAGTGAAACTGTAGCAGACCACCCAAACACATCCCGTCAGAGCGCTGCTTTTGGCTTTCTATGAAACAAAAATACTTTATTATTCAATTCAGACAGCACACAGTGGTCTCATTTTTAAGTACTGGATTTATCATATACTTTTAGTGAAAAGCACAAAGTTTACTAATTTGCAACTAAAAAATGTAGGTACCTATGTTGAATCAGGTTTAATATTGTTCATTTGAGTAGTTCATTGTTTTCATTAAAAGATAATGTTTTCCTGTGTCATTTAAGTAAATATTGTGTCATAATTTGTATATTCTATTTTAAAACAACTTCGTAATCTTCAACTCATTGACAAGCCTGATCCAACCCCAGGGTCATTTTCTGTGACTTTCTGTGGGATCTTATAAGTTTCATTTTAGTCTTATAATGGCACTACTCTGTAACTTTAAAGAGTCGTTCATTTTATATACACAAATACTGTCCATATGCAGATGCACCTATGCAGTCTTTATACGGCAAATAAATAAACAAATAAAAGACAGACCTATTATTTGTGGGCATAGGCGAACTAGGCGGTTGCCTTGAATGCCAAATTGCAGCCCTTGAAAAAAGAAGATAAAGTTCTACTTCTCATACACTATTGGGCAGCTTTTATTTTGCGTCAATAGGACACATATTCATTGAGTTATGACGACAAATAGCTGATGAATTTATATGACAAACTATTGCGACGATAGAAGTTCATAAAACATTTGTCCTGACAAAAATCCAGCTTTAGTATTTCTGTTCACAAAATCCTGCGTGAGGATGAAGCTTATCAGCTGGGTTCAACACTTCTAAATCTTGAATCTTGGTGAAGATATATTCTACATATTGTAGTACAAAACTCCACATAGTGTGTCACTGAGTTCTAAGGTTCCTTAGTTAACAGCCAATACTTTAAAGACAGTCATGACGTCACTGTGGCTCTTTTTAGTTTGACATGCTGCTAGAGAATTCAAAGACTTTGGCCATCACTGGTTTAGGGCGTGGCGCATCATGTTTTGACCAGATCTGCATTGTGACTTTACTGTACAGACCTGATTCTGACCTTGGAAAAATGAGTTAGTTAGTAGTATGTCCTCTTTATATAAGATGATTTTATTACTTCCTACATTTTGCTTACAAATCAAATAAAAGTTTTTTCAGCTGCACAGAAAATATGTACATAATAAAAAGCTTGGGAAAGATGATGACCGCATACCAGCCATACAGCAGTAGTCAAATATTTTGGTGTGGTAATTTTTTTCTTTTGCTGCTGTGCTAATATTGCTTGTATGTGCAATGTAACATTAAGCATTTGTTGTTTTCTTGTGTCCCAGTTCAGTGCATCGAAAATAAACAACTGTTCTTCGCAAGCCGCCTGCAAGAGGCCATGAAGGTACTTTATTCTTTTGAGTTGTGGGTTTATTGACGGCCACAAAGGGAGAAAAAGCCAGTTGTTCTTGTGAAAGTGAGATTTTGCTTGAGGAACACAGAATCTAAAGTTGGCAAAAGTTTTCTTACCGCAGCGTTGCATCAGCCGCAGTTGTCTGGTTGTGAAGGCGGCACAACTAAAGCGCTGACTTATGCTTGTCTATCCAGGGTAAAGGCGCCAAAGAGAAGGTGTTGACAAGAATCATTGTGTCCCGCTGTGAGGTAGACCTGGGGAAGATCTGCAACGAGTACAAAGCACATTTTGGACAGTCTCTGCAGCAGGCTATTTCTGTAAGTGCATTGAAGATACCCTAAAGCTCACTGTTGCCCTCTTTTTGACAAATGTATTCTTATTGTTTTAGCATTTTTAGTTAGTTCAGTTTAGTTAATTAATACTATATTTAACAAATGAACTACACCAGAGTTAGCGCCTGCTACTTTCCATCTGCAGTGCTTGGGCAGGTGAATACGCTATTGTAAAACATTGATTTTCATCGAGTTTAGCTCATATTAGCATTAGCTCAACAAAACACTACAAATGATCTCAGTTTCACTATATACTTTGTTTTTTAATGAGAAATGTTCAACAATGTACAGAGTTGTTTTAAAAGCTGAAAAAGTATTGAATTAGATAGTGCCACATTTAGGGCATTAAAAGCATTACAGTTACATATACATACAGTTTTATGTTAATGGTCTTAATCCCTTACCAGTTCAACCTATTTTCTCTGAATTGCCTGACTAAGATTGTCTAAAGCTGAAACTTGAGACTGGACTTAAGCACAAGAATAGGTTCTGTGCACGGAACATCAGTAGCTTGTTTATATTCAAAATAGCTAACTTCTGTACTTATGAGTATTTCCTGTTAGCATTAGCATTTAGACACAGGTTTCTTTATAAACACACCAAATCCATTGGTGAAGTTTTCTCCTGATTTGTAAAGTCTTAAACTTGTTTTCAAAGATACAATTCTCTGTTCACTTTCTGATTTTCAAGTATTCATTAATTATTAGCTGATGTAATGAAAATCTCATAGAAATGATTGAACAGGAAATGCTCATAAAAGTTACATATTTTGAAATAATCAAGCCAACTGACGTTCTGTGCACAGAGCCCATTGACTAGACTGTAAGTAAATAGCTTGCAAGGAATCGCAATATAGCTTTTACAGATCTTTACAAATTGTCGGTCGGACTAACTCGAATCATTTGTGCTTTTTTGTACTTTATACTGTATATATTACATATTTTATTGCATTATTATTAGTGTTTTAAAATATTATAATATAAAGGTTTTTGATTCAAGTTACCATGACGTAAGCGCTGCCATTGTTAGTCAATTATGTGCTGTAATTATGATCAAATACTAATAATAATATGTATTTATTTTTTCGCCTCTACAGGAGCACACAAAGGGCGACTACCAGAAGGCTCTGCTCAGTCTGTGCGGCCCAGAGGAGTAAAACTGCTACAAATGGACAAGTTAGTTACAGCTTCAACAAGCACCTGGACATTTAACCGTTATACTTTATAAGTATCAAAATAACAAGTTCTGTTGTAAACAAGACTTCAATAAAGGAACTGGACATGTAATACTTCAGTCTAATTGTAGATTATTACAAATAAATTAAGAAAAAACATGAATAGCAACATTCATACAAGGTTCGTACAATCATGAAAAACCTGGAAAAGTCATGAAAAGTTCAATTTTATTTTCCAGGCCCTTGAATAGTTTTGGAATTCTGCTGGTTTTGGAGAGGTTTGAGAAAATTAGAAAATATTTTAAATTAAAAAATAAAATGGGGATAATTTGCTTTAAAAGTAGAAGTAAAGTAAAAGAAAAATCACAATCAATTTACTTTTTTAGGATGAAAAAATAGCTGTTTTGTTTGAAACCGGAATAACATTCAATGAGTTTGAAAATATATTTTAACAGATTTTTCAATTTAATATTTTCCATTTTTATAAATAGCTTTGAATCTTTGTGTTTTGGTCTTAATCAGTTGAATAAAAGTCATGGAAAACTTGAAGTTAAAATTTGTACTAACTGCACATAGAAACTTAGACAAACATGTGGACTTAATCGGTGGAAAAAGGCGCCCACTCACTGTGACTAGTTTTTCAAAATATTTTTTGCGCAGGTAAGAAAAAAAAAAAGCATAGAAAAACAAATTTGAAACATTTTAATGACGAAAATATAAAACATTCTTGGTCAAGCAATAACATCACCATGGAGTCCAGCAGGGGGCGGAGTTACATAGTGCACCTTTAAATCTTTATGATTTAAAAATGCATGATTTATTATTTTAGGCAAGCAATAAATTTGACACAATCCCAGTAATAACATGACAATATGACATTACTAATTTTAAATGTGGACTTTTTTCAAAAATAGATTTGAATAAAAGCCAGTTTTTGTCATTTAGAAGTCCTTGATGCACCAAATAAATATAAAAATCTTTAACTTTACTTTGAATGGGCTTGCATGGCCACAAAATGTATTATTACTTTGCCTAAAGCAGTGGTTCCCAAAGTGGGGGTCGGGACCGCATCGCAAAGCAAAATCTGGGGCTCGCCAGATGATTTCAAATGCAATTTTACAATTATTATTAGTTTTTAATCAGTTTTTATATTTTTAGCTTGAGGTTTGACTGGCCTAACGTAGGGCCTCTTCTTGTATGTTGCCATGAAAAATATGTTTCTTTAGTTGTAATTTTTTTCACAGTACTACACAGAACACAATTATTACTTTTAACAATGTTCCAACTTTTTTCCAATTTTCTATTTCTACTTTATTGTGAAGTTGACCTTTCACCTCAAGTTACACAGTGCACCTTGGCAACAATATATTTATTTTTACCGTAAGATTGACAAAATAGTGTGCCTCTAAACATCAGTTTCTTTTTAGGTTTTGCGACGCACAGCAGAGGGCGCTCTAGACTGTAACTGGCTTTTCAACAAACTCCCGCGTCCAAAACTTGTCATTTCTATTTAAGATGAAATGTTACACCTTGAGATATGTATACAGTGCCAAGGTGTTTAAATTTTCAAGTTAGATTTTGTATTTTGTTAATTTTATTTAGTGAAAGAATACATTTTAAAAACACTCACATTTATATGTAATCTCTACCTCTTTTTGTTTTACAGTATCAATATGAGATTTTATTAATAACTTTAAATGTAGTTCAGTTGTGCTAGTAATAGTAATGATAATATTAATTAATGGTAATGAATTGACAATAAAAACAAATAAATATACTTTTTCCTGTTTTAATCAGGCCTGATGCTTTTAACAATATAATTTCCAATCAAAGATACAATTGTGTACTTTGTCCTCCTTTGAGTCTCCTTTCTTGTATGAAGATCTTTTAATCATTAGTGTGTTTTTCCGTGTTTGTTCGGCGCTAATATTTTAATTAAAAATGTTAATTTGACCTGCGGCGAAGATGATTTGCATAGCACTAAACAAGCGTGTGCAGTGTTGCTGTTTAGATTGTGGTCTCTCAGGATGAGTAACCAGCGCCGAGTCGAGGCATTTCCACTGAAGGAAAAGGAAAACATGGCCTCCCAAGATTCACACCAAGAAAGAATTTACCCCTCTCATAAAAGGGCACACTGACAGAAAATGAACGAATATTTTATAGAAGCTAGAATAATGCTTCTGTCGTACATTCTCGCCGCTTGAATAGGCTAAAATGAAAAATGAAGCTTAAAATTTAACAAGGCAATAGATTTATGATCATTTTGTAATAATATTGATGAGAACATTAGCCCTTTGTGATGGTTTATGTTTATTGGGAATATAAAAATAAAATATAGACCAAAGTGCTCTAAAACAGTATTTTGCAAAGCCAGGGTGCGATTTACACTCGGCTTTGATGACAGATTAATCTCCGCATCATAAAGAGGAAAGTGCTCCCATATTTTTTTCTTTTTTATATGGATGTACAACATGCTGTTGTGTTCAAGGCCGGCCCGTCGGGACCTGGGCACACCCAAGGGGAACTCTCTTCTCAATTGAAACGAGGCAATTTACTGTTCGGAACGCTGCCACTTCATCATTCAGACAAGTTTAAGCCCATGAATGTCAAACAGGGACGGAGATGGAGCAGCATGCATTACAGCGCCTCTGCGGGCCCCAAGCGAGCACTGATCGGGCTAATCACCTCACAACAGTCTGTCATTATCGGCTTTGGGTCAGTGGTTACGCTGTGTTCTACTCTGCAGGGGGACGTGGCTGCTTCGAGGTACGCAGCACAGCCCTCTAGGCCCGTTTCGGTGGAGCTACAACCTTCTCAGGCTGACCCGCAGTTGTACCAGGTGGATGGGCGCCCCTGGTCACCTCCGAGCCCGGCCGGCGCTGCAGGCTCCAGGCTCCAGGCTTTGGCTCCATTAAAGTTTCACTCTCCAGCTGTGTCGCCCCCAGACATGCCAACTGTCCCCCCCAGATACACCAACTGTACCGCGGGAAGGAAGGGATTCATTTGTGCTGGTTTAGTCTCTCACAAACAACACTGTCACAAACACTTCTATCCTTATTGAGTGTTTCCAAAGCTGTTGAAAGGACCAGTAGCTATTAAAAAGATTATTTTGGCTGTTAAGCTTCAGGAATGGTCTCAACTTAAAGGTGGATGGCTGATTTTGACACTAGGTTTAAATCTGACAACTTCCTCTCATAAATCTTTTGACACATGGTTAATATCAACTTGTATTCATTTTTTGGTGGCAATGGTGGCTTAAATACCACTTTTTACCAACAAAATGAAACAGGAGAGGATAACCTAAGCACAGCCATCAGAGAGCTGCATTCAACTCCTGATTAGAACAAACATTCTTTATTATTCAGTTCAGACACTACACAGTTGTCTCATTTTTTCACCAAGGGCTGCATTTATCATATACTTTTTAGTGACCTTTATTAGTACTCTCATACAACCAAGTTATTTTGTGATGAAAATGTAGTCTGTAATTTTATAGAAAGTGCATTTTTAATTGGCATTGTGGTAATGAAATTGGTGTCAGATTGAAACAGCAGTGACAGCAGTAATAACATTTCCGGGTATATTTGTTCCAGAATTGATTATTTTCATCATTCATATTCATATAATTCAATCAGATTTGTGATGAAGCTAATAGAATTGTAAAAACACAAATTTTGGCTTTAAAAATGACTTGACAAGCCTTTGTGAAAAATCAATAGTAATTTTTTTCAAAAAGTTTAGATACAAAAGTGCTTAAACCAGTAATATATGTAGTTTTTATATTTAGCTGTGATTACAACCAAAACACTGAATTTAGAATGGAGTTGGGCGATCTGGGAAAAAATACTACATTATGAACCAAACCATAAACCAAACAAAGACTTTCAGTATCTCCCATTTATTCGATTTGTTTGAAACTATATATCAATATTTTCAAACCTATGCTTTTGATTCAAACCCACCACCAAACAACTGACATTCCTTTCCATTCAATCTAGTTCTCTCAATTTTTCGATGAATTGCCCAGCCCTAATTCAAACATATTAAATTCAATATATTGTGACAGCCCACAACAATATTCAGAGACATTTCATGAAACAGTTGATCAATATTCCAATTGTTACATTCCTTATTAAAAAATGTTAAAATTCACAGCCATATTTCAATATTTTAGTCTTTGCTGTATCAACATATTGCCAGTTTTTTCTTCGTCCCTTTCTCTTTCTGATTCATTATGCTGAAATCAAAGCATTTTGCCTCTGTTTTGAATTTTTAGTTACATTTCTCAGCTGCAGAACCAAAGGCTGTTTAATTATGGAGTCCTGGGCCACAGAGGTCTTCTTTAAAGCTGTGTGTGTGCTTGCATTGGCCTCCAGCACCACCACCACCACCACACACCACCCAACTCCTACAGGCGATGCTCCCCTTTGCACTGCTCCTCTCCTCTGATTAATATTTTCTTAATTATGATTTTTTAATTCCTCCCTAGCTTGAGTGAGAGGGTGCTGTCTTGTGTCTGAATATGGGTGCTCATTAAGTCCACGCAGGGCTCGCTCGCTGCTGTATGACGGTAAATAAAAGGCACTTGGCCCGGGGCAGAGTTGGCAGCGTTGTGAAGGACATCTCCCTCTAAAGCTGAAGTTTGTGCGCGAGACAAGCCCGTGGCATCAGCAGAGCAGTTTCCTTTTATGAGGCTCACAGTGAGACAGTTAGGATGAGGGCCGCTTTGTTCCAGCCGGCGCGGAGTGACAGAAACACAGAAGGCCTGTCTCCTGGCGCTGCTCTCGGGCCGTCCAACACACCAAAGACGCGCAGAAGTTCATCCATGGGCGCGCTGTACAAGCTTCAGTGTTTGGTGTCTTTGAAGAGTTCTCGTCCTGTCAACTACTGGAGGAGAAGAGTTCAGTTTGACGCCTGGGTTCTTCTTGACTCCAGCCGAGTTGCTCAAGTTTACATACAACAGCAAGTAAACTGAAGGCTGTATAGTTATAGTGCCCGCTAATATTGGTACCTCTGAGTCTATGGTGGTGGATGGAACTTTTGGACTCAGAGAATGAACTAACTTGGAAGATTGTTAGGCCAAAAGCAAGACTTTTCTGTGTTGCAAAGATAGTAATTATAATTGTGCTTGAAAATGACCCTAACACAAAATAATGCACTCATTCTCAAATTGTGCAATGTGACTTAGCTATGAATAGACTAACTAAATGCATATTAGTATTCTTCTACACTTGTTCTAATGGCAATGTCATTACTCTACACCTGTGGTTCTCAACGAAGGCTGGAGCGATATGGCAAAAAAATTAACATCACGATTTTTTTGGAGCCAGATCATGATTTCGATTTTATCATGATTCATGTAGACCGTTTACTTTCCTATTGTGTTTGAGCTAAATACAATTCACTATAAACAGCTAAATCCAGCTGTCAAAGTCAGACCAGTGTTGCCAGATTTTCAGAGAGAAACAAGCAAACTCAGTCCTTCAATAAAAAGTTAATAAAATTATCGATTAATTAGAACATTGTGTGTGCTGCAAAACAAGTGTACGTGTTTTTCTTACATTAGTAGCAACTTTTAAATATGAACACATGCGAAAAATTCATGTTTCTGTTGTATAAATTGATATATTTCCATATATTAAACTGAAAAATTGCTAACATTCACTCCTTTTACGAACTAAAACGCAGTCCAAAAGAGACTTCAAAAAAGAAGCCCAAAGTCACATAAGATTTGGATTTGGCAACTCTAAGACTAAGAGTAATAGTTTGGAAAAAAATTGGTCTATATTTGAACAGAATGATGCATCAAATAGAGAAAAGGTAAACGACGGTGACGATTTCACCAAAAATGCAGATTGTCACAAGATGAGCTCACGATTCGATTTGTATCACAATATTGCCCAGCCCTATTCTCAACCTTTTTACTTGTGACCCTCAAAATAACAACTGTAGGCATTCGCGACCCCAAACACAAAATGGAGACTACCCACAATGCGATCAAGTAGTCTTTAGTTTATTGTTTGATATTGTTTTGAAGTCATAAACTTAGATAAATTCACTGATAGATTTAAGGAACCACATCATTACAGTTGAATGGTGTCAAACCCTTGTTTAACAGCTCAATGTTAAACTTCAAACATAATCAGGGGACCCTCAAAAATCATTCCGCGACCCTCCTGGGGATTCTGACCCCCAGGTTGAGAACCACTGTAACCAAGAAACACAGAAAGTCTAGCTCACTAGACTTGACCTATTTGCTGTTGTCTATCATCAAATCTTTTAATCATTACAATACGTAAAGTTCCGTCTTTATTACTATGTTACAACTGTGTTTTTCAGTTTGCTCAAAGTTATATTTGCATGTTTGAGTAAAGAAAATGCACTTCTTGGCTGTTTATTGCCTAACTTTTATCTGTGGAGTTTTTGTTTTACATAAATCAACTTAATGTGTTAAAATGGAACTGTAGTTTTTCTGTCGCAGTAGCAGTGCAGAGTTTAACTAGCATGTTTTAACTACGGTAGCTTGTTTGCTAAAAGCAGTTGGAGATTTGGGACATTTTAAAAGACATTTTAACTCGAAGGTAATGACTTCAACTGTGTATGATTTAACGTCTGTGATAATCGTGTGAGAAGCTAACGTCTTGTTGTTTATCCGCTTTTCTGTGACTGTTTACCTAATTTTCTTATTGACATTTCAAAAACAAACTCATTAGTCAGCAGAATTCTGATTGATATTTGGTTATTTTTAGAGAAAAAGTCCTCTTAGGATTAGGCCTACACATTTTGGTTCGTACTCCAATCTTTCCTAAGAACATTCCCAGTGCTATATTTTAAGGTAAAGTGCTGCTAATGATCTCTGGCCGCTCTGTTTGCTCACAGCCTGTACCCGTGTGTGGACTGTGTGATATAGCAATAACACGAAGGGCTAGCCGCTAATCCAGTCGGCATATTAATGTTTATTTACACCATGGCAAATAAGATGTGTGCTGCAGCTAGCGGAGACAGAATAATGGCGGCTAATTAAACTGCTTTGCTTTCGATTCATCCATTAGCCGTACTCAGGCGTGCATACGTAATGTAATCATGTTAAATAAGGTGACCACAGCGAGGTGTTCCCTCTCGGTGTAAATCAGTACAGCGTGTCACGGCAGACAAATGTATTGAGAAGGCTGTGATAAATTTGGGAATTGTCAAAATATGTGCTCACAAGCTTGAAAGAGATATGACCCAGGCGTTCATTTGTATGGTAGTCTTGGTTTTGTGCGCTGTTGTGGGGCAGAGAGTGACCGGTAATAGAACAAGGACAGTATGGTGTGAAGAGGGCGAAGATTCATTCATTTCTACTGCTTGTTTCTGTTTGGGGATCGCGGGTGACTTATCCCAGTGAGTTTGGGCCTTAAGCGGGGAACACAGTGGCCAACTCATCGCAGGATTGGACAGACAACCATTCACTCTCTCGTTCACTCACATGGGAAATTTACATTGATGCCCAGTTAACCTAAAGATGTGAGATGTAGATATAGTTAAGACCAGGGCGTCACTCTGCTACCGTTCACCGGTGAAGAGTGAGAGACATTCACCAAATTGTTTGAGCTGATATTTGAACTTTACTTTCTAAAGTTGTTATAGAGTCAAGCAAATCTTGTTTTTGATAAAATGTGTTAGATCTTTATGCCCATTTTTTGTCACCTTAAAAATGTAAACAAACAGAATTATTTAAATAAACAATAGTGGTACTGGAATGCTGCTGGATCAGGATGAAAGTGAAACTCACAAACCGAAGACTCAAAAACTTGTATGATGAAGAAAGAAAGGTAAGGCACTCAGTTTTGCGGTGGTTCGCAAAGCTGAGTGCCTCTACCTTTTTTCTTCAACAGACCTATTTAATTTTAAACTTTCTTTTTTGCCGTCTGTGAGTTTTGCTCGCTTAGATAAATGTGTTTTTCACAACTTTATGAAGCCAGAATGAGTTGAGTTGTGTTACCAACATATGCTTGCCATTTTATAATAGTATAAAATGGGCAAAATAAATGCTATATTAAGAGCCTCAGAACAAATTTCCTGAAAAGATAAACTTTGACATACTATTACTGTACTGGGGTGCACTGTGAAGCCAGAGCTTCACCCATGTGGCTCTCAGGTCAAGCCAAGTCAACATCATGATCTCTCTGGGTGGAGTTTGCATGTTATTCTTATGTTACAGTGTGTTCTCTCACTCTGGCTCCAACACCTGCCTCCAAAAACATGTCTGTTTATGGGTATCACAGTAAATGTCCAGTGAAACGAGAGTGTCTTTCTCCAACAGTGGCCAACACCCAACTAAGGCCCAAAGTCCATTCACCCAAGACCTCTAATGAATGAAATAAATACTGGGACCAAGCATTAACCCTAAGCAATTGTTTGCTTCTCTGAAGCCTATTCGGAAAATGTTGCAATCAAGTTTTTCTTGAACTAGAGTTGGGCAATACTTTGACAAAAATCTAATTGTATTTTCATCCCTGGTGCTGATATAAGCTATTCTGATCAAATCGCCATAGTAATTTTCTATCGAATCCAGCTCTTTGCCCAGACCAAACCCACTTCCAATCCACAACACTCATTTAATATAAAAATGTGTGACAAATACGTTTTGTAGAGAAAGTGTACCTTTTCAATTAAAAAAAAAAGCCTTGACAATGTTCCAGTTCATCATATTGAGACAACACCATGAAAGTACCAAAATTAGGGATTTTGAAATCAATACATCTTGATCCTATGTATGCACATATGCAGCATCAGCACAAGAAAATCTCATCTGTTTATTTTGACACAGAGACAGAGATGCTTCACAATGCTAACAGTGTCGTGGCTGTGGATAAAAATGACCCTTGTCCGTTCTCGGGATTGCTAATCCGTGTTGTCAGGAGACTTAATCCCTCCTGGAGAAGATGGCGTGTCCTTGTCAAAACCGGACACTACACATCCTACATCCGCGCGCCACAGCCTCACCTTCATGCAAGAGACGCAAATCAGGCGGCCAGACACTCGAGCATGAACCAAATGTCAGCCGCTGGAGAAGAGGGCCCGTTAATTACTGCTCGCAATCCCAGTATTCCAACAGCAAGCCACGGCGTCCAGGATAACTCCGGATCAGCCATTCATTTCCATTCAGAGGAAGCCGAGAGGAGAGGAGACACAATTTCACAGAGTAGGTCTTTAAAAGCACTCATTAATATTGTGATTTTTTTTTTCTCTTATTACATTTTAAACCATTTGTGTCTCTAAAAGAAGAAACGGAAGCTCTTTCATCACCATCACCAGAATGTCACGCATTACAAGTTCGAAAGTCTTTGTGCTTTCGACAATAGCAATGCAAAGTTTTGGAAAGGTGTCTCGGCGCGGCGCTGCAGACGGTTTTGAAGGGGAAAAACACTGCTTTCTCCTCTGAGTTGTGTGGAGATGTTTCCCCTGTGACACCTCACCTTCCCGGATCACTCACTGTTCGCTTTGCGTTAATTAACCCTGGAGTGCTTCACAGGGCTTTGAAGCGGCGAATGGAGGAACAGAAGATTATGTTTTCGTATTTCGCTCCCATGCCAAATGTTTCTCTTTTGCAGTTGATTCTCGCAGGTCTATTGTCTTAAATAGATACAATATAAAATTCAGTCATTCTGAATATAAAGCATTGGGATACATTTCTCCATCTGTATTTGACCCATCCTTTACAGATTGTGGTTAAGAAGCAGCCCAGTCTCCGAAGAAGACACAGATATATGACAAAATGTTAGGAAAAGCTAAAAAGTAACTACGAATTTTGGTTGAAGCCATGTGGCGACATTTTCTTTGGGTTTATCTTAATCTTAACCTACTCCAAGCCTCAGTCCTAAACTTACCCATTTTATGCGTTTCACAGAAAGCAGGAACAACACAGTATCACAAGAAAGCGTATAAAAAATAGCGTATGATGAGCACAACTTCACGTACAATATGAAAAAGTGTAAAAATTATGCAATATTTCATAGCATCAAATACACACGAGTTTTGGTTAAAGCCATGTGGGCACATTTTCTTAAGGTTTAATGGGTAATTTAAACTTCAGGTTACTGAAATGGGTAAGTTTAGGACTGGGGCTTGTTTGGTTAAGATTAGGATAAGGGTTTTGTTAATATTCATAAATAATAACAGAAATTTACATCCACCATAGAAATTAACGAGCTACAGCGCGTGTCATATTTATGCAAAAAAGACGTGAAATCATTCTAATCATAAGCTTTTGACATGTCCTGTTATGTCGTGGTAGATGAACTTTTTCTTTCTTGTGAGATCAAGTTGGCAGGAACTAGGGACTGGGGCCACACTTTAGGGCCTTTTTAGCTCCTGCTTTGGGACAGGTACTTTTTGTCAGACCACCAGGAACTTTATGGTGACACAAGCACATTTACAATACTAACATCTTTCTACATTTAGATTAAAAAATATTGATTGTTATTACTAGGATGATTTTAGCTTTTGTACATCAGATTTATCCAGAAGGAAAAAACATAAGTTTTGTTTTTCAAACACCACTTAATGACATATTTAAATGTTGCAGAGTTTACAAAATGTGAAAGCTTATTTAGCCCCACTTTCAGAAACTGTTGCTTTGTGAACACAAACATGGGGACAGAGTATAGAGGCTAAAGAATGTTGGGAGTTAGTTCTTGGTACTTTCATGTGGTAAAACCTCTAAAAACTTCAAAGACATCAGTTCTACAATTTCTTATGTTTTTAAGATGGATAAAATCAGGTACAGTGCATTAAATACTGGCAATTGTCATTGTTACTGACTTGAAAAAATAAAAATTGTCTATTTATGTAGTGATTTTCTACCTTTTCAGGCACTCAAAGCACTTTACAATCTAGTGTCCACTCACCCAGTGTACGCAGATCCTGAGGCAATGTGTCTTGCCCAAAGACACAACAACAGTCCACTCCTGTCGTCCCACTGTGCCATCCTGGTGATCCCATCCAAGTACTAACCAGGCCCTAACTTGCTTAGCATCAGATCTCAGAAGAGAACAGATCAGCAATTCTTTTTGAGGGCCTTCAGGATCATTGGTTGGAAGTTAAGATTAAGACCTCTGTTTCAGGCCAAATCCAATTCAGTGGCGCCAGCTCGCAAAGTTTAAAAAAATGTATTTTTGGATGATTATGTAAAATTCTCACTTCGAAGATCTGAATGATGTAAGAAAGACCCAGTGTTAGACGTTGACACCAGTGGTAAATAGATCTGTGTTTAGGACTACTGCTGAACTCCAGTGTCCCCTGTCCACTTCTCGTAATTTGGAGGAAAACCGTGCACATGGAGACAAACGCTGTCTCCGTGGCGACGCTGGTTGACAGTCTGTCCCTGCGCTGGTCCCTGTCGTCTGGAGAGAGGAAGTGGAGTCAGTGTGTCAGTCTGAGTTTCGAGATGAGATGTGGTCCTTGTGCTCAGGTCTGACATGTGCGCGTCCATTTGTGTCCCTGTCAAAGCCCCTGTGTGAGCCCGTCCTCAGGTGGCCTTGCATATGGAAATGACGGCTGAAATAAGCTTTTTAATAGCCCTCTGTTTACTCTTTTCTCTGACCATTCATCCAAACTCTTTCAGCTTCAGGAAGATTGGTCTTTTCTGGGTGAGCTATGAAAGACACAAAGCTGCTGACATACTTGTGACAGGCAGTGCATTTGGTTGGCACTTTCTAAACTAAGGCACATTAAGTTTATTTCTCATCAAGTGTTGATAGACAAAGAATAGTCTAGACCTCTCTTTTCAATCAAAAGCCACATGCATCCAACTTTTAAATGAATTAAATTGATCTTGATGCAACTAAAATATAATCAAATATTAACCTCTGGGCAACTTTGTGGAAAAGAAAAATGATATCTTGAGCTCATTCTTGTCATATTCTGTTTTACCATTTCTCTATTTGATACAGCTGTTTGTTTGTTTTTCCTGCCTACTTACGTGGTCATTTTGTGTGTGCACTGTAGCAGAGTGGTTAGAGCTCTGGCTTCCCAACAAGGAGATTGTGAGACTGACTCCCTGATCGAGCCAAGTCAACATCTCACAGTCTTTCTGAGAGTTTGCATGTTCTCTTTGTGTCACCGTGGGTTTCCTCCGGTTTCCTCTCACCTCCAAAAACATGCAGGTTTAGGTTAATTGGGCATCACTGTAAATTCTCTCTCTCTCTGAATGAATGAATGAGAGATTGATAGACGAGTTGTCCAGGGTGTTCCCCCGCCTAAGGCCCAAATTTACTGGGATAGGCTATAGTCACTAGCAACCCCTAAACGAAACAAGTGTTAAAAATGAATGAAATAATCAAATGACATAACATTGACTTAATATTTCCCTCATGTAAACAATTCATTAAATTGATACCAATATTATCTTAATGCACAGAGAATGCTTGGAGAACAAGAGTGTAGCTGTGATTTTGTCTATCTTTGGAGAAATATTGATTAATGATATTCATGAGTTCTAGCTTAAAATCATGGGTCATAGGTCTCACAATGATCCAAAGGAAAAATAAGACTTATGTTTGCAGATTGAGCACTTACTGCACTTGTGGCCATACCTGCTTGTCAAAGCCTGATCCCGTCAGATCTCAAGAAGCCCATTAGAACACCAGGTGCCACAGTGGGACGACAGAAGTAGATTGTCGTTGTGTCCTTGGGCAAGACACTTAACCCACACTGCCTCAGTGTCAGCGTACACTGGGTGAGTGGATGCTAGATTGTAAAGCGCTTTGAGTGCCTGGAAAGGTTGAAAAGTGCTATTTAAACAGACAATGTACATTTTTACTATAGATCTCTGAGTTAA
The DNA here is from genome assembly GCA_038363315.1 of Mugilogobius chulae. Taxonomy (NCBI): domain Eukaryota; kingdom Metazoa; phylum Chordata; class Actinopteri; order Gobiiformes; family Gobiidae; genus Mugilogobius; species Mugilogobius chulae. The sequence continues at coordinate 20,863,733 of CM076411.1, read as the reverse complement.
CTGAAGTTAGGACTGGGCCTCACGGAGCTCTTCCCTGTGACCATCTGCAGTTTTATGTTTTATTATATTCTGATTTACTATTTCTCAATGTGAATCAACTGTCTGTTCAAATACAGTATTGTTTTTTATTTTTTTTTTTCCAGTGGCAGCTGAACAGTCTTTGTCAATTTTGTGTGAGTAGTGACTGGTATCTAACCTTTCACAATGAAGAAAGAATTTCAGAAAAAACAAATATATATTTATTTAAATATTTACCTCATTAGCAATTTGATAATAGTATGATATGGTGATGGAATCGAAATTGGCTCAAGCAGAAAATCATCATTTTACGCTTTGCCATATTGAGCTTTAGCTTAAAGCAGTACAGCTATTTCTCCATATCTATTTAATGTAATTTTTACAAATACAAAAACACCACTAGCAGGTTAAGCTAACAAGTTGGTACAACTATGGTGACTTGTCCACAAACTTTGACTGTAGCCATGACTGGACATTGCACAGTGTGATTGTACTTCATTCTTAGACCATTAGTGTAGACGTAGTATTGACTTGTAGCGTAACATCCATAGTGTTAATATATCTATACATTTAGTGAATCCAGACTTTAGAACTTAGCAGAGTCCTGTTTTCCATTGAGTGTAAGGAGTTTGCTTTTTGATGTTTAATGTTGTTAGGGTTTCTATAGTTTTGTCCAACTTCCTCATCGACCTAATTCACACTTTGATCAGTCTGTAGTTCTAACCAAGAGCTTGACTTAAGGTAGCGCTCACTGCTCCTGACAGATTGCCCGGTGCCAGTGAAGAACAGATATGCACACAGAGAACACAAAAAAGTTTTACCTGGACCTTTTGTTTTACGCAAACTACATTTCATTGTGTGGAATTTGAAGTCAGAGCATTTTGTCCTGGAGCAACTTTGGCAATCGAAACATTCATGAGCAAATCTGCTGCAGAAGACAAACTCACAGCACAACCCCGGGGCTTCAGGCTTCATGTTCTGGGGGTGTTTCTATCCAGTTTTCTATCTGACGCTTGTTGGAAGAAAGCACATAAGACAAAGACAGGAAGTGTGATCAGCCGTGATGCCCTAGGAGGAGTCTGGAGGAGGACTGATCAAAGGCATGCCCAGAGAAACAGGATCGCAGCAGCACTTTGTCAGCGGCCGTCACAGCCTCCAGACACGCCGCTGTCAGAGGAGTCAACGCCAGAGGAAACTTCTGCTACGTACGAGCCCACATCTGCACTGTGCATGTGTGAGAGGCAAAGGCAGCTTACAAACCAAATACTGTTGAAAGAGTATATATCATTCTATATTCAGAGCATTTAAAAATAACTTTAGATTTCTGTGTAATTATTTCATGTGTTAAAATGACATGTGAAAGTTTGGATTAGCGTTCTGACTCTCTCGCCTGGCAATAGACAAAAGTAAAGCATTTTTAATGAATAACATTGTCATTGTCAATGTGATGCCAAAACAAAGACGGTTCTTTGATTCTTTAGTCTCAGAAAATCCAAATTGCAATTCTTTCTCAGGCCTAAATTCTGTATCAAGTCATTAGTGAACTTTGTGCTTTCCACTTAAAAGTGTGTGGTAATTGAGACCAACAAAATGAGACCACTCTGTACTGTCTGAATCGAACAATAATTTTAGTTCTTCAGGCCATGCAGCTCTGATTGGCTGTGCTTGGGTGCATCGATCCAGTTTCAATTTATGTTGTAAAAAAGTCTTAGCTGCAACTAAAATTAATACATGTCGATATTAATCATGTGTCGAAGGATTTATGAGAGGAAGTAGTCAGATTTAGGTCTGCAACTAACAAGAATTTTTTGTCATTTGTTAGTTTGTAAAGCCAAAATGCCACTATTATTTTGTTTTTGTAAAATGTAAAATATTATCTTGTTTACAATGATTCATCTCCATGAAAGTTAAAAGCGTAAATATTTGTGTTAAGATAAAGGTTAAAATAAATACAGATTAAAAATAGTTTACATTACTGTATGTCAAAAAGTATCTGTAACAGCTCCTTAATAGTGTATATGTCATCACGTTTGGGGTATGAGCTACGCCAGGTGTGGGAGCACACAGATTTTCTACCTGCTTGATTTGGAAATTTGCTTTGATTTGTGTGATTAAATGGACTAAAATGCATCGACGTCTCCTCAATTCATTTGGTGAGAACACTTTCTTACTGGTAGCTCATTGTGACTGTTAAAGTAAAGAATTGACCGCTACAAGTGTATTAGATTATTCTTTTGATTAATCGATTAGTTGTTATGAACGCAAAAATGACTTGGATTTTTGCCAATTTTGAGTTGAAGTAATGTCACTTGGGGACGTCCTGGTGATTACATTTTAGGGTTTGTCAAAGTATTCTGAAAATATTCAATACTAAACCTGGTATTGAAACTAGATACTCATTTGATGCTAATCGCTACTTCAAAAAATAATAACAGGACAAAATGTTAAATTTTCAGAGGTGTTTTAGAATAATCCTGAGGGCAGCAGTTTGTCCAGGTCTGGCTTAGAAGGTGAATAATGAAAATGTGTTGTGCTTACATTTTGAATTAATCAGTAATCAAGTGTAACAGGATTAGTGTTGTACAATGTAGTGGTTCCAAAGTGGGGGCCGGGACTCCTTGGGGGTTGTGAAAGAAAATTTGGGGGTCTCGAGATGATTTTAAGATATAATTTTACAATTATGACTTTATATTTAATCTCTTTTTTTTACCTGAAAGCAGCATGTTTGACAACATTTTGCTCATATAAAGCAAATAAACTACAAAATATATGAATCTCAACCCAATTTTAATGGTGTTCCAATTTAAAATGATTGCAGGCATCTACGTTATTTTGTTGTTGGGGTCCTGAGTTCATTACATGGTTAATTTGGGAACCCCTGCTTTAGTAAATATGTGATTAGCTTAAAGTAACTCACAGTAACTGATGTTGTAACTGTTGGCAGTGTTGCAATTTAGAAACAGTAATATTACTGTTTGTTCACTGACAATGGCAATAACATTCTTTCTGATTCTGACATTTGTATCCCTGTAACTAGTACTATATAAAGTGCAGCAACTTGACCAACAGTGGTGCTTTATTACAATTTTTAATAGGATGCTAAAGTAAAGATTCTCAAGAGCGAGAGAGAGAGAGAATAATACATCATATTTGTTCTTTAACTTTCAGTTTCATAGACAATTCTTGAATTATTTCCAACAGCCTCATCTGGGGTCAGTTATTATTGAACCATCCTAAATAAGGGAGGAAAGGAGAACAGTTCTGAATCCAATAGACTCTACACACGCTATAGGAGCAGAATTAGGAGTGGTAATACTGTAAGCTAATGGTAAGTTAACAAAGTATCATTGTGCACAAAGCCTACATGGCATTAACAGTTTTGACCAGCCTGTTGTGCAAATTAAACATAGTGTTACCTTTAAATGCTATTCCTTCAACTACAGCTGCACGACCCTCCAGACAGTCCTTCTTGTAACATATATATTGTTAATATTTTGGAAATAGCCGGGCGTCAACATGCAATTTCATAAAAGCACAAATTTGGTTTTCTGTTTTGGCCTACACGCCTTTTAAGACTAAATATATACTTACATTTGATTTCAAAGAGAGAGAGAGAGAGTCAAATCCTCTCTGGCTAAAAGCAGGCAGGCGCTGGAGAGCTGTACTCGGGGAGAGGAAGCACATCATTAGGAGCGCGCCGAGATGTAACCGGCGCCATGTGAAAGCTGCTCTCGCCCGTGGCTACTCTCCAACGCTTCAAAAACATCTCCAGATCCTCAGACCGCTCTCCCTTGTTATTGCGCCGGGTTTGCTCCTCGCACTAATTCGAGAGAGCTGCAGTTTTGCACTAAATAATCTATCACATACACCATCATGAAAGCACAGGCGCACCATCAGAGGGTCTGGTCACAATCTGCTTTACTCGGAGAGAGTCAAAACACTGATGTAAAATGACCTCTGTGGTTATCAAACTTAAGGTATTAGTTCCATGCTCAGGTTCTTTGTGTGGATTTACAAGAAATTTAATACAGTAATGTTTGCACTATTGAGCACACCTGAATATAAACCGCAACAACTAGGTTTAAATAGAAAAAAAAAGCACATATAGGGCTCACTTGCATATAAGTCAATGTGAATCTATAATTAGGCTGCATTGTTGTATAAACCGCAGGATTCAAAATGTAGTGGCTTATTACAGCCCACCAGGAACTAAATAGTCTTTACAGGTGCTATGTGTGTATTAATATTGGGGTTTGCGTTGTGATCTGTACATAGCGTAGAGCTAAAAGCTGTTCATCTTAGCCTTCGACCTCTGACTCATACTGCAGCCTTCTCGTCGGCTTCTGTGCGCCTTCTTCCGCTAATATGCTCTGTGGTGTGGTATTGTACCTCTGCATGTGGAGCTCCCTGGGAAACAGCTAGCAGCCTGGCTCCTCGGTGTGTGTCTGGGTCGGGTCCATGTGGGGCTGGGTCGCGCTATATCGGCCTACTGACCGGGTCTGCTCTATCGTCCGACAGGGTGATCAAAGCAGGAATTTCGAGGAACCTTACTTTTTGTTTTCCTTGCTACTTGTAAAATTGTTGACTGTTTTTGTGTTCGAGGGACATTGGACCTGGAGGACAGACTGGGACATGTGACCTGGAGACTGTATTGCATCAAGTGGACAATAAAATCTAAAGAACACTTTTATAACGTGGACTTACAAATTGTACCTTTTTATAATACTGAAACATGATCTTAAATTAAAGCTAATGTGCACAATAAATATTCTGTAACCTGTGGAACATCTCTCTTCTTTGAACGACCTGTGAGCCTTCCTTCATTTTATTTTTATTTTCATTTTATTTTTTCTAACGTTGGTGTGTTCAGTTTTTTTTTAATTGGAGGTTAATTTACAGTAGAGCTTATTTTGAAAATTTGTTAACGTCCATGATGCCACATTAATGAAATAACTTATATTAGTTCAATCTTGCCATAGCGCAAAAAAAAATTTTTTGATCAAAATTAGATTAGAGTGTCCTGTGTACATCCATTATGTTTTTTTCCTATCTTGTGTGTTTTTCTTTCTTTCTTTCTTTCTTTTTTATTCTTTTTGTTGTTGTTAACATGGCAAAAAGCATACAGTATACTTGCATGGTTCATATTGAGCTGACTTTTCATTTGAATTTAAGTGTGTCTCCTTACTGTGAGTTGACCAAAAATCGATTGTGTGTGGCTTCCTTCACTTGTTTACATAGATATGTTGTTCCACTGGCTATTTTTTTACACAATTTGACACAAGACTATCACAATCTCCAAGAAGAGAGAACCAAACAATAGCTTATACATTATATTCCTGAAACCCAAAGAAAGTTACAAAGTGTCGCTTTAACAATTGAATGGGTCACAGAATCAAACTAGATCCTTAATGCAATGTTGGTACTATAGAAATGTTGACTGTATACACTTAAAGATTGCTGGAGGATTTGGTCATATTTATGTAGATCATTAGTTTATGAAACATAAAACATCTGGATACTGCCTGTTCAACTTTGTGATGGCAGTGGTGTAAATGTTGAGTTTCTGAGACTGATGCAAAATATGTATTTTTTTAATATAATAACAAGTGCAGACTTTGCCAACTTTATTAATGCATGACCTGTGTGTTTATTATTCACTCATGATCACATCTGACACAAGCGAGTCGTGTCATTTCAAAATGAGAAGACTGTCCCGAGCTTCTAAAATGAGCCGATATTTTAAAGAGAATTCCCCTCACTCTGATCTATTATGTGATTTCAAATCCATCAGAAACAATGTAAAGTGTATGGTGAGGCTGATTGTCCTGAGAGCGTGGAGGAGTCTTGAGGTAATGACCTGCCCGTGGAGTGCTGCCTTTGTCTGAGCGCGTGCTGTCAGCGGCTCCCCTGTGAGCTCTCACAGATAATGGAACCAGCTTTGAATTTGAATGATAAACAAAATGACTTGGAGACACTGGAAGATGAACCCCCCTCACATGCACACACAAAGTGTTGTATTATGCAAAATATGACGAATTTGGGCTGTGCTCCCTGTGTCTCCCAGGCATGTTGGACAATTATGACAGCACACACCTTGATGATATTATTCACAGTTGAGGATTTTGATCTAAGTTGAGTCTTGTGAACATTTGCATAGTGACCCATAATAAAGGCACAACAGACGCAGCGGCCTGACTCTGTCCAGGTTAATAAATAATTCTGTGCCGTGTCAGAACAATCAAAAGTAAGAAAAGATGAAATATTCATGCCAACCTTAAATATAGTATACATAAATATAAAGCGTTCGGCAGCACATAGCTGCAGCGGTGTTTATTTTCATTTAAGGAGACTTTCAATTCAAAACAAACTCAAGTTATTTTAGTTTATTTGTTGCTGATAAACAGCTGGAGGGATGTTGTTGTGCAGCGAATAAAAAGGTGCTATTTCAAGTCTCTCCTGGAATCTCCGCTGCAGTGGCTTACGATGCTTGAAGAGCATTCCTCACAACTGTGCGTCTAAAAGGGAGCGTTGAATATATATTGGTTAACATCCACTACAATGACAGAGAAGCGCTGAGCTCGGATAGCACTCCAGCTGCCAATCACTCTGTGAGCAGAGCAGATCACAGGCTGTCACTGGATCCTGCCTCGCCTTTGTTTCCACTGGATTGTGTTTACTGGGCCTTTGAAGACGCGAGCTGTGGCACAGACTGCAAAGACTGCAAATTGTAAAAGAGATGAGAAAAAAGAAGTGCACAATGTGAATGTGAAATGTGTCTCTGTGTGAGTGTAGTGTAGTCCTCTGCATATGGTCTTATAGATCTTCACTTCCATACGGACACTGACTCTTCACCTGCTCTACAGACTTAAGTGACTGAAGTTTGTAACCTCATGTTGGATGTCTGCATCTCAGCATTATCCTGTCTTCCAATAATCCATCCACATCTATGATAATGTACTTGATAGGAGCAGCTTTACTTGTGTCTCCAGGCTGTGTACAGAGCTGTCTCTCTGTGAGACAGTGAGGACATGTCTTTGGGCTCCGAGTTCAGGAGGGACTGAGCTGCCACTCCACATCCTGGTGCCTCTCCATCAGGCCTTAGACAGACACTTCCTCTGGCTCTGCTCACACAGGGGAGTCTGCAGTCCTGCTGTAGAGAAGAAGAATGTCCACATCATCTGCTTGTCCACCTGAGACTGTGGATGAGGTGTGTTTAAAAGTTTAAACATCGTCAGGAGAGAGAACACAGATGATGAATTTAAGCCCATATCTATGATTTTTGGCAGATTCATTCCAATATCACAACTGGTTTAGAGCAATTATGATGAAACTACAAATCAAATGTCTATGGGTACCAGCAGAATTCTTAAGCTCTGTTGTAGAGTAGACCAATGTAGCAGCATGTGTCAGGGTCAAGTTTCCTTCGCACTATTAAAAAAACCTTTGCAAATAAGAATGCATCCTCTTCTGATGAGCTGCTGTGTTCTCTGATAGTCCAACAGAAACAGTTCTTGAGCCTAAGTTTAAAAATACTTGTGGTTGTTTTGGACAGCTTTATAATGAAATTTCGGCAGTTGGGAAAAACATCTCAATCTCGTGATAATGGTTTGACCTGACTACATTTCAGTTGTTTGCACACTGCGCTGTCCTGGATTAAATAGATACAACACCGTCTTTTATGCATCGGCCACTTTGCTAATGAGATGGATTAAAATCTGCTCTGGGAGGGGAGCTCATTTGCAAATGAATGGCAGTTAGTGGGCAAACATGTTGAGCAGATGACACAGGCCCCGGGGGTGTTCCACGCTTAGTTTGCTACAATTTAGAAATTACACAACTCGTTTACTAAATAACAAGCTCATTTTTCCTTCAACAGCTTTCTCCAGCGCCTGTGTGTGCAAGTTGACTTTCAGATGCTGTGAAAATAGGTTAGTCTCTTCCCAAGCAGCCTCCTGGTGCCGCTGCAGTAATGGACATTTATAATTCATGAGGTGGCTAGTCCCCAAGTTAATTTTGCCCACGGCACTGTTTACTTCTGCTTTGTACTTTGTTTAAAGTCAGTTGTTGACAACTCTGGTACATGTCAAACTATCACCGCTAATAATTGCTTTAGGAGATAGAACTTTTGCAAATGTTGGTTCCACCAGAGGTATCCTCGCCTCGCCCTGCCGCAGCAAGCTCTTCAGATGAATTTTTGATTTATCTTCTGCTCACTTTTGACAAAAAGTCCTCTGTAATTCAAAGCAATCGCTGTAAGAGATGGTATAAAAAAGAATAATGTAGTATGCACTCCATAACATCCCAGTTTCCATGAGTGATTGAAACGTTTCCCCTCCCCGTGCAGCTCAGCTTCTTTGCATATTGACCGAAGCTTGACGACTGTCGCACGTTCGGATTGACAGACTTTTGTGGGAGAACTCAGGCCCTGGGCACTGCATCCGTGGGTCAGTCCCTTTGTGTAGATACAGACTGTCTGAATGCGCCGCTCACTTGATTAGTGCCAATTATCCGTGCTGTCACTTTCCCTGGTGAGGGTGGCCCAGGATGCGCCCCGGCCCCCACGCTTCCCGTCTAGAGCGGACGTGCACTAAAAGTCGGCTCTGCTCACCGCTCCGGGCTGTGGGATGATTCGGGAATGCTCAGAAAGGGGAATGAAAGAAAGGCGGGAAGCGAGATGTGAGTTTGACAGAGTGATGCCACTGACTTCCGAGGCAGAACGAGTGCTGGGCTCAAAGATGTCTCCTCAGGGCTGTCATCAGTGCTTCATATTCAGATGTGCTGCTGTCTCCCAGATCCTGATCACACAGCTCAGGCTGAACGTGAGCCTGTGGGTTTAATACTGCTGAACAGGACAACGTTAGAAAGGAGACAGAGGCAAATGTAGCTTTAACTATGTGGCACTATTGTGGAATCAAGTTATTAAAAAGGCAGAGGACTTTTGCATCTGCCGAGTTTTATGTGCTTCTTACAAACCAATGGTACTACTGAGCCCCAAAAGCAGCCCCAATCAACTAAAGGCCCAGGGGCTAAATTGGCCCTCCAAAGATCTGATCTTCTCAATTTTTCAGTATTACATGTTTTTTATTCTTTGAAGGTTTGAATCTGAAGTTACTACCTAATAACTGATTAGGCCCTATTTTAGTTTGCTTTTTAATTCAGTTTATAGTGTATTGCTCCTTCATCAGATCAGTACTAGTCTAGTCCTTGATTAATTCTGGTTCAGCACTGGTTTTTCAACCAATTAAAAAAAACATATATTCTAGCATGTGAAACAACCCAAAATTTTGTCAAAAGTGATGACACTTGTGAAACTACTGGGCCCAAAGCCATCACCCTTCAAAAAATCTGGCCCTCCGAAAAATGAATCCTCTCCTGCTCAAAACACAGCATATTGTTAAATATAAAAAGTGTGGGAAAATACTTTAATGAAGATTATTTGGGTGATTTATTTTTTTATATAAGTTGTTGCAGACTGTATAAGTGTGTTTCATAAATGTTTTGTAGTTGTTTAACAAATAAATCATGTCAATATGGTGGCACCTTTTTTAAAACAGAACCTTAATTAGTCTTAATAAAACATGAACAAAGGCTTATTTTATGATGAACAATTTTTATTTATTCGTGAACGGAAAGCTATAGTTTAGATTTAGGGTTGTTACTAAATCCTAAATCATTATTATGAATGATTTACAAATGTAATTAGTATAGCCTATTAAATGTTTTGTTCTTTAAAATATTGCTATGTCATGTATCAAGTATCACTAAACATAATAACACTGCATCGTAAAGACTATAACATATTACATACCACATTGATCAGAGTCACAGAGAGTTCACAATTACAACATAAAAGGTGAAACTCATACGTCTGCACTCGTCTCCTCCTTTAATCACTTTTAATAACTTGACTGTCTGTGACCTTTGTGTTGTTGTTGGGTTTGTGCCACTGCAATAATCAAAATGATTCAGCGTTTTTAAGCTGGCTGGGCTAGGAAGAGGCATTAGACAGGAATCTAAAAACATGGAGAAAAGAATGTTCCATCTCCCATCACGTGAACATTTTGGACACTGAGACAAGACGACAGGACTGGTTCAGTTTGACATGGGGCTATATAAAAACATTGAGGCGGATGTTTATTGGCTTATTTGTTGTGTTTATCCAGAGAAAAGACATCATGTGACTCATGCAAGAAGTCGATTAGCAAAGTTTCAGCAACCATAATAAAAGAAACGTTTGCCCCTCATTCACAAAAATCACATTTTTGCTTGGCTAAATTTATTGCTTTTGGTGAAATCATCTTTATATGAATAAGAGATAGACCGATATATCGGTTGGACGATATTTTGGGGCTGATATTTCGATTTTTTTCTATATCTGCAACATCGGCTATTGGCCTCATTTTTGGTCAATATCTGATCAGGCAGTTGTTTGGGCTTTTCTCTGTGGGAAAGTCGCACTGACTGTGGTCAGCCAAACTCCTATTGGTTTGCAGAAAAACAATAAAACTTCTTTTATCGCTCTCCATTCCAAAGTCTACGGAAGCTCAGTACTGCCAACCTCTACTTAATTTTTTTTCCCAGCTGTATCACAAATTTCGTGATAACTATCATGTAATTACGTGATTCAAATAAAATAAAATTAATTTTTGGTATCACGTAATTACTAATACCCCCCCAATTTTTTTGTTTTATTTTTTTTTGTATCAAAAAATTTTGGTTTTTTTTTATCACGTGATTTCGTTATAGTATCACGTTATTGTCGTGAAATGTCGTGATACAGCTGCAAAAAAAATTAAGTAGAGGTTGGCAGTACTGAGCTTCCGTAAAAGTCTGCAGTTTTGATTTAATCATTGTTCCGTGTTTAAATTTTATTCTTGTATGACTTTGGCTGCAGCACAAGCTTTAATAATTTCTTGTTTGTTTGTTTGTTTGTCAATATGATGATGCTAAGAAAATATTGTTTCTTGGGCCAAAACTGTCAAAGCAATTCTCTGTCTGACTCTTTTGTATTTATTTGGACAGACTGTGAACAGAACCACAAAATGTCTTAATGCCTTATTGACTTTTTACAGTGTAATCTTTTAAAGCTGCAGCACCAAACTTTTCATTGTAAATTAGCAAACTTTGTCTTTTGCACCTTGTATATAAATGCAGCTCTTTGTGAAATTAGATCAATGTTGGGTCTAAATGAAAGTATAAAGTATTTCATTTTATCCAGAGCTCTGGCTGGCTACACTTGGGTGGTCCACTTTCACTTTCACTTTCCCTAATCTCAGACAAAAATTAATGCATCGGATAATAACTGTACCAAGGTTTTGTTAGAAGTTTTTGGAACATTTTTGCAGCATAAACATCAGATATCATCTCGCTACAATTGTATCTGTTAAAAAAAACCTGCTCCAGTTTATTTGTCCACACGACGTTTTGAGTAATCACTTTATTCTGGTGACCGTCGCACTATCACACCACAATTACAATATTCATAATCGCTCCTTGATTCGTCTACTCCAAATCCTCTTCTTCGTGGCAACACCCTAATGAGATATTTAAATGGCTGCTGTGATGAAAGCTGTTGTGGGCTGTGGCTCTGAAGTGCAAGATTTCCTCTCCTGTCTCCCTGCTTCTCGTCTGAGCGCGGAGCCGAACCCGAGCGAGCACCATGGAGCGGGATGTCTGCAGGGGAACTCGCAGCCCTCTCTGTGAGCGCAGATTCATTATTCATAACCGCTCCATTGTGTGTGATGTGTCAGGATGTGTGCCAATAAACAACAATATTCGAGCCGGGGCTGAACCGATGCAGCTGCTGGTCTCAGTGTGAAAAGTGAAGCAGAAGAAGCAGGAGTTAGAACATTTATGGCAATATTTACTCTGAACGTGTTACTTAAGCTCGCGACTGTAGAAACCGTAATTCAACCAGAGAAGACTTTAAAGGACGTTGGTAAATATGTTGTAGAGAAAGGTTCAAGTTGGTTGATTTAGGGAAAATATAGTTCTTTGGCTGTTTGTGAAGAAGTAGACAGTACAACTTGTTCTATTATCACTGTTTTCAATTCAATTCAATTTATTTGTATAGCCCAAAATCACAACAGCAGTTATCTCAAAGGACTTCACATGATTGTTGATTTAGCAAACAAAATTGTCAGACAATCAAACAATGAAAGATTTGGTCAATACCAACAGAAACTTTGGAAAATCAGAAACAGACATATAGATTGTTCAACAGCAAATAGGAAATGGATAATTGTCCCAGAGCATCCCCTGTCCTTAGACCCTCCCTCTCGCAAGGAAAACTCAAAAAAAAAAAAAAACACTGGGGGAAAAGAGAAACCTCGAGGAGAACCACAGTAAAGGAGAGATCCACTCTCATGGACAGACAGGACTAACTATAATATGGAAGCTTTTAAAACTAAATTTTGCTTTTATAAAAACAATATTTGGTGTAGATATCTCCTTTAATAAAGATGGAATAATATTGGGATGAAGTCAGACATAAATCATTCTCAGAGTGCGTTCACAGTTAAGGCTCCACAGATCAGGGACACCATACCAGCCAAACTGAAAGCTCTCACAGATCTGCGACTTTTTAACTGTAAGATCAAACTATGGCTCAAAGCCAGTCAAAGATATGAACTTGGAATTTAGTGTTTGTTTACTGTAATTTATTTTCTACAATATTGTATTGTAATGCAATAAGGCACCGGGTCTGCAAATTAGCTCTGATATGGCCTGGCATCGGTTGCAACTAACAGGGCAACTAAGTTTAATGCTTTTTAAAAAAATAAAAAATAATACTAAAATGTAAAACTCATTGAAGTCTTCAAAGGGGCAATTATTTGGTGGCTCCAAACATCTGGGGCTCGAAATCTCCGCTCATTCTTGCCTAATGGTAGCACCGCCTCTGTATATATTATTGACGTGTGCAGGCTGTGATTGGCTGTCAGACAAGCAAACATGTGTAATGCCTGACTGAAATTACACCACAGACATGATATAAGTCTACGGTAATGCTAAAAATATATACAGTAGAATAGTATTCAATAGTCCTGCATAAAGTTGCTTCACAAAATTTAGAGGACAAAACGGCAACATTAATTGTTATAAAGCGCTTTAAGTGTCTTGTAAGGTGGAAAAGCGCTATATAAATAGAGACCATATACTTTATAAGTGGAAAACAGCAGTCAAAATGATGTGTCTTTTAACAATAATGATGATGATACATAGTTTTATAAAGCAATTTTCCAAATAAACAAAGTATCTTTAATGCTACAGTTCACACTGATACTTCTCCACAGCTGCCATTGGACATACTGACAGAAGTGAGGTCATGAGAGTGTTCCATTCATCTGTCTGATCACCACCAATCACTCACATAATCACATCATTAATACTGAAAGGTGGGTAAAGTGCCTTGCCTAAGGACACAGTTTGCCCCACTGTGGCAGCTGGTTTTCACCGTCGTCTCCCATTAAAGTACTAACCAAGCCAAACCTGCTGAACTATTGAGAACTGATAAAAAAAGCAATAACAGTGTAACTTGATTAGTCAAATATATTTAAAAAATAATTTCTTAGCCATGTTAAAAATACAGGCTCCATCAGGTCGAGTGGAGGAATGTTGAAGTTGAACTCTGAACACAGCAGGTTCTTCCAGTTTCTTTGGTTTGTTGCGGTTTTCCGGGGGACGCTCACTCCCCCCTCTCCATCCCTCAGAGGTGTCTCCCTGTCCCCCACTCGCACCCCTCCCTCAGGGGATACAGCGCATTCAGGACAGCATGCTCGAGCCGTCGCTGTAATTGCCATCTCCTCCTCGTACCCACGATGCACTGCAGCACAGGGTGATTAAATCCCAAATCTTTACCTCGCAGGCAAAACAGCATCTCCTCTGGGACGGGGTCATCACAGCCCCCTCTGTTTTCTGTGATCTCGCACAAAAACAAGGCACCAGTTTGGGGGTGCGGTCCAAGTCACCATGCATGTATGTGTGCGCGCCAAGTCCAACAGGAAAGAAATCAGACTGTGCATTATAAATATTTGAATCGGCGAGATGTTCATTGACAATTTATGTGGATTATTTTTCTGTCTTTGTCAGTTTTACAGTTGATTAGTATAATATAGTCTGACATAGTGTATTTCTTCACTTCCTCTTCACATCTTCTTCAACGCTTCTTTTCATGTTGATTTTTTTTTATTATTTTTTTTTTTCTGTCTAACTCCCCTGTCCCACTCCTGTAACTGTTTCAGATGCTGCTGTTCCAGTGACAGGCTGGACCATTGATGCACCCTAATGTTAAGGGCCTGGACCCCTCCCTCCTCCTGGACACCTGCCCCACCTCCTTCTCCAGGATTAGCCTGTCCTGGTCCTGCTAGACAAGTCATTTCCCTCTGGTAACTCTGGTTCAACAGAATGGGGCCTGATTTATCAAGTCAGGTGCTAAATTGTGAGTGCAAAGTAAAACAAAAAAAAATTGTTATTTGCAAGCAATTTATGCAAACACTAAAAACATGTCCAATGTGCCTCCCCTCTCCAGGACTACAGATGTAAATTAGCTGTAAGATAGAATCTGGTGCAAGCATGTCCGCCTTTGTGCTAAATGCAAAAATTGTACATTGTCCTATGTACATATAACATCACAAAACAGAGAAGCACAACCCCGAATTCTGCATCTTTAGTGTCTGTATGAAAGAAAAATATCAGCTGTGCCAAGTTTTTGCTCCCACTAACCTGTTTGCACATGAGCAAATGCTTGATAAATTATAACTATTAGATCTGCGTTAGTCTTAGTTACAGCCACAGTCTGTTCGTTCAAGGGAGTGGATCTCTTCGTCACTGTGGTTCTCCTCAAGGTTTCTCTTTTCCCCTTAAGTTTTTCTTCTTTTTTTTTTTTAGCTTTTCCTTGCCGAGAAGGAGGGTCTAAGAACAGGGGCTTGTTTACCCATAATCTGCTTTGAATGCTTGACCAATCACTATGAATGTTTTTTGAATGTTTATCATTTATTTTCTACCATTATGTTGTAAATTAACAATCTTGAGAAGTCCTCATGAGAGACGACTGTTGGTATTGGGCTATGCAAAATAAACTGATTTGATTTGGAACTTGCGCATCCAGATTATTCAAGTCCCCCCAGATGATTGTTGATTATTTTGATTGTGGCCTAATATTGATAGAGGCGTCCATATAGCCAGAATGGATAATAAGCCTATGGAAATATGAAGGCTTATATTACAGAAATGTACTTAAAAACCTAAAATGCCAATGCAGCAAAATGTCTGCCGTTTGTCCAAAAATGAATGACAGTTTGTACAATATAACATATATAATGTGTTTCTATATAGGTTATATACAGCCCAATATGAATATACCACAGAAGGATTATATTTCAACATGTTCATTTGAGTTTGACGCTCTTGGTCTAAGGACAATTATCTAACATCTGTTTCTGATTATCTAATGTTCTGCTTGCACTGAATAATACCTGTTTTAATGTTTGGTTTTCTTACTCTTATGTTAAATCAGCAATCTGTTGTTGTGACTTTGGGCTCTACAAGAATAAATAATTTGATGCCAATCTTGCGCTGTTGTTATCTCAGGTTCTGAATGTCTTCGTAGGACCACAATGTGCACTAAAGGTTAATCTCCTACTTGGTTTTCCAGACCAAAATCTTCAATAATAGAATCCACAGAACTTGGCTGAGGTTGTGCTCTTAAAATATGTCCCTGGCAGCCTCACTGAAGAACAGGTCAAATAAATTACAATATTATAATCTTCATTGAGACGCACTTCCTCTGCAACTGCTGCTTTTCGGGATTAAGAATCTCAGAGAATCCATTAGGACTGTTAAAAGCCTACATAAATATTTAAATAGTGTCGGCTGAATGTAAATCACAATTTCATGGTCCTGAATAAATATTAACATGCAAATGAGCTACATCTTTTACTTCTTAAGTAAGTGATACGTGTTACAAAACAACACACTGGAGCTGAGAACGCTGATGTCATGATGAGTTATTATGGACTAGATGTTTTTTATAATTACAGTGCTAAAGATGCCTCCACCTCAAAGTAGGTGTTGTCAAACACTGGCTCTGGCACGGAACTTCAGTTGACTTGTTTATGTTCAAAATAGGTAACTTCTGTACATACAAGCTTTCCTGTTTAGTTCAATTCTATGAGGTTTTCACTACACCAGCTTAAAACGACAAACACTCAGAAGAGTTTGTGGTGAATGACAGAAACACATTAGACTTCACAAATCGGAAGAATAATTCACACAGGACAATTGTGTGTTTAAAAAGAACGTGTTTGTATCTAAATGTTAATGGTAACAGGAAATGCTTGTATGTACAGAAGTTAGCTATTTTAAACAAAAACATGCCAACTGATGTTCAGTGCACAGAGCCAATTATTTCTGTCCCACAGCACCATTACACCAAATCTTGGAAGTTTGCAATGGCTTCTTGTCCATTTTAAAATTGAAATTTAAGAATGCATTGTTTGTTTTTAAGCTTTGTGTGAACTGGCTTCACAATACATCTCTGACCTCATCCAAATTAATAATCTGGCATGTGCACTGAGGTCTGAGGTGCCTAAAACAAGACTGTCCTATAGAACATCTCCGTGTTCACATCGATCTGCTCCCACAGTGGAGTATTTAATCTCATCTTATTTTCTATTTATTACTATTTTATGATTTTGCTCTTCTAGGATATTAATGCCTTATTATTTATAAGATTTGTCAAATTAAGTGAGCATTTATTTCTTTTTATTGTTACTTCTATCATGATTATGGGGCAGCCTGTGTCTGTATAGCACTTTTGGAAACTGCAGCCCTTTTGACTCAATTCACTCCAGTTTAGACATTTTCTGCAGAAAAAAAAACATTGTGAATTTTTTTTAGTGTCAATTCAATTATCTATAGATTTTCACTTCAAAAATTTTCATGTGTTATAAATTCTCCAGAACAGGTTATTTCTTGTTTAAACATTAATATGTAAATATAAAAATTAGTTTTGCACTCCTATTTGGAAAAACTAAACAATAATTTATCATATTCTTTTTTTTTTAATAATCACAAAGAAAATACAGACAAGTGGGCGGATATGTTACTCAGATTACTCAAACATGCATGATTCAATTCAATTGAACTTTGAGTAAACTAATGTTGAAACACTTACATGGCTAAAAACTCAGAATAGCGCATTTTACATAATTGGCCTCTTTTAACAACAAAAAAACAAGGTGTGATTACAATTTCTCAAAAAATGTCTAAATTCTTGATACTTTTGTGAGTAAACATTCTTCACAATACTCAAAGCTCAAATTCAGATGGAAGTATTTCAAAAAGAAGTAGGAGAATGATTTTCTTCTTAATTCTCACTTGAAATCCTGTCGCCTCCTACGCCACAGCACCTGTCCTGCCTCTGAGATCTGCAGAGGAGTTCATTTTAACTTGAATGTTTCAATATTTTAACCATGATCTGCTGTGGAAGACAAAGGAGCATCAGGGGAACGACACATCCGCTTTCTTCTTCTTCACTTTTTTTGTAAATGTACTGCTAATTTGTGAACACATGTGGGACCGGTGATGCTTTCTTCCGTCGTACTTGTGTCTAAGTGATGGGCACAGGATCATCCTTCAATGCCTCATTAAGTACAGATGTGTTTGCTCACAGCTTTGCATAAATAGCTCATGTTGTTTTTGTGTCTTTGTGGAGCTGAGCCAGTGTTGGGCCCTGGGTGAGGCTCCTGAGGGCCCCTGTCTGTGCCTCCGACATGTGGTGTGGGTAAACAACACGCTTAAGCCTAAAACAATGCGCTCCCTGATGACTGCAATTATTTATGAAATCAAACACTGATCTTTGCCAAGTGGGACAGCTCTCCAGATCACATATTTTAGCTTTGGTATGTTCTGTGTGTTCTGGGTCATTGGAAAAGTTAGTAGTTGTGCCCTAAAACAAGACACTTCACCTAGCTGAGAGTGTAATAAATGTGGCTTTCTTTCTTGAATCCTCCTCACCTAGTACATTTTTGTAGAAATTGTACAGACACTTTGGATTTATGAGTCAGAAGAGTGCTAAGACTGATTGAAATTCGGCTTTGTGAGTGTCAAATAACCTGAAGAGCCGGCTGCAGACCTGTCAGTGAGTGATGAGTACTTTCTCACTCGGCTCATTGAAATGTCTCACTTGCACCGAGCCCGTTTAGACAAAGGCAGGCGATCTGTTTAAACGTGAACATCTTTTAAAGTGAGAGGAACATGTGTAAAAGATGCTGCCCTCGGGCCGTTTGCCTCCAGGCCACCGTAGCGTGTGATCACTGATGACTCGCACAGAGGGCCAGTTAAATAATTCAGGTGCTGGAGGTGTGAGGTGTGAGGAATACCCTGTCAGGACAGTATGCAGGCTCCGGGGCACAGCCTGCAGCCGACAGCAGCTGCTGCAGATGGCCCGCTCACTCTCAGCATCTCCACATGAAGAGTGGCTCTCAAAGTGAAGCACTCAAATGACTTGTTCAGGAGCTCGTCCATCACACTGCGAGCTTTGAAGAGCTGATGAGACAGCAACTCATCACACCTCACCTCAGTCAGAGCACGACCTCTGTGTGGCCTTTGTCCTGACTCTGGCTCTGAGGCAATTTTCTCACGAAAACAACACTCAAATCTTCAACTCTGACATTCACTCAAGAAATATGATACTTTTATTGCATTTTTCACCAAATCCACAGTTCACAAAAGCCTGTTTTTACACTTGCGCGACACTCTGAATGTCTTTTGGCCAATGTTTTCATTTTAATGGGCCTATATTACATCTTATTATATCTTTGTTATAATAGCATTTCTCTGTAAAAATGTGTCTGGAGTTGTGTGTTGTTTCATTCTTTGTTTTAATTTATTTAGCACAGATATTATGTATTGTAAACCCATGTTCTGCTTTTGAAATGAAAACACTCCACCTTGTGATGCCATTAAGTGGTAAAACCACTGTGTTTTTAAACTTAAACTTCACAAGACTTATTTCAATATATACAGCCTTGTATTTGCCAAACTTTGAAGTTACAATTATTCGTTTATCCTGGTTTAAACTACTTCACTTTGTGATGCAGCTGAAAATAGATTTTCTGTGATTCACTCAGCTATGCAAAAGCTAAAATTATAATTGTAAAATAACCTAGAAATAAAGCCATAAACCACTTACATTGAGGCTAAATTAGCTGTCAATTTTAAATCGATCACTTAATGACATCACAAGGTGGGACAAAATATTTAGATTTGTGGAGATTTGTACAACCCAAAAAAAAGCAGGATTATTTCCCTGAAACAAAACACCACTCCAGAGATGTTTTTGATGAAGAAACAACATTATAATGAGAAAAAAATCGTGTTATGCACATGATGCAAATGTTTTCCTGTTAGGCTTCGCGTCTTTTGCCACTAGTTAAAACAAAACCTGAGACAAAGCCTCTTCCAAACTGATGAATGTAAAGAAATGTGGCTCTGCGTGCATGAAGTCCAGGTTAGACAGACAATGACTATATCCCGGCGCACCATATGCAGCTCATAAATCAGAGCAGAAGATAAATATGGGAGGGCCACTAAATTAAATGGTACTTAGCCTTGTGAAGTGCACGTAATAGATGTGAGGAGCGCCCGGGTCTGTGCCACATACTAGACCTGGTGTGGGAGCATCTCATTAACATGCACCGCTCTCCCAGCATTTTCCCCTGCCCTCAATGGGAATATAGAAATAAGTCTTTGTCTGGCGCGTCCCTGAGCTCTTGTCAAAATCTTCTTAATTATGATTAATTACTCGGCTGCACGGGAACACCTCCTCCAAGTATACAAATAGTACACGGCTCTCGCTAAACGCTACATTATTCATTCAGAGCGGAGCTGATGGTGGCACAATGAGAGAAATCCTGCCGAGATTGTGTGGCGTGCTGCAAGAATAATGTTTTTCGACTTGAAACGCAGCTGGGTAAAGTGTGCCCTAGCTCCGGGGCTGCTCTGGTGTCTCTGCGGATCAGATGGTTATGAATGCTGTTTATGGTTGTGCTATGACAAGTGTGAAGGACAGAAAGATGCAGCAGTCGGAATATGTTAGCGAGTAAATGACCCAGTATCAGACGCCAAATCTCTCTCTAATCTCTTAAACGGCGCAGCATTTATTGTTTGTGTCTTCTCACATGAAAGGTGTTTTGACAAAATGCACAACTTTTTCCTTAAGTTAAGAAAGTTGTTTGACAAAAAAACGTGAGTAATGCAGTTGCAGACGGTGACACGCGCTGAACTAATGATAAGCTTTATAAGTTCTGATAGTTTTTTACGACCTTTCTCCGGAGCTGTGCACATCACTGGAGGCGCGCGCTCTTGAGCAACGCACTGAGAACAATGTGCCTTTGAGACAGTCTCTGCGCCGCTCCACCTCATCCCTCCGCGTATGCTTTATAGCTGACAGTAAACCGTTTTAGTGCAAAATAAATTGGGATCGTATTGAAATGCCGGCGCTATATATGTCACGGAAGACATACAGTTATTTTTTAGCAAAGCCCGGGCGTACATTATCACCGCTATAGTGCGCCGCTTCATTGGCTGCTGCTGCAGCGCTGGATGCTGAAGGTCAGAGTTCTCCGAGCGTTTATGGCTGTTTAACTTTGGAGAATTATCGCGCGGAGAGGCAGGTCTGACGTCTGCACAGCTACCACCTCAGCACACATCACTTTCAAATGTACTTGTGAGTTTGGAGCAAAGTATCTCACTCAGGTACAACACAGAAGGCATTTTTAAAGTCCAGATATCAAATGTTTCCAAACTAAATATTTTAAATTCTATATTGCACCAGTCTGGATATATTTACAAAGCATCTACGTGAGTGTAAATGACTTCCCAGTGGCCCTGTCTGTGTTTAATATATTTTTTTTTAACCTAAATTCCAGGCAATAACATTATTTAGCCTATATTTATTGGGAACACACAGTTTTTGAGCAGGGTAATTTGGTGAAAATAGAAAGTAAAGAAGTAGTATGTTTATGTGTATTTATAAGGTTTGTAAATATCATTGATGTGGTGGTTGGCGGTTTTTTGGTTCATGTGACCATTTATCATCACATGACCTTGTCACATGACTGGTATTTAAAGCCACCTGGTGCTACTCAATATTTTAAGCCATGATGAAGACCTAGACATGGTCGAAACGCGTCGCTCTGTCCTGTAAGCTCAAATAAAGGACTTTTATTTTAGTCAGTGTGCATCGGATCTCTTTTTCGTCTTCTTGTTGTAAGTTTTGCCGCTTGATCCTCGAAGAGCACCTGCAGATCTGACTATTTGGCCTGTAGACGCACTCATTCTTTCTTCTTGTTTTAAAGAAGTAGTATATTCTTATGCAACCCTAATTCATTGCTCATTTACACTCTCGTATATAGTCTGAAACTTCTGTTAGTACAAGTTGGTGTGTATTTTCTCATGTTTTGGTATTATTAAGCATGTTTTCTTTATTTGACAAAGAAATAGCATACTTTGCTTCACTGGAAAGTGTCAGAAAGGTCAAAAAATCAGGACAACTGGGACAAGTCCTGTGTAAAACTGGGACCAATAAGTGGATTTGGCAACATTTACTGGGACACGGGATGCAGGGTTCTAAATAGGGACTGTCCCAGGTAAATAGGGACATCTGGTCACCCCAATGTTGACACAGGCTGACTCATTTTGGCTTGAAATGCTTCTAAATACTTTGTGGTCAACAATAAGGATGCTATGTTATGTGAATGTTTTAGGCAGGTAAGCAAAATGTTTGCAAAACTTTTAAAACACTTTTCATTCACCGTATCAAGTTGAGCTGCATTGGTATGTTAGCAGCAGCTAGCGCAACATGCTCTCATGGATTGCGTAAAATAGCACGCCATGACAAATTGCGTGTCATGACGATGCCCTCTGCCTGTTTTGGCGTGCAATTACACGCTCATTTTTTCTGGGATTAACGACTGAGTTTAGGTCTGAAGTTGCAAAAATGGGTAAGTTTAGCTCTTAGGCTTTTAGTTGGTTAGGTTAGATTAGGATTGTGTTAGTCTTCATGAATAATAACACGTCTTAACATTCACCATTGAAATGAACTAGGACAGAAACACGTGAAATACACACGCAAAAATAGAAGTTGCGTTCATATGACTCGCTGTTTACAATAGCATGGTATTGACACGCTAATCCATGAGAACCACCTCACTTCCTGGGTTTTGGGGAACAAAATCCTTTATTATTAGACATAAACCGTGCACTGCAAACACAATTTTAATCCAATAGATAAAAATGTGATACGAGGCTTTTAATTACCTCACTCTAGCTGGAGTTCTTGCACGATAAAAAAAAGAAATTCTGTTTTTCCTTGATTTCTGAGTATAGATTTAGAGTTTCACTGTGGAAGCTTGTAAAAATTCATTTGATTATGATTTGATTCAGTCTGTAGTTTATTCAACTTCCAGCAGAATAAAAATTCACACAACACTTCGCACAGGCTTCTTTGCACATTTTAGCGTCCCTTCACAATAAACTAAAACATGTTTTCTGTTTTGACATAAAATATAGGCTACACAATATAAAATAGCAATGCAAGTCTTTCAATGGTACTTCAATATTTACAGCTGTTTTCAATCTGTTTTTATTTATGTTTTTATGTTTCTAATTTGAAATCTTGTATTTCGTCATCGCCTTTGCCTGGAGTTACAGGTCGACAAGTGCAGAGGCGACTCCACTCACTGAAGAATGTTTGTTGTTCATGGTATGTTAATGCAATAACAGCTCTGTGAGACAAGCACGTGGCAGGAGCTACATATACGACTTTAGTAAGTAAACACATAAAAAAAAAAAAAACTTCTACTGTCTT
Source organism: Mugilogobius chulae (assembly GCA_038363315.1). Taxonomy (NCBI): domain Eukaryota; kingdom Metazoa; phylum Chordata; class Actinopteri; order Gobiiformes; family Gobiidae; genus Mugilogobius; species Mugilogobius chulae. The sequence continues at coordinate 20,840,845 of CM076411.1, read as the reverse complement.
ACGAGAAAATCTAACAAGACAAAAGTCCCATCAGTTACTAAAGTGCATAACTTTCCTGACTTTTATGAGCTTAATTGTAATTTATTCTGGAACTGTATCTTCGTCTTGCAAATTTCCTAATGATCATTAGTATTCTTGATTAACAGAAGATCTCAGAGACCTTTGACATTCTGAACAGTCTTTTCTGAGGCTCAGAGGGGAAAGAAGAGTATCTCAAAGACTAAACCCAAGCTGATGAGGCAACACGTCTGACAGTATGTAGCTATACTACGGAATGTTAAAACTGCATCTTGAACACGTTTCTACTCCTTTTTAGTGAGACTTGAGAATGTAAACATACAGAAGTTAGAGAAGTCATGTGTTTGTTTTTCACATACAGAAGCCGCTTAAGCAGAAAAAAACGATGCTAAATGTGCTCTGTGTGTGTTTCTTGACTTATGGGACAAGGAGCATTGCTTTGTTTTCCTACTTAAATAGAAATGAGTACTGGTTTTATCCAGCAACACAAAAAGTTACAGACAATAAAGGTCCCATACAGCACTAATTGACTCCTTAAAAGTTTAGAATATTGTTACTCATCAAAACGACCCAATGTTGTCTTTTCTAACATTCGTAAATGTTTGAGTAATCTTGCTGTCTGCTTTGTTCCATGTTGTGGTGTCATTATGAGTCAGTTTTAATGTTAGCATTCATATTAGACTTAGTTGAACTGATTTACACTTCAAAACACTAGAATAAGATTTAGCTGCTGAATTTTTTGTTTTGAATAGTCGGTTTCTCCTTTAGTTCTGTTGAGATTAATACAAACATTCTCAAATATTTTCGGTTGCAATGACCATTCAGGCAGTTTAATCAAGGCTAAAACATTAGCTGTAGCTGCAAAATTAACTGCCTATTTGCTGTTGGACAATCTGATTTTCCAATGCTTCTGATCATTGCTTGATTTTCTGACATGTTTTGTCTGCTAACTCAACAATCATGAGAAGTACTCTGAGATAACTGCTGTGATTTTGGGCTTTATTTTTGGAAGTGGTTAGAGCTCTGGCTTCCCAAAAACGAGATTGTGGGTTCGACTCCCGGGTCAGACCATATAAACAACTCATGAACTCTCTGGGTGGAGTTTGCATGTTCTCTCCATGTAGTTCTCTCTGTGTTCTCCAGTTTTCTCCCACCTCCAAAAACATTCATGTTTAAGTTAATTGGGCATCACTGTAAATTTCCCGTGAGTGAATGAGAGAGTGAATGGTTGTCTGTCTAAACCTGTGACGAGTTGGCCACTGTCCAGGGTGTTCCCCGCCTAAGGCCCAAATCACTGGGATAGGCTCCAGCACCCGCAAAATAAGTTAATTGAAAGATTAGACTATTTAGAAGCTAAAATAATTCAAAAGATTCTAATGATAGTGTATGAAGATTAAAAAAACAAGCGTGACTTCTTGTACCACATGATGACATCATCATAATGTTAAACTGTGTATCTGTATAAACCTCTATAATGTGCAGGTTTTGTGTTAAACATGCGTAATTAAACAAAACTCAACTCCAGCAATGTTTCTGATGAAGAAATAAAATTATATTGTGGGAAAAACATGGCATAATATAGGCCCTTTTATGTTTGCTTTGATTTCCAACTAAATCCATCACGTTTTAGTTCAAACAATGTCATTAAATCTGCTTGATTTCACCTCTTCTGTTCATTCTGATCAGTCATTTAGACCTGACTCATATGAGATGTACTAAAGCACTGCTTACTTATTCATGTGCTATTGATAAGATGGCAGGAAGTGAGTAATCTTTACAAACATCTAACACAAAAAGCTTTGTCAGAAGAATCAACACAGTTTGCATAATTTACACTGGTTACTTAGACGCACGCACAGCCGGGCCTAAAGTAAAGAAGTTTGTTTTCTCGTGTTTGTGCCTATTAGCCACAAATTAATTAATCTACCATCCAAAACCCAATGAGGCCACGAGCAATATTAATACACAGGCTGCTCCCTTGAAATCCAGAGGAAGTGCAGTGGAGGAAGCCATTATTTTCGCAAACATAATTGCTTTTTGTTGCAACAACTGCAGCCGCACACACATTCTACTTTCTCTGTTGGATTTTTCATGCTGTAAAATCCTGTCTGAGCATTAAAGCAGAGCTAGCAGAGGCAGAAGCAGAAGGTAAAGTGCGAGGGTTAGGCTATTTGTCCGAATGGCTGAGTGAAGATATACTGTATCATCATCGTGTCGTCATAATTCACAGAAATATAGGCCAATGGAAATTTGTGACAGTTCACTTTGACAAACAGTGGCCTGGTTGGACAGAATCAACCACAATGTAAAGAAAGAACAGCGGGCACTACAATAGATACCTAACATCAGCATTAGAGCCAAATAGTTGAATTATTTAGAGCAGAGCAATTCAAATGTCAGCCCGGGAGCCAAATGTGGCCCAGTAAGCAGTAAGTTTTGGCCCAACATGATGAAATATAGGACAAGGACCAGATTGTATTGTTTGATAGCTGTGTTTGTTGTTCTTAGTGCATGTTGAAGCTGACAAATTATAAGTTTTTAAACTTTTGACTTAGTTTGGTGTGATCGTGTTTGTGCTGAATATTTATCATAGTTTTACAACAGTTAAGTTGCCGTTTTTGAAGAAATTGACAATCAAAAGTAGAAAATTACAATAAGTAATTTAAAATTCTAAAACAGAATCTCTCCATGTGTGTCGTCAAAAAGCAAAGACAATTTACATACAACTGACACAGTTTCATGGAGTTTAATCAATCATTTAACACAGTTTAAGTGTTATAAGTTATAATAATTTATCACATTGTCACTTCTGTGTTATTTTTGGCCCAGATTTACAGTGTGGTTGCTAGGTAACATTAGTGGATTCCCCTCCACATGTGTCATATTTACTGGGTAAAAACAAGCTAACTGTTAATGAAATCTTAATCATAATCATGTTTACTATGTTTTACTAAAAAGATATTCTAACTTGTCATACGCACTTAAATGGTTAGATCTTAGTCCTGGTTTAGTCTCGGCTCAAAGTTTGCGGTCTTGTCTTGTTCAAGTTTACATCTGATCAAATCCAAATATAGACTAGGTTTGGAACTCGGTCTATGACAATGAAAAAGTAGATTTCTAGGAAACGCTAATAGTTGTAATTTGTGAATATCTGCTAAAAAAAAATCATTAGTTCAGTTTTGTAGTCCGGCCCTCAACCCAGAGCTCTCAGAACAATCTGGCCCACTGGTAAATAGAATTGAACAGCCCTGACTTAGAGGCACAAATGCACAGTTCAATATATACACCAATACATCATTACGCCATACTGTACATTATTATAGTGTCAAGAACGCTGGGACAATATATTGTCATTTGAACCACTTTTAAGGTGATACACTGCAGTGAATAGGGAAAAAAAAAGTATTGCCAAAACTTGCATTTGCCAAAACAGCCGTTGAATTTACAATGTTCTATCTTCAGTACGCTACTAAAACTTCTCTTGGAACAAACTGGACACCTGTGTTGTTTCCACACAAAAGCCAATGAGCATGGCCAAAAAAAAATTAAAAATTGCATGGAGTTTTGTCTTAACTCCAGGCAATTAGTAATATTCAATAATAATCCAACAATTTGGCTATACACTTTGATTTTGTTCTTTTTTTATTATTATTTCTTATAAATTGCAATAATCGCAATATACTGTTTATAGGAATATAACCACAAAACATTTTGTACCGGCTTTGTGTATCGACTTTTGACAAAAGTGGATCTGCCCCAAAAATTGTGCAAAATAAATCACTCATTCAAGACTTTTAGCACCTCTCCCTGGTCATGAGACAAACAGAACGTCTATAATGTGCACATCAGAGGAACGTCAGCAGTAACATCACAGAACTGCATTTTTCATATGACTTTGGCAGACTTTTTTTTATCCAAATGCATGAATCACGACACAAACTGTATTATGTATGAGCTCTATAGAGTTTGCCGAAGAATCCAGGACTTGTGAGTGAGGTAAAGGCTGGACATTGGGATTCAGTGAAGTGTATCAACAGCAGCAGGTGAGACAGAAGCAGTGAGTCTGAGTGAGAAAAAAGACTGTGACAACACTTGCAGTTGATGTATTTTTTCGTGCTACATTCCTCCGGCTCATTCGCCGCTGCGCCTCCATTGACTCCTGTTTGTTTTGTAGTTTGTTTTGTTGTTTGTGGACACAACACTGATGGAGGGTGCTCCTTTATGGGCCTGAGTTAAAGCGGTGGCAGAGACGAATGCAGTCCGCGTCGCCGTGGAGACCTATTCATGTGCTAATGCGTTCATTCACAAATTTTAAGAGGATCAGCTCAGATTACGCCAAAGTTTGACTGAGATAATTTGATGGTTTGTGTAGAAGCTTTGTTTGAGCAGACCATTATTCAGGACGCGTCAGACACCTTCACCAGTCTCTCTCGGTTTAATGGAGTTTACTTTTAAAAATGCAGGATATTCTTTCTTCTGCTCTGTGCAGTCTGGGACGGACGCCTCCCGCTGCAGTCACTTCATTGTCGACCTATGGCAACATCAGGCTTGCAGCTAATGAATGTGCTTCCCAACCAGGGGTGTGTGAACATTTACCAGGGACTTTTGTTAGAATACATATCCAGCAACAAGTGGAGTGTCTGTCAGTTTCTCAACACAACAACAGGGTGCATGTGCTGCTGCCCCCTCAAGAATTACTAAACTGAGAGTATAAACTGGAAAATGCATGTGTTATTTGTGAAAGTATGCACCAAATGTACTTGGAAAATGCACATAATCTAAAATGATAAAAAAAAAAATAAATACATACATATTGAGTGTGCAACCAGAGTAAAGCACACATTAGAGTCATGTGTTTGACTTAAAGCTGGGTTACCAGGCTTTTTATTTGTAAATTACTAAACTTTGTCTTTTCCACCAAAAAGTATAATGTAAACACAGTGATTTGAGACAAAAACATATCACTGTTAACAGTCTGAATGTAATGATAAAGGATTTCAATTCTCATCAATAGCTGAGAGCAGTTCTCTGATTGGCTGTGTTTGGGTGGTCTGCTTCACTTTCACTTTGCTATGAATAAAAATATGTTCTTAAAGGACAAATATTATGCATTTTTGTGTTGTTCTTGTCTATTAAACATGCTCCTGAGCACCTCCACTTTGGAATCTCATAAATCAGAACCAGTAAAAACAGTGCTTTAAATCACAATGTTGTGTTTCCCCCGTCAAAAATTAAGTTTGAGCTCTATCTACAGACTGCAAAGAAAAATACACAGGGAACACAAACAAATCAATCTTTTCTGACAAGCTAATGCTGCAGAAATGCTCAAAATTAGTCTGGATGAATCGTGGAGTTAAAAACAGAGCAGATCGTCTCAGAGATCAGGGACATTCAGAACAGTGTTTTGTGGGGAACAAAAAAATCTCACAGACAAAACTTCAGTAGTTTTATTGAAGGAGAAGAAATTTTAGAATAAGATTAAAAACTCAAAAAATTGATTTTGCATAATGTGTCCTTTAAGCTTTTAAAGGCACACCATGTACATTTTTTTATCAAACAATAAAAAAGATAAAATGTTTTTGTATATTAAGGCCAAGAGGAAAACCTCCCCCTGTAGATTTTCATGGAAATGCTGCTCTTTTATCTATATTTATTCTCAATCAAATGTATTGATCCCCATTAAGACTGTTCCAAAGTATGGATTTTACTTCATCTTTCAGTTGAATCTTGAAGTTGAGTTTTCACCTCCAGAAAACTACACGATGTCGCTTTAAGCAGAAAATGTAACATTTAATGTATATGGGGGAATTATAATGTGCTGAAAAGATTGTGACAAAACCAGTGACAGAATGAAATTCCAACCTTCTGTTCTGCTCTGTGAAAACCAGGAACTTAGGCTTAAAAACAGTGCAGATTTCAGATACTGATCTATGACAAGATCAATGAAAATAAGATCAGGGTTTTCTGAAGCTCAAGGAACACAAAATTATCTCACAGACACAACTTCAGCTGTGTTTTTGACGAGGAAGCAACAATGGAACAAGATAAAGTAAAGTAAATGTAATTGGATGAAGTAAAACACAAGATGTTAATTTGCCAAAAACAATATGTTGAAAAATCATTGGTCAATATCAAACAGATCATCATCAAAAAAAAAAAAAAAAGAGAGAAAAAAAAGAAAGAAAATCAGAGACAACTGAAAAAAAATCCTAGCATCCTTTGTACTTCGACTCTGCTTCTCAAAAAAGCAATCAATCAATAAGCCATCAATGTGACGTGCAACCATTTGCAGACAGAGTTTAATCTGTGGAGAAGGAGTCAATTAGCAAAGGGAAATGACTCATCCAGCAGGACATGGACAGGCTAGAGTTGTCGAATAAGACTTTTACTCAAGCCAAAGTTTTGTTAGTTCAATAGAAAATTGACTTAAGGAAGAGTAAAAGTGAGTTAGCATGTTACTGAGCACTGTGGTTAATAATTAGAGAAACATTCAGAAGCAGCATAAACATTTGAATTTAAGTGTTTTTAAGCCTGAATTTAACCTTCTGATTGTGTAACTGTGTCACTACTGTCATGCTGATTTTACAACTTTTGAAATGTTACTTCTGAAAGCTCATTGGGTGAACTGGGTATGTTCAAAAACCTCTATGTGTGCCTCCCAACAACTCGGATATATTTGTTCTATTTTGCATTATAGATAAATGCACCATGGAGACCCCCCAGTATTCGGGACAAGGGAGAGAAACTTAAATATTTATGCCAAACCCTCTGGAGGCCCGCTATTAGCAGTAAAAACTTTTATTTTCTCTGGCTGTCACTCTGCTGCGGCTCTCTTTAACAACAGCTCTGACACGGACCTGTGGGTCAAACACTCGCAGGCAACAAAAGCCCAATGAAACCGCTCAGTGAGACCTAAATTACTTCTGTGTCATTGCTGAAGAATATTTGGTCCCCGGCGCAGGAGCAGTGTTGTGTGTTGACCTGGGCTGCAGATGTAGGAGTGTTTGTGTGCAGAAGAGCCATGTTCCCGGAGCTCCTCCCCATGTGACCAGACCCGCCCGCACTTTACATGTGTCCTGGCACAAAAGATAGAAACAGAATGAAAAATATACAGAAACTTTATGAAATGAGCTCTTTGGAGTTGAGCTTTAAGGCAGGTATAATGCAAAAATGTTTTATATGTTATTTTTGCATTATATCTGCTTCCTTGTCAACAGTTTTGTCTGAGAGATATTTTCTCCTCTGACCTAAAAAATACTGTATGTCCCAGATCTGTGATGTCATTGATAGATCTCTGACATTTTTTTTACAACCTAGGGACTACCTAATATGATTTTTCTATTTTTTAAGAAGAAACAATAGCATATGCAAATCAATAATTCACATTTTGTTCATTGTAAAAGACAAAATTGATCTAAAACGGCTTAGAAATAGAAACAAGTTCATGTACTTCCTGTTCAAAATGGCAAAACTGAACTTTTTGTTGTAAAACTTATCTATTAATAAGCCACAGATTAAAATCATATTTTTATTGTTGGAAAGTGACTATGTGACCAGTTTGAAGTGTTAAGTGAAGACAGGGATTTTCTGAGCACAAACCATCAGCTGCAGGACAATACAAGATTATTCAAACATTTCAAACAGGCATGAATCAATCCAATAAAATTTGGGTTAAAAAATATTTTTTTCACAATAGGTCCCTTTAAAGTCCATAAATTATCCAGTCTTGTTTTTAGCATTTCTGCAGAAATGGCATATCAGGCAGAATCCCTTCTGTGTAATTTCTGTTGCTGCCAGTGGATGGAGTGCTACTTTTATGTTATAACAATGCTCTTTCATCGTTAGCTTAGTCAGAGTTGTATTTGGATTGCATGAGTAATCTTGTATTGTTAGTTGATTCCCAAGTGCTCAGAAAAGTTATGTTTTCACCTACCACCTATCTTTGCCAGTGCTCACTTATCTGTATTTGCAGTTACAAACAAAATGTAGATCTCGAGTGAAATATGTAGATTCACAACTATCATGTAGCCACTTTCCTACTTTTCCTAATAACTAGTACGTTAAAATGTGCTCCTCATTCTATTTAAACTTTACAAACTTTACAATAAAATCTGCAGTTTTGAGCAGGAAGTCAATATATATGTTTTTATTTATAATACATGCGCTACTTTATTACTAAATACTTGGAAAAACACAGTATGTCTCCATCAATCTAAAAAGCTTTTGCATGGGGTGGCACGGTGGTAGAGCAGATAGCGCTCTTGCCTCACAGCAAGGTCGCTGCGGTTCGACTCTTGCGTAGCCCAGGCCTTTCTGTGTGGAGTTTGCATGTTTCTCCTGTGTCTGGGTGGGTTTCTTCCGATCACTCCAGTTTCCCCTACCTGTACCAATAACACGCACGTTAGAGTAATATCCTCCAGCTACGGTAGTCCTGACCAAGAGCATGTGTGATGTCCAGTGAACACAACCTACTAAAACTCCTCGTTTTGGAAGAAAGCTAAGATATCACAGTTTCTATATTGTTTTCTATAATGCAACACTTAGCATCTTCATTATTACTACCACTTTCAGAAGTTTCTCCTATATGTCCTATTGTTGTCTGTGTAATTCCTCCATTGTCATGTAGTCGTCTCAAACTAAAGTCCTATACGTATCCTTACTTTTTAAACCACACATAATGAACTTAACAATTTTAATATCCAAATAAAGTGAAGATTTTCAGGAAGTAAAGCCTACACAATTCTTTCAAATATCCTCAAAGACATGCGGACGGTTTCTGCTCCCATTGACAAAGCTTTCAACTCTGAGTGTTTACAATTGGGTGAACTGCAAACAGTGGAAAAGCCTGCCACAGGAATGAGCGGGCAGCCCAAATCCCCCTTCTGCCCTAAGTGGGTGGTCCTCACCATGGGTTACCGTCCGGAGAGCAGAGGCGCACCATACATCCTCCCAATGAGCTTCATGCTAGACTGACTTCATTTAAGCGGAGTCCTGGCAGCGACAGCGGTGTAAGTGACAGGCAGGCCGCTCTTTCTCCCAGGATTAAAGCATGATTCAAGAGAGCGGCCCACAAAGCACTCATTCAGGGAGAAACAGCTCCTCAGTTTATCTCAGACAAGGAGCGCACCACTATTGGCTCAGTTTAGGTGAATGGAATAGTCCAAAAATATCCAGTTCAATTTCAATCCTGTGATTTGATACAGTTTGTTAAATACATCACCTTTTTACTGCTTTGACTAACTTTATAGCTGATTACGGTTATTGTATTAGTGGTATGGCAACACAAAAAGATGTTACATAATACTTCTAATTCTCAATTATATTTACATTTTCCTTTAAATCAGGGGTGCCCAAATTAGGGCCCGAACTCAGCTCTCCAGGGACTTTACTTTAGCCTTTGATGAAGTGTGTGTTTTTGTTTGTCTGATTATATTTTTAGTTGAAACAGGTGTTAAAGAACACAAAGTCCAATTTATTCTGTTTAGACATGTTAATACAATACAATGTATTTACTAACTTTTTTCAATTAAACTTTTTAAAATTAAAGCATAAATTTTAGTTTGAGCCTCTTACAAAATCCTTCATATTGGCTCTTAGAGGAAACAAAATATTAATTTTGGCCCAGTGGAAAAAAAAAAGTTTGAGCAACTCTGCCTTATAAGGACTTAAGGTATACTTTATTGTCCTCTTCATTTGACCCATCCTTCAATGCCTCTGGGGCATCTCCTCAGGAGCAGTGAGCGCCACAGTGCAGCGCTCAGGGACCCATCTCCACATGGACTATCATAGCTAGAGCATATTACCCTTACGTCCATGTTATTGGTTGGTGGGGAAACCGGAGTGCCCGGAGAAAACCCATCCTGACACGGGGAGAAACATGCAAACTCCACACAGAAAGGGCCCGGGCCGTGCGGGAGTCGAACCCGCGACCTTCTTGCTGTGACCCCAGAGCGCTATTCGCTCCGCCACCATGCCGCTAAATAAGTCAATATAAACTTTTAACATTACAAACTCGCAGAAAAGTCCAATTTCTTCCTCCAAACAGAGAACATCAAACTCAAATTTTTTACTGTTAAAAAATTGGCTGCAAGATTAAAGATAAAGTACCTCATTTCTGTTTCCTCATAATTCATTAGAAAGAAAAGTTTATTGTAAAAGAACCTCTGTGTGTTATCTTCATCTAATTATTAAACATTTTATCTGTTCAAACTTGTAAGAAAGAGTCGTATGTGTCAATATAGTAGACACCAAACACTTACACTCTTTGTAACACCAAAGAGTTTGTGAGAGCGAGGGTTGACTTAGGAAGGTTTATATACACGCTTCCTTGTTTAAAAATGAGGTAGCACAGCTTTAAACATAAACAATACAAACTTTATCATTCACATTTAACACAAGCACTTTGCTAAGAGAGGATTGGCTGCCCTTTTAAAATGCTCCAATAGTTCTAAATGATTGAAACTCCATTGATTTATGATAAACCGGTGGCCCCAAAAACATTTGCATTGTCAAACACACACGTATCACTCACTCAGACAGTCCTCACACACTGTAGAAGGCAATGAATGAGACCACCAGGGCCACATAAACCTCATGGTAATAGTTTGTCTTTGTCGTTGTTTACTGCCATGTGTTTGTAAAAACAACTGAATCTGAATTAGGCTTTAGTTTAGTCCAAAACACTATTACAAATTACATAAATAGAAATTATCTTTCATTTGCTAGTTTGGCAGTTTGAAAACTTTATGATTCTCTTTTGTTTTGGGGTCTTTTATATTCTACATAAACAACACAAACAGTTTATCAAAAGGTGCTGACAGTGGCTAGCAGCAGGTTTGACAGCAGGTTTTTGTGCTCAAGACACAGTTTTAGGTGGAAAAATGAATAATGATGTCACATAGAGTCTAGAAACTGGCAATTACAGTGAAACACAGAAGGAGCAGGACTATTTTGACCTGACACCATAGAGAGATTATTTGTTTATCGGACAGCAGAAAGAGCCGCGGCTGATTGACAGAAGCTGTAGAAGCAACACTAGTCAGCACTGTTGTTAGTTAACTTCAAGAGTTTATCACTGCAAAAACAAATGTTATGCTGCTAAATCAACATTTGTGAAGGAAATTCCTTTTACGACATACACATTACATTCAGGTGAGTGAAAAAACTAAGAGAAAAACACTGTCTGCCTTCAGTAAAAGACGTCTGTCAAACCGGTTCAGACCTGATCCACACAGCTCTTGTCCCGTTTAGTTGTTTTTATCAAAGAAGTTTCCCTACCCAACAAGACGCACAGTGTCTCTTTGAGCATGGGGCATGTGTAGTAGAACAGAAAGAAGCGTTGACCGATAATAAAGAGGTGCTTCTCACCTATGGGGGGTCGCGAAATGATTTCTGAGGGTCCCCTGATGATGTGTGAAGTTTAACATTGATTTCTTTAACACAGTTTGACACCTTTCAATGATAGATGCAGATTCCTATTGTACAAGTCTATCAATGTAGGTATCTAGGCTTATGGCTTCAAAATAATATCAAACGATAGACTAAAGACTACTTTATCACATCATGTATAGTCTACATTTTGTGTTTGGGGGTCGCAAATGCCTACGGTTGTTATTTTGAGAGTCACAACTAAAAATGGTTGAGAACTACTGCTATACAGAGTGTAACAGCCAAAAGAAGTTGTTTTTGAGTTCACTTAACTTAACTTAAGTCTAAAAATTTGAAACTTTATGCAAATGTTTAGTCAGATCTGTTTACCTGAAGACTTCAGTTTTTGAGGCCACACATTTTTCCTTTTTGGCTGCAAATTTGTGCAATAAAAAAAAATTATATTATATATATTTATATTTTTATTTTTTTTTTTTTTTTTTTTTTTTTTTTTTTTTTTTTTTTTTTTTTTTTTTTTTTTTTTTATATATATTATATATATATATATATTATACATCTTTACACAAAAGGCTTATTTCTACATGATTACATTTGTAATGTGTTTTTCCTTACATAAACTACAGGAAAAGCTTCACACCGATAGCTTTAATTTAAGATGTTTTTCTATTCACTTGTAGTGTCTTAATTACCTCATGGCCCCTAAACTACTTTGTGACTTACGTTTTCTTTGTTAAAGATGTCTACACAATGAGCCAGATCAGCTTATATTAAAGAGCAAACAAACACAATCATGTTTGAACTGAAAATAAAGGCTCTTTCTGCCCGATGGAATTATTTTTACAAAGATACTCAATTACTCTGCGGCTTTTGAAATGCGGGCAAACAGTTAGGAGGGCTTTGTCAGTTTATTAGTGCTCCCAGTTTTCTCCCGCAGTCTTTGAAGTATCGTTTCCTCACACGGGGGGCACGGCCAGATTGAGTGGGCCTAATCTGCTCTTGTACATTTGAATGTCTCTGAGCTCATCCCGGCCGCTGTTAAAGGGCCAGGTGCAGCCCAGTGGGAGAGCAGATATGTGAGAGCACACAGGGGCGACAGGGGTCAAGTGGAAGTGGTTTGGGATGCCATCACGTGATAATGGCAATCGCTAACTCTATACGCAATCAGCTTAATTTAAATACAAAACGTCAGTGCGAGTGAAGAGGCTGGTGAAGATGAGTGGACAAGAGACACTATAATACAACTCTGTGTTTGTATATTTAAGCAAAAGTGATCTAATGACATTTTAGGTTTGTCATTCTTGTTTAACATACAAACAACAAAATATTTCCACTAAAAATACCAGATGAAAGTTGGTATTGTGTTATCATAACATTCAACACTGTTACGGTCGGTATAAGAACTTTAATGTAGCATAAGTACAATGCAAACAGTAAACTATCCTTTCTGAGTGTGAAAGTATGTGCTTAGTTTAGTTTATTTGCTTATTTATCACAAAAAAACATTATCATTATTGTGTCAGGTTATAGCAAAAGGTCAGACAGGTTGTGGTTAAAAAAAAAGTGTTAGATTCACTATCCAGTCATGCAGTTGTTACGTTAATTAAAGTTGGGGTAACAAGCATTTTAGTTAGGGTTTTTGAGATTGTGTTTTCCATTAAAAGGCATTTGATAAATGCAACACTTTGTTAAAAAAATTAGACCACTGTGTGCTGTTGAATAATGAACAATTTCGGTTCTAATCAGGAGCCAAATGCAGCGCTCTGATTGGCCGTGCTCGGGTGGTCCACTCTAGTTTAAAGTGAGGCTAAACACACGTTCAGAGACTAACTCCGCCCACAATGCACCTCAAACAGGCTCGCAAAAGTGGGAGATGCCCGGAGGCCTTTTAAGAGACACCCAGTGGGTGTGAACAGACTTTGATTGACAGCACCAAATAGAACAGTGAGCTTGGCAAATGATGTGACGGAGCAGTCCGGGTCCGACCACTGACAGTCTATCTGAGGGAAGCTGTACTAGTGCTTACTTGCACGTCAAGATATTTTTAACTTTACAAAACATATGTATTAAACCTTTGCTTTAGTCTACATAGGCACATGAGCTCAATATGAAAAACACTTCACTGACACGGGATTCGAACCAGTGCATGGTTGTACGAGCAGCTGCACATCGCACCACTCGCTCAACAAGCTGAGCCAAATGACGGCTGATATCAATGCGCAGCGAGTGATCGCTCTTCAACACTCCTCCGCAGCAGAGGTGTCAGGGGGAGGAGTTTATTTATTCCCTCTGGGCGGCTCGTCTGCGCGTCAAGTCACTGTGACGTCAGAGGGTACTGAAAATGCACCAGCCGCTGCAAGCCGGTTTTTACACACATAACTGCAAATGACGAGTTTGCACAAAAATGTCCAAAAAAGGCCTGGAAACAGTAGATAATTCATTTTTGACCCCATATACACAGTTTAACAGTGAAAAAAAGTTGATTCTGAGTTTAGTTTCTCTTTAACTTTCTTTGTTGGAAAGAGTATAAGTCATAGTTGCAACCAAAAATATTTTCAGGTTGATATTAACCATGTTTCAAGGGATTTATTAGAGAAAGTTGTTATATTTAAAAGCCTAAATAGTTTTGAAGTGTGAAAATCAGTTGATGGCATCATACCAAAAACTACAGTAAACGTTTTTGTATTTTTTTTTAAGATTTGGTTTTCAACTGTCAGACAACAGAAATAGGACAAACTAAATCATATAAGAAAAAATAGTTTCTTCTTGTTCAGGATCTAAAGGACCGATTTATCAAACCAGTTGCTAAATGTGTTACTTGTGAGCGTTTACCACTCTATTTGCAATTGGAAGATGTACATATAATTTCTTCCGCATAACATAAGTGCACCACATCAGATTTTACATTTATAGTGTCTGTTTGAGAAACAAATGTCAATTGTGTCAGGTTTTTGCTCTCCTTAACTTATTTTGCACGTGAGGAAATTCTTGACAAATGAGGACCTAACAAAAGTATTAATATTTTAGCATAAAAGCAATACCAAAATAATAGATCTGGGTTCCCAATTGTGATTCTAGCCACATCAACATCTCATGATCTCTCTGGGTGGAGTTTGCATGTTTTGCCTGTGTTACTGTGGGTTATCTTTGTTTAGTCCAGCTTCCTCCCAGCTCCAAAAACATCCCCTCGTGAATGAATGAGAGAGTAAATGGTTGTCTGTCTCTAACACTGCGATGAGTCGGTCACTGTCCAGGCTGTTCTCCCGCCTAAAGCCCAAAGTCACTTGGCTACCGCGACCCCAAACGGGAAAAAGCAGTAGAAAATGAATAAATGTTCTCGTATAAACTGAATTTCTCCTCAGAGATCAGTAAAGTTTTCTCTCATCTCACTCACTGCGTTGCTCCCGTAAAACTTATTTTATTGAAACTTTGGTCACAACTTCTCTTTATATTTGTCACAAAAGAAAGTGCTGCTCTGGTTGTTTCTCCACATTTCATCACTCTGTACTTTTGCTAATGAGGATCGCACTTTGTCACAGATCGGGCCTTAAAACCGATTGTAACTTTATATAGAAGTTATATTCAGCAAGAAATTTTGGAAGCCATACCACCAACTCTGATATTTGATGAAGCTAATTATAAAATATGCAAAATATTTCTTTTATTTTACATATTAGCCAGACCTCCTCCACTGCAGCTAAAATAATTATAGCTGGAGGAGGCAGTAAACCTTGAAAGCTTGTTAATGACAGAACATTACATCATCCGCAGAGACACTTTTCCCGAGAGTATCCGAGGATCTTCAGCATCAGGCGGTAACGGAGAGAGAGAAGGGAGGGGTTTGGAGCCGAGAAGTGTCCCGTGGTTCTGCTCGGGACAGGCCAGATCAGGCAAGACAGTGGACATTATCTGTCTTCTTTAGTGCCCATTAAAAGGATTATTTTGTACGATGAGACAGTAAATAAGTTTAGTATGAAGACAGAAGCAGAGCAAATAGCAGGGCTGAGTTCAAAAAAGCAAAATCTTCTACACCCAAAAGATTCAAATTCAATCACTTGGCTACACCGATGCTGCTTTGGCTGGGATCAAAATCCAAAATAGTTTATTTGTTTGATGCACATGAAACAAAAAAGCTAAAGATGTCATCTGTCATTAAGTAGAACAAAATCAGACTTCACTCATCTCACATTAACATGTTTTTTTTTCTTGCTTTACTAATTGATTCTGCAAAAATATGTAATGTTTTCACTCTCTCTTGATGTTTTTTCTCATTTATATTTTCCTCCAAGGCAGTCATGTTGCTTTTATACTGTAGACCACATATGTCAAACTCAAGGCCCGGGGGCCGGATGCGGCCCACCACCTCATTTTATGCGGCCCTCATGGTCTTATAAGGTTTACTTTAATTTAATATTAGTGCCAGGAGTAATCTGGTTGTCTAAACCCAATGAAATGATTTGTCTTCAACTTAAAGAGTAAGTATGTTTTCAGACAAATGCAGATATGTATTCAGCAATTGTCGCTTTAATTAATATACAATAATCAAATACAGAAAGATTAGTAAGCTTCATTTTAGTCATAACCGGCCCTTCGAGGACAACCCCGATGCCAATGTGGCCCTTTGTCAAAATGAGTTTGACACCCCTGCTGTAGACCGTCCCTGATTGGCTAATTTATCTGTCAATCACATATTATATTATAGTAATCAACAATATTATAAATATATTGTTTGGATTTTCCTGGCTAACGAAATCTCAACTTGAAGTCAGTCAGTTTTTAACTTCAATGACAGTTTCACACGCATTTCATTATCTAAATACAATTCTGAAAAGATTGCAAACTAAACAAGACCTCGCTAAATATGACCTGTGGGTATAGTTCTGGACACCCTCAGATGAAGTCTTTTTTCTAGGTCTAACTTTATCACTTTGTTTCAGGAAAATATACTGGCAATCACTTTGAAGTCATTCAAATACCAGTCTAGATAAACACCCCAGTCTCCAAAACAAAACGTAGATACATCATATGAAAAGTCAAAAATAAAAATATATATATATAAATATATGTTACGAAAATCAAAACTGTAAAATAATCACAAATTTTGGTTGAAGCTACGTTGCAACATTTTCTTGAATTTAAACAGGTAACATTTCATTGTAATATCTAAGTTTTCCACAGAGACTGTGTTGTGATAAAATGCTAACTTGACAAAAGCATTAAAAGTGAATGCCACATCTATAAGCGTCAAATGTTTCCAATTCACAAAATTCTTTGGAAAAAACATGAACAAGTGTAAACAAATTTTTTTTTTGTTTTTTTTTCAAACTTGAAGACCACTTTGCAACATGAAGAAAAAAAAAAAAAAAAAAAAAAAAAAAAAAAAAAAAAAAAAAAAAAAAAAAAAAAAAAAAAAAAAAAAAAAAAAAAAAAAAAAAAAAAAAAAAAAAAAAAAAAAAAAAAAAAAAAAAAAAAAAAAAAAAAAAATGATGAAAAGTGTCTTTAAAACCACAAAGGAGCACAGACCCTTTTGAACTTTTGAGAATACAACTTTGTTAAAAAAACTTGTTAACTAAGTTTATTTTAACAGAATTTGTGCCCATTAGTCACAAAAGGCAAAAGAAAATGTAGGTTTATACATTTATTTATAAATTTGCTCTACGAGATGTTGGGTAAGGAAATTGATCCTAGGATTAATATAGTGGCAGGATATGACAAGAGTGACTATTATAGGTTTTGAGGTATGACTGAAGTCTTGTATGTTTGATTCTATTACTAATATTATTGTATTATTTTATAGATTTTAGCATTAAAACAAGGTTCTAGTTTGTTCATTTTAGTCACTGACAATGGCAATAACACTTCTGATTCTGAAAGGTACTGTCATCATCAGGTACAATCCCAATTCTTATTGTAATCAATGTTTTCTGACTTCTCAAATCATCTTTCTGCAGCTTGAGCAGACCACACTGATAGACCCAACCAGGAGCAGAACATTATGGTACAGTCTATTCAGAAGTCCTTCTGCGCTGCACAGGAGGAGACAAAGCCTTTGTCACCTTTTTGTGTTTGACTTCCTGAGGTGACCAGTGTGTGCGAGGCGATCCGCAGCTGCCCTCCTGCCTCTGATCCGCCGCTGTTGACTTCCTGAGATTTGAATGAATTACTTCAGAAGAGAAAGTGGCCCTTCACAGCTCCACTCTTTCTTCACAAACTGCCCCACGGACTCGCTGGGCTTTCCCATCGAGAACAATCATACCGGGGATTGAGGCTCCGAGCAGCGTCCCATTCGGAACCATTCAAAACAGCTATAGGGAGGTGTGTGACTTAACATAAATTAGACCACCAGGGAGCAGGCATCTGGAGGCACAGGGCAGAATCATGCACAAACGCACAGCCAAGAACGCTCCAAGAAGGGAGGCAAAACCAGATTATATGTCACAAACATTCAACAGCCCCTGGACACTTAAGAAAACCTCCAGAGACTTTGCAGGTTTTTCAGTGGAGACTCTGCCACAGAATGGGATGTTTCAGCGTGTCATTGGTCTACATGCTCTACTGAATAAGAACTCTTTAGAAACAATTGTATAGGTGAAAAATGTCGATGACTTTAAATGTTGTATGAGTTTAGTTAAATTGACACTAAACGCCACAACCTTGTTCAAACAGAGTTGGCACACTTTGCAGTGCTAGAGAATTAAAATGGAGAGAGTCACTGCTAGTTGGACACTTGTACATCTGTGTTGAAAACGTCCATTACTCGTTTGAAAAATACGCTCAAGTGTCCAGGATCCAGCGCACATTCATGAACTGTACTGCCCTGCATGGCAGAACCATGGATGTATTATATTATCTGGATTGGACTCTGCCCCCTCTTTCCCTGTGCGAGTGGCGATATGGCCGCTCTGCGGTACTGCAGCAGTTGGGCCCAAGAAAAATGTCCCCGTAGACTGTCAATGCATTTTTCAGCACTTCAAACTGTGTCACAGCTTTGCCAAAGGTCTCATTTTGAAGGTATTTCTCTCTAGTTTCACAACATAAACTTTTCCCATCTTAAACGGTATTTAGCTTGGCTTACCGCTCCCCCGCTCCTCCACCGCTCTCCCCCGCTCAGGCCACCATCGCGCTGATTGGGCAGAAGTGATCACGCTGTCACTTTCTGACGATAGTGGGAGGCGCCAGCCCGTATTCAGGAAAGAGCGCGGAAGTAAAAATCTTTTTCGGCGTCAATGCACCCATGAGCAGAAGCCATTGAAAACAACGGGCCGTCATCTTGGACTCATCTTCCAGTTCTAATTGTACTTCCATGGCAGAATGGACTGTGAGAGTGGGATTTGATTAGTTATGCAAAGCCTGACAATGGAGGTGATTGGCTCAGTGACATGTCATACTAGACAATCCGAGCCTCCTCCAGACAAGTTCCTTTTTATTCCTACTAATAGCCAACTAGACACACAATCTCACACAACACTGTCTTACAAGAAAGTGTACATTTACCACGCACAAAAACAGCGTATTTTGAGCACAATTTCAGGCCTTTTTTGCGTACTTGTATTATGCCATACTTTTAGCACTAACCCTAACCCTCTCTCATATGTATTTGAAAAGTTTTTTACTTTGCTTGCCTTGTTTTTATTTTTATCTTTTTTATATTTCTTTCAGCACATCAAATGTTATAAAATGTTTTAGCTTTGTGTTGCTAATGAGTCCAGCTCACCAGTTTCATCTCATGCGTTAAGTCCAATCAGAGGTGTGAAAGCATAAACACACCCACAGCAGTGCGGTCGACCTGCTGCACCTGTGTAACACCAAATGAGAAGTTTGTATCTATTCAATCTGTCGGCGAGCCATTTAATTACTTTTAATTTTAAGAGACCTTTGATCTGTTATTTGGGGTTAAGGCTGTGGGGCAAGCTTTTAAGTATTTTTCCACAATTTGTGAAAGTTCATAACCGTGTACAGACACTGAACTAGTTTCAAGCTTTTAGAGGAGCTACTTGACAGGTGGTGATGAGCTACTGGTTGCTCCTGAGCTATAGGTTGGAGATCTGCTGTAGTCCAACATTAGATCTGGCTTAGCCGAAAATTAGCCCTAAAGTTAGCACTTTGAATGCCTTGAACGGTGGAAAAGCACTAAATAGAGACCATTTACTATTTACCATCTCTCTATATCTTCTTCTCAACTACTTTACAATGTGCCTCGTGCTTTACTGAACTGGGAAAAACTGCCTTCTCATACTGCAGGACCTCAAATTAAAAGCTGTAGTATCTCTTGATAAATTCAAGTTAATTAAAAAAGTGCATGTTTTTCTTGAGTGTAATATTGTGTGGATTTTTATACTATTGTATTGATGGTGCTGGCTGTTTAGCCAGGTCTCTCTTGCAAATGAGATTCTGAATTTCAATGGGCTTCCTGGTTAAATAAATATCTGGTTTACATTTAGTGACAGTTGGTCATTAAAAACAAGCTGGAAGAGGTTCCTCGGGCCATAAAAAAAGTCACTTTATGGTAGATGCAAGTACACTCAGAGTAAAGACATATTTGTAAGTTTTCAGTCCAACAAATACTCCAAATAAAAAATATATATTTATCCAGTGTAAGTATGCTTGACTTGCATAACGCCTTACACAGAGTCATAAAGTGCTTCAGAGTGAGATGGTTTAAATGTAATTCAATTAAAAAGTCTTCAGCATTGGTTTCAAGGAATAAAATAGTTACATTTCTAACTATATCAAAGATGAAACTATTTATGCTGTACTTGATAAAACTGTCCTTTATTCAAACAATTTTATCTTTACATACACATTTAATCATTGTTATCATCAAATGCTATCCCAGTTAGTCTTAATAAGTTCTTATTTTTTCCACATAACTTGACACTGAAGTTTAAAAACATGTAGCTGAAGTAAACTCTCTTTATGTGCATCAGTTAAAACACAGCATAATTGCTGGAATGACCGTGACGTTTATTTATTCTTCTTCTCTTCTCCGTAACTCTGCGTTTGTCTGTTTACATGTATACGCAGAGGCAACAGTTAATGACATGTGGAGTCAGTGATCCTATTTGGTCTTGTGTGAATGAGACTTTCCATTCTGGCGCGTCCCCTGTGTGGCCGGCACACTGAGGGCTCTTCACTGTGATGAAGTGTCCAGAACGCACAGGCTACCAGCGGCTGCTAATTAACCCTGCTTTGTGTGGGCTAACAAAGAAACAATGGAACAAAGTGGATGTGAATGCGGGAGATTATCCGAATGAGAATAGGCGTGCCGTGGATCATGCTCTCAGCGGGATTTTCACACCGGCCACGACAACATGAAATCACATCAAAGACTGCTGATAGGGACAGGACATTCAGGCTTGTCATGCACTGACCGCCTCCTCTGGGCTCACACACTCAGAGCTGTGGGGCAAATGTATCTGCGTCAGTGTAGTTACAGGCTTTCTGTACACATTTGGATGTCTTGAAAATCTTATATTTGTATAGTAACTTGGGTGACTTACTCTTTCATTTTCAGACAAATCATTTCATTAGATTAAGTCATTCTTCAAACTAATGCTGATGTGTATTCACTTCAGTAATTGTCACTTTAAAAAATGGACAAAAATACAGATACAAAAACAGAGACTGTTATTTGTAGATTGTCAAAGAATGTTTTAATTTTAGTTACAACAGGTCGTTCAAGAACAACAACAATGCCATGGCTCTCTGTCAAAGTGAATTCGACACCCCGACAGACAGTATAAGTATCAAAGTTGTGTCAAAAATGTGGAGCCAGACACCACAGAGGCAGTTTGATAATGCTATGATATGGTTATTCCCAATACTACATTGACAATATTAAGAAATATCCTGGTGCCTGGTTATACTGCAGCATACTTACACCTGTAGACCTGTAGGTTTTAAATCAAATAGGTGGTGTGTACAAGAAGAATGATTAAGCTGTTGCATGGTGTGTGGTGTCTATGCAAACTGTGGAAATTTAGAGTTCATTCATTTTCTACTGCTTGTTCCTGTTTGGAGTCATGGGTGACTGGAGCCTACAGTGACTTTGGGCCTTAAAACCCTGGTGAATGGACAACTCATTGCATGGCTAACAGACAGATAATCATTCACTCTCATTTACAGGGAGAACATGCAAACTCTATTCAGAGAGATTGTGAAACTTTGATTTGGTTCGACCTGATTCAAACCCACAGTCTTCAGATTGGGAAGGCAGAGCTATTACTACTCTGCAACCATTTAGGGATTATTTCAATTTTTAAGGTGTCAATATTTGAAGCATGGTTCAATTTGACATATCCTTCCTACTCTTTATATAGAGGGACTATTTATTCATCAACACGGGAAAAGTGCACGTATGTAGAAAGCGATGCCACTGATTGAAAAAGCTGTAGCAACAACTCAAGCCAGCGCTGTTGTCAGCTAACTACAAGAGTTTATCACTTTGCAAAAACAAACGTCATGCTGATAAATCAACATTTGTGAATGAAATTTGACTCTACAACCCATAACCGTTACATTCAGGTGAGTGAAAAAACTGTGAGAACAGGGTTTTCATGCTTCAGGAGCCAGACATCTGTCAGACCGGTTCAAACTTAATCGAAATGGCAAGCTCTCGTCTTGTTTTGTTGTTTTAATCAAAGACGTTTCTCCAGCAAACCAGATGGAAAGTGTCTCTTTCTGCATGGAGCATGCTCAGTAGAGGGGAGAGTGACATCAACCGATGATCCCTCTATATAGAACTGACTTTGAGAACTAAATAAGATATATATAAGAAAAACAGTACATGTAATATTCTAATACTAATGGTGTCCAAGTCAAGAACTTAGAGCTTTGATAATCCAACTTCCTACTTGGAAAATCAGAGCCCCCGGAAGAAAATTGAACATGGCTGCACCTTGTGTTTTATGAAAGATAAACCTCTGACATCTTCATTAATGATCAAACCTGCTATTTTCTATTTAGTTTCACAACAAAACATGCATTATTCTAATATTGCTAATAGCTACACAAAGCTAAGGTGCTAAACAAAAGCTAAAACTCACTCTATTGCAGCAGTGTGGGTTAATCAATAGGATCTGCATATACTATATTTCTGACTTGACCGCTAATTAAAACACATAAACATCACTTCTAGGTCTGTGTTACAAACTTAAACCTCATACTGCATTTGATAAACCACTGCATTCCAAAAGACAACGTCAAATAATCAACTTGCAAAGTTCCAGAGCCTGAGAAGAACACAGACGAGATCTTTATGACATGTCTGTTGTCTCTGCGCTGCATCCTTCCTCACACACAGAGGAAACAGACCAGGATTTCTTATTGTTGTCAAAGTTTCTAAATAGCAATTACCTCTGACTTCCTTTGCTCGACCCCAGTGCAGTATTTGCAGCACCCCCCTCCCTTTTACTTTCAGTGGCCTGCAGCTCTGTTCTGACCAGCCTGATGGAGTGGCCCCTGTGTGGACGCGACCCTTCTCACCTCCACACCTCGCACACCTTTGAAGTCCCGCACAAGTGTCAGTTTATGGTTTGAGGGGAAACAACGCGCCGCTAAAATCCACACAACGGGCTCGGGCTGCGGCGCCTACGAGCTAACGGCGCTAAGGAGGAGAACTGCTGAAGTGTTAGATATTCCAAGTGGCTTCATTAGAGGAGTTTGTTTGGATTCCCACGCTATCAACAAGCTCTTTAGTAGAACAGATTAGAACAAGATGTAAGCCACTGAGATAACAACACACATTAATGCATTAAACAGCTGTCTGAACTAACACTGTTTGCTTTGCTTAGACAAACAGACAACTGCAGAGGAACTTTGTGTAGTGGCACTTACAAAATGATTGGGACGTGATTTTATCTCTTGACTGACGCATTTTGTGACTGACACTGTTGATAAAGTTGACAGATAATGGAAAAAAACTTTACACACAATTATAAAAGTCTATCACAATTTAGAAGATATTGATAGACGATTTAAATTCTTACATTTACTCACTTTATTATTGTTTGCTTATTTTGGATAGAGAGTTTGCTTTAGTGAATGATAGATACTAAACATAAACATTTTCCATCCATCAAACACATGCATTCACATTGCAGTTGCACACTTGTTCTGACCAAAGACACAATAACAGTGTTTACATGATCAGGGAAATCAGGCTAGGCTAGAAACGGACTCTTGGTTTCCTCAAACCGGCCCGGACCAGTTTGCTAGTGTTTACATAGACGAGAGTAAACTGATTATCCTGGTGCGACATGTCCTGCTCTGTCAGATTCACTCCTTCATGATTCAGACTGCATTATGTTGATTTACCTAAACATTGTTTATTATTAATAAGTGTTTGTAATATTGTCTTAAATGACGTCTGAAATCAGACTACAATCGGTCGGGACCATGTGAGCCAATTGGTTTTCTGAGTTTACAGCTCTTCAATAGGTCTGGCTGGGTTTACATGTACTTTAGAAAACTGATTCAAATCTGACTAGGCTAGTTGTCCGGTTTTTCCTGGCTTCCATGTAATTGCCCTAACTGTTGCTTTCTGTCTCAAATGTCCGCACAAAGACTGGTAATGCGCCCTAAGCATGGAATAACTTACAAACTGAATCTATGGTATGTAACTGCTTTTAGTCAAACTTTTTGTGATATGTTGGAATGTGTGTATTGTAACTGTAACTGTAATACTGGCGTCTTGGCCTGGACTCCCTTGAAAGAGATTATTAATCTCAATGGGACTTTACTGATTAAATAAAAAAATTAGGATAGCAAAGATACTGTATAAAACTATGAAATTATTCCTTTCATGTTCCTTCCAAATACAGACTAAGTGATCCTTTTTTACATGTGAATATGTCTCAAGACATATTCACCTCATCCCAGCCCTAATAGACAGACAGACAGAGACAGACAGATCGATCAACCCAACCCTGGAATCTGACATGATCTCAGGGTTAAAATTGGGACAAATATTTCCTAACCTAATTACTCTCAGAGTGAGAGTGTAATAAGTTTAGTTAAAATTAACTTCTGCCCACAGAAAGAGGTAAGTGTCAGCGTATGTGCGTAGCAGGTCTGGTTTCACCGCAGAAACATTCACGTCACACATGTGCAAGAACACATGCAAGTTATTGTTTTACAGTGTAGATACAATACTCAGATATTTCCTTGTCAAACTGGTATAGTGTTGAACTGAATGAGTTTAGTTGCTTAATCCAGTTTTTCCCAACCATTTTTGAGTTATTTCACACTTTGGGCTTAAAACGCACAGCACACCAACTATTAGAAAAGGAAAAAATCAAGTTATTTTGGAATGACATTTTAAAGATAAATTATATATTTTTCTGGTGGAGCTGTTGTTTGTTTTTGTATTGCTGTGCTTGGAATAGTTCATTAAACATATTATCTATCTGAAAATAGAGAAGCATGTGACACAATAAAGCCCAGTGGTACAGTTCAAATCTATGAAGAGGCAACCTTACTCACTATAACATGTGCATTTTAATGTTAAATGTGTTTAATGTTTCTCTTGGAACATTCCAGTGAATGTATTTAGATCTTCATAGTGACAAAACCTTTTATTGGAAAAGCTACACAGAAGAACATGTTTAAATTTGTAAATGGTGACTGATTTTTGCTTTAATTCTTGCTGGTAAATCATATATATAAATCTAACTAAGCTTATTTTATAGATTAAATATTAAAAACTGAAAAATCTCCCTAACTCTGTGTCGACGGCCTGTTGCAGTACAGTAGATCCTGCAGGACAAGTTGGAGCAGGGACAGGCTCAGGTATGTCTGCAGCCCACAGCAGTAATGTAAGCCGTGTGCAGTGACAGCTCCCACAGGCCTCTCCTCTCTCTCTCCTCTGGCCCAGGGCTCTCTAACAGGTCAAACATGTGGGCCGCCGAGAGCATGGCAGAGGTCACAGAATAGTTTCTTTTTGTTTTCTTTTTGTCACGATTTCCAACTGGTAAAAATAAAGTTTACAGAGAAGTCAAAGTTGTTTATGTACATGACAAAAACGACAAGAAATAGGTCAGATAGTTTGCTACATTATATGATTTAAGAGCCTATGATAAGATAAACTGTCCATGATAACTATTTACGATGTTACTGAGCATTTTTTCCTGACAACTTTGATAACAATAGACTCTTTTCACGCCGCGTCACGGTGACGCCACAACTCTAGCTGAAGGCAAAGAAATGAAAGCTCATACAATAGTTGACGCATTAAAAGTTTAAAGTTTTATCGTGGTTAAAATACCATTTCTTCTTGAACTGTAACTAGGACATTTGTGTCTAATGTTAGCCTGACCTTATCCAGCCGTGCGGGTGCAGTTGGATGTTAAAACTGGTTTGTTTTATTTAGAATTCGAGTCAAAATTGTACTGTTGTCAATCATTCACTATTTGTACACAAGATACAAAGCCTTTGACCAGAGCAAACAGATTTTCTGAGCTACAAGGAACAAAGCCTTGGACAAAAAGCCATAAAAAGCAACTCTAGTCCAACAAAAAAAAACAAAAAACGCAAAATCAACTTTTTTTTCACTGTCAAACTGTGTATATGGGGTCAAACATAGAATTATCTACTGTTTCCAGGCCTTTTTTGAACATTTATGTTCAAACTTGCTCATTTTGCTGTTATGTGTGCAAAAACACGACTGTGCAGCCACAATGTTCAAACGCTGTCAGTGCATTTTCAGTTCACGTCGACGTCACATTGAGTTGACGCGACAGACGAGCCGCCCAGGTGGGATAAATAAACTCCTCCCTCTGACACCACTGCTAAGACAAGCTGGAAAGCAGTCGCCTGCTGTGAAATTACATCATCAGTTATTTGGCCCAGTCATGTAGGCGTGTGGTGCGAGGTGTAAAGGTGCACAGGTTCGATCCTCAATTCGGTGTTGCATTTTCTCATTATCAATTTTAGAAAATACTCACATCATAAGCTCATGTCCTTATGTAAACTAAAGCAAATGCATCATTCATATGTCTGCAAAGTTAATAAAAAAGTAAGAAACTAGACCTGTGCTGCACAGAGCTTGAGCTTCTCCACACGTCAGGATCAATCCCACAGAAAAATCACTCACAAGCTTGCTGTTCATATTTAGTGCTGTCAATCAATGTCTGTTCACACCTACTGGGCTTCTCTTAAAAGGCCTCCGGGCATCTCCACTTTTGTGAGCCTGTTTGAGGTGCAGTTGTGGGCGGAGTAAGTCTCTGACCGCGTGTTTAGCCTCACTTTAAGCTACTAACAAAATAATTACTCGTAAGTGTTGTGTCTTCTCTGAAACGCTGATGGGAGCCCCGTGAAAGAGCAGATCCAGAGATCCTGCTAGGACAAATCACACAAGCTCAAACAAAATGTTTAAATTCGCCAGAAGTAATTCACCAAAGTCTGCGCCAGGTCCCACAGAATGTCATGATACATATTCTGACAGCTACGAACAGAACCTGACATTTTTTCTGCTTTTGTGTTTAAAGTCTCAGATCACTCTCAGATTGAAAATGACTTTCGGATGAGAGTCGAAACGTCTTAATCTTCGGAAACAATGTCCAGGTGACAACTTTGAAGCCTTTCCACTTTGTGTTCAAAAATCCCTCCGAAAATGTGCTAGTTTACACGAGTATAAATGGACGCAATGTTGTCTTCTGCCTCTGGCTAAGCTCCACCCACCAGATTTCTATGCTCTGGCCTCACAACAAGAAGGTCGCGGGTTCGATTCCAGCTCAGCCCGAGACCTTTCTGTGTGAGTTTGCATGTTCCTCCCCGTGTCTGGGTGGTTTCCTCCGGGCACTCCGGTTTCCCCACCAACCAATAACACTTGGTGGTAGTTGGAGGTTGAAGTGCCAGAAGTTAAGACAAATCTCTGCTGAGCTGTCCCAGGGCAGCTTACTACCACTGAGTGGGGAGGGAGTGGTTAATGTCACTGTGAAGCGCTTTGTGACTCTGGGTCTGTGAAATGCACTATACAAAAAAAAAATTACTTACTTACTTAATGACAAACATGCAAGGGCTCTATTAAACCCCAAACCTAAAGCTAACCCAGATTTCCAAAATAAATAGTATTATAAAATGTGAACACATTTTAACAAAGTAATCAATTAGTAAAGTAATCGGGCAAGAGCAAATCATAGGCAGAAGTAATTTCACAACAGAAACCATAAAGTTATTAAGGACCAAAGGCCTTAATAACTCTACTGTGCTTAAGCAATTGGTTTTTTTGCTGGGTTTTACTTCTTTTTATTTACACATTTCTCTCCACTTACAACTAAGCATTTACTACAAGGACTATCACAGCAAATTAAATAAAAAACTCATGAGAATCTTGAGCCTCATGCGTGCTTTAACCTTCTTATCCAGCTGTCTGAAGTGAATGTTAGCTCATGTTAACTGCTGAGAAAGTGAGAGAGGAAGAGGCGCTTATTGACTTTGAAATGACGGTTAACAAATGTATTGTTTGTTGGAGAAGAGGCTCATTAGAAGTTGTTTTCCTGCCGTCAGCATCACAGTGAGACCTCCCTGTGACAATACGTTCTTATCTCGAATAACTATTATCACCCATTTCCTAAAGCCATTAAAGGAACCACCCTTGTCCCCTTCCCTGCTACTGACCTCTTGAGCAGCCTGTAAACTCAGTATCAGTCACTCCTCTCTCCTTCAAAACTCCAATCTGTGTGTTCAATCTAATCAAAACAGGTTATGCAGATAATATCATGTCAATGGTGAGAAAGGGCTTTTTTCGAGAAACTGAAAACACAAAAATTAGGACAAAGTATACAGCTTTACAACAAATATAAGCAACCACAGCCCTGCTAAATACTGAGTTTGTATTTGAAATAAGGAGAAAATCAGGTATACAGTGATAGAAAACTAGATGAACAACAGGAACGCTGAAAACGTCTCTCAAAATTTCTGACTGACAGACATTCTCACCTTAAATAATATGTTTTTTGAGTCAATCTGATGAGGAAATTATTTATTTTGCAATAACAGAAATGGGCAAAGTTTCAATTATCAAACAAGATAGCTAAGTTCTGCACAGTCGCTGGGCAACGGACAATCTGCTTTCAGTTTTCCACTAAATCAGGCAAAAAAGGTTGAGAAGGTTTTTTCAAATAATATGATCTGAGTGTATTATCAAATTATACTGACTGTGTACTCAGAACTTGGGTGTATGTGGTTGTAGTGTGTCATATGTCACTTCTCCCTACCAACTAAATTACCTATTCCACCTGAATGAGTGAAATCCATGAATCCCCAAAGTGCATACTCACCTTTATACCTTTTCATTTATTTGCAGATTTGTGTTGTTTAATTATGTATTTGTTTGTTTGTTTTATACATATGTTAATAAATAAAAATAAACAATCAGGTGCTCTTTAAAGTTAAACAGATGCACTTTGGACAAAAAGACTTGAGGATTTGAAAAACTCTTAGAGGAAAAAAAATCATAATTGGATCAACGCTAATTTCAACCATGTTTCTTTCAGTATCTTTGAGTTTGTTGTTAAAATTCATGTCAAATGAATTAACTATCATTAAAGGTAATCTTGTAATATTTGATCTAATTGTTAACAAAGTATTAAAGCCTTTTCCAATTAAAGCAATATTTAACTTACAATGTATTGATGAGATCTGTAAGCTCAAACCTATCTTCAGCAGAGCAGATTTTATTTTATTTTATTTTTTTGCACTATTGTGTGTGATTATGTACAGTATGTCTTCACAATGCTGGAAGTCAAGTGGACTGACAGGGCGAGCTCGTGCCTCCTGTTGTCCTCATTTGTTTCTCGGCTCCGTGTAAATCTCATGTTGACACATCATTTCATGCACATGTGGGAGTCCGCTGCTGCTGCTGCTGCCCTCAGCCCACAGCCCTCCCTCCTGCTCCTGCACTCCCAACTTACAATGGAAATGGGAACATGGCAACCGTCAACTGGTGGGACAAGGCACAGGGAGAATTCTTTAGTAAAATTGTAATGCAGTGACAAGATAAGGTAAAATATGCAGCTGACAAAAACATACATACATTTTATGTTCAGGATTTAACTTAAGATTTTGTCTATTTGTGTTTGTAATTGTAGTTCCTGCAAAAGTTAAAAGTAATTACACTGCTGTTATATTCATATTGTGAACAATAATCAAAACCTATATAAATTATACAATGACTTAAAAATGCTGTTAAGGAGTCAAATTTTTAAAAGTACACTTTGTAACTTTTCTCTTGCCTGACTGACTCTATGGTGATGTTATGCTTTGTCAAGAATGTTCCTTTAATAAACATAATGTATAGGACTTATGTCACTGGGTGTTTTGCTGCTCAAAAATAGTTTACAAAAGCTGCTCGCCTCTCCACAGATCTGACTTTTAACTTGGCCTAGTAGCGTCACATTCTCATCTCCATGGAGATATCTAGATTTAATGTTATACCGCATAACACTAAAGGCAAAGACATTTCAAAAATGTGCAGAACCTACCAGACAGTGCACTTTTAAACTGTGCTGTGTATAAACTGTTGAGGACATAGAAATCCACCTAATGTAATTTTATTTTTTTTTATTCCACCAAATGAAGTAATAATTGGCTCTGTGCACAGAAGTCAGTTGACTTATTTATTTTCAAAAATGCTAACATCTTGCCGGCATGTTCATTTCCTGTTTAGTTCTTTTTAATGAGGTTTTCACTACCTCAGCCTAAAATGAAAAATTACTAAAGATCGGACAGTCAACAGTGAGTTGTTGGTGTTTTTATCTGAAAATTCTCTGAATACTTTACAGATGAGAATATTTCACCAAAGGACCAAAGTGTGTTTAAATAAAGATGTTTTTGTCTGTCAATGCTAACGTTTAAGTCTGACAATTTGAAAATAAACAGCTTCTATGCACAGAGTCAATTTAAGAAGTAGGCTATGGCAGCAGTAACTAGTTTGGTTAAAAAGTAATAAGCCTAACATGGAATTTTGGCATTGGGTGGCAGCCATAAAATAATTAATAAGGAATGTTCTAAAAGGTGTTTGTTTCTGCTCCAGGTTTCGTGCAGAATGAGCTGATATTCTACTTTGAACAGCAGTCAAATGGATGTGTGGGTTACAGGAGATGCAGGGCTGCGGATGAGCCTCTGTCAGGAGAACATGTTGCTCTCTTAAAATAAATGTGTTTACCGTGGTCCTCGCAAAATATTTGTTTAACTTTGTTGTTTTAAAAAAGTACATGTACACGCAAGAAATAATATATAGCTCCTGGCCCGGTTTGTGCACGCCGCAGCTTGTTGGAGATTGACACTTGTGCAGACTATAATTAATGCACCTTTTGTCTATCACTGATTATTTGGCCCTGTAAGGCTGTCAAGGCTCCCGCGCTCACTCCACGGCCCCATTCTGTCAGCGCTTAAACTCATATCCACTCTTTAGTGACCAGCGCCGCGTGTGCCAAAAAGAGCTGCGCGGTGAGGGCATAGCGCCGCTGACAGCTCCTCCTGTGCGCGCGCGTAAATCAACAAGATATAGCCATAAACAAATAAGTTGTTTGTGAAGAGCCAACCGCGGTCGCTGCTTTATGAAACACTCTTGACAAACATCCAAACAATAAAGGCCGTAAATTACGCCGTGTCCGTATCCGCGGCCCGTACCGGGGTTAAGTTGAGTTTATTGCGGAGGCCACTGGCTGCATGCATTAAGCAAATCATAAATTATACATGCTAATTACCTAAGGCCCCACTTTAATGAATTATTTTAATTAAACGACAACACTGGGCTTTTGCACATGCTCTATATTTCACAGTCCTGCCTGCGATAACCTTCTTATGTGTCTAAGTGGAGTAGACGTCAAGGACGAAGTGGGGATCGTCTGATTGTCCTGTTTTACGCACGACGCAGACCTTTTCAACCCAGTTACGCAGCAGCTTTTCCGCTCTATTTTTCTTCTCTTTTCATTTGATTAAAGACTTTTATTATTTTTATAATATCTTACAAGTCTGTTTTATTTTACTTCGTCTTGAAATGATCAAATTGAAAATATATATCTCACATCGCGTCAAAAACAATAGTCTCACCCCAAGCTCTTTTGGATCAAGACCCACCAGTTGAATAACGGCCATCATCTGCTGCCAGACATGAAATGATAAAATAATACAAATAAACACGAATAAGCACACACGTGACTGAGCAGAATAAACGCCTGCTTTTTGGAGACGAGCCACTTGAGTTTGATTTGGGTATTTGACAGTTGTAGACTATTATTTGTTCTTTTCTGTGCCAGCTTCATTCCACACACGTCATGGAGTGAAAGGTGACAATTTATTACCGAAGTCATCTGTGGCTGTGAAAGCACCGCCCTGCTGCTCCGGCCCCGGGCATCATCACCGCACCGCTCTTTGACTTTTGGGAACTACACACACTGAATACACTTTTATTTGATCTGTGCACTGATTCCAAACACGGTGCCGGAAATAAAGTGGTGACGTTGAATTCAGTGTGAAATGACGTTGGAAAATATGGCAAAAAACAACAACAAACAAACAAAAATGTCCTCCTTAAATATAGTTTCTTAACCAAATGAAGTTTTAAAAAATATCAAATGGTATGTGATTGATGATTGATGAATTTGCCTTTAATGCTTTGCCTTTTACCCTAAAATTTCCTTTCATTTTTTAAATAATAAAATGCAAAATACAACAAATTAATATCAAAACCTATTTCAATCCTATCCTTTTCAAGATACAATTGTTAAATAATACATTTGCATAATAAGTTACTCACTTAAGCAAATGTATTTTTGCTTCACAAAAGTACATTTTGTGATGTATTTTGAATTACAAAACACATTTGTGCTTTTTGAAATCTACTAACTTAAATTGTACAAACAAGTTGTTAAAATCAAGGATTGTATTGTACTGTATTTGTATTGTATTACTGTTAGTATTTGTGTCTCTTGTATAATGAATAAATAATAAATAAAAACAATGATAAAAAAACAAATATAAAATATAAAAAATAAATACAATAATAATAACAATAGTTGATGCAGATAATAGCTAGAAAATAATAAAATAACATTGCATAATAATATGTCTTTGCTGTTGTTTTTTTTTTGTAATCCTCATTAACTTGCTACTTATTAAAGCAATGCTCTTTATTAAACCGTTGTATTTTTATTCTTCTACTGTATGTTTTTATTGTTCTGAATCATCCACAATAACGCGCTCCTAAGTGCTAAATAAATGCTGTAATGTCTTTCGCATGTTGCTCTAAATGTCATCAGAAAAAAAAAAAAAAAAAAAGCAGCGCGATGCAGAGGAGCGTCCCGCGCGGGGGAGGGGCGCATTTCAATTCCAAAAGAGTCTCGCGGTTCGTTTCCTAGTCCCCCAGTCAGCAATGTGTTTGTGAGAAATCAGGCTTTTTGTCTTGCTGGAAAAAGGCCTAAGTCTACATTGGTGGCCCAGTCGAGGTTTGCCATTCTTTGCGCTTTCAATTGAGCTGAATGAGGCCGAATGAAGTGGCCAGGAGCCTTTATTTGATGTGCCCTTTTGCACGACTCAAATGTATTGGTTTAAAGCGCTCAATTGGCCTGTTTCACACTATAGGCGACACAAATAAAACGCTATATTTTTGTTTTGCATCAGAATGGAGCAGGTTTGTTTATGTCGATGCGAGTCTGAATGGAGATTCCCTGAGTTGCGGCGGAGAGAAGAGAAGAGCAGCGCGAGTTTTGGCCCAGCAACAGCCTTGACCGACTGGGAAGTGTCACGCACAAGTTTCCCAAATGTTTCCAATTGCAGGAGTTGGTGTGGATTGTTTTTGTCCAAAGCTAAAGAGAAAAGAGCTGTGCGTAAAGTGTGCGTCATTTGCATTTTAATGTGATTCCAACTCACTTTGCACTCTGACAGGTCCGCAAACACAACTATTATTATTATTATTATTATTATTATTATTATTATTATTATTATTATTATTATTTTATTTTATTGTTATTTTATTTTTTATTATTATTTTATTATTTTATTATTATTATTATTATTATTATGTGAATATGATAAATTAATTTTAAGAAATCAAATTTAAAAATGGCATTCACAAAACTTATACACACATTTAATCATATGCAAAATGCAAATAACCCTGATATTTAAATGTGTATTCTGTATGTTAAAGACACGTGGACAAATATGGATTGTTTACCCCACTTTTAATGAGAAAATATTTGGATGACCACATTTTTTTCTCCAGTTCACTGCAGACTGTTGGCACACTTTTGTCAAAGCACGCATGCTTTTGCTGAAATTGAAATAAATTTCAAAGTGAAAAATAAACATTGACACCATCAACAGTAACACAGATGTTGGTTCTTTTCTATCGCATGCGTTAGCTAAAAAAGTACAAATACAGCGCCTGACACAGGGTCACCACAGCCTTAAATTAAATGCTTCACAAACAGCTCGTGGGAGACAGATAGGCCTGCCTCCAACATAAAAGTGCATTTGACAACATTTCAGTTATTTGCAATGTCCACATCTTGCAGTCTGAGAAAACTCTTACAATACTACATTTCGACTGCAAGAACAAGAAAACTTTAAGTCCATTTGCTTTATTTTCATTCAAGAACAACGTAGTCCTCTTCTATTTGGCATCATCCATCAGTCCAGGACTAACAGCAAACGAACAGACGGTGCAAAGTTTGGACACTGGGCCAGAGAAGTGGCTCACTTTGAAACACGTCGGAATGAAATTAGAACTATCAAATAATTTATTTTCAAGAGCAATACTTCGCTGTGCGATTTTGTGCTGGACTTCTATGACACGTTAAAGCAACACATTCAACACGAACACAAATGAATGATACTGCCACTCGCCTGCTCCTCCGACAGCACACTTTGGGTTGAGTCTCTGAGCAAGTCCCGGTGCGCAATGGTCCATAGTCCTGTCCAGGAGCCGCCCCGGGTCAGTGCACTGCCACAGACTGCAGTGTGGAGGGACTCGTGAGGGTCTCACTGGGTGTAGCAGGGCTGCTTTGGCTCGTGGCTGTCTGCGGGGACGTGGGGCTCAGAGACTGCGGAGAGTTTGACAGGAAAGCGGGCAGGTGCGGAGGCAGCGCCGAGAAACCCGCCATGCTTGTCGGCGTGGGCTTAATGGGGACGGGGATGGCGGGGAGGGACTGCCCGCTGTGGCAGAGCGTCTTAATGGGCATGCCGTACGCTCCGTAGTCGCTGCTCGCCATGGTGTCCATGACGCTGCTGTTGTACACGTGCGGCCAGGCGCTGGTCAGCTGGTTGTGCAGGGGATAACCGGCTGACATGGACTGCATGGTGGAGAAGGCCAGGCTCCCCGGGACCTTGTACTCTCGGGCGATGATGTTCTCTATGGCGAACGGGTGCTTGAAAGTTGACGTCTGAGACACTCCTAAGTTGTAGGTTGACATCTGAGGCAGGTGCGTGCCCGTCGCTGCCAGCGCGCTCAGGCGCAGTTTGGCTTGTTGTTGCAGGTAATGAGCAGCGTCTGATTGCTTACTTGGTGCCAAGTGATCGGGCGCGCCTAACACTTTGAATCTCTTTCTACGACGCAGAAACTCCCGTTCTCAAACATGTCTCCGCAGCTCGGGTGCAGCGCCCAGAAGCTCCCCTTCCCAGGCTGGTCCGGCCGCCGGGGAATCTTAATGAAACAGTCGTTGAAGGACAAGTTGTGTCGCAGTGAGTTTTGCCAGCGCTGCGTGTTTTCCCGGTAGTAGGGAAATCTATCCATAATGAACTTATAGATTTCACTCAGAGGCAGCATCTTCTCGGGACAGCTCTGGATGGCCATGCGGTAAGAGAGATGTAAGAGTACGGAGGCTTCTGGTCGCTGTACGTGTTCCTTCCTGGACGAGGCATCCTGGACACTGTCACACAAACTCCTCTAAACGTATCCTTCCTTTAGTTCCTCTGCGCCGTTTTGTGCCTCTTGGTTAAAAAGGAGAAAAGCTGCGCGTAAAAGAGCCCGGTGCACAGTGCGGAGAGGGAGTGTGTGCGTCTGTCTGAAAGTCAACTTGTCCCGCCCGCAATAGACTTCATTAGGCTTGTGGTGTTATGAGACGAGCGAAGCGGATGCCTCCATGGTCTTCCTGTGCGCGTCTGATAGTTTTATGTAGTGACATGAGCAGAAAAGACCCCTGTAGTGGCGCTCCATTAATGTGCCACCTCTTCGCTATCACATGACAATTGCCACGGGAGGAGGGGGCGAGGGAGGAAGGCATAATCTGCTTTCATTTACACCTATTTACATGGACACCTTGGGCCAATGAGAATCATTTCCATTTGAAGACAGAAAAGGGGTGAAAAGGCTCTAGCTATAACCGGAATCGGTGTTCGGTGTGTGAAGGTATGCGAGCTGGATTTTCTACGGACTTTGACTTTACCAGCACCATGTTCAGATATATTCTGCATTTGTAGAAGTGTCAATATTTATGTGGATTTTAGGCGTTTAAAGTTAGTATTTTCTCCAAATATTTGAAGTTAATTATTTTTATGAACTAGGCCTAAATTATCTACGAATTAAAATAGCCTATTGTTTATTTTATTTTCATTTTTTGTACATAGATTATTTTAGTTTCTACGTATTTAATAATAATGTAAGTGTCAAAAATAACTAGACTATAATTTAACTGCTCGAGGCTGTTATATCAAACATCTTGAGTTTATTCGAGAGTCATTTCTATTCGTCTGATTAGAAACATTGTGCCATCCTGCTGAGTTGGTGTTAGTTTTTCTGCTAATTTGGCCCAGA
The DNA here is from genome assembly GCA_038363315.1 of Mugilogobius chulae. Taxonomy (NCBI): domain Eukaryota; kingdom Metazoa; phylum Chordata; class Actinopteri; order Gobiiformes; family Gobiidae; genus Mugilogobius; species Mugilogobius chulae. The sequence continues at coordinate 20,804,685 of CM076411.1, read as the reverse complement.
GCTGAACGGAAGAATATGAGCACATCGCACAAAAGCAAACAGTGCTGTTCAAACTCAAACTTCATGAGGCTGAGGGCCCTTTGTGTCAGTGTCAAAACATTCCAATCCGGGCTTCTTCACAAATGCAAATAAACCCTTCTGGATGGTGTGCTGAAAACTGTATAAAATATCCATAAGTCAATTATATGAATGTGAAAACCAAATGGGAAGCCTATTTTGAGCTACTGCTATTCAAGCTTTTGGCCGGCGCTACCTTTCCGCTTGGAGAGTTCGCAATGGCCCCGGACCACACACACGCACCACGCAAGAATCGCTCATAATTTATGCTAATTTCCCCCCATAAATCCACAATGCACCCCATCACTGGGGCTGACGGATTAGGGGAAGAATCGCATTGCGGGGGGAAACGCAGCGGCCGGAGTGCACATGGACAAATATGCACAAGGCTAATCAAACGCGTTAAAGCAGAGGCATTATTATATATATATATTATTATATCATTTTGTTTGAAAAATCACTTTCATTTTGATTTGTTTTTTATTCTCATTTTTATTTTGTGTGAGGGTCAAGTTGTTTTATCTAAAAAAGTTGAGACGAGTAAATGAAACCATCAGTTTAAGAAAAAATAATAAATACCTCAAATATACTCAATATTTAGCCTGTTAGTAGGTCTACTCATTTACTTCTTCGTAGATATTTAATTTGCAGCATATTGAATATAATCTGTACAATGTTGAGTTATTTCTGAATTTAACAGGCTTATTATTTGCACCTGCTTTACATGTTCCGTGGATTAATCTCTGCTCATTCTCGCCTTAACCAGCCTCTCTCTCTCTCTCTCTCTCACTGCTGCTGTGCTGGCTTCTTGAGCTCCGGGGTTATGGGATATTGGTAGCTCTTTTGTCCTCGTCCAATGCACACAGGGAAATACCACCATGACTCTGAATGTGAATAGGTTTTTTTTAGCTTTTCACAAACTCACCGGAGTTCAAGCGGCAGTAGATCAAGTCTGCACTATGTTTGGTCATTTGTAGAAACGCGAACAAAGGTTGGGATAAGCCAAATTGCATTGCACTTGTGAACCGTGCCTCAGTCTGAAGTATCTTTTATAGCGGGAGGGGACCAAGAACAATTTTGTGTGAGCTTTAAAAAAAAAAAGAGAGGAGCCAAAACAAAAGCCACTTTCTGAAACATCTTAAAGTAGAGTAGTGAGGCGTGACATTCCCAGGGTGACGAGACACAAAGGCCGAGGTCACTGGGATGAAAAAGAGAATCAAACAGCCACTTTCACACGTCTGCCCTCCTCTGCTGCGCCCCGAACACAATAGGAAACAAATGTTGTTAAAAGAGGATCGATGCCATTCATTCTAAAGCAGCGCATGATAGCCAAACAATATTGTGTCACAGTGAAGAGACTTGAGATATGCTGCCACCCAGACCCTGAAGATAAGCTATTTACGGTGCAGAACTGTAGTATTTTTTATATATTTATTTTATATAAATATCACATCTAAGCAGAAGTCCGTGCGTAAAGTGCATTAAGCTGTTTTGGTTAATTTTACGCGCCTTTTACGCACGGCTGTTTGTGTATCTCTGACTCCAAGCGATGTGCATTACCAATAAATAAACAAATCACTGCTCGAGGACTGTTTTTTTCAAGGCAAACATTTGTAATAAGTGTGCATAATTTGAGCGAGTGTCATTCCAAAGATATGGCTATTTTACGCACGATTTCCGAACAAATGAAAGTGAGCGCGCGCGGTTAAAGGATGCATTTCTAGTTTGGCCTTGACGCAGGTAAAACAAGTTTGTCGTGTGTGTGTGTGTTCCAAACTGACTTTCTCCATCCGACCAGTGACTCCATCCGCGCTTCTAATTAAGTCCGTGGTGGTTTCGGCCCCTGGAGATGTTTTACGGTGCAATTAAGGACGCGCTCGAGATAAGGTATGAATATTCAGCAGTGTGACAATTAATTAGCAGACGGAGGGCCCTCAAATGCAAGACTCTTCATTCGCGAGTTTAGCCTATATGACGGGGAAACGCGCGCCGTCCACGTTGGCTGCACATATGGCGGAGCTGTGCCGAGGTACAGTGATTTTCTGAACCACTGGCGGTGCGGACTGAGGAAGCCTGCCCCATTAGCCGCCGCTGTGACATCAGAGGGGCTACCTGGTGCAAGCAGACCGCAGGGCATTCAGAACATATGCTCGGCTTACGCTTAATGGTCTAATTACATAAATTAGGCATTCATTATACAGCACATCATGTGAAACAGATATCTCTATTGTGCGAAGGCAGGGCAGGCTAATTCAATTTGTCTGGGCAGATTTTCGTCCAATTAGACATTAAAAGACCGGGGCACTGATATGATTTTGTTTGTGGATTGTGCCACTTAAACGTAATGAATGGCTTCTCTGGAGCAGTTCGCAGTTTGTCCATGAGGTGGGGACATGCTCTTTACAAATGTGTGTTCATTAAAGGTAGATTTTTCAATGTTTTGGCCACTGGAATCATGACAAATGAAGAGAAAAATGTGATCAAAATACATGAAATTGAGCTAAATCATTTGAACAATGGTGGAAAAAATATAGGTCCTGCGTAACAACTTGATTTTTATCTGTAACATAAAGCCATTATTAATTTTAGTTTAAGTTAAAATTGCTCGATTTTAGAATTTGAACCTATTCTCAAGCATTTTGACTCATTTAATCTTGATTTATTGTAGTGGCATAGATTACTGTCCTTGTTTCAAAGTGTTTAGTACTGATTTCAAGACATTGATTCTTATTTCAAGCCAAATTATTTGCCAATGGGTTAGAAAACTGTTCTTTTGAATGATTTTATTGAATGATTTATTTATATTTCTTACCCCATTGGCATTTTTTTTCTTATTTTAAGCCAAACCCCCTAAAAACCAGTTAAAAATGTCTTAAAATCAGTGAAATATTCTGCATTTCATAAGCAATTACATCTTATCCAGTGAAAATAGCTCAAATCTGGATTCAAATTCTGATTCCAAGTCATTATAAGCAAGTCTAGATATATAGTTTTTGTATTATTATTAGTTTTATTTTATTTATTAGTTTTATTTTATCAATCAATATCTTTATCATTTTATTTTTTGTAACACAGTATGATTTTTTGTTGTTGTTGCTTTTGTTTTGTTTGTTTTTGCACATTCAGGCTTATTTGTCGGTATTTAGTCAGTGTGGCGTTAGTGTGTGTTTGTCTGTGTGTGTGTGAGTGTAGGAGGCAGCTCCAGATCATTGGCTCCATACGGTGGGACACACACAGAACAGATGAGGGCCGTACCTGGGGCTTGTCTGTGGCGCTGACCCAGAGCGATTCTTCAGGCAGCGGCGGCGGCACAAAGAGCTGAGCTGACGACAGAGATGTGAGGAGGAGCGGCCTCATTACCACACTGTATGATAATGAACTACTACTCTCTGACTTCCTCAGATATTTACAATGAACTTTATGAAAGAATGAACTTTCACAGGGAAGATGAAAAGATTGTATTCATAAAAGGATAGATTAGCACAAATGAGACAGCTTCTACATGTAAAATAATGCAGCGTTGAGCTCATGTATTTTTACCACTTCTGTTTCCTCCAACAGCGGCACAGAGGGAACTTTTTCTACAGCTCAGTCAGTTCACCGCCTAGTTTATTGGTGACAGGTGATTGGACACCAGATTCTAACATTTTTCTAATTTTGATCTAGTTTGATGTGATAGTCTTTGTGGTAAATAATTGTTATAGTTTACAGCAGTTAAGTTGCAATTTATGAAGAAATTGACGACTAAAAGCAGAAAATTACATTAAGTAATTTAAGTTCTGAAACAAAATCCCTTTGCTTGTATAGTCAAAAAGCCAAAATGCAATGACAATTTACACACAACTGACAGTTTCCTGGAGTTTAAGCGATCATTTAACACAATTAAAGTGTTACAAGTCATAATAATTTGTCACATTGTCACTTCTGTGTTATTTAAGTTGATTTACAATGTGGTTGCTAGGTAACAGTTGTGGATTCCCCTCCACATGTGTCATATTTACTGGACAAAAGACAATAATGAATTTCACCAAAACAACTAAACGGAGTAGAAACAAGGTAAATGTTTAGAGAAATCTTAATCATAATTATGTTTACTATATTTTATTAAAAATGTAGTCTAGCCCAGTGGTTCCCAAAGTGGGGGTCACGAAGCAAAATCACGAGATGTCAAGATGTAATTTTACAATTATGACCTGGTTTTTAATCTGTTTTTATACCTTTAGCATCAGGTTTGACTAAATGTTGGTCATATAAAGCAAAACATTACAAAATAAATGCACTGTAGGTCAAATTTAAATGGTTTTCTATCTTGAAATTGAAACTGGGGGTCGCGAGTTGGTTACAATGTTATTTTGGAGGTCCAGGTCTGAAAAGTTTGGGAACCACTGGTCTAACCTGTCATGTGCACTTTAAGGTAAATCCTTACCCAGGCCTTTACCTGTAAGTGCGTATGCAGGTACATCATGTACTATACATGTAAGCACATGCAAGCATATGTTAGTGCGTGTATCTCTGTCTTCATAATATATATATATATTATGTACTTCTCACAACCAAGATGGCGCCAGCACTGTGCTTGGCTATGCGTCTGGCTGGCGTGTTTGTTGTTTTTTATACACATATAAGCTTTTACTTTTTGGATGTTTCGGCTCAGAGCTTTGTGTATGATCGCCAGTCACTTTTTCGCATCAAAGTGTCTCATCAATTGTTTCTAAAGCGTACTGTTGGGGAAAACTTCTCAAGCTCGCCTCCGCCTTTCCTGAGAACTATACCGGACTTTTTGCGGAGAGTACCCCTCTCCACACCCAAGAGGAAACGCACGCGAAAGCGGGGCAAACGATCTGGTGTCCTGGTACGGGCCAGAGCTTACCTTCGCCTGGCCAGAGGACGCGGTGTTTCCCTTTCTTGGTCCCAGATCCATCCATCGGTTCCATCCTCAGTGGAGTGTTCTGTGCGCTGGTTGTCGCATGTGCCGGTTGTTTCTGACGGATCCTTACTGCGGTGGACCCGACTCCGGTGACAGCTCATCCGCCCAGACAGCGCTGGAACCGTGGACGTGGCGTAAACCCCGGAAACCTTCGCTTGCTAGACCGAGCACCGGGAGTTTCTAACCAGGATATTTCCCTTCGTGTGGCTCTTTTTAACACAAGATCGCTGACGGGCAAGACGTTTGTGTTGAACGACTTCATCTCATCTCAACAACTGGATTTGTTTCTACTATCAGAAACCTGGCTTCAGAGCGGTGAGTTCGCTCCTTTTTCTGAACTTATGCCTCCCGACTACTCTTTCTTTAGCTCTCCCCGTCTATCCCGCAGGGTGGAGGGCTAGCGTCGGTGTTTAGAAACAGACTTCAGTGTCGCCAAATTTCGCCTCAGTGCACATTTTCGTGCTTCGAACTCCAGCTATTGGAAATACAGCTAGACAGTCCTGCTGCTGTATTATGTGCTCTGATTTATCGCCCCGCCCAAGGGAAACAAGAACTTTATATCAGAATTCTCGGAGCTTGTGTCGTGGATAACACTGCGCTATGACAGCTTCATAATCTGTGGCGATATGAACATTCACGTCTGTTGCACTTCCAAACCTTTGGCTAAAGACTTTTTAAGCGCCGTTGACTCTTTTAATCTCACTCAGTGGGTCAGTGGTCCCACGCATGAAAAGGGACACACTTTGGACCTAGTCTTGTCTCATGGCCTGGATGTGGACATAAATGAGATCGTTGACACTCGTATCTCTGATCATTGCCCTGTCGTATTTACTGTCGTACTGCCTTGTCCGACCCAGCCCCGCGCTATGGCGCGTACTCGGCGCGTAATTAATGCTACGACTCCTGCCCTGTTTTCTTCTATGTTTGCCGAATGTGACACGTCTCTGTTTTCTGGGGCGGATGTAGAGGAACTGTGTGCTGCGTTTGACAACACATGTACTGACATTTTAAACTCTATCGCGCCTTTTCGTACAAAGCAGCCTAACGCGTCTCTGACCCGTGGCTAAACGAGACCACACGCGAACTTAGACGCCAGAGCAGGCGCAACGAGAGGAAATGGCAAAAGGACAAGTCACATGTTTCTTTACAAATGTTTCGAGACTCTTTAGCTGCCTATCAACTGGCTGTAAAGACTGCTAAATCTGAATATATGTCAATCTTGTGTCATCCAATAGTCATAAGCCCCAAGTGCTTTTTTAATGTGTTGAATAACATCGTCAACCCATGTGTAAACACAGGCATGAATTATTCTACAGCATTGTGTGATAATTCTTGATGTTTTTTGTGGAAAAAATTGAGTTGATTAGATCCTCTTTCTGTTTGCCTTCTAGATGTGATCCTGCTGTTGTACCTGTGTGTCATGTAGCCTTGGAACATTTTGAGCCTGTAGCCCTTTGTGACTTGTCAAAGATAGTTAAGGCACTTAGACCCTCTTTCTGTCCTACTGATTGTATGCCTTCTAAACTACTTAAAGAGGTTTTTGATGCAGTGGGTCCAGCCGTTTTGTCTCTGATTAATTCATCACTGTTGTCTGGATGTGTTCCGTCTGTGTTTAAGCATGCTGTTGTCCAGCCCCTGATCAAAAAACACAACTTGGATCCAAACATTGTTACAAATTACAGGCCTATATCTAAACTTCCTTTTCTTTCAAAAGTTCTAGAAAAGGTTGTTTATCGTCAGCTGCAGTCACATCTTGCTTGTCATGACATTTGTGAAAAATTTCAGTCAGGTTTTAAGCAACAACATAGCACAGAAACTGCACTTTTACGTGTTTTTAATGACCTCCTTTTAACACTTGATTCTGGAAGGCCTGCTGCTCTTCTGCTTTTAGACATGTCCTCAGCTTTTGATAGCAAGGTGGTGTGTGTCATTTATACTNCATTGTCACCATAAAATAATTATAAGGAATGTTCTAAAAGGTGTTTGTTTCTGCTCCAGGTTTCGTGCAGAATGAGCTGATATTCTACTTTGAACAGCAGTCAAATGGATGTGTGGGTTACAGGAGATGCAGGGCTGCGGATGAGCCTCTGTCAGGAGAACATGTTGCTCTCTTAAAAATAAATGTGTTTACCGTGGTCCTCGCAAAATATTTGTTTAACTTTGTTGTTTTAAAAAAGTACATGTACACGCAAGAAATAATATATAGCTCCTGGCCCGGTTTGTGCACGCCGCAGCTTGTTGGAGATTGACACTTGTGCAGACTATAATTAATGCACCTTTGTCTATCACTGATTATTTGGCCCTGTAAGGCTGTCAAGGCTCCCGCGCTCACTCCACGGCCCCATTCTGTCAGCGCTTAAACTCATATCCACTCTTTAGTGACCAGCGCCGCGTGTGCCAAAAGAGCTGCGCGTGAGGGCATAGCGCCGCTGACAGCTCCTCCTGTGCGCGCGCGTAAATCAACAAGATATAGCCATAAACAAATAAGTTGTTTGTGAAGAGCCAAACCGCGGTCGCTGCTTTATGAAACACTCTTGACAAACATCCAAACAATAAAGGCGTAAATTACGCCGTGTCCGTATCCGCGGCCCGTACCGGGGTTAAGTTGAGTTTATTGCGGAGGCCACTGGCTGCATGCATTAAGCAAATCATAAATTATACATGCTAATTACCTAAGGCCCCACTTTAATGAATTATTTTAATTAAACGACAACACTGGGCTTTTGCACATGCTCTATATTTCACAGTCCTGCCTGCGATAACCTTCTTATGTGTCTAAGTGGAGTAGACGTCAAGGACGAAGTGGGGATCGTCTGATTGTCCTGTTTACGCACGACGCAGACCTTTTCAACCCAGTTACGCAGCAGCTTCTCCGCTCTATTTTTCTCTCTTTTCATTTGATTAAAGACTTTTATTATTTTTATAATATCTTACAAGTCTGTTTTATTTTACTTCGTCTTGAAATGATCAAATTGAAAATATATATCTCACATCGCGTCAAAAACAATAGTCTCACCCCAAGCTCTTTTGGATCAAGACCCACCAGTTGAATAACGGCCATCATCTGCTGCCAGACATAAAATGATAAAATAATACAAATAAACACGAATAAGCACACACGTGACTGAGCAGAATAAACGCCTGCTTTTTGGAGACGAGCCACTTGAGTTTGATTTGGGTATTTGACAGTTGTAGACTATTATTTGTTCTTTTCTGTGCCAGCTTCATTCCACACACGTCATGAGAGAGTGAAAGGTGACAATTTATTACCGAAGTCATCTGTGGCTGTGAAAGCACCGCCCTGCTGCCCAGCCCGGGCATCATCACCGCACGCTCTTTGACTTTTGGGAACTACACACACTGAAACACTTTTATTTGATCTGTGCACTGATTCCAAACACTGTGCCAGGAAATAAAGTGGTGACGTTGAATTCAGTGTGAAAGACGTTGGAAAATATGGCAAAAAACAACAACAAACAAACAAAAATGTCCTCCTTAAATATAGTTTCTTTAGCCAAATGAAGTTTAAAAAATATTCAAATGGTATGTGATTGATTGATTGAATTTGCCTTTAATGCTTTGCCTTTTACCCTAAAATTTCCTTTCATTTTTTAAAATAATAAAATGCAAAATACAACAAATTAATATCAAAACCTATTTCAATCCTATCCTTTTCAAGATACAATTGTTAAATAATACATTTGCATAATAAGTTACTCACTTAAGCAAATGTATTTTTGCTTCACAAAAGTACATTTTGTGATGTATTTTGAATGACAAAACACATTTGTGCTTTTTGAAATCTACTAACTTAAATTGTACAAACAAGTTGTTAAAATCAAGGATTGTATTGTACTGTATTTGTATTGTATTACTGTTAGTATTTGTGTCTCTTGTATAATGAATAAATAATAAATAAAAACAATGATTAAAAAACAAATATAAAAATAAAAAATAAATACAATAATAATAACAATAGTTGATGCAGATAATAGCTAGAAAATAATAAAATAACATTGCATAATAATATGTCTTTGCTGTTGTTTTTTTTTTTGTAATCCTCATTAACTTGCTACTTATTAAAGCAATGCTCTTTATTAAACCGTTGTATTTTTATTCTTCTACTGTATGTTTTTATTGTTCTGAATCATCCACAATAACGCGCTCCTAAGTGCTAAATAAATGCTGTAATGTCTTTCGCATGTTGCTCTAAATGTCATCAGAAAAAAAAAAAAAAAAAGCAGCGCGATGCAGAGGAGCGTCCCGCGCGGGGGAGGGGCGCATTTCAATTCCAAAAGAGTCTCGCGGTTCGTTTCCTAGTCCCCCAGTCAGCAATGTGTTTGTGAGAAATCAGGCTTTTTGTCTTGCTGGAAAAAGGCCTAAGTCTACATTGGTGGCCCAGTCGAGGTTTGCCATTCTTTGCGCTTTCAATTGAGCTGAATGAGGCCGAATGAAGTGGCCAGGAGCCTTTATTTGATGTGCCCTTTTGCACGACTCAAATGTATTGGTTTAAAGCGCTCAATTGGCCTGTTTCACACTATAGGCGACACAAATAAAACGCTATATTTTTGTTTTGCATCAGAATGGAGCAGGTTTGTTTATGTCGATGCGAGTCTGAATGGAGATTCCCTGAGTTGCGGCGGAGAGAAGAGAAGAGCAGCGCGAGTTTTGGCCCAGCAACAGCCTTGACCGACTGGGAAGTGTCACGCACAAGTTTCCCAAATGTTTCCAATTGCAGGAGTTGGTGTGGATTGTGTTTTTGTCCAAAGCTAAAGAGAAAAGAGCTGTGCGTAAAGTGTGCGTCATTTGCATTTTAATGTGATTCCAACTCACTTTGCACTCTGACAGGTCCGCAAACATTTACTACTAATTATTATTATTATTATTATTATTATTATTATTATTATTATTATTATTATTATTATTATTATTATTGTTATTATTATTATTATTATTATTATTATTATTGTTATTATTATTATGTGAATATGATAAATTAATTTTAAGAAATCAAATTTAAAAATGGCATTCACAAAACTTATACACACATTTAATCATATGCAAAATGCAAATACACCCTGATATTTAAATGTGTATTCTGTATGTTAAAGACACGTGGACAAATATGGATTGTTTACCCCACTTTTAATGAGAAAATATTTGGATGACCACATTTTTTCTCCAGTTCACTGCAGACTGTTGGCACACTTTTGTCAAAGCACGCATGCTTTTGCTGAAATTGAAATAAATTTCAAAGTGAAAAATAAACATTGACACCATCAACAGTAACACAGATGTTGGTTCTTTTCTATCGCATGCGTTAGCTAAAAAAGTACAAATACAGCGCCTGACACAGGGTCACCACAGCCTTAAATTAAATGCTTCACAAACAGCTCGTGGGAGACAGATAGGCCTGCCTCCAACATAAAAGTGCATTTGACAACATTTCAGTTATTTGCAATGTCCACATCTTGCAGTCTGAGAAAACTCTTACAATACTACATTTCGACTGCAAGAACAAGAAAACTTTAAGTCCATTTGCTTTATTTTCATTCAAGAACAACGTAGTCCTCTTCTATTTGGCATCATCCATCAGTCCAGGACTAACAGCAAACGAACAGACGGTGCAAAGTTTGGACACTGGGCCAGAGAAGTGGCTCACTTTGAAACACGTCGGAATGAAATTAGAACTATCAAATAATTTATTTTCAAGAGCAATACTTCGCTGTGCGATTTTGTGCTGGACTTCTATGACACGTTAAAGCAACACATTCAACACGAACACAAATGAATGATACTGCCACTCGCCTGCTCCTCCGACAGCACACTTTGGGTTGAGTCTCTGAGCAAGTCCCGGTGCGCAATGGTCCATAGTCCTGTCCAGGAGCCGCCCGGGTCAGTGCACTGCCACAGACTGCAGTGTGGAGGACTCGTGAGGGTCTCACTGGGTGTAGCAGGCTGCTTTGGCTCGTGGCTGTCTGCGGGGTACGTGGGCTCAGAGACTGCGGAGAGTTTGACAGGAAAGCGGGCAGGTGCGGAGGCCAGCGCCGAGAAACCCGCCATGCTTGTCGGCGTGGCTTAATGGGGACGGGGATGGCGGGGAGGGACTGCCCGCTGTGGCAGAGCGTCTTAATGGGCATGCCGTACGCTCCGTAGTCGCTGCTCGCCATGGTGTCCATGACGCTGCTGTTGTACACGTGCGGCCAGGCGCTGGTCAGCTGGTTGTGCAGGGATAACCGGCTGACATGGACTGCATGGTGGAGAAGGCCAGGCTCCCCGGGACCTTGTACTCTCGGGCGATGATGTTCTCTATGGCGAACGGGTGCTTGAAAGTTGACGTCTGAGACACTCCTAAGTTGTAGGTTGACATCTGAGGCAGGTGCGTGCCCGTCGCTGCCAGCGCGCTCAGGCGCAGTTTGGCTTGTTGTTGCAGGTAATGAGCAGCTTCTGATTGCTTACTTGGTGCCAAGTGATCGGCGCGCCTAACACTTTGAATCTCTTCTACGACGCAGAAAACTCCCGTTCTCAAACATGTCTCCGCAGCTCGGGTGCAGCGCCCAGAAGCTCCCCTTCCCAGGCTGGTCCGGCCGCCGGGGAATCTTAATGAAACAGTCGTTGAAGGACAAGTTGTGTCGCAGTGAGTTTTGCCAGCGCTGCGTGTTTTCCCGGTAGTAGGGAAATCTATCCATAATGAACTTATAGATTTCACTCAGAGGCAGCATCTTCTCGGGACAGCTCTGGATGGCCATGGCGGTAAGAGAGATGTAAAGAGTACGGAGGCTTCTGGTCGCTGTACGTGTTCCTTCCTGGACGAGGCATCCTGGACACTGTCACACAAACTCCTCTAAACGTATCCTCCTTTAGTTCCTCTGCGCCGTTTTGTGCCTCTTGATTAAAAAGGAGAAAAGCTGCGCGTAAAAGAGCCCAGTGCACAGTGCGGAGAGGGAGTGTGTGCGTCTGTCTGAAAGTCAACTTGTCCCGCCCGCAATAGACTTCATTAGGCTTGTGGTGTTATGAGACGAGCGAAGCGGATGCCTCCATGGTCTTCCTGTGCGCGTCTGATAGTTTTATGTAGTGACATGAGCAGAAAAGACCCCTGTAGTGGCGCTCCATTAATGTGCCACCTCTTCGCTATCACATGACAATTGCCACGGGAGGAGGGGGCGAGGGAGGAAGGCATAATCTGCTTCATTTACACCTATTTACATGGACACCTTGGGCCAATGAGAATCATTTCCATTTGAAGACAGAAAAAGGGGTGAAAAGGCTCTAGCTATAACCGGAATCGGTGTTCGGTGTGTGAAGGTATGCGAGCTGGATTTTCTACGGACTTTGACTTTACCAGCACCATGTTCAGATATATTCAGCATTTGTAGAAGTGTCAATATTTATGTGGATTTTAGGCGTTTAAAGTTAGTATTTTCTCCAAATATTTGAAGTTAATTGTTTTATGAACTAGGCCTAAATTATCTACGAATTAAAATAGCCTATTGTTTATTTTATTTTCATTTTTGTACATAATTATTTTAGTTTCTTACGTATTTAATAATTTAACGTGTCAAAAATAACTAGACTATAATTTAACTGCTCGAGGCTGTTATATCAAACATCTTGAGTTTATTCGAGAGTCATTTCTATTCGTCTGATTAGAAACATTGTGCCATCCTGCTGAGTTGGTGTTAGTTTTTCTGCTAATTTGGCCCAGAGCTGAACGGAAGAATATGAGCACATCGCACAAAAGCAAACAGTGCTGTTCAAACTCAAACTTCATGAGGCTGAGGGCCCTTTGTGTCAGTGTCAAACATTCCAATCCGGGCTTCTTCACAAATGCAAATAAACCCTTCTGGATGGTGTGCTGAAAACTGTATAAAATATCCATAAGTCAATTATATGAATGTGAAAACCAAATGGGAAGCCTATTTTGAGCTACTGCTATTCAAGCTTTTGGCCGGCGCTACCTTTCCGCTTGGAGAGTTCGCAATGGCCCCGGACCACACACACGCACCACGCAAGAATCGCTCATAATTTATGCTAATTTCCCCCCATAAATCCACAATGCACCCCATCACTGGGGCTGACGGATTAGGGGAAGAATCGCATTGCGGGGGGAAACGCAGCGGCCGGAGTGCACATGGACAAATATGCACAAGGCTAATCAAACGCGTTAAAGCAGAGGCATAATATATATATATTATTATATCATTTTGTTTGAAAAATCACTTTCATTTTGATTTGTTTTTATTCTCATTTTTATTATGTGTGAGGGCCAAGTTCTTTTATCTAAAGAAGTTGAGACGAGTAAATGAAACCATCAGTTTAACAAAAAATAATAAATACCTAAAATATACTCAATATTTAGCCTGTAAAGTAGGTCTACTCATTTACTTCTTCGTAGATATTTAATTTGCAGCATATTGAATATAATCTGTACAATGTTGAGTTATTTCTGAATTTAACAGGCTTATCATTTGCACCTGCTTTACATGTTCCGTGGATTAATCTCTGCTCATTCTCGCCTTAACCAGCCTCTCTCTCTCTCTCACTCTCACTGCTGCTGTGCTGGCTTCTTGAGCTCCGGGGTTATGGGATATTGGTAGCTCTTTTGTCCTCGTCCAATGCACACAGGGAAATACCACCATGACTCTGAATGTGAATAGGTTTTTTTTAGCTTTTCACAAACTCACCGGAGTTCAAGCGGCAGTAGATCAAGTCTGCACTATGTTTGGTCATTTGTAGAAACGCGAACAAAGGTTGGGATAAGCCAAATTGCATTGCACTTGTGAACCGTGCCTCAGTCTGAAGTATCTTTTATAGCGGGAGGGGACCAAGAACAATTTTGTGTGAGCTTTAAAAAAAAAAAGAGAGGAGCCAAAACAAAAGCCACTTTCTGAAACATCTTAAAGTAGAGTAGTGAGGCGTGACATTCCCAGGGTGACGAGACACAAAGGCCGAGGTCACTGGGATGAAAAAGAGAATCAAACAGCCACTTTCACACGTCTGCCCTCCTCTGCTGCGCCCCGAACACAATAGGAAACAAATGTTGTTAAAAGAGGATCGATGCCATTCATTCTAAAGCAGCGCATGATAGCCAAACAATATTGTGTCACAGTGAAGAGACTTGAGATATGCTGCCACCCAGACCCTGAAGATAAGCTATTTACGGTGCAGAACTGTAGTATTTTTTATATATTTATTTTATATAAATATCACATCTAAGCAGAAGTCCGTGCGTAAAGTGCATTAAGCTGTTTTGGTTAATTTTACGCGCCTTTTACGCACGGCTGTTTGTGTATCTCTGACTCCAAGCGATGTGCATTACCAATAAATAAACAAATCACTGCTCGAGGACTTTTTTTTTCAAGGCAAACATTTGTAATAAGTGTGCATAATTTGAGCGAGTGTCATTTCAAAGATATGGCTATTTTACGCACGATTTCTGGACAAATGAAAGTGAGCGCGCGCGTTTAAAGGATGCATTTCTAGTTTGGCCTTGACGCAGGTAAAACAAGTTTGTCGTGTGTGTGTGTTCCAAACTGACTTTCTCCATCCGACCAGTGACTCCATCCGCGCTTCTAATTAAGTCCGTGGTGGTTTCGGCCCCTGGAGATGTTTTACGGTGCAATTAAGGACGCGCTCGAGATAAGGTATGAATATTCAGCAGTGTGACAATTAATTAGCAGACGGAGGGCCCTCAAATGCAAGACTCTTCATTCGCAAGTTTAGCCTATATGACGGGGAAACGCGCGCCGTCCACGTTGGCTGCACATATGGCGGAACTGTGCCGAGGTACAGTGATTTTCTGAACCACTGGCGGTGCGGACTGAGGAAGCCTGTCCCATTAGCCGCCGCTGTGACATCAGAGGGGCTACCTGGTGCAAGCAGACCGCAGGGCATTCAGAACATATGCTCGGCTTACGCTTAATGGTCTAATTACATAAATTAGGCATTCATTATACAGCACATCATGTGAAACAGATATCTCTATTGTGCGAAGGCAGGGCAGGCTAATTCAATTTGTCTGGGCAGATTTTCGTCCAATTAGACATTAAAAGACCGGGGCACTGATATGATTTTGTTTGTGGATTGTGCCACTTAAACGTAATGAATGGCTTTTCTGGAGCAGTTCGCAGTTTGTCCATGAGGTGGGGACATGCTCTTTACAAATGTGTGTTCATTAAAAGGTAGATGTTCCAATGTCGTTTTCATTTTGGCCTCTGGAATCACGACAAATGAAGAGAAAAATGTGATCAAAATACATGAAATTTAGCTAAATCATTTGAACAATGGTGGAAAAAATATAGGTCCTGCGTAACAACTTGATTTT
The DNA here is from genome assembly GCA_038363315.1 of Mugilogobius chulae. Lineage (NCBI taxonomy): Eukaryota > Metazoa > Chordata > Actinopteri > Gobiiformes > Gobiidae > Mugilogobius > Mugilogobius chulae. The sequence continues at coordinate 20,789,377 of CM076411.1, read as the reverse complement.
TATCTCTAACATAAAGCCATTATTAATTTTAGTTTAAGTTAAAATTGCTTGATTTTAGAATTTGAACCTATTCTCAAGCATTTTGACAAGCAAGTCTAGATATATAGTTTTTGTATATTATTAGTTTTATTTTATTTATTATTTTATTTTATCAATCAATATCTTTATCATTTTATTTTTTGTAACACAGTATGATTTTTTGTTGTTTTTGCTTTTTGTTTTGTTTGTTCTTTGCACATTCAGGCTTATTTGTCGGTATTTAGTCAGTGTGGCGTTAGTGTGTGTTTGTCTGTGTGTGTGTGAGTGTAGGAGGCAGCTCCAGATCATTGGCTCCATACGGTGGGACACACACAGAACAGATGAGGGCCGTACCTGGGGCTTGTCTGTGGCGCTGACCCAGAGCGATTCTTCAGGCAGCGGCGGCGGCACAAAGAGCTGAGCTGACGACAGAGATGTGAGGAGGAGCGGCCTCATTACCACACTGTATGATAATGAACTACTACTCTCTGACTTCCTCAGATATTTACAATGAACTTTATGAAAGAATGAACTTTCACAGGGAAGATGAAAAGATTGTTATTCATAAAAGGATAGATTAGCACAAATGAGACAGCTTCTACATGTAAAATAATGCAGCGTAGAGCTCATGTATTTTTACCACTTCTGTTTCCTCTAACAGCGGCACAGAGGGAACTTTTTCTACAGCTCAGTCAGTTCAGCGCCTAGTTTATTGGTGACAGGTGATTGGACACCAGATTCTAACATTTTTCTAATTTTGACCTAGTTTGATGTGATAGTCTTTGTGGTAAATAATTGTTATAGTTTTACAGCAGTTAAGTTGCAATTTATGAAGAAAATAAGTTCTGAAACAAAATCCCTTTGATTGTATAGTCAAAAAGCCAAAATGCAATGACAATTTACACTCAACTGACAGTTTCCTGGAGTTTAAGCGATCATTTAACGCAATTAAAGTGTTACACGTTATTATAATTTGTCACATTGTCACTTCTGATATTTATGTTGATTTTGGCCCAGATTTACAGTGTGGTTGCTAGGTAACAGTTGTGTATCCCCTCCACATGTGTCATATTTACTGGACAAAAGACAATGAACTTCACCAAAACAACTAAACGGAGTAGAAAGAAGGTAAATGTTAGAGAAATCTTAATCATAATCATGTTTACTATGTTTTATTAAAAATGCATTCTAGCCAAGTGGTTCCTAAAGTGGGGGTCGGGACCCCTCGGGGGGTCGCAAAGCAAAATCTGGGGGTCAAGAGATGTCAAGATGTAATTTTACAATTATGACCTGGTTTTTAATCGTTTTTTATACCTTTAGCATCAGATTTGACTTTTGGTCATATAAGCAATACATTACAAAAATAAATGCACTGTATCTCAAATTTAAATGGTTTTCTATCTTGAAATTGAAACTGGGGGTCGCGAGTTAGTTACATTGTTATTTTGTGGGTCCAGGTCTGAAAAGTTTGGGAACCACTGGTCAAACCTGTCATGTGCACTTTAAGGTAAATCCTTACCCAGGCCTTTACTTGTAAGTGCGTATGCAGGTACATCATGTACTATACATGTAAGCACATGCAAGCATATGTTAGTGCGTGTATCTCTGTCTTCATAATATGTATGAGCACGTATATATGTGTTTCTAACATACTGGATGTCCGTGCACATACACATGAGTATGTAAGTATTTGTGTAAGCTTGTAGGATCAGTCTCCAGGAAAAGTGCTTGTGTTTCTACCTGTGCATTAAACAGTCTTGTCAGAACAAGGCAGGCGGGGAATACTTGACAATTTGGTTGTAGAAGAGCTCATGAAGAGTGACATGAACCCAAAACATCTGAGCCTTCTTAGTGATCATGTGACCTTTGAGGTCAGAGCTGTGTGTTTAGCATGACCTTTCTCAGGAGTCCATGTGTCTGCTAAGCCTCCATGACAGGAAAATCAATAACAGTTAGTACACTAAAGAGAGAGCAGCGCAGGGGTCATGTCATCAGTCACACTCTCAAAATGTAATTAGTTCATTTTGTTTACAACTTAAACGCCATCGGGACAATCTAAATGACTAATTATCACTAATCAGTAAACATTTTATATCTGTGTACAAACTAATTAATAATGATGTTTTGAGGTTAGTAGTGTATTTGAGGATCAGACATTTGATTTCTAATTTTCAGTAAAACAATCTGAAGTAACACGTGAAGTCTGCTCAGTTGTTCTGCATAGTCAACACTAACAACAAACTTAAAGGAGAAGCACAGACCTCGTTGGAGATCGTGAGGTGAGGATGGTTGGAGGCATGTTTTGGCTTCAGACCTTGGTGGTGATTTGAAGGCAGGGCCCGCACTGGGACCGGTCCAGGGGCATTCTGCTCTGGTCTTTCATCTTATCCATGAGGGAGCAGCTTGTGTCTCTGAGGAGGATACAAGACAACAACATAACAATGAGCTCCCATAAACAGCCACCCACTGGGATGAGGATGTCCCACACGACACACACCTGCACCAGCGTCAGTGTTGTAATGAGAGGAAGAGACTTTTAAAACTAAAACTCCGAGAGGCTTAGACCTATAATGTTTTCTATATGTTTACACGGCAGCACTGGTAATGAAAACAGGCCACGTCAAATTCACATTTTCATGTAAACATAAAGGTGTGTTTATAAGCAACTTCACAAATAAGACCTGGAGCCACAAACAATAAACACAAGACTTTCCTAATTTTGCAAAAGAACAGCAAAGTTCAAGGTAAAACAGCACAAAAATCGCTCCAACAGTAAATAATATGTAAACACCATGTTGGTAATATGCTCGTAATGGAACTGCCAAGCTTCCAGACGAAAACTGTGGTATGCCATCAGTGGATATAATTTTTTTCTGGTTTGAAATAGTCTTTTAGTAATCTCCCACAATGTATAGTCAATGTGTTTTTTTCAAACATTGTATATTATATTTATTCTTGAGCATTTGACCCTTCACTGCTGGTCACTGCTGCTTTCATGAACACTTCTTCACATTTTGAGCTACACTTTGTCAGGTAACTGGATAACCTTCTTATTGCATGTTTTGAGTTGACTGTTAATGTAATTCATTTTACAGATACAGGGAGAAACATGCAAACTTCACACAAGAGGCTAAATCAGAGAAGCAAAAGCACCAGTCACACAGTCATTGTGCTGCTGACAAAGACTGAGGGCATCACTGGTGAACAGAGATAAAGGACTCTTGCTTAGCTTTGCTGTCAGAAAAAACTAAAAATATGGTTGTCTCAAAAAAATAGCATCTTTATAATATTCAATTAAATGTATTAACAAAGGTTGTATCTGAGGCCGGAGGGCTTCAGTCTGAGTTAACAAACACAAAGATAGAAAATCAGAAAACGAAACATTCATTTGTCAATAACACAGCATATTTTCCACTCCATTACATTCTTAGGAAAACAGAAATGGACATTTGTTTCAGAGCCTACCCTGTCCTTTTAAGGAATAACTTGCAGGGAAAAAAGGCAAACCTTAAAGTTGAAGTGACTAACTTTGTGTTTTTCGTTGAAAAGTATATGATAAATGCAGCACTATGAACTGAACTGAGTAATAGCCTATAGAATTTTAGTTCTAATCAGTAGGTGAATGCAGCTCTCTGATTGCTGTGCTTAGGTAACTTCAGTTTCACTTTGTTGTTTGTAAAGAAAAAAACATTTATTCAACATTACTGCAACCAAAATGAATATATTTCGTTATTAACTATATGTTGTAGAATTATGTTGTAGAAAATAATCAAATTTAAAACCTAAATTGTGTTTGCAGTGTAAAAAACAGCTACACCATCTTGAAGGAGAACCACAGAATAGGAGAGATTCACTATATTCAAAGTTGACAGGCTAAATGCATTGAAATGGCACATTTTTGGTAGGTCAAAATTTAGGTCTGGTTCTTACAGTTAGGTAGGATTAGGTTTACGATTTGGTTAATATTTATAAATAATAACACGCCTTATAATAACCATGAACTAGGGCAAAAAGAGAAAATGCACTGACACGACACACTGTTTGCCCTGTGTGTGATATAGACCTGTCTGTGTGAGCATAATCTCTGCTCAAAGACAGCTCACAGCGCCTCCCACTGGCAGCTCATTTTACTTTACACATATTCCTAAGCCTTGTGTCAAAATGGCAAATGCTAATCCTAGGAACAAAAGCTAAAACTTTTTGGAACACATTACTCAAACCAGCAAAACAGTCAACGTGACACCCAAATATCAGCATTTGAAAAAGTGTGTGAGTCTCTGAAGGAACAGTATCTTTGTCAAAGCTCTGGTAGAAGTGATGGAGACGCTGTTGATTACTAAAGCCTCGAGAGCCGCCACTTGAAAATAATGCTGTTGACTCTGACCTGCTCAGAACAAGTGCTTCACAGCCGCAGCGTTTGAATTGTGCACACACAAAAGAATGTAATTAGCTCTTGATCAGATGAATGCCTCCTGCTCTGTCGATGAAGAAATCAGACATGTCAAGTATTTGTGTGGCAGAGGAGCAACTCTCGCAGCCGATATCAGGGAAATGTGCGGATACAAATAAATAAGATAATATCGTCTAAATAATGGACTTTGAGGTATGCAGTCGTCCTCATCCAGATATTCCGACAACTGTTCATCATTCAGGGCCTTTTCCAGATTTGTGGCGGCCCTGTGCATGATGTTTTAGCTTTGCATGTGCCATAGGAATAAGAAAATCATATTCCAAATCTCTCAGATTATCAATTACAATGCTATGCCACAACCTATTTTTTTAGAGATTATGACGAAAAAAAGCATTTTCTGGAAGGAGTATAAATACAAAAACATACTATAGGCCTACTATTGTTTAATCTAGTCCAACTCACTTTCAACAAGCTTCTTTGTTTGCATGTTCTCCCCATGTCTGTTTAGCTTAATGCATCAGCCGGTTTCATTTTACTTCTTGAAAAACGACTGACATCGCATCATTGAGTTGCTCTAAGGTAGGCTGGTACTTTTTTGCTTTAAGTTGGGGTAGTTAACTTTTTAGTTATAAATAAGTAAACTTTGTGTTTTCCACCAAAAAGTATATAATAAATGCAGCACTTTTTGAAAAAAATAGCCAACAGAGTACTTTCTGAATCAATTAATAAAGAATTTTAGTTCAAATCAGAAGCAGAATGCAGCGTTCTGATTGGCTGAGTTGGGTGGTCCTCTCCATTTTCACTTTAAATAGAAAAAAAGGTTTTAAGTCAAAATTGCAACCAAAACTAAATTAATATTGGTATTAACAATGTGTTGAAGAATTTATGAGAGAAAGTTGCCAGATTTAAAACCTAAATAGCCCACCTTTAATCCAATCTCTGCTTTTTGGTTGTTTTGTCGTTTAGGAAGCAGAGAACAAACGTGTACAACAGGGCTATTCAACTTTTCCCGAGGGCCAGATTTGGTAGGAGTGTTGGTCTAAGGGACAGAGATATATGATGCAGTACCACACTGGATACAAAATGAAGTCAAGCAAAACATCTCCAACATTCAATCTGTTTTAACATTGTTCGGAGGAAAAAAAAAAAAAAAACGGAATTATTCCACAAAACAAGCACCACACTGCTGAACCAGAACTAAGTGAGGACATGACGAGGTACATTTAACCAGCTCTGAATAAAGACTAAACCAGATTCTATGTCTAAACCAGGAACAAACCAGGTCTAAACCAGTATTAGAATTAAAGGAGAACAAATATTTTTTCCAATGTTTGAAAGATGGAGCCGGATTTAATGGCTTAATTGGCCCTGTGGCCTTAAAGTTGGGGTAACTAACTTTTTTAGTACTCAATTAGTAAATTTTGTGTTTTCCACTAAAAACTATATGATAGATGCAGAACGTTGTGAAAAAATTTGACTACTGTGTACTGTCTAACATGAATAATAAAGAATTTTATTTCTAATCAGGACTCGGATGCTGCGCTCTGATTGGCTGAGCTTGGGTGGTCCTCTCAAGCTTAATTTTGTTGTTTGTAAAAAGAAGTTTATAAGCTGTAATTGTAACCAAAATGAATACAGGTCAATATTAACCATGTGTCGAAAGAGTTAGAGCAGGGGTGCCCAAACTTTTTTCCTTGGTGGGCCAAAATTTACAAATTTTTTCTTCGCGGGTCAAAACGTATTGCATTGAAGAGTGCCAAGGGCCAAACATAATTTGTTCAGCATTAAAAAAACATTTTGAGATGAGATAAAGAATTAATTATCTGTTATTAACACGTTTTAAGAAATTGCACATGAATTTTGTCATTTGAAAGTCTTTTCAACACAAAATTGAATCAAACAGTTTGTCCTAACAAACCTGAACAACCCTTCGTGGCCAAATTGAACCATCTGGCGGGCCGAATTTGGCCCCCAGGCCCCACTTTGGGCACCCCTGAGTTAGAGGAAATAGTCAGATTTAAAACCTTAAACATGTTTGTAGAGTGAGAATCAGCTACCCCACCTTTAAAGGAGACCTATTATGTCAAATTCACTTTTCTAAGTTTTAACCTTGTTCTGATGGCCTTCCTTCATCATTAGTTTACTCAAAGTTATATTTGAATTTATTCATGCCTGTTGGAGTAATCTTGTGTTGTTCTTCAGCTGCAGCTCAAGTGCTCAGAAATCCCTGTTCTCATCTACCCCCTCCCACTTTCCTGTATTTACTTGATATAATTCAAAAGATTAAAACTCAAAGTGAAACTTATATGGTTCAATACTGTGCCATATTCACTTTCCAACAATAAAAAAAAGATTTTAAAAATCTGTTGCTTTTTACAGTACATTTCAAAATGAAGAGGCGGGGCTTATCAGTTCTGCAGTTTGAACAGGAAGTCAGTCGAGCTGTTCATATTGTTAAGTTGTTTTAGATCAACTTTGTGTTTTACAATGAACAAAAGGTAAATTACTGATCTGTTAATGTTCTAGATTCTTACTAAATATAAAAAACACAATAGGACCCCTTTAAGTTGAACAGCCCTGTTGAACAATATCATCTTCTAAATTAATATTTGACACGAGAAAGGAGAACGCATATCCTCGGCTAATACCGATTTGCTCCTGTTTGCTGAAAAAAAAAAAGAGATTTTGAAAAAGGTATAAGTTGGACTTTTTTTGGTTGATTAAAGGTCATAATAATAACAAAATGCTTGTTGTTTGTTTCTTTAATTAAAGATAATATAATTTAAGCTAATTCCTCTTGTAATGGACTATTTGTACCTTCAAAAAGACACATTTGATGCACATAGGACAAAAATATGAACGCAGATGAAGTTAGAAAAAAAAAACAGTGCCAATCAGACAAAAACTATGGTATTAGAATTGGAATAAATTGCCTTTCTCTTTTAAATTGTTCATTATTATTCAAAAGGATCAAACAAAAAGACAAACCTTATCAAAATGACTCAAACGAAGACCATCGTTATCCTATTTCAAGTCATTTTTAACCAGTACACCTATATTCATTTCGACTGTGTTCAACAGGCACCACGCAGCCTGGTGACTCGGCCTCGTAAACACTCTGAAATAAAACGCATTTCACTGTGACCATCAACATGATTAATTGTGCACTAAAATTCTTGTGAGACCTCCCAGACACAGGGCAGCGCCAGACGTCCCGCACATCCTCGCACGCGCAGACCACATGAATATCAAATTAATAATTAGTCATGTAATTTCTCCTCAGGAATTATACTGAGCCTCAAACCGGTGGGCGAATTTCTTTATTAGCAGCCTTTTTGTTTCCACGTCCTTCTCATTACTGTCAGGATCGATGCAACGTAAACTTCATTAAAAATTAAAGCCCGACTCTTAATTACCAGGCATCACCGACTGAAGTTCGAATTAGCCAACTCAGTGATGTGCAAATGAGAGCATTATTTAAGAAAGATGCTGCAAGTAGTTATGCTAATTCCACGGGTTCGCAGTAGCAGACCTTTCCACTTGCCGTTGCATATTCATTAAACACACTATGCAAATTTAATGTAGCTGTCTTAGTAATACCCCTTAATTTATTCACATTTATTGAGTACGACTTGTAAAAAGTATCAATTTAATTAGCCCTTCTCCTGAGAAAGGGGTTCGGCGGCGTAAATCAGGATTAGCAGAGAAAAGGAAATGCTTTTAATAAGTGTGTGAAAGACATGTTGATTTATCTGAGACCACGTCCAAGCAAAATCTTTGGAGAGCGGCGCGACTGGCCAAGACTAAAGACGGCCAACATATGACGTGCTAAGCTAAAGGGGCTGTCCTACATCATATTTCACCGCGGCTAATAGGCGCTGGTGCAAATGCATGTGTTCACTTGAGAGCATTTAGTGCAATGAATAATTTAGTGTCTGCTTAACCCTTCTGTGCGGGGCGATCTGTGCTCTCCTTGTCAGAGATGACCCACGCACGCATCAAACAAGGAGACCAGCGCAGGTTCATCATGTAAGCCTCATCAGCGCTCAAACACATCATTTTGGTTTAAATTATATACGATAAATATATGTACTTATTGTTAGTATTCATCACATGCAAAGGCTGTAAGTGTAGAGGGAATATATTTGTGTCCTTTTACCCTGGACTAAGACTGCTCTGGCTCTGGCACGTGAAGCGACTTACTTACTCTCACTGTGACTGTTTACAAAGACTGTGGCTGGCTACAGTGGTTTGGTGACAATCAATCCAAAGCAGTGTCCCCAACTTTTTTCTGTAAGGACCAGTACAGTAACAATTTTCTTTTCCAGGGAACGATCAAGGTTGGGTAGCTCCAATAAAAACAACTACATAAAATGCATACAACTGATTATTGTGTGTATTTTTAGCTCTTGTTGATTGAAATACTGTAGCTGTTTATTTGGTTGTGTGACCCAATATTTTCATCGTAAAGCACAAAGAAGTAGTGATAAACTATAAAATAAATAATAAATGCATTTTGTGGCCATACCAGCATGCCAAAGCCTGATCCCGTCAGATCTCAGAAGCTAAGCAGGATTGGGCTGGGCAGTACTGGGATGGGAGACCGCTGGAGGAACCTCAGGTGCCACAGTGGGGCAACAGAAGAGAAACTCGTTGTGTCCTAGGCAAGACACTTACCCACATTGCCTAGTGTGGGTCTGGTGTGAGTATGAATGTTTGGTGGTGGACGGAGGGGCTGATGGCGCAAAATGGCAGCCTTGCTTCTGTCAGTCTGCCCCAGGGCAGCTGTATCTACAATAGTAGCTTACTACCACCCAGTGTGGAATGAATAAATAATGCATAATGTGAAGCGTCTTTGGGTGTCCTGAAAAGCGCTATATACATCCAATGCATTATTATTATTATTATTTTAAAAGATCCTCTAAGGCCCGGTAGCAGAAGCCCGTGGACCGGTTTGAGCCTCAGACTGGTGCTTGAGGACCCCTGAACCAGAGGAAAGAGCCCGGGGAGCAAGAACGTCAGAGCACCAGCACCAACAGTGCCGGTGTGGTGTTGAGAAAGTTCCCCCGTCGAGATGTGCCCATCTCACTCGCTTTTGTGACTGTTCATAACGTATGAAGCTTTTCAAGGTAAATAGTTTACAATTAATTCAGCTAAATTTAGGCATAATTCAATATCTAAGTTTAGGGTTGGGGCTTGGGTGAGGGTTAGCAAAGGCATTTGAAATTTAGAAAAAATTTAAACAAGGGGGGAGGGGACAATCTCGACAGAGGGACCAATCTAGACAGAAACCTGACTGCAAGGTGTCGAGTATAGGCTGGGCAATATTGACAAAAATAAATATGTCAATCATATTTTGGCACTCTCATTACGATATTCAGACGATATTATTTCAAACCAACCAGAAAATGTTCAAACCATTTTTAAGTGTATTAGTTTAAGTTTAGCTATCAGAACAATTAGGTTGTAGTTGACTAAAGTCATTTTGGGTCGACTTAAGACATGTGCGAGCAATGAATTAGTCGACTAAAAGGTCCCTCTTTCTCAAAACTAGTGTCTCAATTTTCTGACCAAACATTTGACCCAAAAGCAATCACAAGACCAAAACTACCATAAACTATATACTAGATATTTAATATTTGCATATCTTCACAAAAACTATCACGATATTATCTAAAATTCTATATATTGCCCAGCTCTAGTGTCGAGTCTAAGCTACACTCACACTTTTAATCATACACAAAGTCTGTGGTCAGTACATCAGAGTTATCACCTGTCCTCAGCTTTAGCTCCAAGGATCCCAAACATTAAAATTATACGAAATTGTCCTTTTGTTCACTCAGTAGTTTGTGGTTGAATTGCTGTGCTGTCTTGGTTTTTCTTGTTTTTGTTTCTTTGTGATTCTTCTTCCTTTTTGCAAACTCTGTCAGCAGGAGTTTGTGCTGAACCTTGACCTTGTTTACTTTTGTTGACAACAAGATTAAACAGAAAGTGCCTTGAAAAGTTCTGCTGGGTCCTGTGACTTCTTCTATAACGCAGAAGCACCCCAAAGCTGAATTTATGTGCTCAGTCTGTTTCTTTTGGGTTTGGCAAAAGCTACTCTCTTTCAGCTTTTAACCATTTCCGAATGGCAACCGTTTTGGACAACTTGCGTTTTTTTAATTACTTTTTTGCTAAAGCTTGATTTCCTATTTCAGTTTAGATTACACATGTATCATTAGGTTAAAACTGTAATATTCTTGTGGGGATTGCAAACGTTCTGCTGGCATTGAAGGGATACCCATTTTCCCTTTATTTTTTAGCTGAAAGTGTGCTCAATAAAGACATATTGTGTAATTGTGTTGTAGCACCCAGAGAAACTCCACTTTGCCAAGTTAGTGAGACCAAACGATCGCGACAAAGGCTCTGGAGAGGTTTAGTGTGCCGGCTTGTGCCTGGGTTCACAGCAGTATAGTCTCGTAGTCTGACAATTACAATCCACTCAGCAGTAAATGTTTATGCTCACTGCACTGGAGCCCATCCAGATGTAAGACTTACTGCACACAGAGCCATGCAAATGAATCTGCGTTTAATAGAACATGTAAACCCTGTGGAGGACATAAAGATGTCTGTGGGAATTAGACATGAGCCGCTTCATGTCGTAAAGCCAAAGTTTACAGAGGCTCATCGTCAGCCAATCACAGCCCATCTGCACAAACACACACAAACAGAAGAAAGATGCTACAATACTGGGAATGTTGTCAATCATAGCTGGGTTTGTTTGTAGCTGTGTAGTTTTTAGAAGTCGCTGTAACTACATAGATCAAGGGCTTTTCAACTTAATTTTCTGAAGGGCCAGATTTTCAGAGAGTTATGAACACTGGGCCATATTGTTGCATAACACATCATCATTTTTGACTAAATTAGGGTTGTACAAATGATCCACATGAACAAAATCTTCCTGTGATGTTAGTAACTGCTGCTATTGCCCCTCTTAGATTTGTATTGCTCTACAAAATTTCTAAACCAGCACTGAACCAGAATTAAAAAAGTATCAATACCAGGTCTGGTCTAAAGCAGAATTACACCAAAACCAAAATTAGACCAAATTAGGTCTTAGACACACCCAGAATTAACCCTGCAATTAGAAAAATATGTATATTTGTTATATTTGGACAATAAGGGCCGGATGAGATCTTTGGAGAACCAAATTAGCCCCCAGGTCTTAAGTTGAATAGGCCTGAGTAGATCTGGAAAAAAATATAATCACAATTTTTTTTTTTCTCATATTGCTCAATCTCATTTTTCAATTCAATCTGGTTTAACTTTTTCAACAATAAATAAAAAAATACCATTCATGAACATAAACAAAACAAAAACTTTTATTGTGTCCCATTTATTACATTTTTGAAACTATATATCAATGTTCTGCCTCAAAGTTTGAAGTTGGATTTTCGATCTTTCAATTCAAACCCCATCACCAATAGTTAAGGGTTCGGTTCGATTCGATCTTGATTTTTCAATTAATGACCCAGCCTATATGATATAAACTATGATCCATTGTGCAATAGACCAACTACATAGTGTGAAAGAAATAGTGTTAAATTGACTTAACCAAATTTGACCCAAATTGTTACATGATTCACAGTTTTATAAATAACAGGCCTTTGAAATGTGTTATTTAATATGACACTTTAGATGGCTCCTCTGCCTTGTCGGGAACTGCATTTGTGTTTTGATGCTAAAATATTTTTCAATTTCATCTTCTCACTTTTGAACCAGCCGTCTTGCCATATTACACTAGCATTTTTGTCAGTTTTCATAATGCACTATCACTGTCCAATAATTATTAATAATAAGCATTGGCACAACATCAAGGCTTGTCCCGAATCTGGAGGGAAAGTTAAAGGCTAAAAAATATCCTTCAGCCAAAACTGAGACCTGACAGTGACTGCGTGAAAAACAACCTGCAGACAGGCGCTGACAGGGGCAGGCTGGACACAGGACGTCATTAGAGCGGCCCCTGAGTGTGGCCCCTGCAGAGTCCCCGGGGCCACCGCTAACAAGACTTACTCAACACTGTTTGGTGCAGCCATGCAAACATAAATCACACATCCAAGTGTCTTAAACTCACTGTTTGGACACATTTATTCCAAGTAAAGATGTTTTACTGCAAAATCCATAAAGAGGAGGAAATATACAACGCGGCTGTCATAAACCGCTGATGCGACCGGTTTTCCTCCCAAAACCCTTATAATAATTAATATTTTATGAGAACTTAAATAAGAGATCCTTCATTTTTATGTTATTAATTAAGCATAAACACTCCAAAAGGAAAATATTTGCGAGGTAAAGGCTTGTGCACAGAATGTCAGCTAGCTTGTTTGTAAAAATAAAAAAATAATAATAATATCATCTCACCAACTTACTCACTTTCTGTTCAGTTAGTTTCAATAGACCTCAGGAAGCAACGGCCACAAACAATGGTTATTATTGAAATAAAGGTCAGTCTTTAATGCTTACAGAACTTACATTAGCCAAAAATACACAAAAGTAAATAAAACAACTGCTGGGTCAGTACTGATAAAGATATCCTTCACTCTGTAGTGTCAGAATGTGGTTAATTAACGCCAATATCAGTATTAGCCATTTAGAATCTCCTTTGATTTAACATTAGGCCAACTTTTTACTGATGTGCTTGAGCTCTGTGGAGTTTTCACCAAGTCAGCCTGAAAGGAAAAAATACTACAAGATCAGCAAGTGAACAGTTATTAGTTATTTTCTGTGACATAATATAAAAAGATATTTGTCTGTCATACAAAGTTAAGTTAATAGCTTCCATTCACAGAGTCAAGTGCCTCGGTTTGCGAAAGACCAGGATGTTGATTAGTTGAAACAGCTCCTGTCAGGTCACACTGATGACTTCATACAACCACCGTCTTCTTCAGGGCAATGCTTTCAAATGTCCACACTAAGAGTGACAGATGTGAACCGTCCCATTGACCATAATTAATCTTTGTTTAAATTGAGGCGGCCCCATCCTTGCAGCAGGGCCCGGGGTCTGAGGGCCCCTGCACCGCTCTCTCTAATCCTGTTGGCATGAATAATCAGGAGCTTTGATAGGGCTCAGATGAAATTCATCAGCTCATTGCCTGGGCCAGACCGGTGCATCTCATCATCGCAGCGCAGCACATCTTTATACGCGCCGTATTAACAGAACAATTTATGACGTCGTTAGTTTTAAGTGCTGCCGCTATTGGGACAATGCACATTTAAAGTCTGGCCCTTTGTGCTGAAAGCATTCATAAACAGACCAGAGCCAGCAGGGGCCGAAGGATCATATGGTTCACGGACAAGGCTGCGCCACCAAATATCGCTTTGTAATTACTCTGCACTAAAACCAGAGGCCTTAAATGAAAGAATTACCAGCAGTTACTCTGGGTTATTATTCTCAGTGTGTACTTAAGCGCTTTAAAAAAAAATCATTCATATATTACAATTTGAAGACTTCAAATGAACAGATGGGGTAGTGTAGTCAAAATGTGTATACACAAAAAGGCTAAAGTTACGTCTAAATAATATTTCTCAAGCGTGTTGGTTCATTAAACTCTAAAGAAGGAGAAAGTATTTGGGGAAAGTAATCAGAGTAAACAACTGTCTGAACTTTTTTTTTTCTTTTGAAATTGCTTAAATGGGAAGGCTAAACTCCAAAACACACAAAAACTACCTCACAAGTTGTGAGGCAATTGTGAGTCACAACTGAAAATGAAGTGCAAGAAACACAAAATGTTTTAAACATTTCATATTGTCAACTTACAACATATAGTTTCTCAGTGGGAAGAGGATCAAATGTAAAATGTAATTGAATAAACATAGTAGCCTACTAAAACCTAAGACTGTATTGATCTCACAGATTGCATGCCAGTTTATAATACACAATAAAATACAAAAAGAAACTATAATTCTGCTATTAAAATCAAGATATCCTGACAATAATAACAACTGAAGTGAAACTAATCTGAAACAGTATTATTTATCATCTGTTTTAACTCGTAGGCAAGCTAATCCATCAAATCTTGTTAACATAAAAAATATTATGATGAGCCCGCAGCCTCATATCCATATAAAAGCCGGAGTCACACACCAGCGAGTTCAGCGGACAACATTTGTGTTGCTCCAAAGTGACAAAAGCAGAGGAGGAGCGGAGCACATCCTCAGTCCATCCACAAACTGCTCCTCCTCAAAAAAATCCATGTTACAGCACATTTACGAGCCATTCATCAAAGACAGCAGATTAATGACGCCTCGGGCCGGAATTAGCCCTCCTCACTCATCAAGGTGTCCTACCCTTGGACTGGGACGTGGGGCGTGCAGACAGCGTGGGCCCCGAACAGCCACGCTCCGACAAAATTAACATCCCCTTATCCCCGATTTACATATGAGCTATGACAATAACAGCTGAAAGGAGGCGTTACCAGGGCGACTCATTGTTAACTATTTTGCATGGGGTTTTGTCTCCTTTTGTACTGCTTTTATGCTATATTGAAAGAGTTGTGTTGTGTGTGAGATGATGTTATGTGTAGAGGTAAACGTGGTAATGCTTGGTGAAGACTGAATTAATTACAGCAGGGTCCCGTGTGTGCGTGCTGTCCCTCTCGAGCGGGTCAGCCTGTGATGAATGGGCTGTGAGCTGTAGCTGCAGGCGGGCACGGAGCTCCTCAGAGGTACGCAGCGGCAGCACCTCCGCTCGGCTCAAGGAAATGAGAGAGAAACAGCAGATGAGTCTGATTACCCCAGAGTAGCGCCTCCCCAGAGTCCGGGATCACAGAATCATTAAAGCTGTAATGTGCTGTTATTCTGCCCCAGCCCGCGGACTAAAAGTGTCCTGGGGGGGCTGGGTAATAGAGCAGGGCTTTCGGACCCTCCGCGCAGACAAGACAGCGGCCTGGACAAGGGCTCTCCACGAACCTCTGCTAAAATGACATTGTCAAGAGAGTAAAGCAATCAGACACAGCGTTATACAGCGCTCTCTGTTTCCACTGGCGCAGCAGAGAGAGCTGGGAGAGATGATTGTGTTTTGAAAACTTGAAATGAATGCTAAAATACTGTTGAAAAGAACCTACTATCCAATCTAACTTTGTTGGTATAGAGTTTATAAACAAGATCAGTCATTCCTACCAGTATGAAATAATAGAAAAAAACAACAATAAATGGAGCTCAACAGTGAACGCCCACTTCCTGGTTCCACAATTTGGACCCCATGTTAAACTGCCATAGGGGATTAGATAAAAAATATATTAAAAGTTTGGAAACGTCCTCGGGGCTAAGCAGCTATGTGGTGAGTCAGGAGCATAAGACCTACACTTTGTTTAAAAGCCGTTTTTTCAGCTTTATATGAAGTTATTACGACATTTTGCCGAATTTTAAGTTCTAGAGGTGCTTTTTAGACTGAAAAAAATCGCGCTGTGGTCTGAGTTAGCACATGGCTGGGTTGCCTGCGATATGTCTTTAAACTCTTAATATTTTAATTTTTCATAAGCCTATGGCACTATAGCATGGGGCAAAATGCTCCGGAACCAGGGCGGTCTTTCACTGTTGAGCTCCATTAAACTAAATCTATTAAAAGAAGAAAAAAAAAAAAAAGAAAAGAAAAATGGGAGAGAAAACACATGACAAGTAATTTATAAGCGTATATAAAAATAACATGCAGGTTTTTAGCAAACTGAATAAGATGTGTTTGTTTTTTACTTGTGTTTCAATTAGGGCTGTGAAATTAATCGAAAAATTCAAGAGATTGAGATCAATTATTTGGTTGTGGGTTTTGAATCGAAAGATCCAAAACCAATCTTTTGTTAGCAAAAAATGGGTAGTTTGGAGCAAAAGTCAAACTTTGAGGCAGAATACTGATATAGTTTCAAAAAATTCTATTAAATGGGACATATTAAAGTTTTTGTTTCATTTATGTTCATGAATGACATTTTTCATTTGTTTCTGAAAACAAATGTATCAATATGAGAAATAAAATTGTGATTATATTTTTTCCTAGATCGCAAAGCCCTAGTTAAAACAGTTCAAAAACAGCATGAAGACGAGATATGTATATGTGCAAAATTGAGAAACTGCCTTAGTTCTTTATTGTAAAATGAACGATAGCCAAAATAGTACCCGCTGTATAAATTATATGTAAGGCCACAATTATACCCTTAAATTGTCCCACAGTAACGGTTAAATAGCTGTGTCAAGATAGAATGTCCAGTGTTCACTTTGCTAACTTCTAATGAAAAAATGACAGGCCAAGTCAAAACAAATAATCACAAAAAACACACACACAAGCTATTTTCTTCATATTGAAAAACCAGTGTCGAGGAATAGGAAGCGATCCATCCAGAACGAACCAACATCAAAAGTCCACTACAAAAGCAGAAATATTTGTCCTCAAGGCGTCAGCGCCCCAAAGCCGTGATTAAAAATCAAGTCTGTTAAGAATATAACTCAACTTATCAATTATGAATAAAAGCAGTTCTTGTCCAATTATATGTCAGCATGGTTGTGTAGTAATATTGATAATAACCACTTTTGATTTGAATGTATCCATTTATTTCAAGCTTATTCAACAAAAGAAATAAAACATAAATGTGTTAATTAAATATTGACTATAATATATTGTAGGACCTTTGTCTTTTATTTAACTTAAGCTGATCCAAAGTCAGAAATATGCGTTTAATTTAAATTAAACATTTAAAAGTGCACTACGTCATTTTCACATTCTATCTTCATAGAAAGACTCTGGTATGTTGCACAATATAGTATTAAGTATATCTCCATGGAGACAAAAAGCAGGTGTCACTAGGCAAAGTGCATAACATTCTTAGAAAAGCCAAAAAATCTTTATGGTGACAAGTGACAAACTTTGTCAATAGCAGGGGTGCCCAACTTTTTTCCTCGGTGGGCCGAAATTAGCCGAGTTGTTCCAAGATGTGGAGGTCAAGATGTATGAGGTTGAAGCTTGTTGAGGGCCAAGCATAACAATGTTTTGCATTTAAAACGTTTATTTGAGAAAGGATGAAGATTGAGTTGGCTTTTATTAACATGCTTTTGGAGATTACACTTGATTTAGTGTAATCTTACTTTTTCCAATACACAATTTAATTACATAGATTGACCTAACAAACCTGAGCACCCTTTCGCGGGTCAAAATGGAGCCTATGGCGGGCCAAGTTTGACCCCTGGGCCCCACTTGGGCAAGACTAGTATGTAGTCTATTTAGACCTGTAATAAAACAGTAAGACATCTGTAAAAGATA
The DNA here is from genome assembly GCA_038363315.1 of Mugilogobius chulae. Taxonomy (NCBI): domain Eukaryota; kingdom Metazoa; phylum Chordata; class Actinopteri; order Gobiiformes; family Gobiidae; genus Mugilogobius; species Mugilogobius chulae. The sequence continues at coordinate 20,771,666 of CM076411.1, read as the reverse complement.
TAGTTTCAAAATGGACTATGCCAGCTTCTTGTCAGATCTCAAAAGCTAAGCTTGTTGGGCCTGGGCAGTACTTGGATGGGAGACTGCTCAAACCAAAGCTGCCACAGTGAGCCAACTGGAGAAAAACTGTTGTTGTGTCCTTAGTCAAAAAACTTGTTCCATTGCCAGTAGGAAAGTGTAGTGTAGATGAATGCTTGATGGTGATGAAACATAAAATGACAGGATCACTTTGCAAGTCTGCCCAGGGCAGCTGTGGCTACAATAATTCAATGAATAATGCAAAAAAAAATCTTATGTGTCTTTGAGTGTCATGAATATAAATCCAATATAAAAATAGAGTAACAATTTTCACAACATTCTGTACGTACTCATTACATCTGGTGCAATGAAAAAAAGGCCCATTGCAATTGTTCCACAGTTTGTCTTTGCCAGTGTCAGATTCAAACTTTATTGCCCTTTGCCCCAAAAGTACAACCTGCAAAAATGACAAGAGGTCATCTGTCCTCACCTCAACCGACGCTGCTAATCGCCTCACACTGCACTGAATAATTAGTGCAATAATTACCTTCCCAAAATGAGCGTCCCTCTCATGGAGCATCACAATAACAGGTGCGCCCGTTGCCTGGGAGGGACAGACATGAAGGATTACGGCGGGCCCGGTCCTCGCCCCCTCGACTGCACGCTTTGGGGAGCTTTTGGGATCCGGAGCCACATGACAGAGACCGAGTGTTGTTTAATCTGTGGTGGTGGGTCGTCCTTGAGCTTCCCGGACTCTCGTGTCCACATAACCTCCAGCAGTGGCACTAATGCACGTTATGAGCTGCCGCGGAGCCTGCTGCCGCTGTTCCAGGGAAATACCAATGTTTGTGCGCTAAAAGTAAAGACAAAGTACATGGCAAAGGCACTAAAGGCTAGTCATCGCAAATATGTGGATAGAGCAGAGTAATGAAGGAGTTTTCTGTTCAATTTTATGTTTTAGCACCACACAGAGCATCTTCTTCAGCTGATCAGTATGAATATATATTTTTAGAGTACGTAATGTCATGAAATGTTGTGAAGATCATATGTTGAAGGTGGGGTAGCTAATTTTACACCACAAAACCTGAAGCGATGTCCAACAACTTGTCACTAACTCTCACAAATTCTTCAGCACAAGATAATATCCATGTACATTATTTTTGTCTGCAAATAAACCTTAAAAATACATTTTTATAGACAACAAAATGAGACTGAAGGTGACCGCTCAAGCCTAGCCAATCAGAGCCCTGTATTTGGCTTTTAAAGAGAAATTAAATTACTTTTATTTTGATTCAGACAGTACACAGTGACCTGATTTGATCACAGTCTGCTGCTTATGCGATCTACTTTTTGTTTATTAGTTTACAAACTAAAAAGTAAATACCCCACCTTTAAGTTAGTGACACCAATGGGACAAAAGGCTGCCATCTTTGACAGAAATAGCTAAAAAAAAAAAAAAAAAAACACTTAAATGCTCAGTAGAACCTGCAGAAAAAACATTGTTCATAAAATGGGCAAACCTTGGGAAACTGCCATTGTGTCCTTAGGCAACACACTTATTGTCTATAAAAAGTGGAGTGGATTTATGAGGATGGCACAGATTGGCAGGATCACTTCTGTCTGTCCAACTGGCCTTTTAATGTAGGCTAGTTTTGCAATATATTAATCAGCTAACTTGTAAAATTTACATGACATGTAAATAATAATGATACTATATATTATATGATGTAAATGTATTTGGTTTTTACATGTGGTTAAGCTGATAAACTACTTAAACTTACATACTGTATACGAATTATTGTTTTTTCTCTTGTCTCTCACTAATTGGCTGCCAAAATCCCACTGGGGATAAATATACATAATTCTGAACATCAAGTACAGTACTATAAGCTCCTGATTGATTAGGAAAATGTATTTATTTGCATGTCTTTTTCAAAATGAGAGCCTAGTGTACAATGTCCAAACATATATGGATAGAATTTCAAAATGACTCCCTGTTTAATCTGTTCTGAATCGGGCGCTGCAGCACTGAGCCTAGAGGCTGTTTGTTCTGGGGAGAATTACTTAAGACTTGTCAAGATGCCACCGTCGTTCCCGGGCTCTTTTCCTGCTTCCTGACTGCAGCAGGTGGAACAGATCCTCTGCTAAATATTTGTTTGCAATCTTTAATAGAGTGTATTTTAATTACCAAGCGTCCCTGTGGCTTTGCGGAGAGAGGGGCCGTTAGATTTCCCTCAATAGAAACAATAATAGCCACAAAGCATATGTTCTGATTCTGCTGTCACGCACACAGGCTGTATTCTTATGGGATCCTCCTTCAGAATATGTGAATGTCTATGCAAAATCAAGACAAATGTGGCTGGAATGGACTCTTGTGATTATAATATCTGCCTGACACAGTGCACTTAATCTTTGACCATGTCCGGGTGTCTGATAATGTTGCATCATTAGTTTCCCTGACAATGATTTAGCATGCAGCCTCTTACCCCATTGACCTGTGCGGTGTTTAAAGCTAACCTTCTCTTAGCCTCTGCCTTCATTTCTCACTTGCGAGCTGTCAGGTGCACATAAATTGGACACAAGTCGTACCGCGGCCGGTGGTGAGGCGACACAGAGGGGCTGCGGAGGAACCGGGCCAATCTTTCTCAGCGTCCGTTACATTTACATGGTCCGGGAAGGTTAGTGGTTCCTGAAAGATTACCACCTCTAATTTCTTTGGGGAGGATGGGACCTTGGTTCGGCTGCCAACACTTGAATGTTAACTAAAAGCCAGCGCAGGTCAGCAGGCAGGTTGGGGACCAGAGCACCGCCACGCTTCACGCCGGGCAGGAAGTTCCCATCCATCTCTGGCACAGTGCTAATGACCCGTACGGGAAAGGTCCGTGGGCACAAATGTGGAGGCGTTTATACAAGAATACAGTTTGGGGCGAATATGCAAGGATTTGGTTTAAAACGCTGTTCTTGAGCCTTTCTTTATGTGGTGCATGGTGTGCTCTCCAGCCACTGAAATTACTGGAACAAGAGAAAAAAAGTGTTCTAAATGTGAATGTAAAGAAAGGCAGAAGTCTCTACATATCTAAAGCAGACTTTTTCTATGCTTTTAAGCATGAGGCCCAATGTTTTAGGGAGCACAAGTAACTTGGGCCCCAATCTCATATAATAATGCATTGGACTTAAATAGCTAGCGCTATCTATGACTCAAAAAGATGCTTCACATTTTGCATCATTCATTCACTCCACACTCTGTTGTGGTAAACTAGTATTGTAGCTAGGGCTGTTGCCGACCAAATAATTCTTGGTAGACTAAAAGTATGTCCCATCGATCGATAAATCAACTATAAACGAGGAGTGGCTAAAGCTCTGAAGCTAAAAAGTCTGTTTTGTTCCATTCATCTTCCCCAAACAAAACAGATTGCAATGGAGTTTATGCAAAAACATGGTGCATATTAGATCATCATTTCGGTCCCAATGCCCCAAATAAACCGCTACTTTTTGGCCCTGTTCAATAGTAAAGTCTATCTAAAAGAATTAGACTAATACAAGGTTTGGTCGACTAAGATGCAATCGACCGATTAATCGACTAAGCAAGTAAAGGACTACAGCCCTAAGTGTAGCCATTTCTCCTCTAGTCATCTGTGGCAGCTGGGGTTCCATTGGTTTCCCATCCTAGTACCGGCCTGAGCTCATCCTGTAACTGACAGGATCAGGCTTTGTCAAGTTTGTATGGCCACTATAGGTCAAGAAATGAGGCCTGTGAGCCTGTCAGCCAGCCTATGTTAATTCATTGGCCCAATACAACAGCGGAAGAGGCAGCTCTGGGGGGTGGAACATGTACATCTTTTTAAAAAATTGGGCCTAGGCAGTACTTGGATAGAAGGTCACCAAAGGAACCTCAGGTTCCAACTCAGTGTTGTGTCCTTAGGTAGGACACTTCACCCACATTGCCTAGATTGGATCTTATGTGGTCAGAGAATGGCAGTCTCGCTTCAGTCAGTCTGCCCCCGAGCAGCTGTGGAATGAAGGAATAATGCATATGTGCATCTGAAGCTTCTTTGGGTGCCATGAAAAGCGCCATTTTAATCCAATGCATTATTATTATTGTTAAAAATGGCAAACTGTTACCGCAATTACCAAATTCTTAAAGGGGACCTATTGTGTTTTTTTTTATATTTAGTAAGAATCTCTAGAACATGCACATATGAGTAATTTACCTTTTGTTCATTGTAAAACACAAAGTTGATCTTAAACGACTTGAAAATAGGAACAGCTCTACTGACTTCCTGTTCAAAACTGCAGATCTGATAAGCCCCGCCTCTTCATTTTAAAATGTAACTGTAAAAAGCAACAGATTTTTAAAAACAATTTTTTATTGTTGGAAGTGAATTTGGGACAGTATTGAACCATATAAGCTTCACTTGGAGTATTAATCTTTTGAAATATACCAAGTAAATACAGGAAAGTGGAAGGGGATAGGTGGTAGGTGAGAACGGGGATTTCTGAGCACTTGAGCTGCAGCTAAAGAACAATACAAGATTACTCAAACATGAATGAATCAATTCAAATATAACTTTGAGTAAACTAATGATGAAGGAAGGCCATCATAACAAGGTTAAAAACTGAATTTGACATAATAGGTCCCCTTTAAGTAATGAGCAAAACATTTGATAAAAGTTTCAAATTAAACAATATGTATGCTTTTAAACAGGAAAAACCTAAAACCAAACTGTTCTGATGTTAGCCTCTTCCTCTCGGGGCGTCCTGCTGCTCAGTGCAACACTTTCATGATAAAAACAGAAGTGTGATGAGCTGTTTGAAGTGTTCACTCATCAGCCTCAGAGACATCTTTACGACTCCTGCAAAGACACGGAGGACTTCTACACTTTCTACTTTCCTTTGATAATATACTCAGACTTTTCAGACTGGGCTGAGCACAACGTGACTGCTCCAAATGTAAACGCAACTGTGCCTGTTTATTGAAACCTGCTCCTTTCCTTTATCGGTTGGCCACATTAGAGAAACACCCTGAGATCTCTAGCCCTGCTCTACATGGTTATGGAGGGAATTTGTAACACTTGACTCTTGAAGATTGATGCTGTGACATTTCTGAGGTAAATGGGGTCTGACCGGGAGCAGCATCACTCTCTCTCAACAATGTGTCCAAAGCAGCGCCTCATCATAATACAAAAATATATCCACTTATTCATGATGCTCAATATTCATCACTCAGACTGATTTAGTGACACCCAGGTGAGCAGAATCAAACTCACAGCAAAGAGAGACAAGACAGGCTCTTCTAGAGTTGGTATGTTCTCTTGCATTTGGGATTATCTGCTGTAATGTTTTGCCTTAACTGTTACTGAAATTTGACTGTAAAATTAAGAGCTTATAAGCCAAACATTTATTATGTTTATTTATAGCTTTAAAGAATTCTCTAAATATCTACTGTCAACATCTGCAGTTCAGAGTAAAAACAAGCTTTTATGGGTGGGATATTGAGTTGGATTGTCACAGGATTTGCTGAAACAGGAACGACGGATGAGGGGAGGCAAAACCCTAACACTACTTGCCTCCTTAAAGCGTAAATACACAAATGTAAACATTTTTAAAAACTTCTTGCTCACTTACCTAATGCATTCTGAATTCTTTCATTATTTACCATGATGTGCTTTAGTTAGCCAAAATGTTAACAACATAATCAAGCTTGCTTCCTGATTTTAGCAGCTCAACGTAAACCGAACACTGCAAATGATTTTGGACAGTGTCTGTGACTACACTAAAAGCCAATTTGGCTCAGTGCAATTGACTTGTTTCGTTCAAAATAGTACATTCTGTATACACAACCACTTCCTGTTCAATGCTTTTCACTACATCAGTTTAAAACAAATAATCCTCTTTACATAAGACAGTTGTGGTGAATGTTACAGAAAACATGTTGCTGAGTTGAGTTGATTTGGAGAAAAACAGCAAGATTTTTTCCTAAGTCTGTGGTTTGTATTTTATCTTTACATGACTTTAAGTTTTATTCTTGTTCTATGACTTTGGCTGCAGCACAAACTTTAATAAGAGCTGGTTGGTTTGTCATTATGAGCAATATGAAAGTCTTTTATGACGCTATAAATGATTATTTCTTGGGCCAAAATACAATCGAGCATCATTACACTGTGGGAAAGAGACGCACATGTACTGTGGTGAATAATAGTTTATGTGAAGGTATTGGGAATAGTATAACGTTTGGTTATACTATCTAAATTAAAATAAGAAAACTGGCCTTAGAAACAGCCTAAAATCGACCATATAGGCAGACAACATTTTGAAATATCAATGCAGAGATGCTTGTACCAGATTCTAGCTTTACAGTAATTTCTATCAGTAGTCCTGAGGAGGGAAGAGGGGACACGTTTTAGTGCCCGAGCATCAGCTGCAGGACAATATAAGATTCTTCAAACCTGCATGAATCAATTTGAATACAACAATGAGTAAACTAACAATGAAAGAACACTATCATAATCAGAACATGGCTACAAACTCAGAAAAGTGGATTTTACTTGATAGGTCCCCTTAAAAACATCAATATAGATTAATAATTGCTTACAACTTGTAAAATCCTCTACATGATCAGATATTTGTCATTTCGGAGCTGTTGAACCTATATAAACCTATACACTCTGCTCCGTTCAAATAACTCCTCTCAGTTAGAACAAAAGCATGTCCTTGTACTCTGTGAGTTTGCCTGCAGCTGAAGAACGGAGAGACGTGCACTTTCCAGCAGCAGCTCTTCTCCACTGGCATCGCATCGCCGCCCGGACCATCTCCACGCAGCAGCACACACACCTAAACAACTATTGCTTTATGTGAGAGTTAGCAAATAGTTAGCATTTGCTGTGACATGAAAGAGGCCGAGCCAATAGCGGGTGAAATAATAAAATATTGAAATGTCTATAAAACATGAATGTAAAATCTCTCCACAACTCTGTCTCTTGTTAATTGAGTTGCTACTGAGAATGTGAAGGCTCTGGAGAATAATTTGTCAGTGGAAAACACGGAACGGACCAATTTATTGGTTGCTGCAGGCAGTGGAGCTCCGACCAGCTTTGATGAACCTTTTTAGGTCAGATTCTCGAAACACACAGCGCCGAATTACATGGCAGAGGAAAATATTTCATCTTTTTTAAATTAACAAGAAACATTTTTTGTAGTTGGCTGTTAGTAGAGGCAAATTCCTCAGAGGATAAAGTCAGACAGAGCAGTGTGAGATATTTATGTTTTGAGGAGGTAAGTTAAACATTTATCATGAAATAGTGACAGAAAGAGTAATTATAAGTTTTGCGGGTGCTAGGAGGGGGCTGCATGAGTGCGGGCGGCTGACATGCTAAATTAAAAGCATTCTTCAAAGGGCTTCACATGGACTGGAAGAGGCTTTGATTTAACCATCCTGCTGTCAGTCTGATAGTGCATCGAAAAGAAGTGTTTTGTACCAAATAAACCACAAACTACTGCTGCAGACAGTGAACCACTACAATATTTTCTTTTAACGCTTCTAAAACTTTACAAGGCTTGATAGGTGCTAACACTTTACAGCTTGTTACCATGGTAATAGTTTGTCATAGTGATTATGGGATCTAGTGTGTTTTTATGTCATTCAAGTGCTCTGTAAAAACACTTAGGCCTAGCTTTAAGCATTTATCAACAAGAAAACTTTTTGGTCGCCTATTGCTTCACTGTGTGTGTGTGCAACATGTTTTTTTTTTCCTCAGGTTCCAGCAGATTGTTTTTATTTTCTTTTTTACTAGTTTTAATGTCACTTGTGGTACGGTTTGCTTGTGTTAAATGCAGTTATTGGTTCTTAAACAGCGCGTTGCATTTTGTTATTGGTTGTTACACAGCGTCTCCAGCAGTGGTTCACATTGCAGTGTCAAAGTGTCCAATTTATTTATATGGTGATGGTGTACTTGTGTCTTTGTGGGCGTCTGATGCCAGAAAGTTGGACAATGTTCTTTTCCACAGACGCACTGCAGCAACCAAACAGAAATTGGACTCAAGGTAGCTGGTATATTTAAATATCTGGAAGTAAAATAATACATTCAACTCAGACCACAGTAGCACTGGAGGATATCATGATCTTTGCTCTGTGTGGAATGTGGACACCGGCAGGGCCTGCACCAGCCATTTATGCAAACTAGCACCGGCTTAGTACAACATTTCTTTAAGGAGAACTATTGTGATTTTTCCGTATATTCATAAGAAACTATGACATATGCAGATCAATAATTCACTTTTTGTTCATCGCAAAACACAGAAATGAGCTAAACAGCTTTAAAATAGAAACAGGTTCAAAACTACTTTTTCAAAACTGCAGAACTGATAAGCCCGCCTCTCCTTGTAAATTTTACTTTAATAAGCCACAGATAAAAAAATACTTTTTTTTGCTGTTGAAGTGTCTACATGACAATTTTGAGCCCTACATGTTTTACTTGCAATCCTAATTTTTGGGTAATTGCAAGTAAATACAGGCAAAGTGGGCGGGGATAGGTGGTAGGTGAAGACAGGGTTTTGTAGCACTGGAGCATCAGCTGCAGGAATACAAAATTACTTAAACATGCATTAAGCAATCCAAATGCGACTTTGGGTAAACTAATGATGAGAACACTGCTATAACGTGGTTAAAAACTTTACATAATAGGTCCCCTTTAAAAAATATTTGGAACGTTTTATTGGAAACTATTAGGCGCTCATGTATTTACAGTTAGTCAAAGTCTTGAAAAATGAGGTAACAGTTATTCCTAATTTCCAGCTCAGACACACAAGTTATCTTTCAGACGTACGTTATGGGCACTTTCTTTACCTAAGATGAACAGGCGTCCACCTGGAGGCTTTCGACGCAATTGTTTAATTCATGTTTTACATTTTGTTATTGGTTGTTACACGGTGTGTTACATGTGTTACTGGTTGATAATAGGGCATTACATTGTACGTAATAAAGGAGGTATGTTTATTTAAGAGTCATGAGTTTGTTCATTGACGCATCAATAAAATTTAAGTGTTTAGATTCAACATTTTCATGTAATACAATGTACTCCGCGTCAACGACAGTAAGCAATATGACCTCCATGTCCATATACATGCATGAGGTTTTTTCCCTTTAGAGTTCTGCTTTAATTAAAAACATTCAAACTTGTCAACCACTTGCCTTCTGTCCTTCCAGCTCCACCAGCAGACCTCTCATTCTCAGAGAGTTTCAGGACATTGGCAGAACCCAGTGCCAATGAGAGATCTTCATCCTCAGCATCGCTCTGGTATTTCTTTGTTAACTTTTCCCCTCAATACCAGTGGTTTTCAAACTCAATTAAGATAGTATTTGGCAACGCAAGTGTCTTTAAATTTAAGACTGGATTTCATCATGTCTAAATTTCAGCTCAGCATGCTCCAACATGAGACTAAACCAGTTCTAAAATGACAATAAACTGTGGGGAAGTTAGTTCTTAATAACAGTTTATCCAAAAATTACAAAGATAATAATTGATTCCAGCATTTTTTTGTCTAATTTTAACTATAACTAATTATTAATATTATGAGAAAATAACTCACTCCTCTACTCCAAAAATGGCATCAAAAACCTTATGCCATCACAGTCTCTGTATGGGCAACGCTGGTTTGATTACAGAATAATATCCAAATACCAGCATGTACGAGTGAAACGTGAGCTCTGTTCAGCTTTTTTGACTTGCAAATGTACTGAGAACTAGAACATTCGCAATGAGTCAAATAACAAGTCCTGTTCCATGTGACACCAGCTAAAATGGCATAACCACAAAGGAGAGAGTGAATCATTAGTTTACACATAAAACATTTACAGTTTCATTGTTTTGTAGGGCTTAATTTTCCAGAGGGACGAGTTTTTCAAAGAGCAACTTTTGTCACATAACCAATAATAATAATGATTAAATAAAAGTGATTGTGCAAAATATCCACAAGGACAAACAAGGACCACTTGACCAAAACTAGCCAGGTCAGACCCAAGAGTAACCATCTTTAGGCCAATACTAGGTCACGTCCAAACCCTACTGCAACAAGAAAAGTATATTTGTTTTCTAATATTTGGAAGATGGCTTGAGGGCAGAGTAAGAGCTTTTGAGGCCAATTCAGACCTCGGGCCAAAAGTTGAAAAGGCTTGTAAGAATTATTGCATCAAAAATTAGTTTTTCAGCAATTCAGTTTCTATAATTCTGTGCTAAATGTGTAACAGAGACCAGACCAGGAGTGTGTCATATCCCATGTTATCCTAATTGTAAATTAAGTTGTGTGGTTTTTTCATTTCACAGGGTAATCTGAGCACCAGCCTCTCCATGCCCACTCCTGTGCACCTCGGAGGATGGAGAGAAGAAGACGAGAAGAAAATGAAGATGATCAAGAGATTAACAGTGGGGTCTACTCCTAAACAAGGCACTGAGGGTAGCTGCTGATGCCTTATGTCATTAAGGTAGGTCAACTTCTAACATTAGTTTTAACAAATATATCCAGAAATGTAAAGGTGCTATACCCGATTCTTGCTTCCTTATAAAACTGTAAGCAAACAGAAATAATTCATTTTAAACTTTCTAAATCACGTTGGTATGCTGGCGCCAGTTAGCTACAATTTGAATTTTGGTGAACAAACAGTACTTTAATATTCATAGACAGTGCAGTGAGGACTAATTTTCATCTTAATGGATATATTAACAAGAGATACATATGTGCTTGGGCAATTTGATTTTAAGTTATTTTTGTCTGAAAAATTTGCCATAGCGCCTTTAAAAGAACCCACTGTGTTTTTTTCCATGTGTTTAACAAGAAACGTAGATATAAACAGATCGATAATTCACATTTTTTTTTATTGTAAGGCATACAAATGATCTAAAACAGCTTAGAATTAAAAACAAGTCCATGGACTCCCTTATCAAAACTGCAGCACGGATAAGCTCCGCCTTCACTTGAAAATGTATTAGCATCAGACTTTAATGTACTATTTTTTCATTGTCGGAAAAGTGCTAGAGTAATCGCTAGTAAATGCAAATCAGTGGGCGGGGATCAGGGTGTACAGTAATGGAAAACCTTAAAAAGTCTTGGAAAATTCTATTCTAATTTCCAGGCTCTGGAAAAGTCATGGAATTTTATGGGTTTGGAAAAATCTAATTGTTTTAGATTCAAAAATAATTGGGGATATGTTGTTCTGTCTGCTGGTAGGGCGGGGCAATTAATAAAAAACAAACAAATATTTATAAAATTATTACTTCAATAAATTTTTATTTTGTTTTTGGAAAAGCTGAATAAAATTGAAAAAAAAAAAAAGCTTTTGTTAACATGGGGAAAACATGTTACTTTATTAAACAAAAGATTTTGCACTTGAAATTAAATTACCTGAAGTTGAAAGTATTTTCTGATCCAAATGATTTGGAATTTAACTTTTTTTATGTCTAAAAATATATAAAAACTTTGGTTTTGGTCCTAATCAGTTAACGAAAGGGTGGTGGTTGACTAAAAAGTATGTTAAACAAGATCATGGAAAAGTTGTGAAATTGTTTTGGAGAAGTCATTGAAAATCATGGAAAACTTGAAGTCTGTACGAACCCTGTGTTAGATATTCTGACCACTCATGCATCAGCTGCAGGACAATACAAGATAACTCAAACACGCAAGAATCAATCCAAATACAACTTTGAGTAAACTAACAATGAGAGACACTGTTATAACACGCTTAAAAACTTTTCACGTAATAAACCTGTTTAATCCTTTTCTCTTTTTTCCCCCAGTGTTTACATTGTACTTTCTTCAGTGAACATCGTGGCCTTAGAAGATCTTGATTTTTGGGATTAAGCATGGACCTTTTCGGACATCCATCTGAAGCTTGCATCAGGGCGGGGCCAGTAACATACATAACCACTGTCTCACTGCACCTTCATGCCCCGTCCTGCCTCACTGACGGCAGACGGCGGCATCAGGAAAATCATTTTTGTCTTCCGTCCGCTGCATTCAAACAGATGCCATATTCTTGTACAGACAAAGCGCTTGACATTTGAAGCAAGTCTTGTGAATGTTTGAAAAATAGGAATGGCAAGACGTGTCGTTTTGGGCTAGTTTTTAAACTAACCGCCATCTTGATAGACAAAAAAACACCCTATTTTTACATCTTGTTCGACCCTCATCATTTGTAAATACACTACCACGTCTTACTTCACCTTTTAATTTCAAGTTGTGATTAAAAAAAAGCATCACGCAAGGGTTATTCTGCTCAACAAACAAAGCTATTTGCTGCTAGCGCAATCGGATTACACTTATGTTCGACAGTATTTGCTAAACTGACAACTAATGCAAGATTTATTTAAGATGAAACAAAAAAAATGGCCAGCTTCTTGCCTTAACACCAGGACATTGACCTCCTTTGATACCTCATTGGTGATGGAAAAAAAATCTCTGTACCTCTAATTATTTGTGTAAATATAAGGATAAATTTTTTTTTAGTGTACAGATTGACAAGAAGCATCAATGACCATGTTTTTAATGCTCGTTGTACATTTGTATCGATAATTGTTTTTTCTGGAGCCACGCATCAGAGCTCCTTGTTTTGAAAAAAAGAAAAGAAAATAACGTGAGAATGATCAATATCTGAAAACAGGGTGAGATTGCTTCACAAATCCATTTATTGTTTTTCCCCCAAATATGTTTGTTTGTGTGTGCTTTAGTTTGGAGTTTGGAAGTGTTTACGACTATCTTTCAGTATTGGCTATTATTAACTGTACACACACACACAAAAAAAACACACATTCTTGCTTCTCGTTAGCTTTTATTTATTATCGACCCTTATTATAATTAGACAAGCAGACTATTTATTGGCAAAGTATTTAAAGTATATAAATGAAAATATTTACCTCTAAACTTCACCACCCTCTTAAAGAAATTATGTTTTCAATCAGAATTATTAAAATTTAGTTACTAATAGATAAGACTTCAACTTCATATCACTGCATGTTTGATTAATCCGTAGTGCAATACAGTTTTATCAAAAGTACCTGTTTATTAGAAAGAACTATATATTATTTGAATGTTAAATTGAAAGCTCCAAATCTATAGAAAGTCTTTTGTTACTTCTGTACTGACCCTTGTTGCAGTAATAGAAATGNCAAGATTACTCAAACATGAATGAATCAATTCAAATATAACTTTGAGTAAACTAATGATGAAGGAAGGCCATTATAACAAGGTTAAAAACTGAATTTGACATAATAGGTCCCCTTTAAGTAATGAGCAAAACATTTGATAAAAGTTTCAAATTAAACAATATGTATGCTTTAAACAGGAAAAACCTAAACCAAACTGTTCTGATGTTAGCCTCTTCCTCTCGGGGCGTCCTGCTGCTCAGTGCAACACTTTCATGATAAAAACAGAAGTGTGATGAGCTGTTTGAAGTGTTCACTCATCAGCCTCAGAGACATCTTTACGACTCCTGCAAAGACACGGAGGACTTCTACACTTTCTACTTTCCTTTGATAATATACTCAGACTTTTCAGACTGGGCTGAGCACAACGTGACTGCTCCAAATGTAAACGCAACTGTGCCTGTTTATTGAAACCTGCTCCTTTCCTTTATCGGTTGGGCCACATTTAGAGAAACACCCTGAGATCTCTAGCCCTGCTCTACGTGGTTATGGAGGGAATTTGTAACACTTGACTCTTGAAGATTGATGCTGTGACATTTCTGAGGTAAATGGGGTCTGACCGGGAGCAGCATCACTCTCTCTCAACAATGTGTCCAAAGCAGCGCCTCATCATAATACAAAAATATATCCACTTATTCATGATACTCAATATTCATCACTCAGACTGATTTAGTGACACCCAGGTGAGCAGAATCAACTCACAACAAAGAGAGACAAGACAGGCTCTTCTAGAGTTGGTATGTTCTCTTGCATTTGGGATTATCTGCTATAATGTTTTGCCTTAACTGTTACTGAAATTTGACTGTAAAATTAAGAGTTTATAAGCCAAACATTTATTATGTTTATTTATAGCTTTAAAGAATTCTCTAAATATCTACTGTCAACATCTGCAGTTCAGAGTAAAAACAAGCTTTTATGGGTGTGATATTGAGTTGGATTGTCACAGGAGTTTGCTGAAACAAGAACGACGGACGAGGGGAGGCAAAACACCCTAACAATACTTGCCTCCTTAAAAGCGTAAATACACAAAATGTAAACATTTTTAAAAACTTCTTGCTCACTTACCTAATGCATTCTGATTCTTTCAATATTTACCATGATGTGCTTTAGTTAGCCAAAATGTTTACAACATAATCAAGCTTGCTTCTTGGATTTTAGCAGCTCAACGTAAACCGAACACTGCAAATGATTTTTCATCAGAATAGACTTTAACAGTGTCTGTGACTACACTAAAAGCCAATTTGGCTCAGTGCAGTTTCGTTCAAAATAGTACATTCTGTATACACAACCACTTCCTGTTCAATGCTTTTCAATGAGGTTTTCACTACATCAGTTTAAAACAAATAAATCCTCTTTAGATCAGACATTGTGGTGAATGTTACAGAAAACATGTTGCTGAGTTGAGTTGATTTGGGAGAAAAACACAGCAAGATTTTTCTCCTAAGTCTGTGGTTTGGATTTTATCTTTACATGACTTTAAGTTTCTATTCTTGTTCTATGACATTGGCTGCAGCACAAACTTTAATAAGAGCTTGTTGGTTTGTCATTATGAGCAATATGAAAGTCTTTTATGACGCTATAAAATGATTATTTCTTGGGCCAAAATACAATCGAGCATCATTACACTGTGGGAAAGAGACGCACATGTACTGTGGTGAATAATAGTTTAGGTTGAAGGTATTGGAATAGTATAACCTTTTGGTTGTACTATCTAAACTTAAAATAAGAAAACTGGCCTTAGAAATCAGCCTAAAATCAACCATATAGGCAGACAACATTTTGAAATATCAATGGCAGAGATGCTTGTACCAGATTCTAGCATTTACAGCTAATTTCTATCAGTAGTCCTGAGGAGGGAAGAGGGACACGTTTTTAGTGCCCGAGCATCAGCTGCAGGACAATATAAGATTCTTCAAACCTGCATGAATCAATTTGAATACAACAATGAGTAAACTAACTATGAAAGAACACTATCATAATCAGAACATGGCTACAAACTCAGAAAAGTGGATTTTACTTGATAGGTCCCCTTAAAAACATCAATATAGATTTAATAATTGCTTACAACTCTGTAAATCCCTCTACGTGATCAGATATTTGTCATTTCTGGAGCTGTTGAACCTATATAAACCTATACACTCTGCTCCGTTCAAATAACTCCTTCTCAGTTAGAACAAAAGCATGTCCTTTGTACTCTGTGAGTTTGCCTGCAGCTGAAGAACGGAGAGACGTGCACTTTCCAGCAGCAGCTCTTCTCCACTGGCATCGCATCGCCGCCCGGAGCCATCTCCACGCAGCAGCACACACACCTAAACAACTATTGCTTTATGTGAGAGTTAGCAAATAGTTAGCATTTGCTGTGACATGAAAGAGGCCGAGCCAATAGCGGGTGAAATAATAAAATATTGAAATGTCTATAAAACATGAATGTAAAATCTCTCCACAACTCTGTCTCTTGTTAATTGAGTTGCTACTGAGAATGTGAAGGCTCTGGAGAATAATTTGTCAGTGGAAAACACGGAACGGACCAATTTATTGGTTGCTGCAGGCAGTGGAGCTCCGACCAGCTTTGATGAACCTTTTTAGGTCAGATTCTCGAAACACACAGCGCCGAATTACATGGCAGAGGAAAATATTTCATCTTTTTTAAATAACAAGAAACATTTTTTGTAGTTGGCTGTTAGTGAGCAAATTCCTCAGAGGATAAAGTCAGACAGAGCAGTGTGCAGATTATTTATTGTTTTGAGGAGGTAAGTTAAACATTTATCATGAAAATAGTGACAGAAAGAGTAATTATAAGTTTTGCGGGTGCTAGGAGTGGGCTGACAGTGAGTGCGGGCGGCTGACATGCTAAATTAAAAGCATTCTTCAAAGGGCTTCACATGGACTGAAGAGGCTTTGATTTAACCATCCTGCTGTCAGTCTGATAGTGCATCGAAAAGAAGTGTTTTGTACCAAATAAAACACAAAACTATCTGCAGCAGACAGTGAACCACTACAATATTTTCTTTTAACGCTTCTAAAAACTTTACAAGGCTTTGATAGGTGCTAACACTTTACAGCTTGTTACCATGGTAATAGTTTGTCATAGTGATTATGGGATCTAGTGTGTTTTATGTCATTTCAAGTGCTCTGTAAAAAACACTTAGGCCTAGCTTTAAGCATTTATCAACAAGAAAACTTTTGGTCGCCTATTGCTTCACTGTGTGTGTGTGCAACATGTTTTTTTTTTTCCTCAGGTTCCAGCAGATTGTTTTTATTTTCTTTTTTACTAGTTTTAATGTCACTTGTGTGTTACGGTTTGCTTGTGTTAAATGCAGTTATTGGTTCTTAAACAGCGCGTTGCATTTTGTTATTGGTTGTTACACAGCGTCTCCAGCAGTGTTCACATTGCAGTGTCAAAGTGTCCAATTTATTTATATGGTGATGGTGTACTTGTGTCTTTGTGGGCGTCTGATGCCAGAAGTTGGACAATGTTCTTTTCCACAGACGCACTGCAGCAACCAAACAGAAATTGGACTCAAGGTAGCTGGTATATTTAAATATCTGGAAGTAAAATAATACATTCAACTCAGACCCACAGTAGCACTGGAGGATATCATGATCTTTGCTCTGTGTGGAATGTGGACACCGGCAGGCCTGACCCAGCCATTTATGCAAACTAAGCACCGGCTTAGTACAACATTTCTTTAAGGAGAACTATTGTGATTTTTCCGTATATTCAGTAAGAAACTATGACATATGCAGATCAATAATTCACTTTTTGTTCATCGCAAAACACAGAAATGAGCTAAAACAGCTTTAAAATAGAAACAGGTTCAAAAACTACTTTTTCAAAACTGCAGAACTGATAAGCCCCGCCTTCTCCTTGTAAAATTTACTTTAATAAGCCACAGATTAAAAAAATACTTTTTTTTTGCTGTTAGGAAGTGTCTACATGACAATTTTGAGCCCTACATGTTTTACTTGCAATCCTAATTTTTGGGTAATTGCAAGTAAATACAGGCAAGTGGGCGGGGATAGGTGGTAGGTGAAGACAGGGGTTTTGTAAGCACTGGAGCATCAGCTGCAGGAATACAAAATTACTTAAACATGCATTAAGCAATCCAAATGCGACTTTGGGTAAACTAATGATGAGAGAACACTGCTATAACGTGGTTAAAAACTTTACATAATAGGTCCCCTTTAAAAAATATTTTGGAACGTTTTATTGGAAACTATTAGGCGCTCATGTATTTACAGTTAGTCAAAGTCTTGAAAAATGAGGTAACAGTTATTCCTAATTTCCAGCTCAGACACACAAGTTTATCTTTCAGACGTACGTTATGGGCACTTTCTTTTACCTAAGATGAACAGGCGTCCACCTGGAGGCTTTCGACGCAATTGTTTAATTCATGTTTTACATTTTGTTATTGGTTGTTACACGGTGTGTTACATGTTGTTACTGGTTGATAATAGGGCATTACATTGTACGTAATAAAGGAGGTATGTTTATTTAAGAGTCATGAGTTTGTTCATTGACGCATCAATAAAATTTAAGTGTTTAGATTCAACATTTTCATGTAATACAATGTATCTCAACGTCAACGACATAAGCAATATACCTATGTCTGATTAAACAACATAATTAATAAAAAAGCAGAACCACATTAGAATCACTGATTTACAGCCAGGGTTTTGTGGCTTAAACCGCAGTCACACCACCACTTAAACTCAATCAAGAATAATTTCAATTGAGGTTTACTTTGAAGTTCAGCTAAAGAATGTTGAACTTTGCCTTTGACCTGTACTTTCACACTGCTGCACCAACCCACAGCCAAAGACAATGGCAGACTCTTCACCAGATGTGTCAGGACTATTAGCAGACAGGTTATGTCAGGACTATTAGCAGACAGGTTATTAAGCAAGATTTGAATTAACGTGATAAACACACCGAGAAAACCAGACACTTAAAGAACAGGCACACAGACGTTTATGTCATGTTGTTATCACACTTAATCTGTTTCTATTGTTATATAGAGGCTAAAACGAACACATTAGATTTAATATTTCATCTTTATATTAGGCTAGGAGGTTAAACAGTTTTGAAATTATTAGCCATTAGTCATTTGTCTCGTCATTTTCAATCAAAAGAGTCTGTTGTTCAGACAATACGTCAGACTGAATAATTATGTCTGAAAGCTTAGAAATCACACGTCATGTCCAACTAGTCTTAACTTTGATTTTCGTAGACGAGTCTGCTTTATACTTAATTAAATGTTTTTAAATGAAGTTACTCTATGTAAATACCTATGTCTAATTGATTTTATTTAAGATTGACAAAATATTAAATAGAGTCCGGCCTCTTGTAATTTGTAACTTGTAACTTTAATGTGTCAAATATAATAAACATTTACCACAGACACAATCGCAGCAAACTAAGTCATAACAGTGTATATTAATGAACATGTGTAGCCGCTACAGTGTAAATATGAGAGATTATGGTAAAAATGCTAGTTTCCATCTGTCATCTCTTGGCAAATACACAATAATACAGGGATAACAAATAATATGATGAAGAAGAGCTAAAAGTGACTTGACAGAAATTGACATTGTCTTGTCTTTTTGTAAGAAGAAAACTATTGCAATAATGTGTCCCTTTAACAGCACAGTTTGCCCAAAATGTAGTGCGTCTGTGTGGTACCTCTGTCTCCTTTAGCCGTGGTCCTGGTGACAATCCCACTCACTGTCTTTGGTTTGATGAAGTCTTTCAAACAAGGAAGAGCCGAGCAGAACTTAAAAAAGACAGAAAGAGACAGCTTCAGTTGGTTTTAATCTTGTGACAGGAGAAAGTGACAATATTATACAATATTCAAATTGAGAAAAAGAACCATGAGTCCAAAAATAACTTGGCAGTTTGGTATTACCCATTAATACAGGAGACAATGGCGGCCCTGCAACCTGACAATAAATTTATGGTGAAACAAATGATATTTTATGATTGTAGCATTGTAATCAATATATAGAAGTCATTATATTTAATACACTCAATGTTTTTGATCAGTAGAATCAGTAAAGAACTTTCATACTCCAAAAATTGTAATAAATAAATATATTCAGTTTTGGATCACTCGTACCACCGTTTGTCTATGAACTCGTGGGAAACACTCTGTCTCACATGTTTATAATGTTGCACATTTAAATGCCTATGACTACATTTTTAGTAAAACATAATAAACATGATTATGATTAGATTTTGCTTGTTTTACTCAATTTGGTTGTTTTGGTGAAGTCTTTTGTCCAGTAAATTGACACATGTGGAGGGGAATCCTCAAATGTTACCTAGCAACCACATTGTAAATCTGGACCAAATCAACATAAATAACACACAAGTGACAATGTGACAAATGATAATAATTTTTAACACTTTAATTGTGTTAAATGATTGCTGTGTGTAAGTTGACTTTGCATTGGCGCTTTTTGACAACACATTTGGAAGGATTCTGTTTTAAAACTGAAATTATTCATGAAATGTTCTACTTTTAGTTGTCAATTTCTTCAAAAATTGCATCTTAACTGCTGTAAAACTATGATACATATTTACCTCAAAGATTGTCACACCAAACAAAGTCAAAATTAGACCAATTTTATAATCTGTCAAATGGGCTTTAAGTTTAATTGCATTTAATAATTGTTTGTGTGTTTAAAATAACAGAGTCTGATCCTATGTCAGACCTAAATATTTAATTTCTTAACAAGATTGAGTTCTATTCCAAGATTGAGCTCTCCATTTTATTTAAAGGTGCAATGTGTAACTTTCTGGAGGTGAAAAGTCAGCTACACAATTTACTAGAATTAGAAAGTTAAAACCAGACTTTGGACATTCTGAATAGATCCAGATACATTTATGCCATAATGTGAAAAATAAAGCGACAGTAACCACTTTCATATAGAAACAAAGCTGTTCGGGCCTCCTCCAGAGAAATACAGTCTGTTTTGTGGCCATGCAAGCTGTTCAAATAAAGATGCAGATTTTTATTATTATTTAGTGCTACAAAGAAATCTAAATTACAAAAACATGCTTTTATTGAAGTCTATTTTTGGCCAAAAAGTTACTCAGTGCACCTTTAAGAAATAGCTGTAGTTCAATGACACATCCAATTACTCCAGTGTTTCCCATTAATAAAGCAACTCCCCATAATCTGACTAATAGATGGTAAAATAAATTATACTACTATAGTTGTACTTATGTCATATGGCTAGTTTGAATATGTATCAACACTTTTTTATATAAATAACAGCAATGACATTTGTACATGTCATTGCATGAATCTAATATACTGTAGATCGCTTGTGCCGCTAGTCTCAGTGCACTATAGAATCTGTATTCTTTACTTCTTCATGGCATTTGTACTTTTCTTAGACCCGTGATTAAGTCTTGTGAAATAAACTTTAAAAAATAAATAAATAAAAATCTATTTCTGGACTACTAGGCCCATATTAAAGCTGAGTTACCTATTTTGTGTGTGTAAATAATAACTGAATAGTGTATTGAAAAAATTAGCACTTGATGAGAAATCAGACTGCCGTGTTCTTTCTAAAGCTAATAATAAACATTTTAGTTCTCATTAATCGAAAGCAGTGATCTGATTGGCTGTGCTTGGGTGGTCACTCCAGTTTCACTTTGATCTTTAAAAAAAGCCATATTTGCAGCCAAAATGAAACCATATAAATAAAGTAATACAATATGTTGAAGGGTTTGTGAGCGCAAAGTACTAGTTGGACTGATTTTAATTCCTACTTCTGATTTTGTGGTCTGAAAAACAGCTACCCCAGCTTTAAACGATGGTCTGATTAAGCAAATGCAAGAACACACAAACATGCTTAATATAAACAGCCTGATGAGAAAACAACATCACCAGAACTCAGCATTCACTCATAAAACAACATTTATAGAGACTCATTTGCTGGGTGTATTTTTACTCCAGGAATTGGCGTGATTTATTCTCAACAAGGCCCTCCAGAATCCAGCCAACTGCACTTGTACGGCGTCTCCGAGGAGCTGTAATTTCAGCAGGAAAAGTGTGCGCGTGTGCCGTGAGGTTAAAGAGTGGCTGACAAGTGAAGGCAACCACGGCGGAATGCATTAATTAGTCTGAACTGAAAGCATATTTATCAAAGGGTAGGCCATATGGGAGGGTCGGAGCGCACCGCGGATCGGGTTAAGAGAAAAGGCGAGATTCAAACGTGTGTTAATTCGGTAAAATACGCATGTAAATGGATATTATTACAACGGCGGTCTATTAGCACTGCGCGGCCACAACGCCTTTTCTTCCATGTTCTCTGACAGCGGGAATGGCCTGCTTATGTTAGGATAATTTCAAATGTCAAAACCTCTGACTTGGTTCACGGCGACATTTAAAACATTCCCACACAATCAATATTTGAGAAGATAAGGAGGGGTTCAGATTTATTAGAGCAGTTGCAGTGGATGTGGTTTCAAATACAAGAACAAAGAAAATACAGAAAAGTGAAAAGCTGTTCTGGAACAGATATGATGATATAGTTATTTAAAAGGTAATCAAAGTCAGTAGATTTAAAGTCAGTGACGAAGAAAAGATTAGGTACTAACATATTAACATTAATATAAAAATCACAGCTCATTAGTGCATCAGCCATCTTCTTTCTCAACTGACAGAATGCAAAAATGTTAAAACAAAAAATATAATTGTATTCTGACACAACAGAGGGATAAATTTACCAGTCTTGAGCCAGCAGTAGGGCTAGTCGACAAAGAAATTCGTAGTCGACCAAAGACATGTTTCATCGACCGATTAATCGACTAAAAAGAAGGCACAACAAATCTTTGAAGCTAAAAATATCTTCTGATTTGATCGTTTATCTAAGCCAAACTATGCTTGAAAAGACTAAAAATATTGTGGAGCTCATGCAAAAACAACTATTAATATAGAAAATGAACAACAAACAGTGTGTTTATGTCGAAAAAGGCAAACACATTTTCAGCTACTTTTATGTGCCTGTTCAATATAACACCATATAATCTACTAAAAGAATGGGTCGATTAATGAACATTTTGGTCGACTAAGGCTCCTTCGACCGACTAATCGACTAATGAACTAAACATTGCCAGCAGTTTATTGGGCTGCTTTGTTTACATTTTCAATCGTTTTGTCTAATGGAAGTTCTGCTAAACTAACAACAAACATGGCGGAGTTGCCTTTATTTCCATGGTAACCGATACTTCCCGAGCCTAATAGGAGATACAGTGTTTCTCATTAATAGAGGAAACGATGACGGCCCATCAAAGTCTAAAATTGTTCCCATAGTCTAAAAACAAACTGGGTAAGCTTATATGTGGCTTATTTAAAACTTAATTTAGATTTAAACAGATTTTGACGGTCAAGCACAATTATTCCAATAGATCAAGGTATTCTTTTCTCATTTCATGTGACATACAGTTAAAGATGTTCAATATATCAAATTTTAGATAATATCGTGAATGTTATATCGAAGAAAGCAAAAATTCATCATTTAAAAGAAAATGCTACAAAAAGCACAAAAGGGTATTACCATATCATCCAATTTAAATACAAAGTCAAACTCATTCCATCGATTGAGAATAATCGTCAAAAATCGAAATCTGCCCCGTTCAGAAAAAAAAAGCCACACTATCACTGTGTATTTGCTTAGTTTCTACAGTCACTCGCCTCACTCACTCCTCCTGCTCATCACGTCTTAAAACCTGTTTATGTGCTGCAATGCTAATGTTGCTAACGGCTACACGGAGCTAATGTAAACAAAAGCAGAAATTCACTCTTGTGATGTTTTACAAACTTGAAATGTAACAGCAATGTCCGAGTTGATAAACTGACATAAAGACATTTTTTTTGGCTGTTCTGGGCAGTTTCCAAGCTATTTATTACTGGATTGGCTCATTACTATAAAAGTAATCCGACTTGACCACTGGAACACACAACACTCGGAGAAAGCATCACTTCGAGGTCCGAGTTACGACCTCCGAGGACGACTGGAACGCACCATTACAATACCAATAAACACATGATGTAAACTTTCACACAAGGCAAGTTTATATGCAGAGAAGAATTCACTAAAATAAAGTTAAGGTAATTATATTTAAGATATTACCAACATTTTAGCAATTTTGTCCCAGTTTGGCCGTTTTTGGGGATTAAAAATGTACTTCCTGTTCATAAATGATGACATCACACTAGGTAAACACCTAGCAACCATGAAATAAAATGACCAAAACTATTCTAATATAACAGGCTGTTTTACTTCAGACTTAGTTTAGTAAAAATGCTTACAAGGTTGTAAAAGTGTGTTGTTTTTGTGATCAAACTGAAAATATGCTTGTCTCCCTAGTTGAAAAGTTGAAAAGTGGTTGAATGAGGTAGTATTCATCATTTGACACTGATTATTTTGACTTTCTTTTATAATGATTTGACAATACAATCACCTCATATTTCAGTCTGATGTTCTGCTCATTCATGTACTAATGTTTTTTATGTTTGTTGTTTTATACACATCAAAATCTGCTCAAAACCTGTTAAATGTTCAAGTTTCATGCACATATTAACTTGTTATCTTATTTAAGACAGTCATTTTTATCCAGTTTAAAACAAGAACATAACATAAATAATTACCATTTTCCAAATATTT
Source organism: Mugilogobius chulae (assembly GCA_038363315.1). Taxonomy (NCBI): domain Eukaryota; kingdom Metazoa; phylum Chordata; class Actinopteri; order Gobiiformes; family Gobiidae; genus Mugilogobius; species Mugilogobius chulae. The sequence continues at coordinate 20,747,778 of CM076411.1, read as the reverse complement.
AAAACCTAAAGTAATATATTTGAAGATACATCTATGTTAGACTAACAAAATATGGTCCAAAATTCATTATCAAGATACGACAAAAAATAATCAAGATATTTCTTTAAATATTGACCATTCCTGCATACAATATCTTTATTTACAGTATTTGAAGCTCAAAAAAGTATTTATTTACTGTAGAACAAGAGGCATTTTATTTTCAGTACAAAAACGTATTTGAGAGATAGAGATAGTTAAAAAGAAAAATCTGCTAAACTCAATTAAAATATTTTAATTAAAGAGTGATGAAGTTGTTTTTGTCGGTGCTGCACTTTTGCACTCATGTTCTTGTTGTAAAGGCAACGCCACAACAAGTTACATGTTTTGACTCTAACTCAGAGTTTGGGAATTTGTGGTGCAGTTGGTTAAATAACTGGCATTCCATGGCACTAATTAAAATATTATTTTGGTAATTTCTTATAAAAAAATACCAGACATGTATAACAAGTGAAATCATGGGTCTAGACCAGGAGTGGGCAAATATTTTTCCCCGAGGGCCAGATTTGAACCCGGACCAAAGAGCCAAAATTCGGTCATTGATGCAACCAATTATCTTTATATGTATATTTTTTGTAAAATAGTCTTTGTAATGTATTATTTTGATCCTTTATTATGATACATATTAGGGCATCAAGCAAAGACACCCGCTCCACAGCTAAATCAATCAAATAAAAGAAATTTAAAGAGTACCACTTTTACTCAAAAGCTTTCCGGGGGCCAGATGAAAACAGTCCTCGGGCCGCAGTTTTCCCAGGTCTGGTCTAAACTAATATTAGGTCAGTGTTTCTCTAAATTGTCAACAGTTTAGGATTTAAACTTTTTTTCTGTTCTCAAAACTTCTCAAGAATTGGGGGCAATATTTCTTAAAATTATAGTTTTACATTTTAAACTATCCATTTACAGGGATCCTATTTTGCAAAATGTATTATTTAAAGATTTTAACCTTGTTATAATAGTCTCGGTTCATCATTAGTTTACTCACAGTTATATTTGAATTGATTCATGCATGACTGAGTAATCTTGTATTGTTCTTCAGCTGGAGCTCAAGTGCTCAGAAAATCCTTGTTCTCACCTACCACCTATCCCCTCCCACTTGTCTGTAATTACTTGTTATAATTCAAAAGATTAAAACTCAAAGTGAAGCATATATGGTCCCATTGCCCCCTTCAAGCAAAACAAATTAGTTATTTAAAATCCATAGCTTCTTACAGTTAAATTTTACAATAAGGAGGCGGGGCTTATCAGTTCTGCAGTTTTGAACAGGAAGTCAAAAGAGGTGTTTCTATTTTCAAGCCGTTTTAGATCAACTTTGTGTTTTACAATGAACAAAAGATAAATTACTGATCTATATATGTTTTAGTTTCTTACTAAATAGTTGGAAAAAACACAATAGGTATATCTGGTCTGTACAATACATTTATTGTGAATGTCCCTGTCAAATAAATAAATAAATAAATAAATAAATTTCTTACTGACATGGCTCATTTCAAAATACTCGTTTACATCACTGATATATACTCAACATTGTACTTTTCTGGAACCCTGCTGCTGTGTCTTTCATTGGAATAAAAATCCTATATAACAACATGTATTCATTTTTGGTTGCCATTATGGTCAATAAACGTATATTTACAAACTGGAGAGAACCACCAAAGATCAGCCAATCAGAGAGCTGTATTCGACTTCTATTTAGAACTAAAACAATTTATTATGCAGCTCAGACAGTACAAGTGGTCTCATTTTTTTTCACAAAGTGCTGCATTTATCATAAACTTTTGTACAAGTTCTCAATAAGAAGTTTAAATAAAACTGCGTAAAATAAACAGAAACAACATTTGATTATGTTGTAAATTGACCCTTACTGTGCACTGGTCTTATCCACAGCACAATAAACTGCACAATCATTGTGACAAAAGAAAACCAGTTAATAATAGTGAGGCAATAGTGTCATTAACAGTCACTGGGGACGAGCCTGAGTGATCAGACTTACTTTGTGTTATCACCACTCACTCCTGTTCGTCTGGATCATTAATTCAATCTGTGTGCGCGCTCAGGTCTCAGAGGCGTCTTTGAGATAATTGTTCTCATCGACTTGAATAATTATTTGTTTGCTGATTTAATTATTCTCACATTTAGAAAACAAATGAACAAACCAGTTTTGTATGTGTCTTAACAGCTTAAGACATTGATCAAATTGACAATGTGCATGTGATTCATTGCCACTATTGAAAACTGCCTCATGGGACTAAAAATAATAACTGTGTCCGTAATTAATTACTGTGGTTTACAGGGTGTGATTTCGTCTGATCGAAAGACATTAATAAATGACATTACTTTGGGTTCAAAAGGTTGCACTGACAAGACATTGGAACATTCTAGAGGCCAATATTATTTAATACAGTCACTAATGGAAATCCCCAGACTTATAATGTGTCTAGAACATGAAGGCAGCCTGTTTTAGACTGATAATCCTTAGCTGTGTCTTTGCTTATTTTAACTCCTCTCAAATCAGATCTAAATCTCTCTATACATAAAAATGGAATACAATGAAGAGATAAACATTTTGAGAGTAGTCTTCACAAGCAGCTTATGAGTGTTAGACCATTTAGTCACATTTAGAACTTCTTGAATTTTTAATATAGCATTTATTTATATATTTTGAATTTTAATGGGTCAAATTCTTCTTGAGCTGTGAGTTGTCTCCTCTGTTTGGAGCTGTGTGCCGAGCCAAATGATCAGACCTCTTAACCACTCTCATTCATCGTGCCCTTTAAATGTTTTGCTCATTTGTTTCCATTAAATATTTCATCTTCTCTTAAATATTCATTTAACTTCCTCTTTAAATTTTTTACCACTTTCTTTGTGGTTGCGTCTCCTCGCCTCCCTTTTAGGCTTTGCAATCATGAATAATTATTCATCAACAGCCAGAAAGAGAGCGCATAAAACATGCAGACGGCTCCTTCCTTTTTGTCTTTTCTCATTAGTGATATACTGGAGTTGCCTAAACACTTCCCGCTACCCCACATATGGAAATATGGAAATTGTCAGAGGATCTAGCTAATGACTGTGCCTTACAGAAGCAGCCTGATCACGTGGACTTCATTTCATGAGCCCACATCACATTTTATCAACAGAAAGCATGTTAGATTATGGAAAACAGCATCTGATTTATTTTTTTAATGTTTATTAACTCTGTAGCGCTACACATATGCAATAATAGTATAATCATAACAGTAATTGTAGCAACATCTAATTAAAAGGTATGTTTGAGTTGAGCTATGTCTATGAACTGGATGAGCAAAGTGTTTGTTTGCAAATTATCTAAAGTGTTGCAGTAATTTGCTTCCATCTAGTGGCTCAAAGACATAAATGAAAACAGCTTTCACCATTTGGCTTCTTTTTAACGATAGATAGTCTATTATAAATGTGGTGTGAGTGATTCAGACTCTCTGACTAGATACTGAAGAAATCCCTGTGACACCCAAGCTCCTAATGAAACAACGTGCATTCAAAAGCTAAACTTTAAATAGGTTAAGCATTCAGCAAATTCATACTGATTCTTCCTGTTCAAAATGTCAAATATGATAAAGTATTTTCATACAAACTCACAAGACTTGTGTTTCTTCTTAACAGGCTGCTTTGCTTGCTTCCTCTTACTTCTGTTCTTCTCATTCAGGTCTTGTGAAAAACAGTAGACATGGACATCGGCTGAGACATAGTGAAAATAGACCTAAAATAGATACATACAGGTTACAATGATGCTTTGAGTTTCAATTTGAATTCTTGATAACAAATGACTTAATACAACTCGAGTTGTTTGCAATTTAAATTACTGTAGTTAAACTTCTTTTAAGTAAATCTTAATCTTGTTTACAAAGTGTGTATATGTACAAAGTCACATTTCACTCAATTGTATAATTTAGGTAGGGTGACCAGACGTCCCTGTTTACCTGGGACAGTCCCTATTTTAAGCCCTGTGTCCCATGTCCCAGCAAATGTATCCAAAACCATTGATTCGTCCCAATTTTGCACAAGACATGTCCCAGTTATACTGATTTGTGACCACTTCGACACTTCCTAACAGTGAAGAGAGGAATATATTGCTATTTCGTTGGTCAAACTTGACAAAACTGTGCTCGAAAATAACCAAAAGACAACAAAAAAATGCATTAATTTGCACCAACAAAGATTTTGGAGATATGAGTGTGAATGAGCCCCAAATGGACTAAATGCAAAAGAATGAACCTATTTACTTGTTTTTTTTTTCCCACAAAAACTCGAGTCTGTCAGTTTTTAATTTTAAAAATATGGTCACCATATACTTAGGCTAAATGAAAACAAGTTGCAAACTTACGTCAAAGGCTTTAAAGAAGAATCAGAAGAGGCCTTGTCCTGAAAGAGATTAGAAAAACAAGTTTGTTCCTACACTTTAATGGACAATAATATGATGCACTGTTCATGTCTTTTCTTGAGGCCTTTACTTTGGCATTTTGGGTATTGTAACTTATAAAATAGAAGGCTAACAATGCACAAATAACAATCATGCGCTTATCGGAAATGAGTTAAAGCGAAATCTACTTGTTGCAAAGGAAATTACATTGAGGAAATAATCAAACCTGCCTGATATGCTAATGCTGCAGAAAAACTAGCATGCACGATTAATGAATAAAAATTGAATATTCGGAAAGTTGTTCTCTCAGGGCAGACAGAATTCAAGCTGTGTTTTTGATGAAGGCGTAGACTAATGTTAGAACAGGATTAAACACTAAAATTCTGTATCCTTTTACCAGTTCGTGTGTGGTGTTTGCTGTGGAGTTTTGGCGCTCTCTGCAGCTGCTCAGTGGAAATGGCGCAGCAGTTTACCGGAAGCAAAGCTAACGCAGAGCAGAGCTAACAACAAACTTCTGCTCACCCGGCAAAACTCGGGCTCTGGTGTACCATGATCGTGTGGGAATTATCGATTAACTAGTGTCCATATGTGCAACCTTAACGGGTATATAATCTGCTCAATAAACAATATAGCACGCTTTTAATCAAAGGGTGCTACTTTGTTTATGCTAAATGTAGCTAATGCTAAGTAGCGTGACTGTAGCATTCCCCACACAGAGGAAGGAAGGAAACTGAGCTGTTTGCAGAGCTAGCGCACACACTTTTGGGCTCTGACGCACTTCGGGAATGATTCTGCCTTTACGTTTTTTTAGTCATAACTTTTACTGGATTAGCTATGACGTTCACGAGTCCAACTAAACATCCACTGATAAGTTTTAGTGATGTTGAGAGCTAAACAGCTGCAGTTGTAGCATGCAGCTTTCTGTTCTCAGGAATAGATCTTCACCAAACGGGTTATTCAAGACGTTTTTGGAATAGTTTGTCAAATTGCACTGAAGCAAGACATGGCCTCGGATGTAATTGAGAGTGAGTCAGTGCTAAAGGGTGGGACGATGATAAGTGATAGGGCAGTGAACAATAGCACCAGCAACAGCGGCGGGTCAGACCCAGTCACACCCAGGAACAGCGCAAAGGAGCTGGGCAAAGCGCACCCGTCCAGCCCGTCCACATCAGGGGTGTCCGGGGAAGAGGGAGACGACGAAAACGACCTGGAAGAATCGCAAAGTAGTAATGTATCTGCAGGTGATAATGGGCTAAGTTTAACACAAACACAGGACCCAGAGCCGAGCCGAGAGGTGACAGCAGCAGCGGAGAGGAGGCGCTCGACCCCGGTGAAACTTTCTCCAACAAAGTCTGCGCCTCCTGGAAGGTGTGTGTGAAGTTTCTTCTTGTACTTTAACTACTTAATATGTTTCTTTGGGTGTTCACTCCTAATGCTATGAGGAATATTTAAAGTAAACCACATATAAACCTGTTTAGTCACTGTTTTCCAGTTTGCTATTTTTAAACTTGTTTGACAGGTCGCTGATTGCAAACACCATACTACACATGACCCATTCATGTGCATGTATATTTGTTATGACTGGAAAATACGCTCATACCTGATAAGTTCAGTTTAAATATTTGCAAAATTATGTTTAACATTTGCATCATTACTGTATGTGAAAGTCAAGTTTACATTACTGTTGCAATGTAGAAGCTCAGCACTTTGACTTGAAATCCCCAGAGGATTAGTTGTATACATAAGTATGTAGCTTGACTAATACTGAGCTGTAATATCAGAGTGTTTAAGAGTCTAGTGGTCAGGTGCACAAGCACAGCAGAGCTGATTATCTATCAAAGACAGCACTGTACAGCCCAGTACCATACCACTGATACAAGGAACACTTAAAAGTGTTGATTTGATGTACACAGGAACATTTTTATTACATTCATAAATTACCTGTTTGTTAAAATGTTGCTTGTTTTTTTTTTTTTAAAACAAAACATTTTGTAGGGTAAGACGAGTAACTAAAGTATGAAAGGGTAATGTCAATAGTAACATACATTATGAACTGCATTTCTAGCATTGCAATAATGCTAGAAACAATAATTTTAAAAGGCATGGGGTTGCTCCATGACTACAACCTATGCTGAATGGTATACTAACTATAGGTGTTCTTAGCTCTACAAATAATTGCTTTTGCTGAAAACATTCTATATTTTATCAAACAAGACATCTTGAGTTCTATAAAAGTAAACCTCATCGTTTTGTGCCTTTTGGTTATGCTTATAAAATAAAAGGAGCATAATTTAAAAAAAAAAATGTTGAGCTTATCTTGAGCCCCTTGACTCTTGTTGATGCAGTATCAGTTCACTCTCATAATCCTCTGCAGATTTACAAGTCACAAGCTCTCAGCGACAGATGAGAATTCTACGGTAGATTTGCGGTTTTCCACTGATGATCTCTGAAACTCTGCTCTGATCCTGTTATGTTTATAGACTTGAGACATTTTAAGCTTTTGGACTCTTGAACATAATGCGTGACATCTCTTCTCTGCAGCCTGGAGCGCCAAGAGTCCATCTCCACCACAGAAGCACGTTTACGGATGGAAGGAGTGGAACTGAAGGAGGAGTGGCAGGATGAGGACTTCCCTCGGTACTATTTAACATTTTATATTTCTTTATGTCAGTGCTTTTACTCATTTTTCCAAAATGGAAAGCACTAACACAACTTGAACATATGTCTCTCCAGTCCCCTTCCAGAGGAGGAGCTTGAAGATGAGTTTTTTGCTGGAGCCTCTGGAGAAGGAGATCCTGGTACGATAAACACAACCTCTTGTCTGACAGACAGAAATAATGCAGTCAAGTTGATATTATTCAAAAAATTGTTTGCGTAGCTATTACAAAGAGATACAGTACATGCATTTGAGTGTTGCAAAGATTTTACTGGCAAACATTCAATCACAATTACCAAGGGAAATATCATGCACAGTTTGCACTGGTGTTTTGTTTCACAATGGTAGATAATATTTACTTTGGTTAAACACAACTAAATAAATGCTGATTTCTGTGCTTAGGTTATGAATATGATCAGGGAACAAAGATGAGGAAGAAGCTGGCGGCGCCAGACATCAGCCTGACGTTGGACCGCAGCGATGGCTCGATTCTCTCTGATGAACTGGACGAGAGCACTGAGCTGGACCTGGACGCCATCGATACACCGTCAGACAACAGCAACGAGTTTGAGTGGGAAGGTACGCTTTTCAATTCTGCCATTTTATATGAAAATATTCAGACACACTGACTCAAATTTAGCCCCATGGTTAGGTTTTTAAACCACTTACGCACATTTAGTAGTTTGTATGCCAATTCATCAGTTTATGCTTTTACTTAACTGAAATCAATAAATATCATTTTAGACATAGTATATTGTTTTGTTTTTGCCCCAATTACTAACCTTTGTTCTCAGGGTCAGCACAATGTGACAATAAGTTGTGTTGTTTTGTGTTTTTACCCTGCTGCCATCCTTTTCTCTTGGATGAAAAGTTCACAGTCTGGAAACAGGCTGCAGGTTTCTTCTTGTGGTAAGATTTGTCGAAGAGCTGACATCTAATCAACCCCAATGCTGCGGTTAAATTGTGCCTGCCCTTTGTTCCAATTTATATGTGACAAATGTGTGACATACATTTCATTCACTTTGGTGCATGTTTTTATCCATAAAATCCTTAGATCGTTTAAAAATCTACACCCACCCAATACCTGCAATGGAAACCAAAGCCTTTTTTTGCATGAAACTGGACAGAGTCAAGCACTCGTCTGAGAGTGATTTAGAGCTACTGTCTGCAATTGTTTTTATTTAGCAAGGAAATAATTTATAAGTATATAAAAATTCATAGCCGATAAGATCCACAAAAATTGTAATGATTTTTAGGGATGAAACTTTATTTGAATCAATTATCTTTTTTAAATAAATGAATGGTCCAGTCAGGGAACCCTGATTACTCGTCGTCACCTGCATGACGCCTTATGTAGACAAAGTGTGAACATGTCGTCTTTTCTGTCAGATGACCTGCCCAAGCCCAAAGCCACAGAGCTGCTGGAGAAGGGAGTGGACTCTGTGCAGGAGTTCACGGCCTCAGAGGAGAGAGAGGAGGGGCGCAGGTGGAGACTGTTCAAGTTTGGAGACCAAGAACACAAGGTGGACATGAAGGCAATTGAACCTTACAAGAGAGTCATCAGTCATGGAGGTCTGTACACCACAATAGACAGACATTTCACTCTAATAATCAATTTTATTCATGTTATGCTTAAAGCCCCCCAACAATCTAACAAAAACACCCAAATGACTTAACATTATAATGAATAAGAAGCAAGTATTTATGTATCTTTTTTTTTTTTCTTTTCAGGTTACTATGGCGATGGTTTGAACGCCATCATCGTATTTGCTGTGTGCTTTATGCCTGAAAGCAATCAACCAAACTACAGATACATTATGGACAATTTATTTAAGTATGTAGAACCAAGGCACATCTTTTTTCTTTTTGTTTGCATAATAAAGTGTTCTAAAAAGATTATTTTCTCACAGATATGTCATTGGCACGTTAGAGCTGCTCGTGGCGGAGAATTACATGATAGTCTATTTGAACGGAGCCACGTCACGGAAGAAGATGCCAACTGTCGGTGGCTGCGAAAGTGTTATCAGCAGATCGATAGGAGGTGAGTTCATTTTACACGCAGCAGATTTTAATACAGCTGCGTGACAGTGAAGAATTGTGTTTTAATATTTAAGCTGCATGTGACATATTTTTCTACTTATGACTTTGTGTTGTGCGGTGATAAATTTTACTCGTAGTTGAACTTTTCTCTAATTTGTGAAGACAATTACATACAAAACAATACATCAATAATCAACTAAAAATGCAGAGACAATTTGCATGCAACAAACATTTTACAGTTTTATGTTTATGCAATGCTTCCCAAAAATAATACAGTTATTAATTTTCTTTAATTCATACTAAAACAGGAAAAATAACTACAGTTTGATAACAAATCAACCCACCACAAGTCTGCTGAGCACTGGGTTTGTAACTGACATGTAAAAGAAAAAATCAAGTCAACAGTTGTAGCAAAGCAGATAAACAACAAGACTTTAGTTTCTCACATTTATCAGACTTAAAATCACACACAGTTGAACTTATTACCTTTTTCGTCTTAAAAAAGATGTTTTTGAGTCTGTTTGTTGCAGTTAAAATGTCCTAAATCATCAACTGTTGTTTGCAGACAAGCTGTTGCCACGACAACAAAGAAATATATTGAAGAAATGCCACTCATTTTAAATGTTGCTAAGCATTTTTGGAATAAAATGATGTCAGTGCATAACCTCTATTATTTATTTAGTTGTCAAGTCAAAAATATTGTTTAATCTTCATGAATTTTGGCTCTTTTGGACAATGACCGTGTTCTTCCATCATTTGTTTACTCATAGTTGTATTTGGATTGATTAATGCTTGTTTGAGTAATCTTGTATTGTCCTGCAGCTGATGCTTAAGTACTCAAAAAATTTCTGTTTACACCTACCACTTTTCCCTGCCCGTCTGATTTTTTTCTCCAACCCAGCTACGCCAGACAGCATCACTTTGCATAGGTGGCTATGCTAGCGAAAGTTAATATTTTAAAGTAATTACTTCAGGGATTTGGGTAAGGTTAGGCTTAGGCTTAGGTTAAGTTTAAGGATTTGGCAAAGGCATGCTAATCAGGTCACGGCATAACTGCGTTGGGAAAACTAAAGAGGCACACTTGTCTTTGGTTTTTTTTTACTTAAATTTACTTGTGGCCACTCAAAAAAAAAATCTGTTTTGAACTAAAAGTCTGTGGGCTTTTGTGTTTTAAAATGAGAATAGTTTAAAATAAGGATATGCTTTGTATAGTTCTCTAAATACATGTAAAAACACAATATGCTTTTTAAAAAGAGAAGCACATTTCATATTAAGTTTCCCTCTATTCTCTGCACAAATGAGATGAAACCTGATCTAGGCAGAAGTAGCTCACGGTTCAATGTTACAGTAAGCTTTTCAACCCCAAATGCATTACTGGTGTAACATGACCTCCGATCCAGTATTATCGTCTTTTGAACATTGAGTAAAGATTGTATCATTGTCAGTGTTTATTGTGTGAATGTAATGTCAAATATATATATATCCATCTTGTTTTTCAGGTTAAGAAAGAATTTAAAGTCTTTGATAATCGTTCATCCGTCATGGTTCATTCGCACACTTTTGGCCCTAACCAAGCCTTTTATAAGGTTTGTCACTAGTTTATGTTGAACTTTATCAAATGAGCATGAAAAAAAGTTCTGGAAATAATATGGCAATCTCTTTTTGCAGCTCCAAATTTAGCCAGAAAATCAAATATGTCTTCAGCCTAGCGATCTGGCCGAACTGGTTCCGATGGAGTATGTGTCCATCCCAGATTGTATCAAAGAGTGAGTATTTTTGAATTGTTTTCTCTTCAAATCATATTTCTGATAAGATTGGGTAGAAATCACAACATTTTCAGAATAAGGAAATGTGGAAGATCCTAGGATGACCACCGCAAATAATCTTAAACCATTGAAATTGAAGGGACATAGCAAAACTGCCGCGACTCGATCCTGCAATATACAGAAAAAAGAAAGAAGACTAGTCTCTATAAAGATAAAATTAGAATTTATTAGCCTTTTAATCATATATCATAATAGGTTAATACATTCAAGAATGTCTGTGTATTCTCTTTTCAAACAGTGACAGTCAAACTCTGCCTTGATGGATTGTTTGTCTTTCGTATTGGTCGTATTTTAATTAATTATCCATTACTGTCAGAACATGATAATAGCAGATGTGTTTATATGTGTTGTATTTAAGGTCATAATGAGCTACTGCTGTTTACTTATTCCCTCTACGCTCCCTAGACTGGCATCTTTTATTCTGGTGCCATATTTACCAGCAGTGTTGGCACAAAGAAGTGGCACATGTGTGATTTAGAGCAGCAGGAAATTATTTTTTATTGTTTTATTCTGGTTATGCTCAGTTATTCTGGATATAACTGGAAATGCTGTTTTATATAATATGCAAAAGTGAATGAGTATAGTTTTTAGTCATTTTGTCACGTACAAAATTAATTAATCTTGAAGAGAGAAGAGATTATTTGCATCAGAGTATAGTTTAGTTAGTCATTTTGTCAGGAACATGTACAAAAATAATTAATCTTGAAGAGTGAAGAGATTATTTGCATCAGGTTTAGCTACTGCTGCTTTCCATCTGCAGTCGCATTTATAATTGATATAATATATAATATATTATAGTTGCTCCAAAAATTAAAAAAAAATGATACTGTAAATGTTTCAAACTAGAGTCTAAAACAGAGAGATTCACATTTATATAATAATTAAGCTTAAAATAAAAAACAAAAAGCAAAACATGTTTTGACACTGTTTTTGTTGGGTCAACATAGGGCAGTGCAATTAATCAATTTTAATTATGATCATTGCCTAAATAATGAAGTAAATGTGATTATTCATGTTTCCTTTTTCTGTTAAAGTAATTGCATTTACGGTACACTTCATAAAGTGTTTGATTTCAATTGACTGTGTGCACAAGAGTTTTTTTTTTTTTTTTTCCAAAAATGCTAACATCTTGCCAGCAGGTTCATTTCCTGTTTAGTTCATTCTTATGAGGTTTTCACAACCTCAGCCTAAAATGAAAAATTACTAAAGATCAGGCAGTGAACAGTGAGCAGTTGGTGATTTTCTATGAAAACATGTTAAATACTTTACAAAGAAGAGAATATTTCACCAAAGGACCAAAGTGTGTTTATAAAAAGATGTGTTTGTCTGTCAATGCTAACGCTAAAGTCTGAGGATTTGAAAGTAAACAGCTTTAATGCACAGAGTCTATTGGCTCTGTGCGCGGAACATCAGTTGGCTTTTTTTTTTTCAATATAGCTAACTTCTGTACATACAAGCATTTCCTGTTCAGTTCATTTCTAGAAGGTTTTCACTACACCAGCTTACAACGATAAATACTCATAAGATCAGACAGTGATTTGTGATAATGTTACAGAAAACATGTTAAAAACTTCACAAATCAGAATAATATTTCACCAGAGGACACTTGTTTATTTAAAAAGAGTTGTGTTTGTATCTAAATGCTAACGCTAACCGGAAATACTTGTATGTACAGAGGTTAGCTATTTTGAACAAAAACAAGCCAACTGCTGTTCGGTGCACAAAGCAATTAGGACTTAAATATTTAATCAGTTGATTAATGTTGAATAAAGTAATTGGGCAAGCCAAAACAACTATACAGTATTCTATAATCTTTAGTGAATCCAATAACGATATTTGGACATTTCTGTCAGTTCAATATAAATGTGTTAAAATCTGTACAAATAGTTACTCGAAAAAAACGACAATATTCTGTAAGTTTAAAATGATTGAATATGTTTGAGCAGTTGACTGTCCTAAGTAAATAGAACAATCAATTTAGTTTATCTAAAACACAAGAATTCGTTTTTCTAATTTCAAATTAGTCTGAATTTTTTTGGAGTCAGTTTAAATATTTTACACTTTTTGTTATCAGTTCAAACCAATCAAATCTATCAAAAAATGTAAAATACTTCTTATTCTAGGCACACACAGGCCCTTGTTTTCTATTAATGGTCATTTTGTGTGTGTTTAATTATCAGACAATTAATCACATACATGCAGCAATCTCCCATTATAAACAATTTTCCTGTTTTATAAAGTGTTTTGAATGGCTTTATGTACAAATTCTGAAACAGTATGTATTTAAGCCTGCCTTGTCTTTAAGAAAGTACACCATCATTTATTTATTTTTATTGTAAAGGAGCTCTTTTGTAGCATGTTTTTTTCTGCACAATATCCAGTTTTTGCATATCTTGAAAAACGTGTATGCCACTTCTTTCATGTCAGTGACTTCAAAAGCATGTATTTCGACGTAGAATGAAAAAACAGTTATTTCTTTTGCCTCTGTATCTCTCTACCTCTTCTCTTTAACTTCCTCTTCCTGCTTCCTTTCAAGGTTTGACCAGGACAAAAATAAGAAAAGCCGTAAAAGGTAGAATCATTTTATCGGGGTTTTCACAGCACCAGCAAACACATGACACGTGCATTAACGCTGCGTAGTCCTTTATAATCCCGTGGTGAAGTTGTAATGATGTCAGTAACGTTCACAAGTGTGTGTGGTGGTGTTGTACTGATGTAATCTCACTGCACGGCCTGGTTTGACTCACTGCCCACCTGCACCTGTTTGCTCACGGACTCACCTTTGCTTCCACAGCAGCAGACGAAATGTAAATAATGCTTCTCAGCTTAAGGATTGTGACATGTAGATGCTTAAACTTAAATATTAAAAGTGGCAAAGTCAAATGTACTAACTAGAGCCTGGAGTTGTTAGCAATGTGAGTTTAAAGTTTGAACTATGAATGAAAACATTATCTTAAAGGGAACCCTGAATATGAAGACAAATATGGCTTAAATGCTAGTACTGGTCATGCGTATTAAAATAAATTACAAACAAATATATAACTGCTTACCGTTTTTTATAAAATTGTCATTGTTTATGTTGTTTTCAAGCCACTGGAAGCCGCCATTTTGGTTGATGACATAAAATAGTGTTTCCATGGTTACTCCCACATTTTCATCTGTGAACAGTTGCCACAAAAACACCACTGACAGTGTCCAGTTCTTGCCTCTTCCTCTTGATTATCTTCAGTTTTACTAGATTCCACATAATCGTTCTGTATTTGGCTTTGCTCCGGCTCAAACTGACAAGGTTTAACTCAGGAATTCATGTTGCTTAGTTAGATGCTACTGCCTGTTACCTTGACAACACTATTTATGTCATAACCGCAGCAAAATGGCCGCCTCCATGTCATTTCTTCATAACACTATTTTAATAAAACTACAAATACTTCCAAGGTATTTGTCCTGTATTTATATAAGTGATGATAATATGAGTGTTTTAGGATAAACATGTGATTATATCCAGGGTTCGCTTTAAATATTAAAGATTGGGTACCTAACTGTTTTAGTTGTACATTAGTAAACTTTGTGTTTTTCACTGAAAAGTTCATGATAAATTCAGCACTAGATGAAAAAATTAGACCACTGTGTACTATCTGAATTAAAGAATAAGGTATCTCAGTAGGAGCTGAATGCAGTGCTCTGATTGGCTGAATTTGGGTGGCCACTACAGTTTCACTTTTAAACTAAATGAATGCATGTTTATATTAACCATGTGTCAAAGAATTTATGAGGACAAGTAGTCAGATTCAAAACCTAAATGCTGTTTGCAGTGTGAAAATCAGGTTCTGCATCTTTAATTGACTCTGTGCATGGAACGTCAGTTGGTTTGTTTATATTCAAAAATGCTAACATCTTGCCAGCATGTTCATTTCCTGTTTAGTTCATTTTTAAGGGGCTTTCACTGACTCAGCCTAAAATGAAGTGATTAGTTTCTCTTAAAAACTTTACAAATCAGGAGAAAACTTCACCAAAGGACAAAGTGTGTTTATAAAAAGATGTGCTTGTCTGTCAATGCTAACGCTAATGCTTGACACTTTGAAAGTAAGCACATGCACAGGATCAATAAAAAAAAAATTTGTGACAATTTGGCGTATCTGACAGAATTTGAAATTTAGACTAGAGTCAACCTAAAATAATAATAATAATATAAAAAAAGTAATAGTATGTTTTTATCACTTATTTGGTGACAAAATAGTTCATTCAAAAAATCCAATTTGGTTTAATACATCAGTTATGTTTTAGTTCACAAAGAAAAAAAGGGGACCCAAGGCACTCTTCATACAATAAAAGTTTAAAAGCCTTTATTTTTCTGGGCTAATTCATTGTTAAAATATTATTGATTAAAGAAAATGTGCTGATTAGCTTCCCATGCGTAGCGGCTCACAAACAGCCTTTTGTTTGTGACAGACAGAAGAGCATTTTTTTTAATACATTTCTGAAAATATGAATTCTTATCTATGACCTTGAGGATCAAAATAATATTTCTCTGTATTAGTTTATGAAACTTCTAGTAGAAAGTTCTGGTGTTGTTGTTTTTTTTTTTCAAGCTTCTGAAACATAATAAAAACAGAAAAAAAGAAAAAAGTCTGAAGAAAGAGAGCTGAAATGGCTTGGTACAGAATTGCTACTTTGGCACCTAAAGGGTTATTATAGTTATTGATTAACGCCGTCTGAACACTAGAAGAATTTTGGGACAATTTTAATCTCTACAGGGGGGCGAGACTTTTTTTTTTTTTTTTTTTCCAGATTATAAGGTTCTAATTTGAACTTTGGAACAGCCAATCAGAGCAGCCAGACAGTGCCAGGCTTCACTGACCTTTAACAGCTCTTAAAATCTAGAACATAATCAATTGCATGGTTTTCTTGCATTGTTATGAATAACTGCGCATGTGAAGATCATGCTACACGCCCTGTTTTTATTCTGACATTTGGCTCGATCGTGTGACTTTGTGTTCTTCTTCGCTTGTAGGAAACTCATCGTATGTGGCATCTCTGTCTTCTATGAAACAAAAAATGTCTCCGTTGTTTTGTCTTTTTGACAACAGATTTTTAAATCACTAGTATGCATTTGGCTTTTTTGTTCAAAAGAGATCAATACTTTTATTTATTATCTTTTAGAATCAAATTTTCTTTACTTTTAGCAACCTTACCCTTGTGTGGTTTTTTGTTATAAAGCTCAAGTCACTTAAAGCTAAGCTCTCACACACATATTCGACAGTGCACAGAAGTTCTCTCTGTAATGTAGTGTTTGTGTCCTCAGGATCGACCAGGACATGCACGGCAAAGTGGAGACCGCCTCTGCTGCAGTTCCCGAGTGAGCTTTGTCTTCAGTTTGAGGACAACAACATGAAGAATGTCTCTGAAGTTTGGACATAAAAGACTGGAAACACTGCTGCCTGTTACTCTGTGGAGCCCTTGCCCACACGCTGTCTCTACAACTTTTAATCCCTTTTTTGTCTGCTGGAATTATGTTGAATATTTTTGGATGCCTTCCTGTTACTCACCTTTCTTCGAGACACCGTTGTTACTGGTGGATGCATGTTCTGCCCTATAAAACTCTATTTATCTACAAGAGGTGACCTAGGAGAAATATTAATATATATTTTATGATTGCTCAGATTTTAAGCCGTTTTTGGACATTTTCTTAGAAGTGGCGTGGAGCACTTTTCACTGCTGATTCCTGTTGGAATAATCAGACGAGTGATTTTTGGCCCTCGCTGGACCGCTGAGGGAACACTTTGAAACACACACAACTCCACGAGCTTTTATTCAAGTAAAATCTTTCTTTCACACAATAAGTGCATCGTCTTCATTTTTTAATTCCATATTGAAGTTAGAGTACCTCTTTTCAAACTGTAATATTATAAGTGCAGACAGTATATCAGGCCTTTTCCAAATATAGGAACTTTTTTTAGTCCCTGTTCTAGGGCTGGGCGATAGGGCAAAAAATTATCATCACGATTTTGTTGGAGCCAGATCACGATTTCGATTTTATCACATTTTGTAGACTGTTTATGGTCCTATTGTCTTTGAGGTAAATACAATTCCTATCAACAGCTAAATCTAGCTGTGAAAATCTGACTAGTGTTGCCAGATTTTCAGAGAAAAACAAGCAACTTCAGCCCTTCAAAAAAAAAGTAAGAATTGATTAATTACAACATTGTGTTTTGCTGCAAAACAAGTGTTACGGATTTTGCCATATCATGTGTTTTTCTTGCATTAATTACGACTTTTATAAAACATGCAAGAAAATCCATTTTGTCAAATAAATTCATATATTTTAATAAATCAAACCTGCTAAGTTGCTATGATTCATTCCTTTTGTGACTTAAAAGAGCAGTCCAAAAGGAAGTCACTATAAAAACTTGGATTTGGCAACTCTGAAACTAATATAGGTTGGAAAATTAGACTGTATTTGAATAGACAGATGCATCAAATTGAGAATGGGACGATGATGACAATTTCATAAAAAAAAAAAAAAAAATAGCTCATGTTTCGATTTCTTATCACAATATTGCCCAACACTACCCTGTCCCCATTTTAGGCGCGTTCACACAGAGCAGGAACTATTGAGTGGAGGCACACTTTTAGGGACAGATGCTAATGGTAAAGATAGTTACAGCCGCTTTAGAAAGTGTTGCTGTGTGAACACAAACATGTGGATAAAGTGGTTCTTCTGACTAAACCGGGACTGGAAGAATGTGTGGATTAGTTCTTGGTGCTTTCATGTGCGAACACACCTGAAGTCTGTGTAATCCCTCAATCGTCCAGGTGTGATCCACAGAAAAAAAAGTCTTAGTCTTAGTTAGTCATGAGTAACTTGAGATGGGACAAAATCGGAAATAGTTTTGAATTGCTCGATACTGTGTTTGATTCGATTCTCATGTGTCCCTCCAATGTGCGGTTAGGAAAGGGTTGATTCTACTGTCATTTCTCAGTCAGAGGAATTAACCAGCAGCTTGTTTTTGTATGATTGCATATTTTATATATCTAATTTACAGATTTTTTTTCTGTGAGGCTTAATAAAATCAAAAACGTATTGGAATTCTAACACATGTATTGAGACAAGAATCAAATTGTGATAAAACAATATTGTCCCATCTCTATCGATCCCCTTTTTTTAAGATTCAAATTTCAGTCATTTTCTTTTTGATGCGAGCAGTGGTGAGTTACTCAAATCACTTCTGTTTGAAAGTTGAGTTAAAACATCTTATCAAAACTTTGCCTGGACAACTACCTTTGAAGACTTTTCCCCTTGGTATGTACAGTCTCTTGTTGTCAAAAACACTTTGGAAAATGACTAGTTTTCACTTGCATAGATTTGTTTTGTTTACTTGCACAGCAAAGATGAAGCAGGTTTGTCAACCTAAATGCTTAGTATCCCAGAAACAGGATTCTGTCTTTGTCCAACAGGTGGCACCATTACCATCAAAATATCTCTTCTAACAAGTCTACCTCGCACTTAGAGCTGCATCAAGTTAATCGATTAATTGCAACTAATCTAATATTGAATAATTGTCAACTGGTCTTTATAGTTTTCCAAACATGCTTGAACTAAAAAAAATGTTTTATGACTCCAATTGGGCAGCAATGACATAAAAAAAAATTGAAATTTGCTGCTTTTACAAAAAAAAAATGTATATGTCAGTTTTACCAGTAAACAAAGAATCTTCATCTTGATTTGAGTAAATGTGACTAAAGTCGAGTGATTCTGACAATTCTACAAATGAAATTTGATATTAGAACTTTATATTTATGTGATTATTATCACATAAATTTTCATTTTATTATTATTAGAAAAACACAACATTTTTATAATTGTTCCATTGACGAATCTTTTTCAAGGCAGTAAAAATCAGTCAATTCCCAACTCATGATCGAACTTAATTTGATGCTTTGTCTGAAACGAAATTTGTAAGAATCTAAAAGTCAAGTGACTTTTAGATTGGACAAGATTAAATCCCCCAACTAATTGATTACCTAAATGTTAGTTGCAGTCTTCTCATACTGTGCAACATTCCTGGCAAAGCCGTAACATCTCCATGGAGACTGCTAGTAGAACCTTTTTCCCCGACAAGAAATAGTTTGATTTGGTTATCCAGGAAGTTGAATTGTTCTTTCTATTATTCAATAGAGCACTTAGTCTGAGAGAATATATTCTCTCTAACTTTGATTTAATATTGTTAATATTCTGAATATATATTTTTTCATACACTTATCAAGTTGACACTTCAACAAAATAATCCTTCAAAAACAATCCAGGTGTGTAATGAAAAACACTGTAAGAAGCAACATGGAATAATATTTGTGACCGGGCTCAAAAGCACACATGGTTAATCATTATACATACTTCTCTTGTCTTTGCAGGGTCATATCTCAGAATGTTTTCTTTCCAAACTAAATAAGGTGTGGCTTTTGCACTGATTTAAGGTTCGAAATAACAGACACACCCAAGGCTTTAGAGAAAATTAAGACTCAATCTGTTTTTGCACTTTTTTTAATATAAACTTTAATAAGGCCATTGCAAAGTCTGTCTTCTGCATTTGACCCTCCTTTTGCTTTAAACAAAATTTCCACCTTGGCACTAGAATCCTGTTTCTCTATGGACACATAATTAAGCAAATAAGATTAAAAAAGTTTATTCAATGCACATCGATAAATAATGAAAATGATTGTTAATAACTATTACACATTAAAAAACAACAATGGAAAAATCTAAATCCCCACTTGAGACGTAAATATATAAAAACGTATTTTCATTTACTCATTACAAAACTACATACAGTATATCAATAGCCACTTATTCCAAAAATTTATCTTCAACAGTAAATGCATTGCTTTCATAGAATAGAGCAACATTCATGTTTCTTTTACTTTGTCATTGCTCTGAATATTTGTGCTTCCCATGTTTAATATTAAGCTAATATACCCAATATTGCACATAATGTTTGTCAGATTACATAAACACTAAACATGAATAGTTTTCAAACAGTAACTGTACATAAGTAGTATTGACCCAGATATTAACAGTAAATGAGTAACGGTACTCCACAGGCCCAAACTATTTTGGTAACTTCAGCATTATGATGGGAAAAATGAAGCACTGTGAACCAGGCCTCACAGCTTCAGACGAAAAAATGCAATAAAATGAAGCCTCAAAAATACTGCCAACTACTGGAGATTTAAATGTACCCAAAGAAATGCTGTTTATTTCAAGTCTCTGTAACTAAACATTTTAGTTTGTCCATCACTTCTTTCTTAGTTGATGCTTTCCTTAATACCAATAACTCAAGTTTGTTTCAGAAGAGGCACAGGCAGTGAGGATGTCTCTTCATTGTAGAAAAGTTCAAACATTGTCTGTTTACATTTCAGGCTCAAAGCTGTAGCTGTAGCGCCTGTACACGCAGCCTCCTCGGCTCGTGTAAATCACATCCACATCGTCCTCGTTGTCGGGTCTGGGACGCCGTGAGGCATGTTCACCGTGGAGCTGCCGCTCAGTTTCTCATAACTCTGCTTCCAGCACAGCGTCCTCCTGGAGCGAGCTCTGTACAGGACCACAGCTCCACAGACCAGGCCCAGGGCGAGCAGCAGGGCGAGGGGCAGAGAGGCTGAGGTGTGCTTCAACACTTTGGAGGCGGAGCTAAGGTCTGTACCTTCGTCTGTGCCAAGGGATCTGTCCTGGTCTGCTCCCAGCTTGGGCACCGGCGCCTCCACACAAAGAGCTGCACACAAAGTCATGTTAAATATAAAGCTTTGTAAAAAACAAAAAACACAAGTAGTGCTCCCCCTACAGCTATCTTGTGTACCGTAATTAAAATGGCCAACTGAATAAACTTAACTTTTCATTTTGCGTAACTTTAAGGTTTAAATAAGGCATCAAAAACAAATCTAAGCACATTTACATAAAAAAAAACAAAGAGCCAGGGGTTCTCAGGACAAAAATTTGAGTAGAGAAGGGGCGAGGGAGCTGTCAAATTTCCTAAGGGAGACAGCTGAGAGAGCCGACAAATGCTTCAAATGCCCAAAATACATATGTAATCATCACCACAACCCTACAGACATTTAACAAGGTAAAAAAAAAGTTGCTTAGTTCTGCTTTAAATTTGATTATTCATTGACTCTACACACAATGATGGTCAGTGAATCTGCCTCTCCGGCTCCACTGACCATCAGTCATTTACGCACAGTCAGTTACATATAACACTTTGTGTTTCCAGTGATCTCCCATCTCCCAAAACTATCCAGCCTAAACACTGCTTGATCTGACCACATCAGGCACTGACAAGAAGTTATGGCCACACATCTATTCAATCTCATACTGTGAAACATTCCAGGTAAAGCAATAGCATCACCAGAAAGACAAATGAGTGGGATCTGGTCCTGCAGATTTACATAGTGTATCTTTGTTTATCTGATCTGCATGTGTGGCCCAAAGTGTGACAGTCTGTATGTAGAAATCTGCAGCCTCTTGTGTGTTGTAGTGTGTTGTGTACCTGTGCGGATGTCGCACACACAGCAGCCGGAGGAGTTGCGGTTGCTTGAACAGCAGGGGGCGCAGCGGCTCTCCACCACATGGAGTCCAGCATTGTCGTTGCAGCTCACACACTGTTGTGGTTTAGGGCCAAAGCAGTGACGGCAGGAGCGGTCACACGGATCACAGCTCTCCTACAATGAACAAACCCAAAAATCTGCATATTCTGCTCAAAACACAGCTGCAGAGGCCCCTCCTTTCACACACATATGTAGTCTACATACCAGAGATAAGAACAGTTTGAGATTGTTATTCACAACTTGTCCCTGTGTCCCCTCTCAATGATGACCGCTCACTGAACATTTGATCTTTACTTCACTACTACTCAAACATGCAACATAACACAGCTAAAACTTTAATTTAGCCTATGCTCCTTAAAAAAATAGATAACATACATGAGGAATTCTTTTGTTGTTTTGTAGTTTAGCACGCCAAAGCTACCTTAAGCTATATTTACAAACTATTTACAAAGTCATTCACAGCCAGATACTGCACGTAATAAAACAAGTTGTAACATAAATCCTACAGTGCTTTTTCTCACCTGTTCTGAAAAGTATGTTCCTTCTTTGCAGCGAGGGAAGCAGACGTTGTCCTTCAGAATACTTCCATAGTCACAGGTGAGACAGGCCTGAGGCGACGCATCTACGATCACAAAAACACAGAGCTCATGGACCACACTACTGACTCACCACTGTCATCCTGGGTCACTCTGTTGTTTAATGTCAGATGTCCTGCCACACACTCTGTCTTCATCCACAAACCTTAAAGCAGTGGTTACCAAACTTTTTTGTCTAGAGATCTCACACACGAAGTACTCCCATGTCGTGTTCTTAGTGGTATTTTTTCTTTACCCTTACATTTTCTTTTAAATCCATTGCATTTTGTTGTTTTATTACATTTCAATTAAAAATAATGTCATTTTAACGTGTAAAATGTGTTGCAATTTTTTTTTTTACTTTACAATACTTTTCAAAGTGAAAAAAACCTAGCCCATCCTTCCGCAGGACAGGTATGTAGGAGAAGGCTTGCGCAAGGCTAGCAAACCTATATGAATGCTTGCAACACCAGTGAAATTATTAAATCAATGCAACGTTTTGGACGGTTTTCAGTTAAATAAACTTCACTGGTGTTGCAAGTACACAGTGTGCGAGAGACTTTTCATTCATAACATTACAATACTTGCAATACTACCATTCTTTTTAATCCTCAATCACCCCATGTACCCGATGGCCTGGTTGGGAAACATTGCTTTAAAGGACGATTTTGTCTTAGTCCACCACCTTGTGTTCTTGTTTTCTTGTTTACGTTATAAAGCAGGGGTCTCAAACAAGTGGCCCGGGGGCCAAATGAGGCCCCTAAAATATTTCATGACCATCTCTTTGATCATTTTGGCCCCAGCTTCATTTGAGTTTGAGACCCCTGTTATAAAGGTTGTATTTGACGAAAGAAAGTCTTGTTTGACTTCTATGTCGGGGCTATTCAACATAAGGCCCAGGGCCAATCAGGCCCTCCAACCATCTTTCAAATATCGGAAAACAAATTCCTTGTTTATTGGTTTAATTTTGATTAGTGCAAGCTTAGACATTGCTTGATCTTGGTTTAATGATTTGATTTTGGCTTAGTCTTTGTTCAGAGCTGGCCTAAGAGAAATGCAGATGTATTTTTGTGGTCCCGGCCGTCAGTATAAATTGTTTAAAAAAAAAAAACCTCCAAAACCAAGACGTCATGCATTCTTACTCTACAGATTTTACCTGTAACACTGAGACAATTAGGAACCAGACCCTTCAGACCCTTAGCCAGCAAAGTTGTTACTTAACAATTGAAAACTCAATTCCAGGGATAGATTAAATTTCCTCTCTTCAGTGAATTATATACTTATATACTTTTTATACTATTTTTTTTTCTTCTAATCAATCAGTTATTTATTTTTACATAATGCCTACCTGAGCACGTCTGGCAGCTGATGTGGCACTGCTTGCAGACATGTTCGTTCTGATAGAAGCGTTGAGGACAGTGCTCCACACACAGGTTAGTTCCTTGTAGCTCCAGCAGAGGAGGAGCACAGATTCGACAGGAATCTGGACCAGGACCGGAGCAAAGGGCGCAGGAGTGATGGCACTTCTCACACCCAGAGCTGTCTTTGTAATACCTGCAAACATATTCAATAGTGATGAGAACTATTTCTGTCGTAATTTGGCTTCTGTTTGATTCATAAAGCAATAAGAAACTTGCTAATAGTTGCACTGTAATAGTCTGCTGTGCAATTACCTCTCAAACTGTTCTCTCTTGTCCTGTTTCAACAAACAACCATTATTCAGCAGCAATAAAACCATCATCCTCTTAATTACTTCCTACTCCTGGTCACAACCACAGACTTTGAAGAATATATGGTATTTCTCAGCTTTTATCCTCCTGCTTTTATCTTCCTGCTCTTGGATGTAGAATTAATGTTTGATATACAGTATAGTTGCTGCCATAATGCCTCCTCAGCCTTCAGAAGCAGTTCTCATATAAAAGCATTGTCTCTGTTTTACCCTTTGGGACAGTGGCTGACGCAGAGGTGCAGGAGGCGCAGGTGTCCCGGGGAACAGGTCAGACAGTCTTTGGCCGAAGCTCCGGTGCAGGAGGAGCAGACAGGGTCACACGGCCGACAGAAGCCCAGCTGTTGTCCGTCTGCGTCCTGTGAGGAACTGTATGTGCCGAGAGGACACGAGTGGACGCATGTACCGTCTGAGAAAAAGAACGATTCAGAAGGTCACATTCTGCTATACAATATTATTTTAGTTTTTTAATACATTGGTCCTGAATGCTTTTTTTTTTTTTTTTTTTTACAGCAATTACATTTTTTTGCTCTCTTTTTTAGTAGAAGACCGTTTTGGATTTTGGCCGTTTTGATCTAACTGTTGAATCTTTGGACAGTACTTCCAGGTTCCAGGCTGCTGGAACATAGGGCGCCACAGTGGGACAGTACATGAAACCGACATTGTATCTTAAGGTAAGAAGTGCAAATTGTTGGTGATGGTCAGACAGGCCGATTGCACAGAATTGCAAGCTTTCATAGCCCAAAAATATTTTCCATGACGTTTCCAAGACATTCCCAAAGAAGATTTAAGGTAATCACTACATCTACTACAATAGCATTTTTTAGATTGTTTTGCAAAGTCTATGGCAGCCCAATGTAACACAGCTAGAAAGGTCCATAGCCACTTTTATGGCTATGGACCTATGACCTCAAATGATGATATTTCCTAGATTCTCATGAATTTAGGCAGTCTGACCAGGTGGACAACATATTCGTGGAATAATCAATGAAAAACAAAATTTTAGTTAAGATACCTCTATGTTTTAGCGATGAAAAGTAACAGTTTGTTCTAGGGCTATAAGTTACAACCAAAATTTGCGTAGGGCATCATCTTTATTGCTTACCTAATATAATAAATAGTTTGTTTTATGGTAGACTAAATCATATTCCAGAAAAACATTGTTTTCCTCATGACATTTGGCTGTTTTTCTCATTTTCCATGTGTTTCTATGACTGGAAAATTGACAAATCATTTTCCAGGTTTTCCAGGATGCATGGGAACCCTGTTGCTTCTGTCAACCAGCAGTATAATACCTCTGGCTACAACAGAGGTGTAGCTGGCATTACAGAATGCTTTAGTGAAATGGTAGCACAGAGTGGTATGCATGTTAATTTGCAGCTTTCACTTGTTAAGCTGCAAAGAATTAAACATATTCCAGGTTTTTTAGATGTCAAAAAAAAGTTCAAGCTACAGACATGAGGACAGTTTGCTACGATTAACTATCTCAATGCTGGATTATGTCACAAGAGAGACAGACACTTGCCGAGGTCAACTGAGAGGAGAGTGTGTGTCACATGATCAAGTACACTAAATGCTGACATACTGTCCAGGTAGTGTGGAGCCGCACAGGTGGAGCAGAGCTGGGGCCCCTCACAGGAGAGACAGCCCCTGTGGCAGCTGGAGCAGGTGAACTGATCATGTTCCAGGTAGGTCCCGAGAGGGCAGTGTGCGTCCCCCGTCACTCCACACTGCAGAGAGTTTGGGTCCAGCACAAGGCCCCTCTCACACTCGGTGCACTGGTGAGGCTCAGGTCCACGGCAGCTGGCACAAGTTGGGTGACACTCTACAAAACAAAAGGAGAAAAGGGCAAAATACGTATTATATTGTCTGTCAAAGTCATTTTCAAGGGTTTGGAGAAAATAGTAAAAATGACGTTCAGAAAAAGTGAATTACAAACAGTACAAAGTATTTTGGCTGTAAAATTGTTTTGTTTGTCAGAGAACAAAGCCAATGATGCAGATGCAGAAGGATCGGGTGGTACCTTGACACTCATTGTCCTCAGTCTGGTAGTATGTTCCAGCAGGACACTCTCTGAAGCAGGTGCCTTTGTAGAGCATGGGGCTGAATGAGGAGCAGGTCTCACACTCGTCTCCCTGGGGCCCGGAGCAGGTGGCACACGTGGGGTGACACTGCCCACAGCGGCCCTCCTCCATGTCCTCGAAGTATCCCGCAGGACAGCTGGCTTTGCACGCTCCATTCAGCATGAGGTAGAGGAAACTGCACTCTGCAACAACGACACCACTTTATAATACGGCCTTGTTAGTTAGAGGTAGTTATGGTGGAACTTAGAGGTACTATCAGTGGTACTTTATGGTAATTATAGTGGTCCGTCATGGTATTTGGAAGCATCAAAAAAAGTGGTCGCTAAAGAGATCATTACTGGTATTTTTAGTGTAAATTATGATAATAGTTGCAACATTTCTCAAAGATAGTTAATGGTACTTTTCTTGTTAATTGAAATTATAACTAATGTGATATATACTGATACATTTATTGACATTTAAGTAGTACTAGGTAGTTGATAGAATTAATTAACAAAACACTAAAATTACCAGTTTAAGCGCTTTAAATTATTAAAGAAGGTACCACCATAAGCACTATTAAGTATAATAAATGTACCAGTATATAAATTACATAAGTTGTCATTACATATGCCAACAGAAGTACTATTACCTATTAACAATCACTGCAAGTACTAGTAACTATCACTAATATTTAAGCTAAGCATTAGCGTAGTAGTCAAGAACGCATTATCAAGACCAAGACCTTTCGAGACCGCATAGTCCCAAGACCAAGACCACTGAGGGCCAAGCAGAGACAAGACCAAGATTGGAGCTTATTGAGACCAATTCAAGACCATTTATGTGCTTTTCTACATTTATTAGTGTCTTGTTGTGCAGAGTTTATAGAAAACTGTGCCAATAAAATGTGCTCTTTTTGTACCGCACTAAGTACCACTACAAGAATCATTATGTTTCTTTTTATTTATCTCTTTTGTCATTATAATTTTATTCTTTTATTATTATCAATAGTGTTACATGTTGCAGATTTCCACCAAAGCAAGTTCCAACGGCAACAAGAATATTTTCTGTTTCTGATGGACCTATTATGACCACATGGCTTATAATTCTCTATAATTAAACCACACACTAACATGTAATTTCTTGGTCACTTTAACTCAAACTCACTGAAACACGTGTGCTGGTCGGAGCAGACGTCACAGTGGGAGGGGCAGCGTTGACATGTCCCGTCCTCAGAAGTGTACATCCTCTCAGAACAGTTCAGTCTGCATGTCTGACTCTCAAAAAGTACCCGTCTGAGCAGGACAGGCACTGTGAGCCGGCCCCATCACATGTGTGACAGGGGGCCTCGCAGGGGTCACACAAGCCCTCCTCCGACTCAAAGAAACCACTAAAACAGACAGGAGACAGGGCACCATTGGGTTGATCAAACAGGAAACAGAGATTTGACAATGACAAACAAATGTACAAAAACATTACATTTTTTGGTTACATGTGCCCGACGCCTATAGACTAAAAAGTAATCTAATAAGTCAACAAGAGAAACAAGATCCTTGGTCACTGCTGGTGAAAACTGTTATCACATGAAATCTCTATGGGATAGTGTCATAGATGCCCTTGATATAGATATTTTTTACAGTTATAAATGGTCTCGAAATGTTATCTATTCATATAGTGCTTTTCTACCTTTCAAGGCACTCAATTAAGGATCCTCTCACCCAGTGTACGCAGACACTGAGGCTGTGTGGGTGAAGTGTGTCTTGTCCTAGGACACAACAACAGTCCACTCTTGTCGTCCCACTGTAGGCATCTGGTGTTCCAGCCTCTGAGGTCTGACAGGATCAGGTTTTGACAAGCAGGTATGACCACTTATAAGAATTGGGTTTTAGGAGGTTTTATAAACTACAACTGTAACCAGATATTCCTGATTCTAAGGGTTAGAATATCTCTTATGCAACATGGATTTGCTCAATATCACAAACTTAATTACTGTATACAACAAGCATCGTACAAGTCGTTCCCAACCTGGGATCATCAAACATTTTTAGGGAGTCTCTGGGGTTCTGTGGTTATTAAGGCTGAGATAGATTGATTGATTAATTGCTTCTATAAAGTGTTGTTTTGTCATTACTATACAGTGTTAGGAGTAACTCATTACAAAAGTAACTAGTTACTGTAATATGCCCCTTTTCAGTAACTAAGTAGTGTAACTCATTACTCATCATTCATAACAATGTTGATAATATATTACTAGTTACAATTTGAGTAACTTCCATATAAATTAATTGCTTTTATATTCTATTGAAAGCAACACCTCAGGACCAAAACACTACTAAATTCACAGTGATGCCCAATTAATCTAAACATGCCTGTTTTTGGAGGTGGGAGGAAACCGGGGAGAACACGCAACCTCCACCCACAGAGATTGTGAGATGATCCAACCTGGGAATCAAACCTACAATCTCCTTGCTGGGAAGCCAAAACTCTAACCTCTGCTACTGTGCACCCCTAAACTAAACTAAAACATCTTTATTGCCTTTTAATGCCGTAGTTTTGCACTATTTTATGTAACTTGTCCTCTACAGTCCTTTGGTCAGCTATGTTGTTCTGAATATATATTTAATATAAATATATTTGATTGATAGTTTGAGACTTACTCTGGGCATTCAGACCAGCACTTCCCTTCATGGAGAAAAGGCGTAAGTCCGTGTTTGGAGCAGCTCACACAGTTGTCGCTGGAGTCAGCACAGAGCTGACAGTTTGGAGCACAGCTCTCACAAACACCCAGGACTGAGTTAGAGAAAGACCCAGAGGGACAGCGCTCTACACACGAGCCGTCCTGATCCAAGAAGAACCCTGACGACAAGACAGTCAAGAATCAAAACACAAATCAAACCAAACACTTTATCAGATGTACCTTTGAAACATGAAGTGCAGTCCTGAGATGCAGGGCCAAAGCAGCTACTGCAGGAAATATCACACACTGAGCAAACTCCGGCTCGCACTGAAAATACAACAGAAAACATGTTAGAAGGGAAATTAAGCTTTTAATAAGAGTATATAAGTAATTTTCTGAGCTGAATTAAAATAGTGGATCTTGCATAAGTCTTCTGGCTCTGCTGAGGCCTTTATTGGAACTAATGTAGCTTTTTCCCTGTGTTATCCAGCAGAGGGAGCTAAATGCTAGACTGAAATGTACATTTATCTGGGTAATATATACTGCTGCATCTTTCCTTTCAATTGTTACATACATACATACATATACATACACAACAGACAGACAGACAGACAAACAGGCATATTTTTGTTAATTTACTTGGATGACTGATGGCCAGTTATACTAGGTTTATTGCCTTATTTCCAAACAGTCCACTCAGTATATCATAAAGGTCCATCTGGATGAACTACAATAGTGAAATTTTGTTATAAACTCAATAAACTACTATTAAAACACGCTTTAGTAGCTGATATAACATGTGCTGACCATCAAAGTAGTGTCCGGAGAGCAGGTGAAGCCCGGACACTGCCCCCCCACAGGAGCGACCCCTCCCTGACACAGCTCACAGTCCGAGGGCCCCGGATCCCGACAGGACAGACAGGAGGAGTGACAGGGCTGACAGCGCCACCCACTGGTGTCACCGAAGGTCTGCTGAGGGCACTGCTTCACACACTTCTCACCTGAAGCAAAAAGAGACATATAGGTTCTGTTCACGTGACAACACTATAATCTAGAATTGATTTGAGCTGGAGATTAAACTTGAATTTTTAAGTGGAAGTGCTGGTTAGCTGTCAGATTACAGATTTGTTGAAACTGTTGAAGCTTTTTAAAGATAATTCAAAACAGAAATGTACAAATCTTGAGCCTTATTATTGTTTGTATGAAATTGGCTCCACAAACTTGCAGTACTTTTGAAAACTTGTCTGTGTCTGCCTGGCTGCTCGATTATGTAAAAAAAATGTTATCACAACAATGAATAGAATGGACAGACACATTGAAAGTACATCTGTTGGAAAAAAAAGTAAGAGTAAATAATAATTTTTAAACTCTATGAGAACAATAATCATAATTAACTTGAATTGTAATTAATTGCGCAGCTCTACTGAACACAGTTGATTTTTTTCTTTATTCCTAGTTGTCTTATTTCCAGTCAAATCACTCAATCTTGGATGAATTAGGATCAGTCTAGACTAAAACTGCAAATAAAAAAAAAAAATACTTCCAAAATTCTGGCATGCAAATGTTCATTAATATGCATTTTCCCTTTAATAAATAAACAAATAAATACAAATTAGTTCTTGAGACATTTTTTTAGATAAATTACCTTCATCTTTTGGGGAGGAATTGTGAAAACCCAAAATATATTCAAACTAGTCGCATCCAGGCTCTAACAGCAAACATCAGCTTACTGCTCTTTATGCTTGCAAAAGAATATTCAAGTAGAAATTAAATTCTGGCTTTCCTTCGTGCAGAGCTCGTTCTCACTTTTAGGCCTAGGGTAAATTAGGCATCAGAGGCTAAAACTACAAAAAAATAGGGTTCAGTTTGATCTGTAGACAGTTTTAGTCAGGTGTTTTAGAGAACATAGTCCGGATCCATATGAGGGGTTAATCTCCTGTTTAAGTCCTTTCTTTTTACAGCAGTCACTCTTCCACTGTAAGTCTACTGTCAACAAATAATTCCATGTTCTTTATTTGTCCTGCCAGAGAAGATATTGATTTTTCTGCCAGTTTTTGATTTATATGGATAGGCCCAGTAATTACCTTATGATAAACCTGCACAATAAATCCAAAAACCCGACAGCTAAACCACCCATTTTCACCTGCTTCAGTTTAATTAAACTAAAAAGATTACAGAATGCTGTGTTGCCATGTAAACGCAACCATCAGGCATTATTAACACATCAATCCAAATCACGGTTACTGAAAAGTCAAACAACTTGTCTGGATTCCCACCGCGTTCCATGGTAACTGTGCGGACCTGACCGGGCCTGCGTCTGACCTGCGTCCACGGTCTCTTGTGGACAATTGTCGGCGAACAATTGTCTAATACTGCTGCTGTTTTCGGAGGTAAACGCGCTGTTCTGTCTCTGCATTTGCATTCGCAGTCGTTTGCATGTTTTCTGTGAGTGACCTGGAGCTGATTTACAAAACAAATGAAGCGCAGTGTCGTCGGTCTATCAGGAAACTACTAATTTATGGAGGGAAGAGATTTAACGCTGTATTTTTTAATTATGAGCTTCAGATTTGACAACAAACATCAGAAAACATCAGAGGAAATGTCAGTCAGCTCAGTGTTTAACCGGTGGTAATATAAAAATACAAAATATTTTTACTTTTGACTATTGGTGACAGGAGAAAACTGGAGGAAACCTACACAAACACAGGGAGAACATGCTTCATAATAGGACTGGGCAATAACGTGATAAAAATCGAATCGTGAGCTCATGATAATCTGCTTTTTTCATAAAATTGTCATACTGTATTGTGATTTCCCACGATCTTTTTTCCAAAGTCTCTTAAAAAAATTTGAAGTTGTGTTTGTTGACTGCACATTTAAGTCACAAAAGAGGTGAATTTAGCCACAAGTTTGATTTACAAAAACATATCCATTATGACTGAAACATGATTCTTAGCATATTTTCATCCTTAAAAGTTGAGGTTAATGTTGGAAAAACTATTAAAATATGACAAAATCACAATATGACGATTTGATCAAAAAAGCAGATTTTATCACAATATTGTCCCGGAATCTGGCCCTCATGAAAATTGTGTTGTTAACCCTGTTCTAGACTATCTAGCACTAACCCTTATTCTGCCTCACCCACTTTCTTGGCCGTGCACTTCTGTTTAGTCTTGTTAAAGGGACTATACCTTATTTTTGCATTCCTAAAAAAAATGTATTCATTTTTAACTTCTTACGTCAGGCTACA
Source organism: Mugilogobius chulae (assembly GCA_038363315.1). Lineage (NCBI taxonomy): Eukaryota > Metazoa > Chordata > Actinopteri > Gobiiformes > Gobiidae > Mugilogobius > Mugilogobius chulae. Next base: position 20,715,940 of record CM076411.1, on the reverse strand, counting down.
TAATTTGCTCACGTAGCTAATGCATTCTCAGCTTCAGAATTGTTCATCATGATGTGTTTTAATGTTTTTTCACAACTGTTAGCAGCGAGGTGAGTCTCCATGCTAACAACACTTAGCCACAATGCTAAAAACAAAAACAGACAAAGCTGGACACAAACGAGACATTATTAGACAGAGACAGGACATTGCATACTAATTTAAACCTGAATAGATACATTAACAAGATATCAATGCTAGGGGAAATTGCTTTTAAGTTATCTTGTTGTAAAAAAAAATTGAGTATAGTCCCTTTAAAGTGGCTAATATGTTTGCCACCTTAACAACAAGTTTTGCGGTGCAATCTCAAAAAAGCAAAGTACGCTGCCAAGACAAGTGAGCGGGGCAGAATAACGTGTATAGTAAACATTTTTGTTGACATTCTATAAATATATACTAGGTAAATAGTCTTGGATGATCAGGTTCAACTTTTGTGAATTTACCTTTAATGTGTATTTTGGATAAAGCATAATGTAAATCTGACTCTTGGCTGTAGTTTGAGGTAACATTGCGTTGTGAGGAATAATAGTATTTGTTACCGTTGAGGAAGTATCCGGGCAGACAGGACAGGCACGTGCTGCTGCTGCTACAGTCAGTGCAGGGGCGGGACAGGGGGCACAGGTCCTCCTCTGAGGTCTGTGAAAGTGCGCTGTGGACAGTGCCTCCGACACTTGTACCTGAAACTATAAACAACGTAAAATAATTTCATTAATTTACTCAGGACAATAGTCTATACCAAAGGTTTGCAACCTTTTATAGCAAAAGAGCCACATTTGCCTAATTCAAACCAAATCAAAATCAGAAAGAGGCACAACCATGTAGTCAAAGAAAAATACAAAATAATATTGATAAAAATGTTGACAGTTAAGTGAACCAACACAATATTTACAAATTAAGTATTGTGTGAATTCACAAAAATGACTTTGTTGGCGAGAATAATCTGTTTCAGTAAGCACTTTTCTGTATGTACCTGTGCATTTTTGAGAGAAAGAAAGAGTGTCAATAATTTAGAAATGATTAAATAACCAATATACATACAATTAAAAAACTGCTAATTTAACTTTTTATAGTCCAGTTCCTCATTCTCAATCAAATCTCAAAGAGCCCTGGCCCCTGGTATGTGCTCTACAGTTTGGGATGCAACAAGCTAATCGATTATTGACAAATTGTTCCCGGGTTCCCAAACATGCATGAACTGGAAAAAACTCCAATAAGGCAGCAATAATCTAGAACATGTGTAAATGTGCTGCTTTTACTAGAAAAAAGGAGAAAATGCTTATTCTTCTGTTTAGCTAAACAATACATTTTTTATAATTGCTCCATTGGCAAATCCTATTTTAAAGGAATAAAACAATGCTTTTAAATAATTGCTATTTTATCCATTTAGTTATGAACTCATGATTCAATTTAAGACCATTTAGCCATTGTTTCATGTTTGATGAAAAAACATTTTTCAGTAATATAGACTACACATTCAAATGCCTCAAGCAGTCTACTTTGTTCAAATCAAAATTTGAAAAAAAAAAAAAAATCGTAGTCAGTAATTCGTCTAAAACAATAAGAATCAAAAATAATCCAACTAACAAAACCAAACAATATAAAACTTCTATCCATTTGTTAATAGTTTTTTTTTTTTTTTTTTCAGCAACTTTGTTGTAATTTTTCATTTTCTGCTTAATTCTTTAAGAATCATTGAAAATGACAAGTGCAAATCACTTGATGGTACTCTAGACAAACTATTACTACAATTTTTTTGCTTTTTTTCTCTAAAAGCACATTATTGGTATCTTTATCAAAAGTGGATTATGAAGAGATTGAAGTGAATATTTTAAAAGAAAATTGAGTTGTGCTGTAATAAAAGAACACCATTAGATCACAGGTAAATGTTTAAAAAGAAAGATGACCACAACAAAACCACAGAAGCAGCTGTTGTCAGATAAGTTTCAGTGCTCTAACATCAAAGTGAAATTAGGTCTTTGTGTCAAAGCCTGGAAAGCATGCACTGCTCCAGTCCACAGCTCCATTGTTCCTGAGAATCCAGCGGACACACCCAGCACAGCACAGAGACGGCACCTCCACAGTCACAGCTCTACAGCTCTACAGCTCTACTCTCACTGATACTAAGTTCTGGCAACTCAAGGTGGATATTTCCCACTTGAAAAAAAAAACGAGGTTATTAGCTAGTATTATTCTCTGTGTCAGTTGGCTTGTTTATGTTCAAAATAGCTAACTTTAGTACCTACTGTATGTTCATTTCCTGTTCATTTCTATGAGGTTTTCACTACAACAATCTAAAATGAATAAATACTCAGACAATCAGACAGTTGCCCCGTTTACATGACGGTTTTAATTCCGAATAAAGATAATTTAATTCTGAATTAAAATTAATTCCGCTTTAAAAGTCCATGTAAACAGTTAATTCCTGATAAAAAGTTTATTCGGATTTAAACTTAATTCCGAATAAAGTGGGTGGTTTATTCCGCTTTTAAATCCGAATAATTTTATCCTTTCTCATGTAACCGTTTTATTCGGAATAAAAACAATTCCGTTCACACTGCGCATGCTCGCACGTTGTCTTTCTGACGGCGATGACGCAATGCAAGATGGCGGCACGGACACGAAACTTTTTTGTTTTGTATTTAAATGCGCTACAGTAGCTACAAATAATGAAAAGAGTGGGTGGGAGAAAACACGAAACACTCACCTTTTCGCAGAGGCAGCGGAAAGTTTTGGACAAGGAGTGTACATCATGTACGCGGAGAGAGACGCTGCGCTGATCCCAAACAAGTGGAAACTGGAACTACTTTTCCTTCGCTCACAGAACATGACGTGGAGCGGATGATGTGATTCTCCAGCTGCTGCTTAAAGACTTTCATCGGAACAACTCCAAAAAAAGTTTGTACCATTGCGTCCGTGGCGTTACAACAATCCCAGGTGAAAAAAAAGCCAAAAGCTGGTGTCCCGTATCTATCGGACGTTTGTTTTTCCGGTAGACGTAATGACGTAATGACGTATGTGCGTTCCCTTTCCTCTCTCTCTCTAACCCAGACGTTAAGCGGAATAAGATAAAGCCGATTTAGCGTGTTTAACATGTAAACCTTTATTCGGAATTATTATTTCCATGTAAACTTGAAGGAAAATATTTTAATTCCGAATGAATTAATTCGGAATAATTAATTCGGAATTAAGAAACATCATGTAAACGTGGCCAGTGAACAGTGAGTTATGGTTAAAAAACATGTTAAAGATGTTACAAATCAGGAGAATACCAAAGACCAAAGAGGGTTTGTTTGTGTCTCAATCAAAGACATTAAATTAATCAATTGAACACAATGGCAGAAGTTGCACTTTTATGGATAAAACGAGCTTAAACAAGCGATTTCAGCAAACAATGAGCAAAACGGACTGATTTATTTCTTATGAAGCTTTATAAAACAAAATTGGCAAAATGCTATTCATTTATAAAATGTAATGTTTTAATTGCAAATTTTATTGTCTGCTTGGACACCAGGAAGAATAGTCTTTACTGCTGTAAAGACTAATGGGATCCAAATAAATAAATAAACTCCATCACCGTGATTTGGACACTTATCCACAGAGAAGTGAAGCTGTATGTACAACTTTTTATGTAATTTTTCTGCTGTTTTCACAGTAACATGTAAAAGACAATGTTTAGTGGTCATAAAAGTCTTAAATGATTCACTTGATCAGAAATCTCCATGTGAAGTTCGCTAGCCATTAGCAATTTATACACAAACTTTGCCCATCTACCAAAACAGTAAAAAGTTTGTAAACTCAACAATAACTTGTAAAAAGGCTCTGAACTTTGCTAAATGTGGTCGGTAGGTTTGTACAGCTGACACTCTGGATCTTTCATAACTTGCATTTTTTGAGGGCTAATGCTAACGGCTATAGGAAAAGAAACAGGAGAACGCTCTCCTGTAGTCATTAAAACCAGACAAATCGTTCGTTTTGACCACTTCTGCCAGCTCAACAGGAGAACGCTCCGTACTAGCTTAAATCTTACCGGACTAGCTCAGATGCTAAGTGTTCGATAGCATCAGAGTCGAACTACTCGTTTACAAAGTATATGTCTATGGTCTAAATGCTATCGGTAACTGGAAATGCTCATAAGTACAGAAGTTAGCTAGTTTGAACATACACAAGCCACCTGACATTCCGTGCACAAACTCTTATTCTGACTGCACTATATTTTATATTCCCCTTATTCCGGCCCGCCCATTCGGTTAACTGCCATCATTACATCTACTTGAGATCAGACAGAGAAGCAAAATAAGAATCAAACAGGGCAGAATAAGGTGAATATTACAGTCACACTGACACTGCAGTAATACTTTCTGCCCCCATCATTTGCAAAAGATAAAAGGTTCCAAATACAAAGACGTTTTGTGGAGCAGTGTTTTTGTTCCACCAAAGCTTTTTGATTCTCGAAGACATATTTAAGTGTTTAATTCTTGTTTGTTAAGAAAAACAGCAAAACATACTGGATGAGATTATTTATTTCCCAATGTACTCATTAAAATCAGACAAATCTTTCAGTTTTGACCACCTCTGCCAGCTCAGACTTCAAAACCTTCCAACTGATTTAAATAATTTGGCAAACACTAAGCCTAAAAAAGCTAAACATTAAGCAAACGTCTCAAACACGCCAACAGCAGATTATTGCTGGAATTTACTTGTAGCAAAAGTTATCATGGCATATGTTGTGGTTAACTACACAAATATGTGCTTTTTTTCATTACAGGTCACAGTTGATCTGATAAGTGGAGTGGGAGTCCAGCTACCAGTTGGATTTACCAGTTGGAGCAGCATTCCAGGGAATTTTTTCAAGTTGCAGGTGAAAAATATCAAAGTTACTATTTGCCTAGACTAACCCAAATGAGGAGAGAATCATTAATGAAACTTTTGACTGCAACCGAGTAATTTCTGCACAAAGTCAGTAAACTGCCTCCCTAATTCTATTACATTCAAATCAATGAAGCCAATTGAACATTCGAGTGTGTTTGTGGATCAGCGGGAGACCACACATCCTGTTGGTTCATTCGCTGCGGGTTTCGTGTTCCTCCTGAAGACAGTAAACGCATCAGGGGTCAGCGGTGTGTTTGAGGACCCTCTGCAAACACTGGTCTGTCCAAAAGCTTTGCTATTGGTTTTTAAATATAAGAGGAGACGGGCAAAAGGAGTGAAACTGAATCATTATTAAGTTATTGATTTTTGCAGAAATGAGAAGATAAATGTCAGCAAATACCAACATCCATCATGTTTTTATGTTTCAATGGGCTTTTTTTATATTGGCTTTCTCCAAAATATGACCACAGAATAGAAGTGCTGTATTGTCTGTTCATTTTATTAAATAGAAATGAATGTTTTGGTTAATCGTGACATCTCTCTTTTGCATTATGTTTTATTCAAGCTCTTTCTCACTATTAACTTTGAATACATTATTTTCTAAATCGATAATTATTGTCTTTTGTTATCAATTATTAATTTAGATCAGGGGTCTAGACCTGATGTATTATAGTCTCCTTTAAAACTAAAGAACGGTAAAAAAGGCTATACAAAGATTAATATAAAATCCAGTATTACTAATTATTTTATATTGTTCTCAATGTGATTAAAAAAGTACACGAAAGGGTCCGACTGTCCTCCTCAGAAAAATATCAGACAAATTGTAGGTAATTTGCTGTATTCCAGTGCATTTTAGAGGATTTATGAACATATAAATACTAAAAACAATGTGCTAAAATCTATATTCGGTTCAAATTGGTATGTGCAGTTTATGGATGGGCCACTACTAATCAAATCAAATCATCTTGGAGCCAGACTAAATCATATCAGGTGCGAGTTTGAGACCCCTGATCTCGATTAAGATAAGAAAAAAACAATTCAAATAAAAGGTTTGACTAAAGGAAAACTTACAGAAAGTAGCCCTCATTGCAACTGTTGCAGACGGCGCGGTTTTCTGTGCACACAAGAAAAAAATGAAAAGATTATTATGTGCACAGTACATTTAACATTGTTATATATAAAGTAACATCTGTATTTTTGTTTTGTAGGCTGCTGAGGCACTGACCTGTGGAGCACGTCTTGCAGCCGGTCTCACAGTCCACACATTCGCCTGTGTCTGGGTCCTGAACTTGACCTGACGCAGAAACATACATGAGCAAATATTAAAGTACTGGACAATTTTTTATGAATTTTAATACTTTAAGCCAGGGGTGCCCAAACTTTTTCCTTGGTGAGCCAAATTTTGCAGATTTTTCCTTGGCGGGCTTCAATGTATGTACATTGCCAAAGGCAAAACATAATTTTGTTTAACATTTACAACATTTGTTTGGAGGAACGAAGATTATATTGTTTTTATTAACATGTTATGAGAGATTACAATTGATTTAGTATCATCTGACTGTTTTTTCCACAAAAATTGAATCAAATACATAATCTTAACAAAACTGAGATACTCTTTAAGGCCATTTAACCCCCTGGCGGGCCGAGTTTGGCCCCTGGAGCCACTGCTTAAGCATTAAAGGGACTATAACTGATTTATGCATCCCTAAAAATTTAAACAAACATGATTTGTTCACTTAGCTAATGCATTCTGAGCTTCAGAATTGTTCATCATGATGTGTTTCAATGTATTTTCACAGCTGTTAGCGGCGAGGTGAGTTGGTATGCTAACAACCGTTAGCTACAATGCTAAAAACAACAAGAGAAAAAGTTGGACACAAACGAGACATTATTAGACATAGACAGGACATCGCGGACTATTTCTACCTGAATAGATACATTAACAAGAGATCTGTGCTACGGAGAAATAGTTTTTAAGTTATTTTGTTGTTAAAAAAATCGAGTATAGTCCGTTAAGACACAAACCTAAGTATCCTTTTACAAACACAGAAGTATCCTTATTGAAATACTCATAAATAAAGTCGTAGATATCCATCCACAAATTTTTTTTTTCCATTTCAAGGACAATTGTGTTACATTTTAGACAAATAACAGACTTTGTTTTTTGATGCACTAAATAAATAATATAAATGGTGCAGCTGACCTTCCACCTCCAGAAAATTACACTTTGTTGTTGATGGACTGACAAACCCTCACAAAGACAGAATTAGACATGAAGTACTGATGCTAACAAACACTGAGCTAACGCCGTGCTAACAAGATGCAGTTGTAGTTGGATTTTCATGCTTTTCATTCTGTGGTGATAAATTCAGACTGGAGAAGCTAACCAACCAGCGCTGCCTCTCCAGAGCTCACCTGCTCCTTCACCACAACACTCCAGTTACATCCAATCATGGCCCAGGCTGCTCCGTTTAAACTCTCAACACAGTGGGAACGTACGCTTTTAGTTTTCTCCCAATCTCCACTTCTGCAATTCATCCTACCCTCTACAGCCACATCTTTTATGCCACCACCAGGCCACAGGAGAAAGACTTCCGGACAGGGCAATACAATACTGGAATATTTTAATAGTTAAAGATGCCTACATAGTTTGTAAGCAAGACCTCTGTCATATTTGGACCACAGCTCTATCTCCTGGAACAATGTTGCTCAAGTGGCCCTTCGGGAAGTTTAATTTGGTCCACGAAGGAGTGAGGAGTTTGTTAAAAGTGTCTTGATTCAAATTAAGCTTATTCTAATAAATCATGTTACTAAATAATTATCATTATCTCTTTGCAAATAAATGTTTAAGTTTGGCCCTCGACTTGGGTCAAATAAAAAATTTGGTCCAAGTAGAAATATATCTCAGCAATGGTTTTTAACCTTTTTGACTCCGAGGCCAGAATATTCATGTAGAAAGTTACCTGGGGCCCAATCTCATATTAAATGTAGTGTGTCTAACTTATTTTGTGGCCCTCAAGGAGGCGACCCAATTTGGGCCCCAGTCCAATGATTAAGAATCACTGGTCTAAAGATCACTGTCGATCAAAATAAAAGTCGCTTTTTAAAGTTCGAGAGCCTATGCGTTTTGACACTTGTATAGGTCTTCTTCAGTGCTTACCAAGAACATTTTGGTCACCAATGAAAAAATAATTTATATTTCTGGCTCACCAGCTTCTTCAGCTGTAAAGCAAGAGCAATTTCTGTAATATTGCTTTCTCATCAAAAAAAAAAGCTAAAGTTTTGACTGTGATATTTTTTGTTCCCCCACTCAGCCTAAAACTGTTAGAATGCCTGATCTATAATTTTACAGAAATCTTCTGGTCCGTAAACCCATGGAGCATTTCTAAGTTCTTGATATACAGTATAAGGTGAGATCACTTTAATTTTTTCCCATGTGTCATTTCTTTTGCAGTCAGTAGATGGAGTCTAATTCAAATCCTGTGTGAGAAAAACATGACTCTTATGTGTGATTTTATTTCTCTTTTTTTAACTGGTCTAGCAAGCATTCTCATGGCTTGTGTGTAAATACCACGTCATGACAAATTGTGTGATATGACGACGCGTCTGCCTTTTTGGCGTGCTTACACGCCCGTTTTTCTGGCATGGTCTGGACACGCGATGTAGTTAAGGACAAACAGGTTTTTTTGGAAGTTAATGGCTGAGTTTAGGTCTGAAGTTGCAAAGTTGGTAATTTAGGTCTGAGGCTTGGAGTTGGTTAAGTTTAGGATTAGGATTGTGTTTCAGAATAATAACATCCACCATAGAAATGAACTGGGACAGAAACACGTGAAATACTCGAGCAGAAAATAGAAAAAACTGCGTTCATATGACACGCTGTTTCACATTGCGTGGTATTGACATGCTTATCTTTGAAAAGGTTTAGTGCAATAAATTCCAAAGTGGAGGTGCTCATTATGTTTGAAAGATTGGAACAACAAAAGAATGCACGATTTGTCCTTTAAACTCTATATTTTCTGTGAATATTTCAGTTGTGTGAGCAGTACCTTTACCACAGCTGGTCATTTGGCAGCGTCCGCTCTGGAGCTTGTAGTTGTCCTGGCACTTGGCGCAGATGCTGGCGTCGGTGCACAGCTCACAGTTTTGGAGGCAGGGCAGGCAGGTGGAGATGCCCCTGTCGGCGTACAGGCTGCGGGGGCAGTGAGTGACACAGTGGCCCAGGTACAGGAAGCGCTCCACACCGTCTTCATCTGAGACAACACACACACACAAGCACAGTTACTTTGTGCTTGCTCATTAGAGACACAGAAACAGCCCACTAAGGTTTTTTGAGCTGTGATGTATATTGCAGAAAAATTGTGCTTGCACTGCTTGTTTCCCATAATCATTCAAGTTTGTGTTTGTGTCCTGCTGCTACTGTATACTGTCATTTTTAAATATTTACTCCCCATTGATGCTTAAACCAAGTGTTTTCTATTAGTGATGCATCGATCTGATACTGGCATCGGATACTGATTTATAACATTTTGCAGTGTCAAGTGTCTGTCCCATGATATCAGTTCAGCCGATATGCTGTTTGTGCCTTTAATAAACTATTTACTGACTGATGTTGATCCAGTCTCATAATGTTTAAAATTGTATTGTTAAGTTGTCATTGACACAGCAAAGACACAGATCCACAGACACACACAGATCTGCTGTTACTGCCACAGTGTTCAGAGTATTTATGGTAATCGTACTTAAAACATATTACAGTTTTCTCTGCATTCTATTTGGACAGATTTACAAATAGATTCAGCTCAAAGTGAAAGCAGAAAGCGGATTTTATCAGACTTGGACAAAACACAGACCAAGACCAAGAAATCCTTCTGGGATTTCTTTCGACGTAGAAGTAAGTCCAAGAAACAGAAGGACAAAGAAGAGGCCACGGAGGAACAGGATGGACTCAAGGTAAGATTTCAAACTGAAGAAATGTCCCAGCAGATTGAGACAAACAGCAGAAGTTTACTTGCTGAAACAAACAGAGAAACTTCTCAGACATCTGTTGAGGACAGAAGTAATGAGATTTTATCAGACGACTCCTCCGTTTTATCGGATTCAGACGACACATCCCTGTGCTGTGAAGATTTAAAAGAGATTTTGTCTTCTTCTGACGAAGAGGAAGACACATACTTAAAGAGACATACAGAGGAACAAGGTGACACAGAGCCTGGTACTTCTGACCAGGTTAGATCTGAGCCAGAAGAATTATCCAAGCAAAGTGATAGAAGAAGTTCACTGATTGTGACAAAAAGTGAAACTTCTCAAAATCCAATAGAAAACATAATAGATAAGGACACATTAGATTCAGACACATCGTCCCTGACCTCAGAGGATTTAGACGAGCTTTGGAACTTTTCCTCTGATGAATCAATATCGTCCGTTTTCTCTTATGAGTAGGCAGAGGAGTTGTCCCTTTGTCCAGAGGATTTAGACGAGTTTTTGTCTTTTTCCTCTGACACATCAGGAGACACATCTTCCATTTATTCAAAAAGACCAGAAGACACGCTGTCCCTTTTCTCTGACAGTTCTTCTGAGGCTGAAGAGGAGAATCTGAGATCTCAAGCACCAAAGTTCAACTGGAGGAAACGTGGAAATCGTTCAAGGCAAAGATCTTCCACAGATTTCCTCTTGCAAAGGGCATGGTGTGGTACTGCATTGTGACTGGAGCACTTGCGTTGACTGTTATAGGAGCCATCGCATGCCTTCTGGTCGCCTTTTGTAGAAAAGGCAACCAGAAGGGTCCAGACAAGTTTGACCTTGTCCAACCTGGACCTGGTCCAAAAGCCACATTTTTGTTCCAGCAACGTTTGAGTCACAAACTAGCACTGAATCAAAACCACGTGCATGTTAGGGAACTCTTGGTGTTGGTCGGAGGTTGAGGCGCCTCTGCTGAGCTGCTCCAGGGCTGCTGCTGTCACTGAGTGGGGTTTACTGTGTGAAGCACTTTAGAGGAAATCTGTGCAATAAAAAAACATTCTAGAGCTAGAACTGTCCGTGCTTAAAATCCCACAACCAAACAAAGCTTGGTATTTCTCTTTCAGCCTGACAGAATCCCTTACTTCTGGTTAACATATATATCTCTTCACCATGATTGTCTTTACTGATTCATAAAAATTACTTGAAGATATTTTAACTTTCTTTTATGATAGTTTGCCAAAAGAAAAACTAAAATTGACTTCTTATTTCACACACAAAAGCAGTTTTGCTCATTTTTAATACAGCACCTCGAGTTGTTTGCCCAAGTTCTATAAAGTCAGCTCAACAATCTCCGCCCTCCCTCTGAGATATGGGGGTAAATCTGTGTCATATCAATATGACACAGATTTACCCCCATACTGAGAAAACTCCCGCCGAACTGCCCAACTTAATCCTGAAAGTGACATTAGTTCATTTTATCAAGTCTCAAGTCATTACAATAGTGACTCAAATCTGACTCAAGTCGATGCCACAACTTTCAAGTCTACACCTCTGAAAACAGAAGAAACATGGAGAAAAACAGATTCTAGTAGACCATTTAATACTGTAAAGCTCATTTTCAGTACACCTATTGCTATTTTTTTTCTGGATCAAATGAAACTTTTGCAGACACAATGAATCTTATCATAGCTTTAAATTCTAGTAGGCCAAGACACGATGAACCTTTGAAAATCTCCACTTATGAATTTGATTGTTCTAGGAAGTACAAACAAATCAAACTGACGTTGTCCCACTATAATCTCATCATCCACCCATGGTAATTTTTCATATAACCCTCTATAGACACACAGGTGAATCGTATGTAGCACAGAGGACACAGTGACAGCGTTTGTGGGAGAAACTCGGTGAAATGCAACAGTGCAGCCCAGGGCCATATTTCCTCTGTCCTTTAGTTAACAAAGACTCCATTGGAAATGATCAGATTACACTGCAAACTCAGAGTTGTTTCGGATCCACACACTGCTGCTTTTATGAGGCAAACCCAAGTCCTTTTAACCAAGACTAAATGTTCAACCTGTAGATCACTCATAAGCTTTGAATTGTCAAGTTAAACATTAGCCTTTAATCTAGTTTCAAGCTATAGCACTCAACTTTTCTGATAATTTGTAAATGTTTCTCTTACAAAAAGTAAATTATAGGCAAAACTTTGTGAAAACATCAGGCGTCACACTGTCTTAACCTAATTATTAAACATTTTATCTTAAAAACTTTAGGAATAAGATTTGTTTGTCGTTCTTTGAGTTGAAAACTGTGCAGAGAGTACGTGGTACTGGGCAAACATGCATGTCAATTAAAAATAATGATGTTCTACTGTATGTTGGGGGTATGCAAAGACGTATTAGCTATACTTGGAATGAGTTCAGGCTTAAAAAGACGATTCAATACTGTATATTAGGAATGTTTTTTTAATCAGTTTGAAGAAATGCATGAATAATACACTGCAAAAACTGTATTTCAAGACAAGTTAAAGTTACTTGATAAGATTTGAACCCTGAAGCTCTTTTATTGTTTCAAAACGATTTATTCCTTCTTATTTGAAGAAAACTGTTCTTGCCCAATAGGCAAATTTGTGTAGACTATTTTAGGCCAAATTCGCTTTTAACCAGTAAAAATATTCTGCTTTTAAATCTTATCCAGTCAAAGCAGCTCAAATATTGATTAAAATTCTGATTCCAAGTTATTTCAGGCAAGTCTAGATTTTTAGATTTTGCAGTGTAACCAATAAAGCAAGAAAATCTAATAGTAATAACTGACATTATACCACTAGGGAGCAAATTTAATACTTAAAACTGCAAGGCAGGGCTGGACTGGCCATCGGGAGCACCGGGAGTTTTCCCGGTGGGCCGATGCAGTTTTGGGCCGCGGTCCGGTCTGAATAACGTAATACACATCATTTGTTACAAGTAAACAGCTGCCCAGCAGCCCAGCGCAGGGAGCGCACCGGCCCCGCCCGCGGCCCCCGCTCATTCACGGCAGATAGTGATGTGTTGTGGTGCCGGTGTCGGTACATTTTCGCTTTTGCGTCTCTCTGTTGTGTTTGTGTGCAGCGCTCCGGGCTTTGAGCGCAAGACCGCACCAGACACACACAGAGAACGGCCCCGACACCGCGCGCTCTCGACAGAGCCGCGCCAACAGGCCGCGTGTAGAGGACACTCAGCCCTCAGCGAGAAGGATGAAACAGGTCGCGTGTCCACGGTATAACGTCTAATCTGCCGCAAAATTTTACAAACGGTGGCTCTGATCACTTGTGAAATAAGCACAGCTCAGCTTTGGAACGAGTGCAGCCTTTTCAATTCAGCCTGTGGAGCTGACTACACTGTAAAACTAACACTGCAAAAATATGAATTCATAAATAATTTAAACTTAGTTGGCTAGTAGTTATTTGCTTTGTGTAATTGCACAAAATAAAGTTAATATTTGTTGAAGGTTGATTTTTATTGCCTTTTTCTTTTGTTAATGTTAAAAGGAATACTATTTTAGGTATATTTATGCAGTTTTTAAAGATTTTTGTAGATAATAGTCTGATTTTTAGTGTTCACAAATCTCAATTTTGTTATTGACATTGCATGTATATATATATATATATATATATATATATATATATATTATATATATATATATATATATATATATATATATATATATATATATATAATATATGCGTGGCCGGTCTGAGGCAAAAATTCCAGGGCCGAATTTTATTCCCAGTCCAGCCTGCTGCAAGGTAAGGTGTATTGAAATCAGATCAAGTTTAGGAAGAGGTAGCCTACTTGGGACCAAAAAGTGTTTGTAAGAGCAAGGGATGAGTTAGTTTAATGACCAAATGTACCACGTTAGCAAACAGAAGACCTAGATTCAGCTCAGCATTGTAACATTTTAACACAGCCTACAGAACAGTCAGAATCAAAAGTTTCTGTTATCAGAACTTACCCACTCCACAGGCGGAGCAGTGGAAGAGCTCGTGTCCGGTGCACTCGGAGCAGGTCGGGTGGCACAGGACGCACTGGCGGTCTCTGAACAGAAACTGCCCGCTCGGACACGAAGGCGAAGATTTACCGAAAACAACAACAACAACAAATCCGACCAGGGACAGGACCGTGCGCGTGAGGAGGGGGAACATGGCTGTGACTGACGAAGACGCGCGGTGTGACAGGTGGACTCCGCAGGGGCGAGTGCAGACAGTCCGCCGAGGCAGGTGCTCTCTCTCTCTCTCTCTCTCTCTCTCTCTCTCTCTCTCTCTCTCTCTCTCTCTCTCTCTCTCTCCTCTCACACAGGTGCACTCTCTCCGGTGTGGGCAGGCCAGGTCTCGGACACAACCAGGGGCGTAGCGACAAATTCTGGGCCCCGGCACAAACTTTGTTGGTGGACCCCTAATACATAATCTCGTGTTTTAATTATTTAGTCCACTCTCATAATTTTTCTTTTCATTTGGGCTTTATAGAGGTTATGCACTGACATCATTTTATCCAAAAATGCTTAGCAACATTTAGAATGAGTGGAATTTCTTCAATGTATTTTCAACGGCTTGTCTGCTAACAGCAGTTGATGATTTAGGACATTTTAACTGCAACAAACTGACTTAAAAACATCTTTTTTAATTAGTTAAGAATGTTTAAATAAATTATAACCTAACTGATAAAATAGGCTGGTCTACTACAATAGATAGGCCTATATGTAGCCTATTTGCTTATTCTGACCATAGGGGTTAGCTTAAAGGAGAAAGGAAAGGAGGAGAACTAATAAGCTTCGCCTCGTCATTGTAAAATTTTTAATTAATTGGCAACAGTTGTTGTAAATTGGTCACACGACATTTTTGAACAATACATGTTTTAACTAAGATCTGATTGTTTGACTAATCGCAAGTAAAAACAGACAAGTGGGTGGGGATAGGTGGTAGGTGAAGACAGGTATTTTCTGACCACTGGAGCTGCAGCGAAAAATGTATGAATCAAGCCAATATCTAATACAACTTTGAGTAAGCTAATGATGAGAGAACACTGCTGTAACATGGCTTAAAACTAAGAAATAAAATAAAATTGGGAATTACAAGGACTCCTACAAAAATAATACAGTAAATAAAATAAATGAATAATTAAACTGCAAAACAATGCAAAGCTGTAAACTCAAAAGCGTGAGTGAGCTGTTTTTAATTTTTACGTACAGCGTCCTCTGGCGGCTTTTTGTCCCCGGTGCGTGTGGTGCGCGCGTGCATGACGTCAGACGGCGGCGGAGGAGGAGGCGGGGATAGGTTCTGCTGCAGCGGAGAGAGAAATCTGACATGGGGCAGAGCAGCGCCAGACAGACAGCAGTAGCAGCAGCAGCCCGAGAGAGGAATTAACCTGCCCCACAGTCTGAAGCTTCACCTCGTAATGACGACGATGATGATGTTGATGAAGATGTGGAAATGAGCGGACACGGGACCGGGAGGACTGGACGGCTCTTCTCTCCGTGCGCACCGACGCTGCCCCGGATGAGAGAGACACAATAGACCGCTCTGCAGACAGGTGCACCTGCCTTTATGCAAGTACGTGCCTCCTCGATGCATTCATACACACACATACTTTTCATTTCAGCGCACAAGTCTGACCAAAAAACGTCCTTAAAATCACGTCGTCGGCGCGCGTCAGTCTGTCCCGGGCTGTGGACGTACATGGATGGAGCTTTTAGATACATGTATGCTTAGTCACAGAGCCACATTAGCCGGACAGCACATCACACAGCCACTCAAAATAAAATCTCTCCCGAATGACCCGCTTCAGACTTACAAACGTCAAGTCTTTCTTTGTGCTCAGCCGAAACAGGCCGTAAGCATCATCACCTTGTGTAGAAGAGGAGCATGTAACTGGGATTGATCCGCAGGCACCAGTGTCGTTTTGTGTCAAATTAATATCGTGAAACTAGCACAGCCTGCTCTAATTCTGCTTCATACATTTGTGTTGGAGCTGGCCTCGTTTAGCTACACTTAAAACCACTGGACAAGGCCTAAACTCATCACTGTCTGTCCCACACTATGGACCTGTGCGTTAAAGGGCCTGTGTTACACTCATTTTAATCTGTTTTAATCTTGTTTAGGCATCAGAAAACACGAATCTTGTTGTTTTTGTTCCACTCACGCTTATTAAAGACACAAATACTGTATTTTCAGGCTGAGTTCTTTTATCAGGCTAAAAACTGTTCTTCTTTGTGATTTTATTAAGTAGTAATAATAAGTGTTTTCAAACTACACCTTCATTAGACTCATAAAACTTTAAAGCTACAGTTGTTGTTTTAGCCTCACTGAAACACTGTCACTTCTCAAAGTAGTGTAAAATATTGAGAGATTTTGTGGAGATATAAGTAGACAAAATATAAACTAAAATGTTCTGAAAAGGCGGCGTCTTTAAGGAAACGAAATCCACATTTGTGAGTTTGTTGCCATGTTATGACGGTGTTCTCTCTTCTTTAGTTTATTCAAAGTTGTATTTGGATTATTCATGCATGTTTGAGTAATCTTGTTGGCCTTTTTTGGGACACAGCAGTAAGTGCTCTGGCTTGGGGCTGAAGTCCTTGGTCGACTAAAATCCTGTCCCATCAACCAATTATTCGATTAAAAGGGGGTGTGGCCAGTGCTCTGAAGCTAAAAATCTTTGGATCTGTCTTATGTATTTGACCCAAACTTAGCTCAAAAAGACTTAAATTGTTTTGGAGTTCATGCAAATCAATAAAATAAATACTGTGACTGTTTGTTTATATCATGTAATGCAGATTAGACCAATGATTTGTTCCCTTCAGCTAATTAAGTAGTCTTCTATCTATCTATCTATCTACTATCTATTATTATCATTATTATCTATCTATCTATCTATCTATATCTATCTATCTATCTATCTATCTATCATGATATGAGAATGTTTTGACTATATTTTATGATGATTTACCAATAGAGTGCATAAATTCAGTTCTTATTCCAAGTACTGAAGCATTTCATCTTAGAAAAAATTGCCTTTTTCATATTTTAAGTAGAACAAGGTATTTTATTCTTGTTCCATTGGCAGTCTTATTCTAAGCCAGTCAAAATTGACTAAAAGTTTGTTAAATAATACTTATTTCAGGCACAGTCACTTGTTATAAATAAATCCTTCTCTTTTAAATAATTAGTCGACTAACAAAAATCTTCGTCGACTCAGATTCCGTCGACCGATCAATCGACTAAACAACTAAAGGATCACAGCACTATTGGCCTCATAGTAAAATGGTCCTGCGATCGACTCCTGGACAACCAAGGCCTTTCTATGTAGAGTTTGCAAGTTCTTCCCGTGTTCGCGCAGGTTTCTTCCTTCATTCCCTCCACCAGGACTCCCCTGCAAAAGAAATTCTGAATCTTAGTGGGACTAACTTGGTTAAATAAAGATCAGTTAACATTAAAAGTGCTCAGAAAGTCCCTGTTTTCACCTACTATCTATCTACAATAACGCAACAAATTAAAATTTTGAGAAAAACATGTAGGGTTCAAAACTGATACACTTTTTCTGTGCTTACAATGAAGAGGTGAGGCTTATCAGTTCTGTATTTGTACAAGAAGTCAATGAACCCATTTCTATTTTTAACCAGAGGTGTCCAGAAGTTTTTCATAAAGGGCCACATTTTGAAATATATGGAGGAAAGGGTCACATAGTAGGTTGAATCATTAAAAAAATAGTATTTGACCACATTTTATGAACCAATACACTTTTGGTATGACATTCCTAATAAATTTAAGCTTTATATAACATTAAAATGACTGTTATTTGGATAATGATGGCAGAATTGTTCAAATCTGACTCAGACAATTTAACAAGAAGTCTGAAGGAAAACAAAAAGTGATCGAAATTCCACATTTGACTCTAGTTTGAACATGCCCATTCTCAATTTTGTGTTCTACAATGAACAAAACATAAATTACTGAATCTACGTAGGTCATAGTTAATTTCTAAATATACGGGAAAAGCACAACTGTATCATACATAAACTCATAAATTGTAAAGTAAAACAGTCTGATTACGACTAAAAAGAGCACTTGCATGGTAATGACAGAAGTATGCATATATCAAATTTTAGATAATACTGTTTTGAAGATATGCATATATTGAATAACAAGTATATCGCTAATAGTAAAAAAATACTAGAAAACGAGCTGTTTAACAATGCAAATGAACAAAGTTACATTGTGAACTTTCAAATAGGGGTAGAAATGTGGTATTTTTTGTCAATTATTCACTCGTTTAGGTCTTTATTGACTAAAATTTGTATTAGTCTGACTTTTTATACATGACAATCTTGCTTAGCTGCATTTTTTTCTTCACAAATAGAAACAAAAAACTCAGATGATGAAACATGTGTCTTAAAGGTGGAGTAGCTCATTTTCAGCAGACACGATTTTTTAGGTTTTAAATCTGACTACTTCAACTCATAAATACTTTGACCCATGGTTAATATCGACATATGTTCATTTTTGGTTGCAACTATGACGTAAAAACGTATTATTATAAAAACAAAGTGAAATTGGAGAGGACCACCCAAGCTCAGCCAATCAGAGCGCAGCATTCGGCTCCTGATTAGAACTAAAATTCTTTATTATTCACTTCAGACATTACTCATGGTCTTGTTTTTTCACAAAGTGCTGCATTAACCATGTACGTTTTAGTGGAAAACACAAAGTTTACTAAATTGCAAGAAGAAATGTTTGTTACCCCAACTTTAAGTTATTAGTTTGATAATTGCACTTCAAATAATATATTTAAAGACATTTTTGAGCATTTTCCTTTTGGTTTGACATAATTTCGTTAGAATATTGTAATCAAAAATGACAAAAAATGATCAGGATATCTACTTTCGTCAAAATAGATCCACCCTAATTGTAGTACAGTGCTAATAACCATTATTAGTCCAATGCCTGTGAACACATAAATTACAATAAAATTTGTCGTTAATAACAACATTCTAACATATTCAACATTTCACAGGAGTCAGTTTGTTTTAACATGGGATCTTTAAGTTGTCTAAAGACCAACTTTTGTTTGTATTATCATGTTTATTGTTTATTATAGTTAAATCTCATTTCTAGCTCGTCGTCACATGTTATATACAAGTCATGCTCTATAAAAACATCTGACTGTAAGCCCACACAAGAATCCAGTTTTCTCTCAACAAAAGCCCGTTGTCTGTCTATTTACAGCCGCTGGCATCGCGCTCGTTGTGCTGCAGAGTAAAGAAGATGTTATATTGTGATTTTGTGTAATGAATATGGCATTACAATAGATGTGAAACCTGAGAGCGGCAGGCCTGGGAGATACAGTTATTGATGAGTTAGCGATGGACACTTACACACTGTAGAGATGATCACAGGAAGAACAAATGTGCTGTCAGTCCGACAATCTATCTCTTCGTGAGGCTACTCTCCTGCATTCGCTCAGGCCCCTGTGGGTTTCAGAGATAAATTGTCTTTTTATTGCATGGTTATGGAAATAAGTGGCTAGATGGTTGCAAATGAGAAAGTATGTTAGACTTGGGACGTGCAGCAAAGGAATTATGTTAAAAAGGGATTGTCAAAAGTGCATTAAAATCAGATATAAGTCAATATTTTAACTGCTATCACTGAAGATAGTACCTTTAATTGAATATCTGGCGAGATGTGATAATTTGATAGCCAAAACTTGCTTTGATTAAATGTTGAAAAAAATGGTATGGAGCCTAAATTATGATTAGAGCACAAATACAAGTCAGATTTGTTTGCTATATATAGGGTCGACTAAGAAGTTATTGGTGCTTTCACGTTACCAGCATTGTTTAAGGGAACCGGATGTAAGATTTTGGATGTCGGATTTCATAAACATACTTATACTGTATGTGTCACAGAACAAGGTCGACATGTCCAAATATACTATTATTTTTTACTGAAGTCAGTGTAAATCAGATTTATTCTTCATTCAAAAAGCAATGGACATGATTTTATTTGTTGATGTTTACATTTAGTGTTGTTTGCGCTCTCATTTGGGTTGCCAGGTTGTTTCTTAGAGCCATGAATCAAGAACATGTTTAAGTTTGAACTGATGTTGCACCAGACCAACACACTGTCTGTGATAGGCTCATGCACTTGTTTCCACACAGTTCTCATTAGGCTCCACCCACAAGGTATTAAAATGCCATTCTTGGAAAAAACATGACAAAGTGTAATGTGTCTGAGAAAGTGACTTTCTGGTTATTACCCATGATTCATAGAAACCTTGTTCCGATTGGTCAGCAGCTTCTTATCTTTAATGTTTGGACATTTCACAATCTGCAATACGAGCTAATCTGTGATTGTAATGCCTTTATTAAGACACTAGTTGTGCATCTTAGATACGGTTCCTTTAAGGGGGACATATGCAAGATACACTATTATACACTTTTAACCTGGTTATAACTGTGTTTACCAACACTATTTGGATTGATTCATGCATGTTTGTGTATCCTGTTCTGTTCTGCATCTGGGGTCTAAGTTCTGCCTGTTTTCAACTACCATCTATTTTCTCTCACATCACAAATTGGATTATATTTATCAGAAATTTAAACTCTGGAGTTAATGGTGTTATTACGAGGCTTCGTGACCACTACTTTGATTCAAAATAAAATACAGCACTGTGAATATGTTACAGTTCATTTGACTCTTTGCAATGGTGGCTATTCTAGCGTTGTTCAAAATTTTCCTGCAGAAGTTTGGTAAGATTAGGGTTAGGCTTAGGTTAAGTTAATTTGGTTAAATTTAGGGAAAAGACGCAGAAAATGCACATACCTCCATTAAAAAGGGCTACATAGTTTCCTCTATTAATGGGAAGCACTGACGCCTCCCGTACACAGACTGCGAGGCGAGTTCGGTCCAAGTCGTGTCCGAGTTTCCTGCGACGTGCCTTGTACACCAGCTCCAGTCCAGTCCACTGCGGTCCATTATTGCCCAAAGCCACGCAGCGTGGATTACCGCGAGAATGCTCTTATTATGAATTGAAAGCCGCATCCGATCGCTGCAACCTCCGACAAAAATAGACTTCTTATGGATTCTTTCCGCACACTCGCGCGACTCTCGGACATGCACTTGCACTGCACCGGGGTCTGTGTACAAGGGCGCATTGGTTTTAAGCACTTTCTAAGTCTTGCGAGAGTCGTGCGAGTCACGCCTCGCACCGAACTCGGACCCAGTGTACGGCAGGGTGATAGTTGTATATTACAAATAATTATACAATATTATACCATGGTCAGTGAGAATTCAAATGTTAACTGGCGTGCATTATAATCGTATATACGCACACGTAGTTCGGCAGGTTAAATCACCTACATATCAGTGCGCTGAATACGTCTCCACGGCAACGCGCAACATCTGAGCAAAACCAATGAACTTTGACAGGCAGGATGGAAGAGCAAGAGTCGCTGTAGCGCTGTCGCTGTCTGACTCTTTCATATAAAACTTTGCTTTCAGCAGGATTATGTTGAGGCTTTTATTGTGCAGTACACACAGGAAGTGATACTTTTGGTGACGGTGACTTGACCGTCTTGACACAAGTTAGCTAGCGCGGAACTTTCTAGTTTTTGATAGACTCAAGTATTGGATATTTTAAGCAACATGAGAGGACGGACATCGCATTTTGTGAGCGTGGACTGGGATTTTAGCACAGAGACACAAAATGGAATACATCGCCTGCACAGGCGGCTTTGAAAACTAAGAGACGCTACTTCTCGAACCACTCCTCATCCTGAGGTAAATAACACATGTGATTGAGAGAGGGAGAGAGAAAGACTCCGCGTCGTGCATTATATCTGTGTAATGCACGGTCCTCGTTGTTAATCCTTACATAGCATGATGTTTGAAGAAACAAAGCGTGAACCTGTGCAGACCAGACTTAAGTCCTTTAAAGGGACTGTACCTGATTTTTGCATTCTTAAAATGTAAACAAACAAACAAAATAATTAATTTTAACTTCTTAATTCAGTCTACATGATTTGCTCATTAGCTAATGCATTCTGAGCTTCAGAATTGTTCATCATGATGAGTTTTTATGTTTTTTCACAGCTGTTATTGGCTAGGTGAGTCTGTATGCTAACAACAGTTAGCCACAATGCTAAAAACAAAAACAGACAAAGTTGGAAACAAACAAGACATGTTTAGACATCAACAGGACTTTGTGGAGTAATTTCCACCTGAATAGATACATTTACAAAATATCAGCGGTAGAGGGAAATTGTCTTTAAGTTAATTTGTTGTATAAAAACAGTCCCTTTAAATATGGACACTAAATATGACTGTTTACTGTTCAAATGTTCATAAAAATACAAATTCTGAGCCTCACAACAGTGGCTTTGTTTTAATGTATTTAATGAATTTGTGTTGTAAGAAAATGGTAGCTGCAAAATCGTATCTGTTGTTATTTGCAAATGAAACAATTGCAGCTTCGCACCATTCAGATTGTACTTTTGATCAAATTGCAATCCACACAGTGCATTGTCACCCCAATAAAAAAGAACAGAAATAAATGCTGTCTTTTGTTAACATCAACCTCATGAGTTATATAATCACAAACAAACTGAATAATGGATGCATGTAAAAGCTTGGAGGATCTTGTAAAGCACATTTTACTGTAACATCTGTCTCTTCTGCTTGACTCGGGCATAAAAGTTATGCTCCTGCCTCCACATGAGAGTAATGTTAATGTTTTATACAGCAGTTCAGAAAGTAGAATGAGAGCGTGGACACCTCTTTTTCCAATGTAGCTGTGTGAATGTAATGATTTTGGACTGAAAAACAATGGAACAATTAGGCTAGCTTATGAGTTTCAGCAGTGAGTCATTAGGAGTTATCATTTCCTCATTTAGAACATATGAAACTAACATTTGTCTGCAATGTTTTCTTTTGTGAATAGGTTTTTAACATGAGTCTTGTGAGTGCAGTTTGGGTCAGATCATTGATTATTTTAAAAAGTTGAGGCTCTTTTACTCAATCAACTAATTTATTTAAGGACATGTTTGAATATTACAATCAAAATATGCCATATAATTCATTTTTTGTTAAAGGTAGGCCTACTATACCCAATGTTTGCTTCTTTAAAAATGTAAACAAATATAAATTATTCATTTTAAACTTTCTACACAAGTCTACATGTTTTACCCACTTTAACTTATGCATTCTGAGCCTCTGAATTGTTCACCAAGATGTGTTTTTAGCTTTTTTCAAAGCCTTTAGGAACGAGTGTCATTGCCCACAACTACACCTACATGCGCTAGGCTGCAATTACATCATCAATTAAGCCATATTTGTAAGTGTACAAGTTATATTATTTATTTATTTTGATATTTATGAATGTATCTCACAAAGGTTTGTCAATAGAAATCCTAAAACGCCACACTTCGCTATTTATCGCCATTTTAAGCAACTGTTAGCAGCCGGAACTAGCTTAATTTGGCATTTAGCGCTGTGAAATAGTAATAATCTCATTTTACAATCATTTGTCTGTTGAAATTTGTAAAGAGGGTATTGTGTTTAACAGTTTAGTTTTGTCTGTGTTTAAAATAAAATTTCAAACTGAATAAAACCATGTAAGAGAAGCTAAACGTACTTGTCACGTCCTTTTTCGTACCAGAAGACTCGATTCGTCCGGAAGTTCACTTTTTTTTCTAAATAAAACGGAAAAGAAGGGCTGTTTTTTTTTTTTTTTTTGTAAACCCATATACTATCGTCATCCACAAGCCCTATATTCATTACCCACAGCCGTTATTTGCCTTTTAGCAGTTTATCTAGTGTAATACAAGAGTGAAAAAACTATTATTTTTGGCAATTTCTTAAACAACACTTTTCATTATTTGTTCATAAACAGTTAAATAATTGACGAATAAAGACTAGTTAGATTAAAAACAAGCTTTTTACATTATTATTTTCAATATGTGCATGTTCTAATCACACTTCCAGACGAATCAGGTCTACCGGTACGAAAAGGGACGCGACAGTACTAACTGTTCTTCCGATGCCTGTATGCTAACGGCAGTTAGCCACAATGCTAACAACAACAACAGAGAAACTTGGTGGATTTTGGTGATTAAACATGACATGATTAGATGGAGACAAGACATTTGCAGACTAATTTCCACCTGAAAAAAAAACATTAACATGGGGGAAATTGATTTTAAGTTATTTTATTGTAAAAATCAAGTGTGGAAAAGTAAACAAAACTATTGTGGAACAACTTGAAAAATTGCAGGGTCAATACTTTATAATAAAATATTATTATTACAGTAAATTAATCTGTCACTCTGTTGTGTAAAAATATACTTTAATAAACACTATTTTCCATTTGTTTAACATTAGACCAAACTAACATTCTACTGTCACAATCCCGAGTCTTTTATGTAGGACATTTGCTGCTCTCATCCAGGTGGCTTTCCCTTTCCTCCTTATCAAGCCCGGTTTTCTGCTTCTCACTTTGTATAATACTGTAGAGAGGATAAGTGCGTGACCTGAAACTCCAGTGTGTGTGTGTGTTCAGTCTGTGGAGCTGCTGCTGCTGGCTCAGCCTTTGGGACAGCTCTGGGAGGACTCAGGACACCCTCCGCGGAAACACCAGCTGCTCCACTGTACTGCTCCGAGTCTCACGGGAATCACATAATGAATCTGCACAGGACAGGCCTTCCCTCTGTCCCACAAACCACTTTTCTGTTCATAAACCCCCAAAACAACATCATTTACCTTGTTTCACACACACACAGCTGCTCTGCCCAAAATGTACTGAAGTAGTTTCCTCCAGAGACTCCTCTTGTGTTACATCTGTGAGAATCAACACCTACAGTCTCTTTTACATGAACAAAACCACAAATGAACAAATACAGAAATGACTGGGTAAACTTTCCTTGGCCTACGAAGCAAAAATCATTCCAAAACGTCTTTTCAGTTCAACGCCAATGCCTTCTTTTGTTTAACAGTTGGGCTTATCCAATGATGCCCAGTGTCTAACTTTACTAGACATTTGAAAAGAGGATGTTATATTTGTGGCACTGAATAAATATTAAGAAAAAATATGTCTTTATTTTGATCTAGCTTTCATGGCCATCCGCTTCAACTAAATATTCATATACGTATATTGCTAAGAACAAACTGTGCCCCCAAATCTTTTTTTACTACGGTACTTTTTTTTTTTTACTTAGTTTTAAGCCATATTTCATTAACATTTTTTCATTATTAAGGCCCGCATTTACAAATCGTTTGTTTCAATATCTCTCTTACAAGTTCCTGGTAAGAGACAAAAAATATGTGCAGTTGTAGCAAGAGAAATATGGGTTAGGGTTAGGGTTAGAGGCACAAGCAATATCATTCCATAGTCATCATTAACAAAATCTTCTTCCAGACCCATTTTTAAAGAGTAAAAACAAGTTGAACATCAAGGGAGTTTCACTTCTTACTTCTTAGAAAACATACAAGATAGACAACATAGACAATAGGTGTTTTCGCACATGAAAACCAAGAACCAAGTCCCCACATTCCCTTAGCCCCTGTTTAGTCAGAGGAACTACCCTGTCCCCATGTTTGCGTTCACACAACAACAGTTTGTGAAAATATTAAATAGCTTTATTATTATCATCTGTATTGTCTGGAACATTTAAAAAGGTCGACAAGTAGGAATACAAAAGTTGTTGTTTTTTTGTTTTTTTTACCTTACACTTAACAATGATGTACAAAAGCTAAAAAAAAAACACTGAAATTAAAAATTGTTCATTGTTCATTGCTATTGAGCTACAGATTTTAGGTAAATTTTCTCAAGGATAAGGAAAGTGTATCTAAATGTCAGAATATATAAAACATGTTTCCAAACAAAGTTAGTATTGTAAATGTGTTTGTGTCACAAAAAGTTTCTGGTCAATATTGTTATTGTTTATTTATGTTTTGTGTTGCAGGGTTTGTTTGGTGCCCAGAGTGGTCCCGTCTGCTGAAGCCATGGACTAGTCCTGCCCTGGTCCAGACGCTGCTGTGGGCTTCAGATGGCCTCACAACAACTTTCACCTTATAAACAGAAAGTAAGTCTGAGGAAGTTACAGAATTATTTTACATAAATGTATTTAAAGTATAGCATTTATTTGAATTTGGGGCTTAGCTGAGACTATGTTGTAAAAAATGCAGCAGTATAGTGAAAATTTTAAAGCTGAAATTTAGGTTAAAACACAGAACATAAAAATGATAATAATTCATAAACTTGCTTTGGCTGAAAGGGACAACTTCGAACACTGAATTATAATATTAGTAGAAAAAAAACAAGGAATGATACAAATTTTAAATTATTAAGGTTAAATATGTTTTAAAATAAAATAGGCTCAAATACGAATCTGAACAGTAGGGCTGCAGCATCATTTTGGTAATTGATTAGTTGAATCATTATTCTTTCGATTAATCGATTAGTTGTTTAGAGTGACTACAAGATTTTTACAAATTTCGATTCAGACAAAACCTAGAATTACTTAAATCATGAGTTTGTAACCGACTGAATTAAGATTTTTGTAGCTTTAAAGAAAAAGTTTTGCTAATTGAATAATTTTATTATTTAGCTAAAAGTAAAGGACAAGCATTCTCTCATTTGAAAATAGTAAAAAATAGCTTCTATGCTTGAAAGAACTACATATTATTTAGCTCTATTGGCAAATTTTATTTGTCACATTTTCAGAATCACTCGACTTTAGTCACATTTACACAAATCAAGATCAAATTTGTATTGGACTAGTAACAGCAACTTATTTATGATTGTGTTTTTAAAGTAAAAGCAGCAAATGTATACATTTAGTATACATTAGTTGATGATTAATTCAACAATCGATTAGTTGCGATTAGTCTTGTTTGAGTCCTAATACACAGTAATCAGTGCAAACTGGCAGTGCAAATAAATGAGATGACGTTGACACGACTTAACACAGTGCAAGTCCAGCCTAGTAACATGTTTTATGAAATCTTTTGTCAATGTGTAGTTTGGAGCAAAAGGCAAACTTTGAGGTAGAATATTGATATATAGTAAAATCTAAAAAATGGGACATATTATAAGTTTTAGTTTTGTTGATGTTCATGAATGGTATTTTCATTTGGTCTTGAAAAGGTTAAACAAAATCAAATCGAAACTCGAGATCGATCAATATGAAAAAAAATATGTGATTATATTTTTTCCCAGATCACCCAGCTCTACTACAAATGTTGCCATTTGAAGTGGAGTAAACAAAAACCCAGTGGCATGAGGTTAACCTTAATAAGAGGTGTCACTTGTGAGAGTCAGCAGGCTGTGTTGAGTTTGACCTCACAGTGGTGTGTTTAGATCACTGCTCCGGTGGGTGTTGTTTCCCCTCTGACGATGCTCTGAGCGGCTGCTGCTCCCACTCAGCCTCCAGTGGAATAAAACACATGTAAGAGCTCATTCTTCCTCCGGCCGAAGGAGGGACGTCTCAAACATGTTGTTGTTCATTACACAACAAAGCAGCGCTTGTGATTAGTACAGTAACATTGTTCAGCCTCACGTGAACTCAGTCATTGTTCTGGGCGATGTTCAACATAACAATCTTAACAAATTATACAAACTGCTACCAAACAACAACAAATGTCTCCTTGTGAGGTCTCTTTCTGTGTAAAACCTTTTCTAAGCTTATGTAGTTTATTCAACTCACAGTGCGACCTCTAGGGTTAAAAATGAGAACCACTGCTGCTTTATTTTTGTAAATATGAAATGTTTATTTTCTGATAGCGTATTTATGACCCAGTCACTTAAGACAGCAGACAGACATCTTTCTTTTTGTCTAGATTTCAGTCTTATTTTTCAAGTTTCATGCGATGTCTTCTTGTCAAATGGTGGTAGAATCTTGTAGGGATTATCGGTTGATGCCACTTTCCGCTCTACTGCGCATGCTCCATGCAGAAAGAGACACTGTCGATGTAGTTGGCTGGGGAAACGTTTTTGATTAAAACAACAAAATGGGATGAGAGCTATTTTGGATCAGGTATGAACTGATGTGACAGACGCTTGAGACAGTGTTTTTCTCTCAGTTTTTTCACTCATCTGAATGTAACAGGTCGTAGGGTCGAATTTCATTCACAAATGTTGAAAAGGAACTTAACTTTTGTTTTCGTATTGTGATAAACTCTTGTAGTTAGCTGACAATTGTTTCTGCATATCAGGTGCTCCTGTGTTGATAAACAAATATTCTCTCTGTAGCACCCATCCTTTACTACCAGTGTCGACTCAATAAGCACATTTAATGTCAGCGTTAACTTTTACTACCATCACTTTAGCATACAGGTGTAAGAGTGAACAACAGTCTTCATGCAGAAACAGAAACGTCGCTGTGAGTCTTGCCTAATAGTAGATTTCCTTTTTTTTTTTTTTCAGATGAGAACGTGAAGGCTGGCATCCACCAAGGCCTCCGCTGCGCCCTGGCCAGCGCTCACACATGGTCACATGACACATGGTCACATGACTCATGGTCACATGACTCATGACCACATGACCCTGGACATGGACGCGGTCCTGTCAGACTTCGTCCGGTCCACAGGGGCAGAGCCAGGTCTGGCCAGAGACCTGCTGGAGGGTAAAAACACACACCCGTCCCATGCTCTGAGGGGACTTTACAGTAACTAACAACAGACTCTACATCATTTGTTTGACTACTACTGAGTTACAAAGTCTGTGTGGAAAGGTTTAAAATATATATGTAGGTTCCTGACAAACGTGACCTATACAACAGTGGCAATTGTGCTTTTCTAGTCACTAATGTCACTTATGTCAATGATTAGCAAATCATCTAAAATATTGTACAGGAAATCAACAATTTAGCTGAAAGATGTCACTAACACGCAGTAGAATATTATTTTGTTGTTGCCAGAATTCTCAGCCCGCTGTTTGAGAATTGTGCTTTCCTGTTGCGGCATCATTGAATATGTAAACATGTCAATGAAGCTGTAACATTTTCCTTGTTGCAAAATAAAAATAGCTAAACAATCCTAACCTCATCCATTTTACTCTAACCTTAAACTAAATAAATCCATTTCTAATATTTAAATCAGCCTAATGTTAAGGTTTAAAATAATGTGTAGCTGATTTAGGTCTTAACAATGCAAAAAGATCCCATGTGTGTGTACAACATCCTCACAATGTAATGAATACACCCACACATGCCCCAACACACGCACATACTCATGTTGAGTAAAGTGGTCCTGCAGCGACGGCTCTGAGCAGATACAAGCTCCATTATCAAACTGTGTGACGGGAAGTGATGCTCTTTCTTCAAGTGTCCTATAGACGCATTAACCGTCCATTTACCGGACTCTCCTCTCTCACAGACACAGCTCCAATGAAATGTTTCAGGGTTTGCATTTGTGGAGAGGCAACAGTAGTAATATGATTTGACCTGGGCAAATCTGAAAGCAGCACTTTACGGCAGCACTTTTACTTCCATCACTGCAGGACAGAATTGTTGATTCTTAGTGAAACATTGCATGTCACTTCGACCAATTAATCGACTAAAACTGGAGCGTGGCAAATGCTCTGAAAATATAAAGTATCTTATTGTTCTGATTCAATCTGTGCTTGAAAATACTACAAAAGCAATGGAATTCATGCAAGAACAACTATTTATGCAGAAAATGTATAAGAAGCCATGTATTTATCTCTAAGAAGACAAATTAAACCAATGATTTTGTCTCAAATCTTGAGCGATTCACCCTTTTTGTTGCTGCTCAATATAAATCCTTATATAATAAATATAAAGGCCTACAGTTCTACAAATATCAGTGATTCTTGATTAAAATTTGGGCTAATCCGGGTCTAAAAAATTATAAGAAAAAAAAATTCACATATACAAAATTGTAACAAGCATTAATTTCTGTGATTTGATTTGTAATAACCAAATTCCATCAAGAAAATTGGACAAAATCAAATGTACAGTGACAGTCTAATAAGATAATTTGATGTAACTGGTTAGTTGGTTGATTAGCATATCAGGCGAGATAATTTTATTATTTCCCTTATTACTTTCCTTTGTAATCCAGTAGATTAAGCTCTAACTCAAGGCTGTTCAACTAAATTTTCATTAGGGCCAAATTGTTCCCAACCCTTTATCTCTGTTATACAAAACATTACCACATAACACAACATTTGGGGTTGCAACACAATAACCACAGTATTAGATCTGTTTAGTTTTTTTTTATTAATTCAATCAAATTTCAAGGATTAGACTAGTAATAATCAAATCTGAACCTGGAATATCCAAGCATTAAAATAAGGTCTAAAGCAGGATCAAACAAGCTCTATTCACCTTATTTTGCCCTGCCCATTTTTCTTGGTAGAGCACTTCCTGTTTAGCTGCATTAAGCCTCCAGAATTTTGTCTCTGGGTTTATTTTAACTTTTGTTATATCTCTTTACAATTGTCCTACAAAACAAAAAAGCAAAAAATGTTACATACCTTAAGAGAACAGGAAGTGCACTGCCAAGAAAAGTGGGCGGGGCAGAATAACGTGAATAGCGGAATTAAACTTCTACTAAAATAGGACAAAATTTGTTCAGCGTTAAACCAGCAAATAAGAAAAAATAGAGTATAATTTTAAGTATTTGAAATGAGTTGAGGGCCGGATCGGACTGTGGAAGGCCCAATGTAGCCCCCAGGCCTTAAGTTGAATAGGCCTGTTGTAACTCAGTTTTTACTGTGAGAAACATGTGATTGGAATGCGTGAATTATTACACTGTTTTTTCCTTATACACAAAATGGCAAAGTCAATCTACCTAAGAGAATGTTTAAAAGACAAGGACAATGCAAATAACACACTACAGTATATTTGTCCTTTAATTTTGCAGTGCTACTTTCAGCAACAATTTATTCCAAAATGTATGATGAAATAGAAAATACTGTGTACACCTTTTCTTTTGGAACCATGTGAAAGTTAACATTGAGATTCTGTGCAGGGAAAAACTGGGACCTCAGTGCTGCTCTGAACGACTATGAGGAGCTCAGGCAGGTCCACACGGCCAACCTGCCCAGGCGTTCAACGAAGGGCGCCACTACAAGCCCCCCAGGAGAGCCGGGACACGCCCACTCACAACAGCAAGAGCGAGCGCACCAGTACCAGCACGCACAAGCAGGAGGACAGCGCTCAAGGTACCAGCTGTCTGCTCTCTGGGCTTTCATAAGAACTCAAACAACTGGCGCTAATGAAGCTCAAAAGTGGAAGATGGCTAGGTTCTGGAAGACAGACCCCCATTATAATCCATTATAACCAACCACCTTTTTTACATTGCTAAATATCTTTGTGAGTCTCCTCAGATGATGGTTACATATGTAATTTGGGACATTTTGGTATAGCAAAATCCTAGCTCTTTGATTTTTCTTTTAGCAGTGTAAAATGTGTTTAGATGTGTTTTTGTTGCCTTATTTCAATCTTAAATTATGTGAAAATGATAATATAATTAAGTAATGTTACATGTAGTTTCAGTTGGCCAGCTTAATTACACAAGAGAGCTGTAGGGTGAGCACTACCGCTCAAGTTGCTTATATTAGTTGCTTTAAAGGCATATTGGGGTAACCTGGCCAGCAAGATGGTTTATCGTGCGATATTTGTGATATCACAAACTCGAGATAAACCATTCCAGCAGCCGGTTGGTTTGGGAGTCCAAACCAGCAGTTTGTTGGCCTACTCACATCACAGCAGCGTGTTTTTTAAAGCTGTTTTAGCAGAAATATGGAGTAATTTCTTTTTGAAAGAAGAGCAGTGTGTGTGACATGTACTTGTTCTATCAGACGCGGACCTATTACGATTTGTTGCTGTGATTGGTTAAGCGCAAATAAGGTCGGCCGCACACCCAATCAGCTCGACGTATTTCACTAAACATCCCACCTTTTCCCAAACGCTTTCAGCGAGTAAAGTTCCAGTGATTTGTTTCATTCACACACTCTGAAGTAATTCTGCTTTTACATGTCCAAAACTTAGCCCACATGCCCAGAAAGTCTTCAAAATCTCGTGTTTCATTATTATTGAAGCAGTTTAAACAAGGCTAAAATAATAGTGGTTGCTTCAAAGGCAAATACAAGGCTGAAATTATACAAATATTCTAGTCAATGTGAATAGAGACATCACAAAGTGGAACAGTGTGTTTTCAGTTTGCAGGGATTTGTGTGTTTATTATGTGGCTGAAACAAAACACAGCTCCAGGCAATTTTTTCTATCAGAAATCAATGTCATAATAACTATGTTAAAACTTTAACAGACCTTTAACAAATTTGTATCCAATTTTAAGTTGTATTTTTAGAACATTTTCCCATTCTAAATTATTAAATGTTCTTCTGACTTGTGGCTGTCGTGGTTGCTTCAGACAGTCAGAGTCAGAGTCACATCATCACAGAGCAGAATTTTAAAGCGTCACAGTTTTTAGCTAAAATCAAATGACTACAATTAGGATTTGGAGACTTTTTCTCAGTGTTGTTTATGTTCTTTTTCCGTGGCAAGATATTACAAAGTTGTTTTCTTCTTAGTGCAACAAATACATTAAATGAGTACCAGTAAATCCTTTTCATGGCACTTTGACACACTGCTTAAAGGTGCACTGTGTAGCTTTCCTGGTCTAGAATTTATTTCACAATGGGTGGTTTAATTGCTCAGAATTAAGTTTAAAAATATGCTTTATTTCTGTGAGTGGACAAGCCTTTCCATAGATCTGACTTGCTTCTGCTTGTCTCCATGGAGATATCTAATTTCAAAGGCAGGACTGTGTAACATTTTTTTGACAAAGTAGGGCTGGGCAATGGATCAAAATAGCTTGAGATTCAAAATGTCAATTGTGTTTTGTTTTGTTTTTACCAAGAAATTCAAGACAAAGGGTTTTTAAACAAATGTCAGACTATAGCCAGCTACACACTAGAGGCGTTTATGATCTTTTGCGATTTTTAGACGTGTCCATCCCATCTGTCACGAGATGGAGCGCAGAGTGTTTTCTTTCATGTGCGCAGTTGAAACGGGAAGGTTTATAAAACAGGAGAGCTGAGAGTCTTTAGAGGTAAGGAGTTGTTACACTTACGTACTGTGGGCGTGAAATGAAAAAGTTCCAACAAACTCTGTGTTGATCATGTTCAAGTCTAGTAAAATCACTGAAGGAGCAGACTTTGACTATGTGCACAAAGCAAAAATTCGTAATGGAGTCGCAGTGACCCACAGACATAAGGATAGAAACAACAAAAAATCTTTTATTTTGGCCACGTCTTCCCATAGACTGGCACATCGAGCTTAAAATCGGGCCAAAAATTCTTAGTGTGCAGAAGGCTTATGTGAGAAGACATTTGAATTGATAGTTGTCGGTGTTAAATACATCTGTCTAAAATATGCTCATCGAAGTATTACCAAGGAAAACAGCTTTATTTAGTTTTTGTAAAGATTAAATCAAATTGAAACTCAAGCTCCTATAATAATGTCCCAACAGCTTTTGAACATTCTTAACGGGAGTGGTGTCGAAAATTAGAACTCAGTGAGCTCAAATTTTGAGTGAAGGCCGCGTTAAAAAATTATGAAAGACGACTCAGTAGCGCCTTAAGTATAATCGTACATAAACACAACCTAAAAAAATCTGTAATATAAAGTCAGAATGTTCCAAACCCCTTGCTTGCAACACTGTTCGCAGTATAAAACTTCACTAATCTCAGTAATAATCTCTTCTCTTCTTCCATTCGACAGAGAAGCGGCTGTCCCGGGGCATCTCCCATGCCAGCTCGGCCATCGTGTCCCTGGCCCGCCTGCAGGTGGCGTCAGAGTGCACCAGTGAGCAGTTCCCTCTGGAGATGCCCATCTACACCTTTCAGCTGCCCGACCTCAGCGTCTACAGCGAGGACTTCCGCAGCTTCATCGAGAGGGACCTGATCGAGCAGTCCACCATGATGGCCCTGGAGCAAGCAGGCCAGTATCTAACACTTACACACCTTGTACCTCTTACCAGAAGTTTGGACAAGCAGGTCGTGACTTTGACTTGAGTCAGACTTGAGTCACTGTTTTGAAGACTTGAGACTAGACATGAACAAATGGACTCGACTTGAAGTCTTGTGACTTGAGACGACTTCAAGCCTCGACTCAAAATATGTGTTGTTTTTTTTAATAGTTAGTAAGAATCTAGAACATCTGCAGATCAATAATTTACCTTTTGTTCATTGTAAAACACAAAGTTGATCTAAAACAACTTAAAAATAGGAACAGCTCTACTGACTTCCTGTTCAAAACTGCAGAACTGATAAGCCCCGCCTCCTCATTTTAACATTTAACTGTAAAAAGCAACAGATTTGTAAAAACATTTTTTTATTGTTGGAAAGTGGCTATGGGACAGTATTGAACCATATATACTTCAATTTGAGGATTCATCTTTTGAATTATAACCAGTAAATCCAGGCAAGTGGGAGGGGGTAGGTGGTAGGTGAGAACGGGGATTTCTGACCACTTGAGTGCCAGCTGAAGAGCAATACAAGATTACTCAAACATGCATGCATCAATTCAAATACTAAACTAATGATGAAGGAAGCCCATTATAACAAGGTTAAAAACTTAGAAAAGTGAATTTGACATAATAGGTCCCCTTTAAGTTACAATAACAAACTGGAACATGTCTGTCCTCCTCACTTTTTTTTGTGACCAGAAATTTGTTTTTGAATGGTGATCAGTTCAACATGTTCTCAGATCTCAAACATTAGTGCTTTGTGCCAACACAAGCCCCATCCACCTGTGCTTCAACTTTTGCTCTGCTCCAGAGCTGCTAAAGAAGTGGAAAACAATTCTTCAAAGGGCTGGGCCAATTAATCGAAAAATCGAGAGATCAAGATTGAATCGAAGCAAAACGAATCGTCAATTTTTTGGTGGTGGGCTTTGAATCGAAAGATTGAAAACCAATCTTTTTCAGTAACAATGTGTAGTTTGGAGCAAAAATCAAAATTTGAAGCAGAATATTGATAAATAGTTTTTAAAAAATCGAATAAATGGGACATATTAAAAGTGTTCATCAAGTGTGCATTTTTCATTTGTTTTTGAAAAGATTAAGCAAAATTTAATCCAAAATCGAGATAGATCCATATGAGAAAAAATATCGTGATTATATTTTTTCGCTGATCGCCCATCCCTAATTCTTCATCCCAGCCTAAAAAGTAACCCAAGGGCCATGAAATGTATTTATTTTAAAACAAAAGAGGCATGATACTTTGATATGAATCTTCAGTTATCACTAGACTTGATTTATCAAATGTCCACAGCACAGACTAAACCAAGCTTTATTGGTTGTGCTTGGGTGGCCCTCCTCAGTTTTACTCTGCTGTAATTGCAACTAAATAATGAATACATGTTGATGTTAACCATTTGCTGAAGAATTTAGGAAAGGAAACTGTCAGAATTATGTATTCAGAAATTGTATACAGTTAAAATCCTAAAAAAAAAATCTCATCCAGAAACAACATAACATACTTCTTCCTCTATATTCTTCTGTGTTCTTCTTGTATTCTTATTTCTATGGAAAGCTTGCTCTCACAAAAAACTGGGAGGCTTTTCTCTTATTGTACATGTTAAAACGTGTTAAAAAATATTAACTGTGAAAAATTTCACAATCTGGCAAAAAACTTGATACATCTAGCATTTTTTCCATTATTTTATTGTTTTATCATAGTGGGTTGCTTGTCTCCAAAGAGATCAGTTTAACGTCATTCAGCTGAAGTTCTGAGACAAAGGAAATGCAGATGGAGCCCAGCGGGAGGCAGAACTTCCACCAGAAAAATTACATAATGTGTCTTTCTTTGCAAAGAATAATGCTCACATTGATCCTTTTTATGATTGTGGATTTTTCTGTCAGTGACTGTTTTCATGCAACCAAATTCTGATTATTATCTGATTCATTTAGAGCACATGCAAACTCAAAATCTTATTAAAAAGACCATGATCGCAAAGGAATAATACAATTTTGGGTGTACTTACCACAGCTACTAGTGGCATGTAATATAGTTTTTTTTTGGGCATATCTTTGCTGTTACTTGACTGATTTTTCTTTTGTCTGAACAGGTCGTTTGAACTGGTGGTCGACCATGTGCATGAGCTGTAAGAAGCTGCTTCCTCTCGCCACAACAGGAGATGGAAACTGCCTCTTGCACGCTGCCTCTCTGGGTAAAACATCACTAATGCAACCAGAACACATTATACACTCAAACATTTACAGAACCAATCGTTAGAGGTTGAAGTTAGTTCACTGGCAGTACATTTCCTGTTTGGAGTTATGAACTTGACAGAGCTGGAAAGTAAACATTTCTAATAACACTTTTCTAACTGTGTGGAATCAAATGCTTTTGTCAGTGAATACTTTTTACTTCTCTTATTGGCACTTTATTCTATACTTTTTATTTCATTAGTTTTTGAAACATGCATCTCCTTTTTTTGGTGTAATAGGAACCACATTTTTACTCAAGTAAGTACTGTTGCTTCAATAAAAATATTACTCATGTAGAAGTAAAAGAAAGCTGGTAGAAAATGTGATTGTATGAGAAAGCTATTCAAATAAATGTAGCTGAGTGACTGTAGCTGAATAAAACCCACTTGTAGTTTCAGGCTTTTATTCGGGTTTTGTCAAGACAGTTTCATGTGTTATTTCTCTACCTCAAGGCAAAACACTGCAACCAAATCATGTTTTTCCAAATGTAACCTAGGGTCTCATTTATAAAAGAGTGCGTAAAAATCTACTTGGAAAAGCTACTAGGGAAAACATTTTGATTTCACCAAGCAGCAGAAAATTGCGGCCAGGATTCCGCCTTAGGCCACGCCCCTTTCACACTTCCGCATAATCATAAAATGATATACAAATGAGCGATTTAAACAGGCATGAGCTGATAATGAGTGAGTTTGACTGAGGAGCAGAGGAGAGAAGCTGCAGCTGGACATGTCGTATAGGCTCAGGGGAAGTTGATTCAAGAGTGATCTTTGCTTCTCTGAGACACTTTTACACACTGTCATTTAAAAACACGTTGGTCTACTTTATCGGAATCACTGCAAATGAAAGGGGGAAAGTGGCCTAATTCTCATATCGTGATTGTAAAGTGTGTCAGCGCTATAGTCCAGGGATTAAAGAAGTGATATGTGGTTTTTTGCGAGTTTGGGAAGAAGCAACGACTTGAGGAAAAGACTGTGGAACGTAGGCTGCTGCGGGGATCATTCGGCGTGAAGCGCACATGCACGTGTGAGAGCGTGCACAAGAGCACACATCTTTTAACCACATAAGCTTTATGAGCGCTTTGAAAAAACTATATAAGAAACATAGCAGAAAATATAGCCATGTTTGTTTGTTTGTTTGTTTTATAATGTCATGTTTTCCTATTTGAAATGTATTCCTGTTTTTCCTTTTTTTCTATTTTCCAATTTCACATTTGACTTTTATCACAATATTACCCAGCCGTAGCTATAAATTAAAGTTTTTTTCCTATTCACCTGCAGTGTCTCGTCCTAAAACAGCTCAGAAACACTCACAAGTCTTTACCATGAGGAGACGCAGAGGTGCTCGCTGCAGGGAGATTATAAATTCATGCTTCTCCCTCGGACGTCAGTCAGGCCTTCACTGGGGCCACGAGCCACTGAAGCTTTCATAATATAATCCGACAGTCGGCCAGGGCTTCTTAATGAGGCGCTCTTCTTTGGTTGTGCAGGGATGTGGGGCTTCCATGACAGGGACCTGATGCTGAGGAAGTCTCTCTACACCATGATGAAGAGCGGAGCTGAGAGAGACGCCCTGAAGAGGAGGTGGAGATGGCAACAGACACAGCAGAACAAAGAGGTACAGGCCACATGCATGATCAAACATAATAGAACTACACAGGTGTGGTACCAGTTTTACCATCTTAAAAACATGATGCTGTGTAACTTTCTGGGGGTGAAAAGTCAAATGCATAATCCCACTGAGATAGAATTTTTAAAACATTCTTCAGCATTGTTTCATTTCATACACTGGACTATTACAGAGGTTAAAGGAGACCGATTGTGTATTTTCTCTATATTTACAGTATGAAGAAACTACGGCATAAGTACATCAATAATTCACATTTTTTTCATTGCAAAACACAAAAATGAT
Source organism: Mugilogobius chulae (assembly GCA_038363315.1). Lineage (NCBI taxonomy): Eukaryota > Metazoa > Chordata > Actinopteri > Gobiiformes > Gobiidae > Mugilogobius > Mugilogobius chulae. Next base: position 20,677,905 of record CM076411.1, on the reverse strand, counting down.
CTAAAACGGCTTAAAAATAGAAACAGGTCCCGCCCCGCCTCTTCATTATAAAATTGCACTTTAAAATGCCACAGATTAAAAGTGCCTACATGACAATTCTGAACCTTATATGCTTTACTCAGAATCCAAATTTTTGAGTAAACGCAAGTAAATACAGACAAGTGGGCGGGGATAGGTGGTAGGTGAAGACAGGGATTTTCTGAGCTCTGGAGCGTCAACTGCAGGACAATACAAGATTACTTAAACATGCATTAAGCAATCCAAATACAACTTTGGGTAAGCTAATGATGTAAAAGCTCTGTAACATGTTGAAAAACTCAGTAAAGTACATTTTACATATTAGATCCCTTGTGCCCACAGTGGGGCCTGGGGGCCAAACTCAGCCCGCCAGGGCGTCCAATTTGGCCCTCTAACAGGTGATCAGGCTTGTTAGAACTATCTTTTTGATTCACTTTTGTATGGAAAAAGAAACCAATTTAATCAACTTGCTTCTCACAAACCCTATTTACATGCAAAACAATATTATGTTTCGCACTCATCATGCTTCAGCGTAACACATTTTGGCCTGCTGAAGAAAAACTGTGTTAATTTTGACCCACGGAGGAAAAAACTTTGGGCACCCATGATGTTCAGTTACTTAGACCACAATGGCAGGAATGCTTGTACTAGATTCTAGCTGTGCAGCTAGTTTCCATCTGTAGTCCTGAGGAGGAGAGAGGGGAGTCGCTACTGGATAAGTTTTTAGTGGGAAGGATAACCCAACCACCCGAAGGAAACCTGCACATAAAAATCCAGGACCTTCTTGCTATGAGGCCGGAGCATTAACCTCTGCTCCACCGTGTCAAACAATATTTATGTCAAAACAAGCAAAAGGAGACCTCCCTCTAGGACACTGAAAAGAGAAATCCAAGTTTGCTCGTAATAAAGACTAATTTTATGTTTTTAGTCCAACAAAAACATTCCAAGTCATAAAACATTGTTTTTGTTCAAGTCAAATTTTTGGCTAAAAAGTTACACAGTGTACCTTTAATTAAAATGTGTCAGTCCACACTCTTCTGAGGCTCCTAATACTGTACGTCACCATGATGTGTTTAGAAGTACTTCACAACTTTAAGAAGGAAGTGTGAGCTGAGCCTATGCTAATAAGAGGGCTTCCTGGATTTTGAGAACAAAACACTATATTATTAGACACATGCAGAAGTCATACTGATTTTAAGTTGTTTTATTTTTACTGATATAACATTTTTTATATGTTAAATAATGTTGCAATGCATTCACAGTTATTGGCTATACATTCATAATTTACATGATCAAATAGGCTTGTTCATAAAAATGGCTTGTCATGAAGTTATTATAATATATTCTATTTATGCTGTATATTTATCGTTTAAGTTATGAATAAATTTGAATTCCAGTGTTCCACCTTAACTGATCCATGCATTACTTTTCTCTCTAATGTCCTGTCTGCCTGGCTCTCTTGTGTTTGTGCAGTCGGGGCTGGTGTACACCGAAGAGGAGTGGGAGAGAGAGTGGAGCGAGTTACTGAAGCTGGCCTCCAGTGAGCCACGCACTCACCTCAGCAAGAACGGAAACACCAGCGGAGGGTAAGACTTCTGTGACCATGACAACGCCAAAAACGCTCCGAGCTCGGATCGAAACACATAACCGCCTCCACATCACGTCTTATTAAACGACTCACACTACGCAAAAGGCTCTCGTGAGTTTTTAGCCACAATAGAATGTTGTTTCTCCATTAAAGACATCTCTCAGGTTATGGCTGAGGAATATCGTGATAAAAATCGAATCGTGAGCTCATCTCTATCATGATTCAACCTACTTCTCTTATTGGTCAGCCTCAGAGTTGCCAAGTTCACTACTTCATAGCAACTTTGGGCTTCTTTTTTCATAGTTTTTGTGCTGCACTTTCAAGTCATAAACGATATTCATAGCAATTTATGACTGGGATGTGGATTTTTAGCATAATTCCATGTCTTAAAATCATTAATATTGTTAGAAATTGTTAGAAACTTGTTCTTATTACGTTCATTTCTGTACTGTAAGTCGCATCAACTAGATTTAAATAGGAAAAATATAAAGTACATTAATAGGCTGCACTTGTTAATAGTAAGTAAATGAGAATGTAGAATTTTGCTGCATGGATGTATGAGCTGCAGAGTTCAAAGCTTGTGGAAAAAGTAGCAGTTTATAGTTCAGAAATTATTGTAATTGATTACTGAAGATTTGAGGTCACTTGTTTTGGGATTTTTTTCCAATTCTTGGTCACTTGTTTCTCTCTGAAAATCTGGCAACACTCGTCAGCCATTGACCGTAAAGAAGGAACTCTCTGAAAAAGCAGATCATTATATTTACCTTATAGTCCACAAGAATCGTGATAAAATTTAAATGGTAATCTGGCTCCAAGAAGTTCCTGATATTAATTTTCTGCTGTATCGCTGTATTGTGTTTTGTTTTATTCACAAATATTTGAGTAATCATGTGTGGTTTTTTCAACCAGTTTGCATTGAGATACTGCCAGATGTGTTTACAATCTATACAATAATTGTTCAAGTGTTCAACTTTTTTTTAATCAGAATGCAATCAAAAACAATCACCATTTCTCAGTTAAATGTAACGAACAATATTTATAACATACTGTATATCATAGTTGCCAGATTAAAAAAAGGTGAACAGACAAGTCTCTTAATTAAGCACTAGAAAGGCACATTTTAATAGTATTTTTAACATTGTTAGTGTAGTCAAAATAGGGTCCTTAGGCCAAATTAGGCCCTCCAACTATAGAGCTCAACAGAGCAAACGTCGGCTCCCATGTTAAATCTCGATAGTTGTTTTAAAAATGTATATATATAATAAAAGTCTAAAAACATTCTCTGGGCTAATCAGATGCGGTGAGTTAGAAGCATAAGACTTCCATTTTTATTTTATTTTTTATCAATTTCTCAGCTTTATAAACTACAAAGTAATGAATTTTTAAATTTTAAGTTACAGATGTGCTTTTTAGACTGAAAACAACCGCGCTGTGAATCTGAGTTAGCACATAGCTAACTTAACTTATTAGAATATTTTGTAAAGCCTATGGCACTTTACAATGGGGCAGTTTACTTTCGGAACCAAGGCGATCTTCCACTGTTGAGTTTCATTAAATTTGTTCCACGAGACATTTTCCAAATATCTGAACATATACATAATTTGTTTTTCACAGTTTGAGCCTGGGTCAGTCCTAGTATCTGGTCTTGTAGTTCTCAGTATCCAGGTGTGTTTTTTATTATGCGTATTTTACAATTCTGAAGCACGTCTAAAGTTGAATACTGAATAAAAACTATAATTTCTATCGTGTATTAAGACTTTTAAAATCTGTTTTAGCCAAATGAAAACTGAAAAATGGTGACACAAGTCATACAGTTGGAAAAAAAATCACAAAGAATGTTTATTGCTAAAACTTGGTAGCTTTTAGATTTTTTTGATGTAAAGTAATATCATGAAAACTTAAAGTATATTCTTCTCACCTTCTCCAGTTTAAGCAGAATTGTTGACGAAGCAGTATGTAATAATAATAATTACATTTTAATTACAGGGCCCTTTCTATAGACTCTCAAAGTCCACTTAAAATTACAGGGCTATTAAAAGCTTTTATGAAACAGACAGAGAAAATGACTTTATTGGAATAAGTGGCACATAACCTGAAGGCGGCTGAAATTTGTGAGCTGAATAAGCGAAGGCTGTGTGGGGGAGAGTTGGTGTGGGAGGCAGAGACACCGAAGCCGTCATTAGGGACAGACGTGTGGGAGACGTGTGGGAGACATGTTTACAGGCGTGAGTAAAGCATGACAACTCATCGTGGAACGCAGGGGTGTCAGGCGCAGTTTGAGAAGGGACTAAACTAAGAAAATCTGAGCTAAAACAGAGGCAATCCTAAAACAAACTAAAAACAATACTTATATAAATCTTACTCACAAAATTGATGTGAGATATTTTAGTTGCTGGAGGTTTAACATTGCTTTGTATTTGGGACGATTCACTTAAGTCACGATTCAATTCAGTTTTTGATTTTGCAGCCACGATTTTCTATTTGTTTGATTTTGATAGTTTCTCTATATTAACACAGACACAAAATTAACCATAATACATGACATTTTCAAAAAGCCACTGTTGTTAGAGCTTAGAACTAGTGTTTTTTGTCAACATTCAAACAGTAAACAGTCATTATTTTTTGTCCATAACCCATCAGTTGTTAACAACATAATAATGCACATTCAGTCAGGTCTTGCACAAGTTCACACTTTGTTTCTTTAAACATTGTGACTATTCTTGTATTATTGTGTGTATTATACAACTACACAGTGTGTTTAAGTCAGTGGCTGAATGCGCAAAACTGATTGATTCTGGCCTTTTGATTCAATTGCTGCAGACTTCGATCGATTTTCCATCCCTACTTTATATTAAGGCTGTATTATAGAAAATATGAACAACAAATTACCTTCATGTGTTTTTTTGTTTGTTTGTTTGTTTGTTTGTTTGTTTGTAACAAGCTATTATTAGGCCTGCTAATTCCAATACAGTTAAATGCTCCAGTCCTGCACTGAAAAAATAACTTGTTGAATTTACTTTTTTGGATTACATTTTTCCACACTGAAAAAAAAAATGATTTTGGCCCTTAATAAAAGTAGTGTACATTTTTAAAATTTGATTTATTAATTTTGTATTGTACGGAAGCTCAGTACTGCCAGTCTCTACTTTATTTTTCTGTCCAGCTGTATCACGAAATTTCATGACAAGGTAATAACTTGATGTGAAACAAAAAGAAGAAAAAAATTATCAGGTAATAACGTGATAGTATCACATTATTTTGTGATACTATCATGTTATTACCTGATAAAAAAATAATAATAATACACATATAATACTAATAATGATACCAACCACCTGGATTTTAAATGTAGACTATGTATTTTATTTGTTTAATACTTACACCAAAAAATTGTGTAAATGCAAAGATCTACTTATTGTACATGCTCCAGAAAGAAGCGCCAAACATGTCAGTTCTGTTAGTGACAGTGTGGCTCGCTAAAGCCTGATTGTGTTAGCTCTTAGAAGCTAAGCATGTTTGGCCTGAGCAGTACTTGGATGGGAGACCTCAAGTGCCACAGTAAGACGAGGAGACACAGAGGTTTAATTAATTTTGGCAATTCTAACACTAACAACAGCTTTTGAAAATATGCTTTAAAAATAGATATATTTTTGTAAATCAAACCTGAAATTTGCTAAAATTCACCTGGAACTTGAGTTGAAGCTACAGCACAAAAGACCAAAACACATGACCTTCAAAATTCATAAGACAATTAAAAAAGATGCACAAATTTGTTATAAAGAAAAGAACTTGGCAACTTTGAGGCTAAGAGAAGCAGGTTGAAAAGGTTATTTGTTGGGAAAAGTGGTAAAGTTCTTGTCTCTTCACTCTGTTTTGACTTTAACTTGTCAGATGAGACTGGGATTACCTGATAACAGCACATAACTTCAGTGTTTCCCTTTTGTCCTGCTGAATGTTTGATTATACACAGTGTTTTTCACCAGCTGGTTTTCCTGCTTGTTCTAAAATAAGTACTCTCTTCGCGGTTCGTCTTCCACCTACACAAGCGTCCGTCATCGTTTCCACTTCTCAGACGATCACAGCTGACAGACTGACGCTCATCACTCTTCTGGTTTGTTCTTGTTGTGGGTTTAGACGAGGAGTAACTCAGGTCTTCTGCCTTCTACACACAATCATTCACTTACATTACATTAGACTCCTTCACGAGGTAACTTGTCTCCATGGCGATGTGTCTAGGTTTGTGGGTTTTAGCTCGTTTGATTGAAGTTGGCACGACTTTTCATTCATTCATTCATTCATTCATTCATTTTCTACCGCTTAATCCCGTTAGGGGTCGCGGGTGACTGGAGCCTATCCCAGTGACTTTGGGCCTTAGGCGGGGAACACCCTGGACAGTGGCCAACTTGCCGCAGGGTTAGACAGACAACCATTCATTCACTCACTAAGGGAAATTTACAGTGATGCCCAGTTAACCTAAACATGCATGTTTTTGGAGGTGGAAGAAACCGGAGTACCCGGAGAAAACCCACGGTGACACGGGGAGAACATGCAAACTCCACCCAGAGAGATCGTGAGATGTTTAATGGTCCGACCCGGGAGTCGAACCCACGACCTCCTTATTGGGAAGCCAGAGCTCTAACCACTTGGCTACCGTGCACCCCACGACTTTTCACCCAAAATAAATAATAATCTGGTTAAATCTTCTAAAGACAGAGTTGATAATATGATAAATACTGAATTAAAACTGTAAAAAATCTAAAAGCCAATAGGTTAAATTAACTGAAATCTTTAAGTTGATATAACTTGACAATATGAGTCACAAATTTTTAATTTAGACTTTTAAGTTTTTTTAAGTTTTAAGAAAGAGGGGGAGAAGAGAGAGAGAGAGAGAGGGGTAAAGGGAGAATGGAGTGAGAGAGAGAGAAAGGGAGAGAGGAGAAACTAGAAAAGAAAGAAAGAAAGAAAGAAAGAAGGAGAAAGGAGTGAGAGAAAGGAAGAGAGATGAGAGAGTCACACAGAGAAAGAAGTGAGGGAGAGAAAGTGAAAGACAGAGTGAAAAGAAGAAAGAAGAGAGGAGAAGAAAGGAGAAGACAGGAGAGAGAAGAGAGGAAGAAGTGATGATGGAGAGGGAGAGAGTCAAGGAGAGAGAAAATTAAAGAAAGAGGAGAGGGAGAATGGGATGAGAGAGGGAGAAAGGATGAGAGGGAGAGAGAGGAGAAACTAGAAAGAAAGAGAGAGAAAGAGGAGAAGGAGAAAGGAGTGAGAGAGAGGAAGAGAGAGATGAGGAAAGACAGAGAGAGGGAGAGAAGCAGACAGAACAAGAAAGAAAGAAAGAAATGGGGAGAGAAAGAAGTTTGAGAGGAAGTAAGGAGAGATAGTAGGGGGAAGAAAGGAGAGAGAGGAAAGAGAGGAAGAAGGGATGACAGAGGGAGGGTGGGGTCAAAGAGAGAGAAAGTTAAAGAGAGAGGCGAGAGTGAGAAAGGAGTGAGGGAGACAGAGAGAGAAGGGAGCGTAAGAAAGGGATGAGAGAGAGAGAAGAGAGAGGGAGAAAGGGATAAGAGAGGGAAAAGGAGAATGGAGAGAGAGAGACAGAGAGAAAAAGATGAGAGAGAGGAGAAACTTGATTCCCAGGGCCTCTTTGGAATCAAACCCAGGACCTTCTTGCTATGAGTCTATAAAACACTAACCGCTGTGCCTTTTCACCCATCAGGTTATCCACCGATTCAGTTTATTTTTGCCAAAGTCTCTCATTAGACACTGAGCACGACTTGCTGCACATACATAGTTTAATATTTGCTCTTCTGTTGTCTGACTGTGTGTGTGTTTGTCCTGTGCAGGGTGGATAATTCGGAGGACCCCGTGTACGAGAGCCTGGAGGAGTTTCATGTGTTCGTTCTGGCCCACGTCCTGCGCAGGCCCATCGTGGTGGTGGCCGACACGATGCTCCGGGACTCAGGAGGGGAAGGTACGCCACTGGACACAGGTCAAACCACAGAGAGAACATTTTCAGCCAAAACAAACTAACATCAGAGTGAGAAACTCTCTTTGAATCCCTCTCTCTCCTTCTCTGTCATATCCTTTTTGTTTTATCTTTCTCTCTCTCCCCCTCCCTCACTTTCTCTCTCTCTTTTCCCCTCTCCCAATCACTTTAACTTTCTCTGTTCCTCTCTTTCACTCCCTCTCTTTCTCCATTTCTTTTCTTTTCTCAATTTTCTCACGTTCTTGCTTGCTCTCCCTATCACTTTATATCTCTCTGTCTCTCTCCCTTTCCCTATCGCACTGTCTTTCTCTCTCCCTCTCTTTCACATCCTTTCTCTCTCATTCTTTCTCTCTCTGTTTTTCTCCATCTCTCTTTCCTTTTCTCTAATCCTTCTCTCTCTCACTCTCTCTAGTTTTTCTCTCCCTCTCTCTCTCCCTGTCTCTCTCTTCCTTCTCCCTAACGCATCATCTTTCTCTGTCTCTCCCTCTCTTTCACTCCCTCTCTCTCATTCTCCCTGTCTGTTTTTCCATCTCTCTTCCTTTCTCAATTTTCTCTCTTTCTCTCCCCCTCTCATACCCCCCTTTCTCTCTCTCACCCCCCTCTCCTTTTCTTTGTTCTCTCTCTCTTTCTCTCTACCCCTCTCTTTCTCTTTTTCCCTCTCTCTCTCTCTCTCTCTCTCTCAAAGCTAAAGTTCCATTTTTACCTCAGACATTTTACATTATTACATAAACTTACAGTACAATAAGTCTGTCCACTTAAACTCACTCAGATAAAGAGTTATATAATTGCCCAGTCTTTATAAAGTTACATATACACTACTTAGTTTTATTTCAAGAAAACTTTTGTATAGACTTTTATCAAATCTCTTAAATTACTTTTCCTATATCTGTCCGTTTATATGAAGACATTTTCCTTTGTGCTTATTCGACTCTGCGTCTGTGGGAGAAATCATTCAGACAGCTGACTCATGGTTTCTCTTGTGAACCGTCCGTTTCCTAACAATAACATCCAGCCTAAATGTGTCGTGTCCCAGCGTTTGCTCCCATCCCGTTTGGAGGACTGTACCTGCCCCTGGAGGTGCCCCCCAGCCGGTGTCACTGCTCCCCCCTGGTCCTGGCCTACGATCAGGCTCACTTCTCCGCTCTGGTGTCCATGGAGCAGCGGGACCAGCAGCGAGAACAAGGTAAAGTCCTGCACTGGTCCAGCTTTTTCTGTTTCGATTCCGATACTTTGGCTTTAAGTATCTGCTGATATCAACTGATACTAGTGTAAGGACTGAAATACCTTATTTTTCTCATCTAAACATAAGACATTTGGTCACACAGTTCTGTAACTAATATTTACAGTGCAAGTCGCAACTAAACAACTTAATCTGAATAAAATGTCGAACATTATAACAAAAATGTCGAATATAATGAGTATCATTACGTCCAATTAAAGGCACAACAAAGGTATTGGCTGAATCTGATCCTATTGGATTGGTGCATCCTTACCCCCAATTACACCAAAGCTGCAGCAGCCCGTCATACGGCCGTCATACGCGCAGGATACGCTCATAATGGAATCAAGTCTGATTTGGTTCTGACAATTTACACCAGAAGTGTGAGACTCGCGTCTAACGGCCGTCTGACGGCCGTCAATACGCTACGCGTCGTTCAAAATAGGTCGGACTTCTAATTTATCAGCGTCAACGGCGCGTCTCCCGGGCGTTTTACAAGGAAAAACACAGGAAAAAGCCGCGCAGAGACAAAATAAAGTACTATGCCCTTTCAAAATACGTCAACTACAAAGATTACAACCACTAAACCAACATGTAAAGTGCCTAGAAGCTCCGTGAACGGCCGTGAACGACCGTGAACATTGCAAACTTTCCGACTTCAAACACAACTTTAAATCACGTCCTTATGAGACTCTTTTCTCCATGAACATGAGTTGGACTGTTATTAACCACACACCATTTTACAGCTTAACTTGTAACGAACGTGTTTGTGAAAACAACGCTGTTCCCTCTGTTGTCAATCGATTTATATGAGCCGTTAGCCCTACCTGCGTCTTTTTTTTCTCCACGCGGGTCTGCTCTCCTCCAGCTCTCTCGTGCTGCGCGTGCCTGTTGGGTGCCATGCGCGTGCACGGGATGAGAGAGCAGGCGAGAAACCTACGCTATATTGCGGACGGTGTGAAAAATAGAAGAACAATTTTAGTACAACGCAAATGCAGCACCGCCTGTTAATGAACCGCACCTCTGATTCACAGTTTTAGGCTCTCCCTCGTTCATATATGGAGCAGTTTTTGGTTTATTCATGTGTGTAGATGCTCAGCTCGCGTTATTGGAGCAGCACTGACGCGTTAGTGGAGATTGAAGCTTTGAAATACGCGCGTATGAGTCTGCTGCAGTTACATGCTGCTGCAGCTCCTGGTGTAAATTCCCAGTTAGTCAACACAGCATTGAAATCTATGAGCTCCACAGCTATTGTTTTAGACCAACTTTTAATAATAAAGACAGCAGCATTGTGTCATTCAATGTGTATTCCTGCATAGATGTATCACTTGAGCAGAAAGTGACGTTGACCTGACCCCTCTATAGTGTTCCTTTCAATACATAAAGTTTTGAGTTTTTTCTTAACTTTCCTACATGCAGTTTCAAGAAATGCTAATCAAAACATTAAAATCCAGATATGCACTTCCAAGTTGTGATTGGGCTCAGTTTCACTGTTTCAATAATTGGAGGACTCGACTTGGAATTGAAGCCCAGTGATTTGAAACAAAAATACAACCAAACAAAAGTGTAATTTTACATGAACAAATGGAACATGTCCCTCAATCGTCTGCAAAAGTGAAGCTCTTTAGATTCAATCAAACTGCAAAAATACAAGCATGTTGTGAACTGTTTCTCTTTGACTTGAAGCCAAAGATTTACCTGAGACTTACTTGTGAACTCTCTGAACACAGTGTTATGTCCTCGGTTGTCCAGGAGGTGGTGCTTCAGCCCTGTTTCTGCCTCATGTACACATTGTCCTACTACTGCTGCTGCTGCTGCTGCTGTTCTGTGTTGTGGTACACCGTGTGCTGCTGAGATAGGATCAGGACGTCCACGATGTGTTCAGTGTGCGTAGGACAGTCTGCAGCAGCGCCCTCTGTCCATCTGTGCTCTGACAGGACACCACACTGTTTATCTGAGGATTTCCTTTGGACACAATCATCTCCTCACTGTATCAGACTCAGCAAAGATAAAATAATTAAATATAAGGTTTTGTAAGAATGTAGTTTACCTGTTTCTAATAGCACATTATTAGAGTGTTAAATCCCTAATACTCCAGTTTCTAGTACATTTCTGTCATTTATCTAATAAAGGTAAGCTCCTGGGCATGAAGATCAAGTTGAACATTATTAGATTAATCAAACTATGAACCTTCAAGTAACAAAATATCCATATTTGCTGATTTTTTTTCTCTGCAAATATGATTTAGGCTTTAAATCTTAAATCTTCTCACACTTTGACACATGTATTCATTTTTGGTTGCAATTCTGGCTTAAAAACACTCCTTACTGACAGAAAACTGCAACTGGACAGGACCACCCAAGCTCAGCCAATCAGAGCGCAGCATTCGGCTCCTGATGAGAATTAATATTCTTTATTATTCAGTTCAGACAGTACTCAGAAGTGTCATTTTTTTCACAACGTGCAGCATTTATCTTAGACTCTTAAGTGGAAAACACAAAGTTATTGATTTATAACTAAAAAAGTTACCCCAACTTTAATAGGACGTAGTGGAGACATTGGAGACTAATTTATACTAAAATAGATACGTTAACAAATATCCGTGCTGGGAAACTACTCGTACAGTTTCTGTGTCCAAGCCAAAAGCTCAGGATCATTTTACACATGTGTACATTCTGTTGTTGTTGTGTTGATGGTGAACAAGAGACACTTGTTGAAATAGTAAATAAAAAGTTCATTTTTGGTCGGCTTGTGACCTGTTTTGAAAAAGACACCAGCCTAAAATACTGACACATTCTGGTCAATATTAACTGTGGATTTCTACTTTTTTGTCCAATAAGAGGCAAGCTGAGGCCTCAAAATTTAAATACTGCACTGGCAACTCCAATACATTGTAGCTCTGGTAAAAAACTGACTTTAAAGAAAGAAAACTCTTATCAGGAGAACAGTGTGTTGTGTCTATTTGTAGTTCAGAGATAAAAGAATGGTCTGTGACACTTTCCATCGCTGCAAAAGCTGATAACTTCAACATCACCCCACCGTCTACTGTTGTTACTTATCATTACTGTGGTTTGCTCAAAACACCAACAGGAATTTGTCAAATGAAATAAAGTACTGAAAATACATTTTTTATGTTAATATAGTCTCACATTTGCAGATTTTGTTTGATTTCAGGGCTGCAAAATGGCATTCAAGACAAGATAAAAGAGCTTGAATGATTAAAGTCCAGCTGGTGTCTGCAGTAAGGCCTGAGCAGCACTTATTCTATAACCTTTTCAAAAGCTACAGGCAATTTAACTGTGAATGATTTTTAAAGGTGGAGTAGGTGATTTTCATGCCACAAAACCGGAAGCAATGTCCAACTAGTCCAACTATTGAAAAAAGCTTTGATGAAACTCAAAAATGTCAAGTTTTTGACCTAAAATCCAGTTCGTCTGATGTTGTCAGAGGTGTGGACTTGCAAGTCATGACTTGAACTTGAGTCAGACTTGAGTCATTTTGATGACTTGACTTCATAAAATGGACTTGGAACTCAGACATTGAAATCATACACAGTTGAACTTATTACCTTTGTCTTCTTAAAAAAGATGTTTTTGTGTCTGTTTGTTACAGTTAAAATGTCCTAAATTATCAACTGTTATTAGCAGACAAGCTTGTAGACAAGCTTTGTCACGACAACAAAGAAATACAGAAATACACTTTATTCTGAATGTTGCTAAGCATTTTTGGAATAAAATGATGTCAGTGCATAACCTCTATTACAGAGGAAATTTCTCTTAATGCACTTTCTGTCATAGGGTCTTTTAAAGTAACTCTCACTCGCAAACAGCAAACAAAATTTTGAACGTTTTTACTGAGTAATTTGTTGAAATCTCATTCTAAGCATTAATATTCTTTTAGGTCCCAAAATGTGTCAAATTTAGAATTTCAATATCCACTCTTTTATACAAAAGGATCTAAAATATCATCTGTATTCGCCAATACATTTAAATCTGGCTTTGTTCATTTTTCAAACTCGACTTCCCATGATATCTACAGTTTTACAAAGTTGAAATTGATAACTTTAACTTCTGTCTTCTCTTGCAGAATCGTTAGCCAGTGTAAAAGTTTAAAAAGTCTACAAAACTAGAACATGAAGCCACCAATCACGCCAATGTTCCTGGAAAGCCAACATTTTAATCTCATTCTTGGCTAAACAGATGCTGCATGTGTCGAGTTAACTTAAACGTTGGACAAAGCGTTCCCAAGTGAATCTAAGTCTATGAAAATGCCTTTAGTCTGCGCTTAGATCTATTCAAACTGAACTGTGGGTCTGTGATTGTAACGAAGAAGAGATGTAACATGACAAAACTAACCGTGTGACAATAATCTGCTCTGTTCCAGCTGTTATCCCCCTGACCGACTCCGAACACAAGCTGCTGGCGCTCCACTTTGCCGTTGACCCTGGAAGGACTGGGAATGGGGGAGGGACGACAACGATAATGCCAAGCTCGCCAAGTAAGTCCCGTTCGGACAATCTAACATGCTCTTTCGGGATTTGAAAGACTGTGACGGCGATACTGTTAATGGTGATTGCACTAAAGGCTGATGGAGAATGGGAAAAGAAGGATTAGTTGACCAAAACATGCACCACAGGAAAAATGCTTGAGCTAACCACATCAAAGCCTTGTCAAGTTTAGATTATTTCATGTGGCCCACGGGATGTTTTCTGTGGGTTTCTCCAATCAAATATATTGTTTCTACACAGGATTTCTGTAGGGAAAAGTTTGAACTGAATTTAATCTATTTCACGCTGCTGCTATTGAAAAAAATGTGTCACATTGTTCTCAATAATGTAACATATTTGGTGTATTTCTTCTACTGTTGGTTGATTGAAACGATACAATCCTTTTTGTCAATTTATTCAATTTTTCAGAATTGTAGCAATATTTTTAAGAGGCCCACTGAAAAAGAAGCAGCATGATTCGAGCCTAACCCAGTGACTTTGGGCGACGTACTCCTGGGTGGGAAACAGTGCTCTAGGGCAGTGGTTCCCAATGTGGGGGTCGGGACCCCTCGGGGGGTCGCGAAGCAAAATCTGGGGTTGCGAGATGATTTCAAAATGTATTTTTACAATTATGACATTGCATTTAATCATGTTTTTGGGGGAATTGGGGTCATATAACGCAATACACTGTCAAAATTAAACCAAAATTTAAATGGTTTTGTACCTTTAAATTATTACAAAAGTATATTTTCTTTACTGTGGGGGTCGCGAGTTGGTTGCATGGTTATTTTGAGGGTCCCGGGCTGAAAAGTTTGGGAACCCCTGCTCTAGGGCACGGGTTCCCAAAACTTAGACCTTTCTAATGATTTCAAGTTGTAAATCTGGTCAAAAAAGGGTTTAAAGTGCCCATGACAGGTTGAACTACTCATTTCACAAAGTCATAGTTAAGATCATTATATTTAAGGTTTTACTAAACATTTTTCAAATTTCATTCCAGTTTGTCCATTTTTTAGCATTAAACATTTACTTCCTGTTCATCAAGTATGATATCACGCTAGGTAGTTACCTAGCGACCATTTAATAAATTGGGCCCAAACTCTTCAAATGTAAATCTTTTTTTTTTAACTCAAGCCATAAAAATATACTAAAACTCACTTTTTGTTAAATGTGTGTTTACAGGGCCATAAAAATCTGTTTCTTGTGAGAAAATTTAAAATATCTCCCTAGTGTGATGTCATCAGTTTAGAACTCTGCTCTACTTCCTGGTGTTTTCAAAAATATTTTCACATTTTTCTCCACAAACTTGTTCTTGATTAACATAAAACTTTCATTTATAATTACAACAGGTATTAATCTACCAACCAAATACAAATTTAAAAACGTCCAAACCTGTCATATGCACTTTAATCTTAATTATTTTAATTGTTTGTTGTGTTATTTGACTGAAATTCATTACAACACACTGTTTTCAACGTAAATAATTGATTAAATACAGAATAATATTTGTAAGCTTACATCTTAAAATCATTTCACGACCCCAGAATTTGTTTCTCAACCCCCCCTTTGGGAACCACTGCTCTAGGACAAACCTGTTCAACTTAAGGCCCGGGAGCCAATTTGGCCCTCAAAAGATCTGATCTGGCCCTCAGCCTTCTAAATATTGGAAATATTTTGGTGTAATTCTGCATTAGACCAGACCTCGTTTAGGTCAAATGCTGGTTACTCTTGGTTCAAACTTGGACAGTTCAAGTCTAGTTTTTGTTGTCAGGGGCATTAAAAATCTAACATTGTTTTTATTATTTTAAAACTTGGGCCAACTTGGGGTTTTGCAATTTGGCCCAGAGACCATGGCTCTCTGAAAAAAATGGCCCTCAGGAAAAGTAAGTTGGATACCCCTGCTTTAGGAGAATCTAGTGTTGCCATTTGACCTACATGCATGTTTTTGGAGGTGGGAGGAAGCCAGAGTACGTGAAGAGAACCCAAGGCAACACAGGAAGAACATGCAAACCTCACCCTAAGATATTTTGATTTGGTCAGACCTGGTATTCAAACCCTCAATCTCCTTATTAGGAAGCAGGACCTCTAACCACTCTGCTACCAGGCTCCCAGAAGCAAAGCATATTCAGGATAAAAGTATTGTGTTCGCACTCAAGAATTCAACATTCTTCTGTTGTACATTTGTTATGATTTTGTTCTGTGTGTGGGCTCTCGTCTGCAGCAGCCTGTTGATACCTCTGCCTTTGTTTGCACAGACTCATCTTGTCTCTGGAAGCCAACTGAACCTGCTGCACAACTACATGAATGTAACATGGATTCGGATTCCTTCAGAAACAAGGGTAACTCTGCTCCTCACACGTGCGTCCCGTTTGACATGGATCATTCAGACTCCAGACGACGCTTTCCAGATGTGCGGCCATCATACTTTCACTTAATCACACTGAAGTCATTCTTATGTAACTCATCTGCTTTGCATCTCCATTAGGAATACAAAACCAGTCGCAATCAAATTTAAATTAGCAAATCGCGTGAACTGCAATGTTTGAAGTGCTATAAAACAACAAAATATCCTTTCTTTTTCCACACAAAGGCAGCAGCTCAGTACAATAGATGTTTTATTACTTTCTCAGTCATCAGAACATGTTCACCATAAAAGAAAATTAGTAATCCATTTGCAACTTTTGCCAGAAAAACTGTTTTATCAAACTGTGTGGGTTTGGTTTCAGCTCACTCAAATTTGCGTGACTAACTGGAAATTCAAAATTGAAAAAGAAAAATTCATATGTTGAAGTAGTAGATCTATCCAGTATTCATTCTCAGGAGCTACAGAAACATCACACAAAGTATTTTTGTAACAGTTATTGTAAATGTGGTCATTTACTCATCGCATTTCATCATAATTTTATCAGCTACAATATGTGTTTTTATTGCTGTGGAAAATCTCAGGCCATAGATCTCCATGGAGACAAGCAGATCCTCCCCCAGAAGTAAAACCTTTTGTGTTTTTTCTATGTATTTAGTAATAAACTGTGCATAATTTACATTTTGCTTATTGTTAAACACCAAGTTGGTCTAAAATGATATAGATATAGAAATAGAATCTAATCCACTAATTTGACTTTTCGTTGGAAAATGTAACTGTAGCAAACAGCTGATTTTAACTTTAATAAATTCATGCACAACCTTGAGGAAACTAATGACAGAACATTGTTATAACATGGTTAAAAACTCATAAAAGTGTATTGTACTGTATATAATAGGTCCCCTTTAAACAACTCCAGAAGCAGGCACACATTGTTGATAGGCCCCTAATACATAATCTTGTGTTTTAATTGTTTTTGTCTGTTTTCATATTTTTTCTTTTCATTTTGGTTTTATATCTTTTAGAATATTCATAAACAGCCTATTCATTTAGTTTCAACATTCCACACATAAATACTGTTGCTATTGTTTTTTTTTTTGCAGAATTCAGTAGGTTACTTTGATGCTTTAAAGACTATCTTTCAAGATTTCTATCGCCATAACAACTACAAATCATTTGTGTCTTTTTGTGTTAAAACCACTGGGTTGGAACCACTGCATTCACCACATAAAGACGAGAAGAAAAAAGACAAACTTGTTTTAAGTTAACTTGTCCAATTGATGCCAAAAATATTGTCAGAAAAGCCTTGTGACATTTTCGACACATTCTAATGCTGTTGGATTGAGAATTTGTGTTATAGCCAATATTGACAATATTCAGGTGAATATGCATTTTTATTGAGCTGATCGTTTAGTGCCAAACCCTGGCTGTTTCTTCACTGAAATCTTCAAACTCTTGCTTATAATCACATACTTTTTTGCTTTTATATTTGTTCGAAATTTGGCCAAT
This sequence comes from Mugilogobius chulae, assembly GCA_038363315.1. Lineage (NCBI taxonomy): Eukaryota > Metazoa > Chordata > Actinopteri > Gobiiformes > Gobiidae > Mugilogobius > Mugilogobius chulae. The sequence goes on along the minus strand of CM076411.1, from coordinate 20,660,746 downwards.
TAATATTCCTCTTTGTTCAGGAGTTTTCTTTGGCCAAAGTTGATTTTATGGGAGGGATGGGGCCCCCTGATACTGTATCACACATAATTACATTTAGTGGAACAATCTCTCTCCAAAGCAAAAATTACATATTTTTGGGGAAAGTAGTACCATTTACCCCCCAGCCTGACACCTCTGACTCTGACATACAGTATGTTTGAATCAGATTGTGCTAGAAGACTTTGGTTTGAGCTTAGCTGTCTTATAATGAAACCCTTCTAGCCCACTTTCTTCATTCATAGAGTGCTCTGTTTGTGTTTCCAGGCCCCCTTGGCTCAGCCGGAGTCGCCCACCGCCTCTGCAGGTGAGGACGTCCAGTCTCTGGCCGAGTCCATGGAGTCTGACCGAGAGTCTGTGGGCAGCAACTCCAACATCAACATGGTCAAACCCACCAAAGAGAAGGACAAGCAGCAGCGCAAGGACAAGGACAAGAGCCGCACCGACTCTGTAGCCAACAAACTGGGCAGCTTCAGCAAAACGTTAGGAATCAAGCTGAAGAAGAACATGGGAGGCCTGGGTGGGCTTGTGCACGGCAAAATGAACAAATCCAGCGTATCCTCAGGTCGTAACGGTGAGACCGGAGCAGAGAAAACGTCCAAGAAAAAGGAGTCAAAGTCGAGTAAAGGAAGTAAAGACGAGTCCGGTCACTCTGCCAGCTCCACGTCATCGGAAAAGGCCACTAGCCCCTCCCCGACGGACCGACCCTCTAGCTCCTCCCCCACCGACAGACAGGACAGTTCAGGGCGGAGCTCGGGGACAAGAGCCTGGACAACTGGAAGTACAGCACGGACGTCAAGCTGGAGCCTCAACATCCTGCGTGCGGCCATGCAGGGGGAGCGCAAGTTCATCTTCGCCGCGCTCCTGCTCACCAGCCACCGGCACCAGTTCCACGAGGAGATGATCAGCTACTACCTGAGCAACGCACAGGAACGCTTCAGCCAGGAACAAGAGCAGAAGAGGAAGGAGGCGGAGAGGAAGCCCACGGTTGCAGCGGAGGCGGTTAAGAAGGTAGAACACGAGAGCGTCTTCCAGAGAGAGCGATCGGACAGCTCACCTCCAGAGAGCTGCTCCCCTGTCCTGCCCCACAACGCCTTCACCCCTCAACCCGCAGCCCTGGCGCTTAAATCACAAGGCAGGAACAGTCCCACGCCCTCCGCCCTCGCGCCGGTCCCACCTCTGACCCCACCCGTTCACCACGTGACTCACCCCGCCCCGGCGCCTTACTCCTCCCCCAGTATCGGTGCTAGAAAACAAGGGCCCATCCCCGTGTCCGCGCATTACAGCCATACCCGCCCATCCAAAGGCACAGCGTCATCCACTTGCAAGATGTCAACCTCCAATCGCCCCTCTTCCACGACGAGCCCTACAAGCCGCTGGTGGGGACGCTGAAGACCTGCGCCACGTACCCGCAGCAGAACCGCTCGCTGTCGTCCCAAAGCTACAGCCCCGCGCGCCTGTCCGGGGTCCGCACTGTTAACGCCATGGAGACGCTGTCCTACGGTCTGTCTCACACCTACACCAACGGTTTCGACGCGGGAGACATTCAGGACTGTCTGGAGTTCGCCGACGAGGACAACACGTCTCACACCTGGCTCAACCAGACAGGGGCAGCAAGGGTCGCGGCGCCGGAAGCCCCCTGTACTGCTTTCAACAACGCCGCTGTAAAAAGGGAGAACTGCTCCTTCTACGGCCGGCCCGAAACTGACAACTACTGCTCGTACTGCTACAGGGAGGAGCTGAGGCGCAGGGAGAGGGAGAGGCCCGCGTAGCCATCAGGCAACGCTTGTAGCCTGGCCAGTCAGTCACATCGCTTTTCTACCACACTAATGCTACACGTCTATTAAAATATGAATTAGCGCGGCAGTATTTGGGAAAAATATCTAATTGCAATATTTTTAGAGTATTAGCCGGTTCACATTAGCGACAAACATGTCCAAGAACTACAACTTTACTCTCAAATAACAAAATATATAGTTTTATTCCGACTAAAACATTTAATTTTGAAGATTAGATGTACAAAAACATGATTTATAAAACCTCATTTAAAGCCCATATGACAGATTAGCACATTTTTCTAATTTTGACTTAGTTTGGTGTGAAAGTCTTTGTAGTTAATAAATATTTATCATAGTTTTACAGCAGTTAAGTGCTAATTATGAAGAAATTGACAAATAAAAGTTAAAAAAATACAGGAAGTATCCTAAGTTCTAAAATCCCTCCACATGTGTCATCAAAAAGCGCCAAAATGTAAAGACAATTACACAAAACTGACATTAAATGACACTAAACAGTCATTTAACACAATAGGCTCTGTGCAGTTGACTTGTTTTCATTCAAAATAGGACATCCTGTACATACAACCATTTCCTGTTCAATTCATTTCTATGAGGTTTTCACTACATCAGTTTAAAACAAATAAATACTCTTTAGATCAGAAAACATGTTAAAGACTTTACATATCAGAGGAATATTTCAACAGAGGACACTTGTGTGTTTAAAAAGAGACATAATTGTGTCTAAATGCTAACGCTAACAGGAAATGGTTTATATGTACAGTAGTTATCTATTTTGAAGATACACAAGCCAACTGAAGTTCCGTCACACAGCCCTATTTAAGTGTTACAAAACATTATCATTTGTCAAATCATAGCATCCGTGTCATTTATGTGGATTTAACTTGGTTAGTCCTACATAGTCTGGTCTGAAGGGACAGATGTGAGCTGGTTGCCATGGTAATGAGTTTATAACTGACGCAAAACAGGCCTAAATGTGTTATATATTTTTTTTTTATCTTAACCTTTACTTAAACCATTTCCCTAACCTTACCCATTACCCTGTACTTTTCCTAAACTTACTTGTTCTCCTAAAATTAATCACCGTCCCTCTATTCTAGCATTTACCTTTTGGCCCACACTTACAATGCGGTTGCTAGGTAACGGTTGTGGGCTCCCCTTTACATGTGTGATCTTTTCTGGACAAAATACAACTTCAACTTCATTTTATTTGTGTCCTTCGTGGGGCAATCAGTTTTGCAGCAAAGATAAATGCATAAGAATTACACACATAAAAACAATAATAGACAGGACCCAAAGGCAACTTCAACTTCAAACTTAAATAAAATCTATTAGTCTTATTCTGACTAAAACATCTAATTTTGTGCACAGAGCCTAGTTAGAACCTTTTGCAGCAGGTAAAATAATCTTGATCCATCAATTAAACACCTACTAAAAAAAACTATAGCACTTAATCTTGTTTCGATGTAAATTTAATCTGAAACTTGTGTGTTTTTTCCGCAGCCTNTCACACCTGATCTCATTCTGGATCACACTTAATCTGGCCATGATTAATCATCGCTATGTGATGGAGTCTGACCACAAAGTTGTGCACTCAATAAATCCTTCTAACACACTTCTGTTGTCTGAGTCCTTCTGGAGTCAATTGTCCACTCTGTTAATAGAAAGATATGTAGATCTTATGTCCATATGGATGTGACAAATATTCATTAATGGCTGAAAAGATTAAACGAGATTTGCATCAACAGCCTAGCCCCCCTTCAACCCTCCCAGCTGGGGAAGGTTAGGGTGTTGTGAACCTCCTTGCTTCTCTGGGCAGGGGGGAGTCCTGTTTCTGTGGATCCTCTGCCCACCTTACCTACTCTACCCACTCCACTTTACTTTGGCTATTTTTATTGCTTTTTGTGTGTTTATTCTCTTTTTTTCTTCTATCATTGTACTGGTTGTGAACATTACAGTTGCTTTATTGCGTTGTACTGTTTTTATTGTTTATTGCACCCAGCACTACTTGCCCAAGACAAATTTCCCCTCAGTGGGACAATAAAGTTTATCTTATCAAACCTATTTTTAGCATAACCATTTTAATTAGTTGATCATATTTGGGTCATTCAGATATGGTACTATTGTATGAAGTCCGTTTCAGTTCAGTATGTGTCCTGTAGTCTTGATCTCACTGAACTACTTGTTGGGTCTAATATAAATGATCTGGAGCAAATCCCAAAATCCAAAATGCAATATAAAGCACATTTTTTGTGGTCATGCCAGTTTGCTAAAGCCTGATCCTGTCATATCTCTGAAGCTAAGCATGTCGAGCTTGGACAGGACTTTGATGGGAGACCGCTGGAGGAACATCAGGTGTCACTTCACCCACATCGCCTAGTCTGGATCTGGTGCGTGTATGAAGGTTTCGTGGAGGTTTATGTGACAATAGCATTTTTGGATGTCTTGGAAAAGCACTGCATTGCCTACTGTAAATCCAAAAGTATATGGTATTTTTTGTCCCAACTGTCATACCGTAGAAATTTCATCCTCCTATATCGAAGGAGACCTATTGTGTTTTTTTTGTGTGTGCATTTAGTAATAAACTAGAACATAGTGTAAATCTGTTGTTTACATTATATTTATTATAAAACACAAAACTGACCTAAAACAGCTTGGTACATTGACTTCCTGATAAGCCCCGCCTCTTCAATGCAAAGCTTAACTTCAATAAGCAACACATTTTTGTACTTAGAATCAGATTTTGTCGATTCATTAAAGCACACATGAATCAACGATACGCAAGGTTTGTATGACTTGAATTGTTTAGACGACAGTGACAGACAAATGAGTTTTTGCCAAGCCCTGTTTTTAATCCTTGATTGTGCCTGAGGCTTTCTTCATATTTCACACATATAACCTGGTTTAACCCAAACTCAGAGTCTGCTTCTTCTCCTGTAAGAACTTAATCTGACTTTATTCACATAAGAACTTAATGGTCCAAACTGTCTGCCTCTTTGACTTTATTAAGCAACAGTTTCTACATTTATGACCAGGTCGTGTTTTGTCATTCATTGGGAAACACTGTCTGTATCTCTTAATACAGTGGTTCACAAACTTTTTTTCCTCGAAATACTGCCCCCACTGTTACCTAGCAATCACATTGTAAATATAGACCAAAATACACATACATGACACAATAGTAAAATACTGACAAATGATAATATCTTAACACTTTATTTGTTAAATGATTGTTTAAAGAGGGCCTCTCATGTAAAATCAATGATTCAATGATTTGAACCTTGTTATAACAACATTCCCTCATCATTAGTTTACTCAAAGTTGTATTTGAATTGACTCATGTATGTTTGAGTAATCTTGTGTTCTTCTATAGCTCATGTTCAAGTGTTCAAACACTTCCTGTTCTTCACTCCGCCCACTTTGTTCTTCACTCCGCCCACTGTCTGTATTTACTTGTTATAATTCAAAGCATGTGTGGTTCAAAACTGTCCCATAGTCACTTTCCAACAATACAAATGAGTCATTTAAAATCTGTTGCTTGTTACAGTTACATTTTAAGTGAAGAGGCGGATCTTAACCTTCTGCAGTTTTAAACAGGAAGTCACTGGAGCTGTTTCTATTTTAAGCCGTTCTTTATCATTTGGAAGTTTTATAGTGAACAAAATGTAAATAGCTGATCCATGTTCTAGTTTAATAAAGAGTTAGAAAACACAATCTTGGCTTCCAGAAAACTGTCAGTTGTGTGTTTGTGTCATGTTTTCTTAATGACATAGGGAGGGATACTGTTTTAAAACTCAAATTAAGCTGCATTCATCTGATCGTCAGGTTTCTGAGATGAGAGATCAGATTCTTGTTTGCATTCATGTGTGTTTTAGGTTTACCTCCGAAAGTTGGGATTCTGATGTCAGTGACATTAACAATGATGACATCATGTCACCATTTCTTCCTTATCAAAAACACAGCTGAAGTTTACCTGTGAGATATCGTTGTTGTGAATGTCCCTGATCTGTGATGTCACTGTTAGATCTCTGAGATCTTCTGCTCAGTTTTAAGTCCACAAATCATCCAGACTCATTTTGAACATGTTTACAGCATTAGCATATTATCGCTTTATTGGTTCCCCATTTCTTTAGCATCCAGTAGATAGAATTCTATTTCAATTCCTGATGTGGAAACACATGACTGCCATGTGTGCTTTAACACACTTTTTTATTGATTCTGGTGCATATGATTCCAAAGTGGAGGTGCTCAAGAGGATTTTGCACTTGTAGATTTGTATGTGATGTTGCTTGAGTTAATGTTTACCTTGTATCTGAACTTTGACTTAAGTAACAGAATAAAGTACTCCATCCACCACTGTCCAACCTAAATAATGTTGACTTGACTGAGTGTTTGTGTGTCCTGACCTTGGTGAGTTTGTTTCCGCTGATGTCGAGAAGAGTCAGCGACGCCAGGTCCTTCAGAGACGAGCTGATCTCTGAGATGGAGTTTTGTTGGAGATACAGGACAGTCAGGTTGTCCATGCCCTCGAAGTCTGCTGTTGTGATCTGAACCAGAAATACACAAGAAAAACTCACTCAAGCCACTGGTCAACAACTCATGTCTAAAGCTATTGTTTTTAAAACAAAAAGGAAATGCTGCTAAGTTAAAAATTCTGACTTTGTTTGATTTTTATCACTTGGTGGAGCATAACATTTTGGAGCTTCATAGATTCAGTTGTTTTTGATGAGGAAACAATGAGGCAATATAAAATGTGTATCTTTACTCTGAGCAGGCTCGTATCTCCCTAAAAACTCTCAGAGGAGCCTCCTTTAGATTGTTTCCATAGAAATCTGTCGACTTTAGCCATAATGTTCCACTGACATGAAATAGATGAATACCAATGAAAAATGTCACAAACTAATGTTTTAACTTCTTTTCAATGAAAATATGTATTTGAGTTACACAGTGTCACTTTAACATTTCTAAAAGCTGACAGGTGTTGGCTGTGTGTTTGGGACCTTAATTATTTATCTGTTTATGTTCAGGGCAGCTGTGGCTGCAGAAAAGACTATCCAGTGGAATACAAAGAATAACAGTGCAGAGGCTTTGACAAACCGGTAAGTACATTTCAAATGTAAGTTATATTTATGATACACTTCATCATAATGACGTAAAAGAAACACCTTCTCGATGACGTTGTGGTTGAGGCGCAGGTCTCTGAGGGAGCGAGGCAGACCAGAGGGAACACTGCTCAGGTTATTGTGTTGGAGATACAAACGATCCAGTGTGGACAGCTTCAGGAAGGCCTGCGAATGAGAAATACATGTATACAGAGACATGGTTTACACTCTAAACTTTGTTTTGCAGGCTTCAGAGTAGTTTTATTTGCAGGAGCTTAACTAATTCTTGCAAGAATCCATCATGGTTGCATATGGTTAAGGAGGGCCACAGTGAGCAGACCGCTAATTTTTTAACCGAAACAATTGAACTTGCACATAACTATTTAATAGGTTTACAAAAAAGTTTCTTGTTCACAACTTCCACATTGTAGTGGATCATTCAGCTTCAAACAGATACTCACCATAAACATCCGGTTTTCTGATGGCTTTCAGTGACAGTCTTCCACAATGATAAAGTGTAGAAGTTAGCTGAGAGTAATAATCTGATCAATCTGGCGCGTTTCAGGTCAGAAGATCACAGACTTTTCTAAAATGACCACAGGAAATAGCTTTGGTCTTTGTCTGTTTTTACAGCTTCGGTGTAAAAATATTGGACAACTTTATGTTTTACAGTGTGATCAAAGTAAAGTAGCTGCTGCAGTAAACCAATCACAGTCTGCTGCCTTTGCTTCTGGACCATCAGAAGTCAAGACATCTTCTCCATCAGTCTCCTGTTTCAGATTCTAAACTCCTGTGATTAACATTCAGCTGAAGTAATTACACTGTTTCATAACACTTCAGGTTTGTAGTGAAATATGCTAATGCCTGTTGTACAAATGTCTTTACATTAGCTTCATGTTTGGTGTTTATTCGTGATTACTAAATATGTTCTGGAGGTAAACAGACCACATGTGTTACCAAAGCGTGAGTCTGCCTTCGATAAAAGCTCAGACACTAAAGCATCTGCACCTGTGAGACATTAACCAATCACACTGCAGTAAATCCACTTTGTCTGGAGCCCACTCGCACCACAAACGCAACAGGACATTATTTTTATTTCAAAATACAAACTACAACTATATCATCAAAGTATCTATTCTTGTTTAATTTTAGATTGCAGTGTCCTATCTACGTCTAACTCAGATAAGTGTAACCGGTTCATAAGACAAGAGAACAAAACATTGCTGTAGAAAATCTTTAAATAAATACACAGCATTATTAATTCAATGTACACAGTTTATCTTACGTATTTAAAATGTGAGTTTCAAATGTCACTATGTTTTTCTTTCTGCACATTTGTCTTGGATTTATCAAAAGCAACAATGACTGTTTGTGACAGATATTAAAACATTAGTTAATGAATAATGTTGAGAAGTGTGTTTGAACTGGACTCTAGGATTTCTCTTTCTTATAAAAATAAACTAAAGAACATTTTAAGAACTTGTGTCAATGTTTTGCTAAAGAATGATGTGTGATTTAGTCAAAGCAAATGATTTCGGGCACACTCAGAACAACACTATCAAATAATTAGTTTCTAAAAGCTCTACCCAGTTTTTACCAACTTAAAAATGTAACCAAGTTGTTTATTTTAGAAGTTATTTTCACAACTTGAGAGAAAAGCACTTTATAAAAATAAAGAGAATTACATGACCACAAAGTACTGTGTTTTGTGTGTTTGTTTTTGTCTGTATGTTTGCAATATTTTTGCATGTTCAGAAAAGTTAGTGGCGGCGCGTGGTCAGAGCAGGCCCCGGAGAGTCACGTAACGTAATTTTGTTGTTCAACCAGAGTTTGGATAAGAAATCTGATGTATTCAGCTCATTTTACAGGTTTTATAGACACCAGGGATGTAAAAATGGTCATGTTAAGTTCATTAGTGAGACACTTTCAGTACTAATCAGACATAAATTTTCATGGGCTGACCCCAGGTCTTAAACCAGGGATCACAAACGCTGGTGTAAGGAACAAAATGCTCAATTCATTAGTAAGGACCACACCAAAACAGAGATAGTTATACGTTGTTTATTGAATAGATGTAGATGTTGAAGTTCCATGGAATCAGAGAGCGATGACCAGGCAAGGAGACTCAGTGTGGGGGTCCTGTCTCAGCAATCTGCCCGGCCGATTCAAGACCCCCACCCCCTTCCTAAATGGGTGCTAGAAGGAATGTTGTGAAAAAGTGGAGGGCGGGTGGGTCGAGAGCACAGAGTTGAACTGAGATGAGGCGCATGGTCAAACTGAGACCAAGCATGAGCTGGGATATGAAGGTTTCCGGTGACGTGGGGGTGTGGTTGGAGTGCGATGGGGGCGTGGTCCCACTCACGAAACTTAATTAACCAAGTAAATAACGCTTCATTAGTAAGGACCACATCAAAACAGAGATAGTTATACGTTGTTTATTGAATAGATGTAGATGTTGAAGTTCCATGGAATCAGATGAGCGATGACCAGGCAAGGAGACTCAGTGTGGGGGTCCTGTCTCAGCAATCTGCCCGGCCGATTCAAGACCCCCAAAATGTAAGAGTTGAGTGGCGATTGAATGACGAAGCGAATAGTAGTGTAGGAATGAGGTAAGAGCCACGGGATATCTTATCGAGGTAGACAGTGATGTTAATGTTGACTGTAGAAGCAGTAGGCCAGGAACTGAGGACTCAAGGGTGTAAGGAAGGTGAACCGACGGCCGTCAAGAGATGATCTCAAGTTGTCGAGGTGAGCTATAATGGTAATGACTGGTCTAGGGCTTATCATCTGGGCTGCAGAGGCGAGGAGCGAGGTCTGCGCCTGGAAGCGAATACGAATAAGGTAGAGGAGCACACAATGGCGTAATCTTGAGAGAAATGGCTGGTGGAAGTAAACGTAGAGGGTCGGAGGATAGCGATGCGTGGAATGGGCGTGCTGATAGAGAATCCAGGAGAAGCGGAAATGAGACGAGGACATGGAGGACAAGATGCAGAAGACCGCGGATGGACAAAGTAGACTGACTCTGTGGAGGCAGCTCGATTGACTCGTACTCCTGCCAAAAGACGGAACGTGACGATTGAGATTTACTTGATAGGGAAGCGATGCAGAACTACGGAGGATAGGCAAGGTCATCTGATGGAAATGCTCGAGGAAGATTGACTAGTCTGGCTGGATGACGATGAGGTAGAATAGGGGAAGTGCAGGAAGTGGTTTCTAGACTCGAATCTCGGGGGTGAAGATTGAGATCTGCGACCAGACGTGTCCTAGTGTTGACAGCTCGAACCCCCAAAGATTTGAAGAGCCAATGTGGATGGCCTGTTGGGAACGATGCATGGGTGAAGTACCAGGACGAAATAGAGGGAACGCTGAATGCGGGAACAGCATCTGCATCAGCGATATGAACTGAAAGGTGGAAGATGAGAAGGCACCTCGGATGAGTCGGAATACGGAAGTCTTGATCTGTATGAGGTGGAGCCTGGAGCGTGAGTTAAAGGGCGAGAATTGGAATGATGTGGGTGAAATGTGAGTTAAGATGGCGTCAATAGAATAACATGAAATGAGGTGAAATGGTGTGAGACGAAATGACGTGGATGAAATAGCGTGAGACAAGATGGCATTGATAGAATGACGTGAGACGAAATGACGTGAATAGAATAACATGCGGCGAGATGGCATGGATAGAAAGGCGTGAGACAAAATTGCGTAGATAGAATAACGTGAGACTAGAGATGGCATGGATGGAATGACGTGAGGCGAAACGATGAGGATAGAATACCATAAGATGGCATAGATAGAATACTGCGAGACGGAATGGCGTATGTAGAATGACATGAGATGAGATGGCGTAGGTAGAAGCGTGAAACACAGGAAAGTTAGCAGAGATGGTATGGATGGAATGGCGCGAGTCGGAAGGACATGAATCAGGGTGTCACAAGTGGGAGTGAAAAGACGCATAACCTGGAGAAGCGATGGAAAACATGAGATGGTATATGATGGCGCTTGAGCCGGAGACGTGTTGATCCACCTAAGCTGAATAGGGATGGCTGCCATAAGCCTGGTAAGCACGCAGGAGCCTGAGCTGGCGGAGTGTTGAGGCTGGAAGGCCTGGCGTGAACTGGAGGTTCTAAGGAGCCGGAGCTGGAACGGCTGACATGAACTGAGAAGCATAGAGGCTGGAACAACAGACGTGAGCTGGAGAAACGTAGAGGCTGGAACAACAGACGTGAGCTGGAGAAACGTAGAGGCTGGAACAACAGACGAGAGCTGGAGACGCTGGATTAAGAAGCCTGAAGCTGGAGCTGCAAAGAAGAAGCCTGAGCTGTAACGATTGACATGAGCTGGAACGGCTGGCGAGAACTGGAGAAGCATTAAGGAGGCTGAGCTTGAACGGCGTTGGGGCTGGAATGACTCGTGAGAGCTGAAGAAGCGCTAAGGAGGCTGGCTGGAACAGTGTTGTTGAGGCTGGAACGGCTGGAGAGAGCTGGAAAAGCGTTAAGGAGACTAAGGTTGTTGACCGAGACGTGGCCTGCGTGGGGCCCATAAAGCGTGGCCTGCGTGAGGGCCGGAAGGCGTGGCCTGCGTGGGGGCCGAGGAGGCGTGGTCTGCCGAAGAAACGTGGCCTGTGTGGAGGCCGATGCGACGTGGCCTGCGATAAGGCGTGGCCTGCGTGAAGGCCGATAAGACGTGGCCTGCGTGGAGGCCGATGAGACGTGGCCTGCTGCGATGGAGGCCGATGACACGTAGCCTGCGTGGAGGCCGATGACACGTTGCCTGCGTGGAGGCCGATGACACGTAGCCTGCGTGGGGGCTCATAAGACGTGGCCTGCATAGAGGCTGATCAGACGTGGCCTGCATGAAGGCCGAAGAGACGTGGCCTGCGTTGGGGCTCATGAGGCGTGGCCTGCGTGGAGGCTGATGAGACGTGGCCTGCGTGGGGCCGATGAGGCGTGGCCTGCGTGGGGGCCGATGAGGCGTGGCCTGCGTGGGGGCCGATGAGGCGTGGCCTGCGTGGGGGCCGATGAGTGCCTGCGTGGAGGCCGATGAGACGTGGCCTGCCCGATGAGACGTGGCCTGCGTGGATGAGACGTGGCCTGCGTAGAGGCTGATCAGACGTGGCCTGCGTAGAGGCTCAGACGTGGCCTGCCCTGATGGCCTGCGTGGAGGCTGATGAGACGTGGCCTGCGTGGAGGCTGAAGAGATGTGGCCTGCATGGGGGCTCATGAGGAGTGCCCTGCGTGGGGGCCGATGAGACGTGGCCTGCGTCAAGGCCGATGAGGCGTGGCCTGCGTAAGGCCGATGAGGCGTGGCCTGCGTAGCTCGAGTGCACTGAAATAGAAACAATAGATTGCGGGAAAGGGGACGGGGGAGGGGTTGGCGTAGCCAAAAAGAATAGGAAAGATGGGGTGGAGACATGGGGAAGGGGACGGGGGAAGGGTTGATGTAACCAAAAAGAATAGGAAAGATGGGATGGAGGCATGGGGAAGGGGACGGGGGAGTGATTGGCGAAGCCAAATATGGGGAAGAGGTGGTGGAGATGAGGGGAAGGGGACGGGGGACACGGGGTGGGATGAGGGTGGTAGGAAGGATGGTCTAAACTGAAAACCCACTTCTAAGAAAAGACAGCATGCGGGAGTGTATGCATGTAAACATTTTTTTTTTTTTTTTTTTTTTTACACTTATTAATTATTTATATTTACATTTTGTTTGTAATGAGAAGCACTATGTAACTGTACGAGGTGCTGTACGAATCAAGACAGACGAAACAAACAAACGAAACCAAATCTTGAAGGTGAATTGCTCGATGTGTGATGTGTACAATGAGCCGAAAATAAGATAAAAACTATCATGTTCAGTTGGTCGAAGGAGACAAGAGAATGGGGTAAAGTGATAGGGTTGAATGAAATTGGAATGGGAGAAATTGGAATGGGAGAAAATTACCTGACAGAAATAGAATAAATGCAAACATGAAGGACGAGAAAATACAAACAGATGCGTTACCGTATGTCTTTCGCTAGAGGGAGCTGATGCAGCATGTGACTGCTGCTGTAGAGACGTCGTGACGCACGCTCGCAACCCGGAAGTGGAGCGCTAGCGAGCGCGGGCGCGAATTGTTTTTACAAGATGGCAGGGGAAGAGCCATGGGAAGAGCTGCCGATGGCGGCCTCTGATGGCTGGCTAGTGACTCTTACCTCTTCGCTGATTGGCTGTCTCGCATGTGCATGTCTTGCTAGCGGGTTGATAGAGAAAATCACTTCGAAAGGTTAATGCTAGATAGATAGTCAGGCCTAAACTGTTATCTTAACCTTTACCCAAGCCTTTTCCTAACCTAGCCATCACCCTAACCCTTTCCTAAACTTAACCGTTCTCCTAAACGTAATTTCGTCCCTCCAGACCTGACTATCTAGCAGTAACCTTTCGAAGTTTTGTGGTATGTATTGAGCGTCTAGCCAGCCAATCAGAGGCCGCCATCGCAGCCTTCCCTGCCATCCTGTAAAAAAATTCGCGCGGGCCGGAATTTGTTTTTTACAAGATGGCAGGGGAAGAGCATGGAAGAGCTGCCGATGGCGGCTCTGTTGGCTGGCTAGTGACTCTTACCTCTTCGCTGATTGGCTGTCTCGCATGTGCATGTCTTGCTAGCGGGTTGAAGAGAAAATCACTTCGAAAGGTTAGTGCTAGATAGATAGTCAGGCCTAAACTGTTATCTTACCTTTACCAAGCCTTTTCCTAACCTTAGCCATCACCCTAACCCTTTCCCAAACTAACCGTCTCCTAAACGTAATTTCGTCCCTCCAGACCTGACATCTAGCAGTAACCTTTCGAAAGTTTTGTGGTAATGTATGAGCGTCTAGGCCAGCCATCAGAGGCCCCATCGGCAGCTCTTCCCTGCATCCTGTAAAAAAAAATTTCGCGCCGGGCCTAGGGGCCTAGTATGACGAAGATGACTGAACAGCCGAGGGACTGTGCACTGCCGCACTCATCCGAATGGGTTGTTCTTCAGTTGGTCACGGCGGATCCGTAGATGCTGAAGGAGAACGTGCAGAGGTGCGCTGAGCGCGGGAGGAACCCGGAAGTCTGAATGAACTGGCGGGAACTCTTGAGCGGGGCTGGTTCTATGAATCGACGGACTGATCCCTGGGCCGCTGTGGAGGTGTGTTGGCGAATAAACTCTGCAGAATGGCGCGGCGGTGGAGGCGATGGGAAGACGAGTGAGATTGTATCTACCGTGGAAAGGGGACATCCGTTGCACGTCGAACGCTCCGAGCAGGTCAGAATTCGATTAGGAACTCTGCCTATGTCGCGCTTGCTTAGTGTTGAATTGCTGTTGTTGGCTTTGGACCCGAACGCGCTGCGTGTCTGACTTGTCGAGAGCACAGAGTTGAACTGAGATGAGGCGCATGGTCAAACTGAGACACAAGCATGAGCTGGGATATGAAGGTTTCCGGTGACGTGGGGGTGTGGTTGGAGTGCGATGGGGGCGTGGTCCCACTCACGAAACTTAATTAACCAAGTAAATAACGCAATGGTGATTGCGCTAAAGGCTGATGAGAATGGAGAATGGGAAAAGAAGGATTACTTGACCAAAACATGCACCACAGGAAAAATGCTTGAGCTAACCACATCAAAGCCTTGTCAAAGTTTAGATTATTTCATGTGGCCCACGGGATGTTTTTCTGTGGGTTTCTCCAATCAAATATATTGTTTCTACACAGGGATTTCTGTAGGGAAAAGTTTTGAACTGAATTTAATCTATTTCACGCTGCTGCTATTGAAAAAATGTGTAAAATTGTTCTCAATAATGTAACATATTTGGTGTATTTCTTCTACTGTTGGTTGATTGAAACGATACAATCCTTTTTGTCAATTCATTCAATTTTTCAGAATTGTAGCAATATTTTTAAGAGGCCCACTGAAAAAGAAGCAGCATGATTCAAGCCTAACCCAGTGACTTTGGGCGACGTACTCCTGGGTGGGAAACAGTGCTCTAGGGCAGTGGTTCCCAAATGGGGGTCGGACCCCTCAGGGGGTCGCGAAGCAAAATCTGGGGGTCGCGAAATGATTTCAGAATATATTTTACAATTATGACATTGCATTTAATCATGTTTTTGGGGGAATTGGGCTCATATAACGTAATACACTGTCAAAATTTAATCAAATTTAAATGGTTTTGTACCTTTAAATTATACAAAAGTATATTTTCTTTACTTGGGGGGTTGCGAGTTGGTTGCATGGTTATTTTTAGGGTCCCGGGCTGAAAAGTTTGGACCCCTGCTCTAGGGCACGGGTTCCCAAAACTTAGACCTTTCTAATGATTTCAAGTTGTAAATCTGGTCAAAAAAGGGTTTAAAGTGCCATGACAGGTTGAACTACTCATTTCACAAAGACGTAGTTAAGATCAATATATTTAAGGTTTACAAACATTTTTTCAAATTTAATTCCAGTTTGTCCATTTTTGAGCATTAAACATTTACTTCCTGTTCATCAAGTATGACATCACGCTAGGTAGTTACCTAGCGACCATTTAATAAATTGGGCCCAAACTCTTCAAATGTAAATCTTTTTTTTTTTAACTCAAGCCATAAAAATATACTAAAACTCACTTTTTGTTAAATGTGTGTTTACAGGGCCATAAAAATCAGTTACTTGTGAGAAAATTTAAAATATCTTTATCTCCCTAGTGTGATGTCATCAGTTTAGAACTCTGCTCTACTTCCTGGTGTTTTCAAAAATATTTTCACATTTTTCTCCACAAACTTGTTCTGATTAACATAAAACTTCCATTTATAATTACAACAAGTATTAATCTACCAAACTACATAAAAATTTGAAAAACGTCCAAACCCGTCATATGCACTTTAATCTTAATTATTTTAGTTGTTTGTTGTGTTATTTGACTGAAATTCATTACAACACACTGTTTTCAACGTACATAATTGATTAAATACAGAATAATATTTGTAAGCTTACATCTTAAAATCATTTCACGACCCCCAGAATTTGCTTCTCAACCCCCCAGGCCAGGGGGTCCCAACCCCCCTTTGGGAACCACTGCTCTAGGACAAACCTCAACCTTCAACTTAAAGCCCGGGAGCCAAATTGGCCCTCAAAAGATCAACTTCAACTTTATTGTAGTCCCAATGGGAAATTGATTTGCAGCAGTGTTAACAGCAGACATACACATACGATATAATAAAATAAATAAAAATAAATAAATCACAGCTCTTGCCTGAATGATGATCTAGAGCTTTAAGCTATAACAAAGCATTGATTTTTATTATAGCTTCAGATCTGATCTGGCCCTCAACCTTCTAAATATTGGAAATATTTTTGGGTGTAATTCTGCATTAGACCAGACCTGGTTTTGGTCGAATGCTGGTTACTCTTGGTTCAAACTTGGACAGTTCTAGTCTAGTTTTTGTTGTCAGGGGCATTAAAAATCTAACATTGTTTTTATAATTTTAAAACTTGGGCCAACTTGGTCATATGTTTTGCAACTTGGCCCAGAGACCATGGCTCTCTGAAAAAATTGGCCCTCAGGAAAAGTAAGTTGAATAGTCCTGCTTTAGGAGAATCTAGTGTTGCCATTTGACCTGCATGTTTTTGGAGGTGGGAGGAAGCCAGAGTACGAACCCAAGGCAACACGGGAAGAACATTGCAAACCTCACCCTGAGATATTTTGATTTGGTCAGACCTGGTATTCAAACCCTCAATCTCCTTATTAGGAAGCAAGACCTCTAACCACTCTGCTACCAGGCTCCCAGAAGCAAAGCATATTCAGGATAAAAGTATTGTGTTCGCACTCAAGATTCAACATTCTTCTGTTGTACATTTGTTTTGATTTTGTTCTGTGTGTGGGTTCTCGTCTGCAGCAGCCTGTTGATACCTCTGCCTTTGTTTGCACAGACTCATCTTGTCTCTGGAAGCCAAACTGAACCTGCTGCACAACTACATGAATGTAACATGGATTCGGATTCCTTCAGAAACAAGGGTAACTCTGCTCCTCACACGTGCGTCCCGTTTGACATGGATCATTCAGACTCCAGACGACGCTTTCCAGATGTGCGGCCATCATACTTTCACTTAATCACACTGAAGTCATTCTTATGTAACTCATCTGCTTTGCATCTCCATAGAATACAAACCAGTCGCAATCAAATTGAAATTAGCAAATCGCGTGAACTGCAATGTTTGAAGTGCTATAAAACAACAAAATATCCTTTCTTTTTCCACACAAAGGCAGCAGCTCAGTACAATAGATGTTTTATTACTTTCTCATTCATCAGAACATGTTCACAATAAAAGAAAATTAGTAATCCATTTGCAACTTTTTCCAGAAAATATGTTTTATCAAACTGTGTGGGTTTGGTTTCAGCTCACTCAAATTTGCGTTACTAACTGGAAATTCAAAATTGAAAAAGAAAAATTCATATGTTGAAGTAGTGGATCTATCCAGTATTCATTCTCAGGAGCCACAGAAACATCACACAAAGTATTTTTGTAACAGTTATTGTAAATGTGCTCATTTACTCATCGCATTTTATCATAATTTTATCAGCTACAAAATGTGTTTTTATTGCTGTGGAAAATCCCAGGCCATAGATCCTCCCCCAGAAGAAAAACCTTTTGTGTTTTTTCTATGTATTTAGTAATAAACTGTGCATAATTTACATTTGCTTATTGTTAAACACCAAGTTGGTCTAAAACGATATAGAAATAGAAACTAATCCACTGACTTTCTGTTCAAAACTGCAGAACTAAGAAGAACCTTTTCGTTGGAAAATGTAACTGTAACAAACAGCTGATTTTAACTTTAATACATTCATGCACAACCTTGAGGAAACTAATGACAGAACATTATTATAACATGGTTAAAAACTCATGAAAGTGTATTGTACTGTATATAATAGGTCCCCTTTAAACAACTCCAGAGGCAGGCACACACTTTGTGGGTTTTTTTTTGTCTGTTCTCATATTTTCTTCTTTTCATTTTGGTTTTATATCTTTTAGAATATTCATAAACAGCCTATTCATTTAGTTTTCAACATTCCACACATAAATTCCTTTGCTATTGTTTTTTTTTTTGTGTGCAGGATTCAGCAGGTTACATTGATGCTTTAAAGACTATCTTTCAAGATTTCTATCGCCATAACAACTACAAATCATTTGTGTCTTTTTTGTGTTAAAACCACTGGGTTGGAACCACTGCATTCACACGAGAAAGACGAGAAGAAAAAAAGACAAACTTGTTTTAAGTTAACTTGTCCAAATGATGCCAAAAATATAGTTAGAAAAGCCTTTTCGACACATTCTAATGCTGTTGGATTGAGAATTTGTGTTATAGCCAATATTGACAATATTCAGGTAAATACGCATTTTTATTGAGCTGATCGTTTAGTGCCAAATCCTGGCTGTTTGTTCACTGAAATCTTCAAACTTTTGCTTATAATCACATAATTTTTTGCTTTTATATTTGTTAGAAATTTGGCCAATTAATATTCCTCTTTGTTCAGGAGTTTTCTTTGGCCAAAGTTGATTTTATGGGAGGGATGGGGCCCCTGATACTGTATCACACATAATTACATTTAGTGGAACAATCTCTCTCCAAGCAAAAATTACATATTTTGGGGAAAGTAGTACCATTGACCCCCCAGCCTGACACCTCTGACTCTGACATACAGTATGTTTGAATCAGATTGTGCCGGGAAGACTTTGGTTTGAGCTTAGCTGTCTTATAATGAAACCCTTCTAGCCCACTTTCTTCATTCATAGAGTGCTCTGTTTGTGTTTCCAGGCCCCCTTGGCTCAGCCGGAGTCGCCCACCGCCTCTGCAGGTGAGGACGTCCAGTCTCTGGCCGAGTCCATGGAGTCTGACGAGAGTCTGTGGGCAGCAACTCCAACATCAACATGGTCAAACCCACCAAAGAGAAGGACAAGCAGCAGCGCAAGGACAAGGACAAGAGCCGCACCGACTCTGTAGCCAACAAACTGGGCAGCTTCAGCAAAACGTTAGGAATCAAGCTGAAGAAGAACATGGGAGGCCTGGGTGGGCTTGTGCACGGCAAAAATGAACAAATCCAGCGTATCCTCAGGTCGTAACGGTGAGAACGGAGCAGAGAAAACGTCCAAGAAAAAAGTCAAAGTCAAGTAAAGGAAGTAAGACGAGTCCGGTCACTCTGCTAGCTCCACGTCATCGGAAAAGGCCACTAGCCCCTCCCCGACGGACCGCCCCTCTAGCTCCTCCCCCACCGACAGACAGGACAGTTCAGGGCGGAGCTCGGGGACAAGAGCCTGGACAACTGGAAGTACAGCACGGACGTCAAGCTGAGCCTCAACATCCTGCGTGCGGCCATGCAGGGGGAGCGCAAGTTCATCTTCGCCGCGCTCCCTGCTCACCAGCCACCGGCACCAGTTCCACGAGGAGATGATCAGCTACTACTTGAGCAACGCACAGGAACGCTTCAGCCAGGAACAGGAGCAGAAGAGGAAGGAGGCGGAGAGGAAGCCCACGGTTGCAGCGGAGGCGGTTAAGAAGGTAGAACACGAGAGCGTCTTCCAGAGAGAGCGATCGGACAGCTCACCTCCAGAGAGCTGCTCCCCTGTCTGCCCCACAACGCCTTCACCCCTCAACCCGCAGCCCTGGCGCTTAAATCACAAGGCAGGACAGTCCCACGCCCTCCGCCCTCGGCGCCGGTCCCACCTCTGACCCCACCCCGTTCACCACGTGACTCACCCCGCCCCGGCGCCTTACTCCTCCCCCAGTATCGGTGCTAGAAAACAAGGGCCCATCCCCGTGTCCGCGCATTACAGCCATACCCCGCCCATCCAAAGGCACAGCGTCATCCACTTGCAAGATGTCAACCTCCAATCCCCCTCTTCCACGACGAGCCCTACAAGCCGCTGGTGGGGACGCTGAAGACCTGCGCCACGTACCCGCAGCAGAACCGCTCGCTGTCGTCCCAAAGCTACAGCCCCGCGCGCCTGTCCGGGGTCCGCACTGTTAAGCCATGGAGACGCTGTCCTACGGTCTGTCTCACACCTACACCAACGGTTTCGACGCGGGAGACATTCAGGACTGTCTGGAGTTCGCCGACGAGGACAACAGTCTCACACCTGGCTCAACCAAGACAGGGGCAGCAAGGGTCGCGGCGCCGGAAGCCCCCTGTACTGCTTTCAACAACGCCGCTGTAAAAGGGAGAACTGCTCCTTCTACGGCCGGCCCGAAACTGACAACTACTGCTCGTACTGCTACAGGGAGGAGCTGAGGCGCAGGGAGAGGGAGAGGCCCGCGTAGCCATCAGGCAACGCTTGTAGCCTGGCCAGTCAGTCACATCGCTTTTTCTACCACACTAATGCTACACGTCTATTAAAATATGAAATTAGCGCGGCAGTATTTGGAAAATACTAATTGCCAGTATTATTAGAGTATTAGCCGGTTCACATTAGCGACAAACTTCCAAGAACTACAACTTTACTCTCAAATAACAAATTTATTAGTTTTATTCGACTAAAACATTAATTTTGAAGATTAGATGTACAAAAACATGATTTATAAAACCTAATTTAAAGCCCATATGACAGATTAGCACATTTTTTAATTTTGACTTAGTTTGGTGTGAAAGTCTTTGTATTAATAAATATTTATCTAGTTTTACAGCAGTTAAGTTGCTAATTATGAAAAATTGACAAATAAAAGTAAAAAAATACAGAAGTTTCCTAAGTTCTAAATCCTCACATGTGTCATCAAAAAGCCCAATGTAAAGACAATTTCACATAACTACATTTATGACACTAACAGTCATTTAATCAATAGGCTCTTGCAGTTGACTTGTTTTCATCAAGATGGGACATCTGTATACAACATTTCCTGTTCAATTCATTTCTATGATTTTCTTTCTACATCAGTTTAAAACAAATAAATACTTTTAGATCAGAAAACATGTTAAGACTTTAATATCAGAGGAATTTTTATCAGAGGACACTTGATGTGTTAAAAAGAGACATAATTGTGTCTAAATGTAACGCTAACTGGAAATGGTTTATATGTACAGTGTATTATTTGAATACACAAGCAACTGAAGTTCCGTCCACACAGCCTATTTAAGTGTTACAAAACATTATCATTTTCAAATATAGCAATGTGTCATTTATGTTGATTTTAACTTGGTTAGTCCTACATTGTCTGGTCTGAGGACAGATGTGAGTGTTTCCATGTAATAGTTTATAACTGACGCAAAACAGCCTAAATGGTTATATATTTTTATCTTACCTTACTTAAACATTTCCTAACTTACCATTCCTGTATCTAAATTTTGTCTCCTAATTAATCACCGTCTATTCTATTTTACCTTTTGGCCCACACTTACAATGCGGTGCTAGGTAGGTTGTGGGCTCCCCTTTACATGTTGATATTTTCTGGACAAAATACAACTTCAACTTCATTTATTTGTGTCCTTCGTGGGGCAATCAGTTTTGCAGCAAAGATAAATGCATAGAATTACACACATAAAAAACATAATAATAAGGCTAGGACAAAATACAACTTAATAGACAGGTATCCAAACCGTCAATTTAAATTACATAATTAAAATATCTATTGTTTTTCTGATAATTATCATAATTTTTTGGTGCACCAGAGCCTAGTTTAAAAAACTCGTTATTTGCAACAGGTAATACAGAGCCATAATTTTGCCAGTTAATTACACCTACTAAAAAAAACTTACATTTATCTTTTTCGATGTAAATTTAATCTGAAACTTGTGTTTTTTCCGCAGCCTGGTTGTGATGCGTTCTGATGTTGCCACATTTGAGTTTCACAAATGGCACTTTACAGAAGCTCCTAATGAGCCCACCCAGACTCGCGCTTGTGTTTAGACGTATAATTTGTGCAGCAAAGCATATGTTACACCTCAATGTTAATTACACACACTGTTATACAATATTTACATCGGCAGTCTGTCTCTGTGCGGCTGCTTTAGATTCATTCAAGCGATGGCAGTTGGCTTATTACCTAAGAACTCTGCTTATTTAATAAACTAATTAAACATGGAATTGCCAAAACACAATCAGAACAAAGATTTTGAATTGTTTTAAGACGATAGTTTAGTTATTAACCAGATTAAAATACAAATCAATACATCTGCAGCTTAAGTAATGTAAATCTTGACTCACTATTAGTCGGCTTAGCTGCATAAATCCACTTTTTGTCAAAATGGCGTCTGTCAGCTCGAAGAAATGGCCTGTCTTTCTTCTGTCTTTGAAATTTGTAAATCCAGTGTGCCAAAAAGATCCATATTCTGTAGAACTCCGATAAAGTTTGATAATCCAGCCATCACCGTTGAATTCTAATGGTAATGGCTGGGGATAGGTCAGGGCAATTCAACTAGATTTTCCAAAATGCCAGATCTTACCGAGGACCATGGCTTCTGGGTCGGATATTAATACAATACGTCTCTGCTTTTGGCATGAGATTGCACCAAATATTCACAGGACTAGAATTGTTTGATTGTAACTAATGCTACAGTCAATGTTTATTGCTCTACAAAATGTCCAAATCAGCGTTATGTTATTTAACCAAATCTGAACTGGGAGAATCTCAGCACTAAACCAGAGTTAAACTGGGAATAAACAAGGTCTATGAAATCAGGGCAGAAATATGTAAAAAGCGACCAAAGTAAATGAGCTTTATGTTTATTTGGGCGTAATTTAAACTGTCTTCAGTTAAGTTTTGCCAATAGAACTAGAAAAGAGCTAAATGAATAAAAAAGACTGGAAACTAATCAATAAATGCAACTGGAATTGACACAAGAAAGACACACTAGGTCCATGTGGCAAATCTTATTTTCAGGCAGGAAAAAGATATTAAAATCAAAATAACTAGTTTTTTATTTAGGAAAGTTAATTGAGGGCCGGATCAGATTCTTGGAGGGCCGATTTGGCACTCGGGCCTTAAAGGTCTTAAACTAAAACACAATTTAGGTTTAAATCTGACAACTGTCTCTCATAATCCTTTAACAAATTGGTAATATCAATATGTTTAAGTTTAGGTTGCAATTTTGACTTAAACCCTCTTTTATTCTCTTTAAAGTGAAACTGGAGTGAACCACCCAAGCTTAGCCAACTAAAAAGTTAGCTACCCCAACTGAATAGGCCTGGGATTGGTGAAAACAGGGATTTTCTGAGCTCTATTCAAAACAAACAGGAATCAATCCAAATACAATAAAGATGTGAGAACACAAAACTAGATTTAACATAATAAGCTCCATTTAACACATTCAATTTATTTTTTTTCGAGGGCCAGAAGAGGCCTCTGGGCCGTATAGTTGCACAAAATGTCACTCCTTTTAACAAAACGTAGGGTTGCAAATATCCACAGCTTCTGTTTCAGTAAGAAAGATAACTGCTAGTCTATGTCTGTATAAAAAATAAACTCTACTAAAACGTGCTGAACCACAATTAACCAAGGACCAGATCAGTACTAAAGAATCTCAACATTAAACCTGGACTAAACTAGGCTCAAACAAGATCTAAAGCAGGATTAAACCAGAATAACAGGAGGACCCAATCAAGTCTAAGGTAGTAGCCCAGTTTTAGGCCAGATCAAGGGCCTTAAAAAGTTGAATAGGCCTGATTTAAGACATGAATAAGTGTAGTTATTATAAATTATTACCACTGAACTAATATAAGGAAGAAGACATTTGTATACAATCACTTCACATGACAAAATAAACTGATCACAGAATGGACTGACTGGCCACGTTACAACTCCAGAAAGTCGGTGTAGGTAACTACTGACGACCGTCGCTCCGTGTCAGGACCACATGATGGCAAACATTTGTATTCTCCTAAAGAGCCTGTGTGTGTTTCTGTGTCCAGTCCCTCGTTAGAAACATGTTTTTCTTTTTCTTCTCCAGACGGTGGAAGCAGAACTTAACACAGTGAGCAACTTTGGCCAAACCTGTGCTTTTTTTGTCTCATCCAATTTAGTCTTTTACTTGTTTTAGAGTAAAAGTTAACTCTCTGTGATGTAATCTAACCAATTTGGAGGGAAAGTCGTGTGTTTTTTTTCCATTTTAAAAGGGATTCGTTCCGATGCAATACCTCTGCTTAGATCTTCAACATCTCTGTGGAAAATTTCTAGTTGTTTTGCAATCATAAAAATCTCAAAGGGAGATTAATATTAGATTAAAGCAATAATAAATTGGTGGTTTTTGCTACACCCGTCCCAGTTCTTGTCTATGCACCAGTACTGTATCTTCTGTAGGTCAGCTGTGTCTTGTAAATTGTCTAAAAAAATAATAATAATAATGTCACAGTGTGATTTTGTAAACTAAATTGACGCACGGGATAATGGCAATTTGATGTGTAAGCATTATCGGTGTTGGATTAGAATATGTCTCATGTCCACCTCTCACGTGGGGCTGTCCTGTGTGTCTGCAGGGCTCGTCTGGTACCTCCCCCAAACCCAAAGAGAACTGAAAGAGACGATTAATGTGAGTTCTGCCAACGACAAGACAATATCCACGCTCAGAGCAGAGAAAGTTGCATTCACGTTGTTTGATTTGATGTTTTAAAAAAAAGTACAGATACATCAGGGGCTATTCAAAATCTGTAACTAAATTATGTTCAAATGATGTTAGGCTGTATGATAATATAATTTGTCTGATCTGCCTTTTCTGATATAAACACAGTTTCCTGTTCATTTATAGAGAGATTTTCGGTCAACGTCACTTTCTACTGCGTATGCGTTATGCAGAAAGACCCGTTCTCCACTGCTTAGCTGGGGAAACTTCTTTGAATAAAACAATGAAACCGGACGAGAGCAGCTGTTGATAAATAAAAAAAAACCTTTATACCACGGTGATAATTAAAAATGCTCTTTTTGAGTCTGCTTGAAGTTAACATAACCTCAAGTTTATGTTAAAACTAATCAGAAAATATTGTGTCCTGTTTTAAGTTTTTTTCATTGACGTTTGTTCAAGTGGGTATCCACCAGGGATGAGACGAGATTGAGTCTACAAGATCGATTTTAAAATAATTTGCTTTCATTGTTTCAATTTAGAATTTTCCCAAAGCAAATAATACATTTTAAGTTATTATTATTTATATTTGATTTACATTTCTTGTCTATAACAATATTCTTATAATTTTGACTGAACTCTGGCTCAGGCTCCGCCCCCTTTCTCTTCCCCCTCTGCTGTTGCAGATAGACGCACACAGAGAAGAAGGAACGCGTCTGTCCTACTTACTTATGAGGTTATAGATGCAATGGGGTCAGATATCTTCTTGTGGAACTATGTTAAATAAGGTTTAAGTGTTTCTTTGGCACAAATTTTTACAATGTTTAGGACTAATTATCATTGTCAGTATTTGTCCTAAATACGAAATAAAAACTAAGACAGAGTTTAGACTATTTTCTGTCCAATTGTGTTCTCTACAAGTCGATATGTGGAGGAGACTTTTTACTGCAGCTGCTCAAAGATGAACCCTTTATGAACATTCCCAAGACCGTTTGATCTCGTCTCATTCCTAATATCCGCACTTTTTAGCTGCAGAGCAATGGCGCCGCCCTCTTTTTAGTCGATTAATCGGTCAATGGGACTTTTTTTAATTGACCAAGAATTTCTTTGATCAACTACAGACTCAAGGTCAAGTCAAGTACCTTCTCCTAAAACATCCATTTATATCCATTTGTACCTTTGAGGAAAAAAGTTTAGGCACCCCTGGTTTATTTCATCAAGCTGGGCCAAAACATGCTGCTTCGTTGGCCACTTTTGGCCCCCGAGTCGTCATTTGAATACCTAAATTCTGATGTAAGCCCACTTAAGAAGGAGAAATGTGAATGCTACTTGTTTAAATTCTGCCCAGAGTACTTCTTACACTGCAAAAACTATATCTAGACTTGCTTAAGATGAATTTGATTCAGAATTTGAATCTGAATTTGATTTTATTGCTTTTATTATGTCAAATATTTCACTGGTTTCAAGGCATTTCTAACTGGTTACTAGAGGATTTGGCTTAAAATAAGAAAACATAGGGGTAAGAACAAATTTTTAACCAAATTACAAATTATCTTTTAGCTTGAGTCTTGAAACTATTTTTTGCAGTGACAGTGACCTCTTGTCATTAGGGAGTACTTATTGTCTTGTTGAGGAGTACGTCTCTTTGGGGAGTACCTCTTGTTGAGGAGTACGTCTCTTTGGGGAGTACCTCTTGTTTGGGGAGTACCCTGTTGAGTCTCCTGCGTTGAATCACTGTCCCGTGTGAGCCTGTCTCTCTCTCTTCCCTGTAATAGACAAATCTGCTGCTACGAGCACCTTCAGCCTTTGTGATCACAGCGCTTTTGCCCCGGCGCGAGGCTCCCGACGGCCCTGCGCCCCAGAGAGCCCTCGTGGCTGCGGATGTGTTGCCCTGTTGTCTTAGCCTGTGTCCTGTCCTGGCCAAGGATGTGCACTGCTCCCGGTTTGCTTCTGTCTCTCTCTGCACTGTCCCCTGTCTCTGTGTGACCGACCCATGGACTCATGTCAGGACTGGAAGATATCATTTTGTATTCCTTTGGGAGTTTACACTTTAAATGATTAATTTGCACATTAGGTACAAATGTAAATATGAAAAAAAAAATAGTTTATTGTTACAAACATTGTGTGTCTGTGTCGTTTTTGATTAGTTGTTTCTCTTTCTTTTTACTATGAAAGTTATTCTATTTTTTTAACAGAAATCCTACAAAGATCCATCCTATTAGCAACGACACTGTGGCCGGGGGCCAAATGTGGCCTGCGACCTGCTTCAGTCAGGCCCCTGGCATGTTTTAGAGAAACTGAAATGTGTGACAAAGATTAGGACAAGGGCTGGGCGATATTCACAAACATAATATCTCGATACTTTTTGGGTTATCTTGATAACGATATTCAGACGATTATTACGTCATTAAGCTGCGTTCAAGTTGTAGAGACAATGATGTCATGAATCTAGATGTGAACAAGATTTCTGATTAATAACACTTCTTTGTCCATGAAAATATCTAAAATAAAAAAAAAAAATAATTTCAAAACTGTTTCAATCTGGAGATTTCCTTTAGTGACCAGACCCCAAGTCACTTTTGTAATACAACAAAAAACTGACTTTGAACAAGATTTATTTGTGCTGCAAACATCTGTGTGAAGTATATTGGTCTGGGAAACGCTGGGATGTCACGTGAACAAAGTGAAAATTTGCAAATGAATCACAGAAGTGCAGACATTTTACATTTATATCTTAAGTTAAAGTTACTAGCATCATTTTCTCTTTTTTCTATTTTTACAGGTTCTTTTTGTGACAATTTTAACTATAAACGATATACTTGATTTCAATTTTGGATATCTTGAAAACCACATTCATGTATTATCTAAAATCGATATATTGCACAGATCTAATTAGAAACAAAAACTTGGACTACAAGAATAAATGTGTAACATTTCGAGATTAAATTCACATTATTATGAGAAAAAGTCAAAGCCATAAAAAGGTAGATATATAGATATAGATAGATAATATTTTACAATATTAGACTTTGGATAATGGAACATTGCTATAAATATAAAAATCTTTGTGTTTTATCAAATCATGAGTCCTGAGAACATTTAGTTGTTTATTTATTAATTTTTTGTAAAATG
Source organism: Mugilogobius chulae (assembly GCA_038363315.1). Lineage (NCBI taxonomy): Eukaryota > Metazoa > Chordata > Actinopteri > Gobiiformes > Gobiidae > Mugilogobius > Mugilogobius chulae. The sequence goes on along the minus strand of CM076411.1, from coordinate 20,633,167 downwards.
ACTATAATAAACTTGTAACATTTTGAGATTAGGCTAATCATTTTATGAAAATAAAGTTGAATTTTAAGAAAGTTAAGAATTTACTAGAAAAAATACGAGAAAAATAAAGTATTTTTTCTGAACTGAAGTTGAAGCCATAAAAGAAGCAGTTTATAGAATAAGCTTAAAGTTTTATGAGATATAAATAATACATTTACAAGAAAGATTACAATTTGTTGGAACATTTTATTTGTATACTCTACATATATAAGACATGTGTTTGCAATAATCAGAATGTATATACCAGTGTTGGCAGTCCTTCTGTCACTGTTCTGAGTTTGAATCTGTCCAGCCCTGATTTAAGCAATACCCACTTGAATTCTGCATTTGCATAAAAAATACCTAATGTGACTAAATGTGTTTGAGTTTGACATCTACAGTAGAAAAAATGACACAATGGCAATCATAAATAGTGAAAAGGGAATTAACCCCCATTTATTCTCATTTGAGTACACTGCAAAAAAGAAAATTCTAACTTAGAGAAAAGACTAATTTTAAGATTTTTTTTTTCGCTCAATAAGACCATCTTACTAAGATTATATAAGATATTCTATCCTTATTTACCTATCTAGATATACAAACTTATATTAAGCCAATTTGTTACAGTTTTAAGCCTTAATTGCTTGAATCAAGAACAGATTTACTTAAAAATCTTGTCAAGAGAACTTGAAACTAGCATTTTCTGCTCAAAACAACTCGGTTAGTCAAATGTTCTTACTGCACTGGCAGATTTCATTTGAATAAAGACATTTTTACCTCAAAATGAGCAAAATGTCCTTATTTTTGAAAGGCCTTTTTATGTTTTAACAAAGTTTTCCAGGGGAACAAGCACACAATGTCTTGCTTTACTTAAAAAAGACAAATAGCTTTTCTCATCACTTGAAATGAGCAAATAAATGGTCACAGCACTAAAAAGGGAATGAAAACCTTGTTCTGTTGGTAAATCTTAAGTTAGAATGATGGAAATGAACTCAGATTCTATGAAATGCTGCTTGATTCAATCACTTAATAACTTATAATTCATTTCTCCCTGGGTAATTAACTGTTTGCCATTAATATTATTGTGCCCACACTGATATTAATCATTAACCATGTGTTTTATTACACTTGAAAAGCTTAGCAACGTGGTGTTTATGGTTGTAGGTTTGAGGCAGTGACTGAAGAGAAATAATGTTTGTAGAAGTCAGTTTGAGCACATTTATCTTATGACTAGCTGAGATCTGGCTAGAAATAAACTATTTTAACTCTATAAAGTTAGCCTTTGGATAGATGTGAGACCAAATGAAGAGAAAAGGCACGATGTCATAATGTGTCTTATAACACAATCATTAAAGGGACCTATTGCATTTTTTCTATGTATGTAGAGATAAACTTTAAGAGAGCTTTTTTTTGTAAAACACAAAATGGATGTAAAACAACTCAAAATAGAAATAGATTAATTTATTCTTGTGCAAAACTGCAGAACTGACAAGCCCGCCTTTAAAAAAAAATTTTAAAGTAGCAAGTACATAATAGCTTTCAAGACAAGCTTAAGTTGGGGTAGCTAACTTTTTAGTTGCAAACTTTTGTGCTTTCCGCCTAAAAGTCTATGATAAATGCAGCACTTTGTGAAAAAAGGAGACCTCTATGTACTGTCTGAATGAATAATAAAGAGTTTTTGTTCTAAACATTGCACTCAAGACTTGGGTGGTCACTTGTTTCTGTGTTGTTTGTAAAAGACATTTATAAGCTATATTTGCAATCAAAATGAATACCAATATAATTATTTTATGAGAGGAATAATCAGATTTAAACAGTTTGTCTGAAAATCAGGTCTAATTCTAAGCATTTTGAAATTTAACTTGATTTATTGTTGAGACATTTATTTCAAAGTGTTTTAAACTCAATTCAAAGACATTGCTTCTTATTTCGATCCAAATTATTTGCCAATGGGTCAAGAAAACTGCACTTCAGCATCAGCTGCAGAATACAAGATTATTACACAAACATGCATGAATCAATCTTAATAGAACTTTAAGTAAACTAATGATGAGAGAGGCAATTAAACCCACATTACAAACTTTGAAAAATACATTTCACACAATAGACCTCTTTACACTTATACTGTTTATATAATGCAGACCGATAAATAATACAGACTAAGTATAATATGCATGATATAATAACTATAATAAAGCATGAACAAAGACATAAATATTCAAGATAAGATGTGACCTAATGTAGTCACTAAGCTAGAATTATTTTTTAAGGCTATAGTTTTTTTTTTTTTATGTACTGTGAGCATGTGGATAATATTAAGCACTTCAATGCCAAATGTTAAATGTTAGAAATATAAAAGGTCCATTGACTTCCTGTTTAAATTTACAAGTACTGACAAGTCCCAGAACAACCAGCAGATTTTAAATGACTTAATGTATAATTTTTATTTTTTTCTAACCTATACATACTATTTTTGAGTAGTTGCAAATGTATACAGACAAGTGGGTGGGTAAGGTGAGAATCAGCTGCTGGAAATACAAGATTACTCAAATATACATGTACTGCAGTAAAGTGATGATGAGAGAGTATTGCCGCAGTAAAAACTCAAAGCAGTGAATTTGGCATGTTCCTCTTTACATAATCCTGACTAGAACATAGTAAGCTGACTCTTTTACTCATAGTTCACGCTCGTTTCAGACATCGTGAGCGTTCAGCAGCAGCAGTGATGTGAGGCGTCGTGACGAGGGGAGACAGTCTGTGGGCCGCTCCTGTGTGTGTGTGTGGGCTGAAACATGGCACATATTTGAGTCTCGTGATCACCTCGTGTTCTCCTCCACAGACGGACTCATTCTTCAGCTCCAGCAGGTGTAAAATATCAGACGTGAAAACTGTTAAGCCCCTGTTAACATGGAGCGTAGCGTAAAGACGGATTCATTCATTGACGGATGCATATGTTGTTTAGGATTATGTAATACGTTTCTTGGTTATTGTAGCTCAATTAAGGAAAAGTGGCAAGGTGGGACCAAATATTGTTTGCGTTCAATCTTTGGCCTCAAGTCCAAGTCAGGTGCCAAGTTAAAGAGAGACAAGTCTAAGTAAAGTCAAGAGTCACTGCCCCACAAGTCCAGATCAGGGTCATCTTACATTGCCAAGAATGTTTCCTAGAACAGTTTCTCTTAGCCAAACTTGGGCCCTAAGCACATCCTTGAGGGTCACACAAACAGTAAAATACAGTGCACTTAAAGTGAACCCTGGATATAATCACACTTATAAATATAATACCATCACTTATATAAATACAGGACAAAACCTTTAAAGTATTTGTAGTTTTATTAAAATAGTGTTAAGAAGAAATTACATGGAGGCTGCCATTTTGTTATGAGATAAAATAGTGTTGTCATGGTAACAGGCAGTAGCAGGTAACTAAGCAACATGAATTCCTGGGTTAAACCTTGTCAGTTTGAGCCGGGAGGACGCCAAATACAGAACGATTATGTGGAATCTAGTAAAACTGAAGATAATCAAGAGGAAAGGCAAGAACTGGACACTGTCAGTGGTGTTTTTGTGGAACTGTTCACAGATGAAATTGTGGGAGTAACCATGGAAACACTATTTTATGTCATCAACCAAAATGGCGCTCCCAGTGGCTTGAAAACAACATAAACAATGACAATTTATAAAAAATAGTAAGCAGTTATATATTTGTTTGTAATTTATTTTAAAAGCATGACCAGTACTAGTGTTTAGCCATTTTGTCTTCATACCAGGATTCACTTTAACATGAGATTGGCCCAGTTACTTTGCACATGAATATTGACCCCGAGTCAAAAGGTTAAGAACCCCTGCCCTAGAAAAGCAGAAAACATAAATCTAGAAATGGTTTAACTGGTGTATTTATTGCTCAAAATACCTTGACAGGCCTCTCCACAGATCTGACATTTACAGTAACATACATTCAAATACTCGTCCTATGGAGATATCTTTAGTCAACTGTTTATCATTCTATGAGCAGGACAACATCATCTCCGTGAGACAAAACAAGTGCAGATCCTCCACTAAACGTCCTACAGAGAGCACTTTTAAGGATTGAACATGCTTGTCACGAGTAATTTCACATAAAGCAGGCTATTCAAATGGCGGCTCAGGGACCAAATGCAGCTCACCTAGGTGTATGTTTTGTCCCTGCTTGACTGCATCATGTTAGGTTGTGTTTATGCAAGACTTACGATCCTGGTTTAATCCTGGTTCAGATTTGTAATTAGTATTTTACAAGATGTGTTTATGTGTAATCTATCCAAACAAAGATTCAGTCTCCTGATCTGCTCCAGTTCAATCTGGTTGTATTATTTGTCTGAGCTAAACCCTGTTTTATACTGTTTTTATGTAACAATGTTTATTTTGTATTTCAGGTTATTAGAGTATATTGGATATAAATCACATTTGTAGTTCAGTTTTGTTGTCCGACCCTCAGAACATATCAGAAATACCATGACATAAAGAGAACCCTTTGCTTTAGTTAAACTGTGTTCACATTACACTATTTCTTCAAAACTAAGACTAAAATACTTGACTCAGAAAAGGTATCTAAACTTCTTTACCTAGGTCCAGAGCATTAAAAAGCACTCCAAAAGCCTGGAATTTTCTAAACTAGACCAGAACCTCAAGGCCAAATCTAGTTGTAAAAAAAATTCTTTCAGTGCAACTTCAAATACCACATATGTCATTTGTTTATCATTCTCCATCCGTTGCTATTCAGGGGAATGACTTGTTTGTGTCACAATGCTGTTTTTAGACTCCGACTCTCTGTGTTTAAATATGTTTTATGTAACTGGGAAAACCCCCCAAATATCTGAGAGAAGTCCTAGTTATAAAACGAACCTGATTCTTTGCAATGAAAACGCAGACACAGAGAGAACATACAGACTTCACACAGACCTGCTTTGTAACCTCCAGCACCCTTCTGCGGTCTCCATGTCGCTCATATGGAAGTAAGTAAGTCCAATTTAATCCGTCAGGTTGATTTTTTAAAGCTTAAAGAAAGTTTCCTGGCCCAAAGTAAAGCCCCACCCAGTGACCCGGATCCCCGCTGTAAATATTTGCACCGGCGCATCCAGGGAACACCGTGTACTTGTCATGTCAAGAATAATATTGAAACTTGTGAAAAGCTGCAATAATGAGCCATTGTTTGACCTCCGACCTCGTGGTGTGGTGAGAACAAAGGAAATGTCTTGGCTGTAGGTTCTTTTGTGTTGAACTATGTAAGCAGCATGTTAGTTCTATGGATTCTGAAATATCTGCACGAACAATGGCTGAGTCAAACAATCACTTCTGTACATGAACTAAGAGAAAATGTTTTGAAAGTTTTTGTAGAGTTTACTCACATAAATTTAATTTTATTTCACGTTTTCATCATGTAAGATTTTTGTGTCGATTTGCTAATGCAAAGTTAACTTGGTTTTGTTCACAGTGTGGACTTGCAAGTCACGATTTGGCCTTGGAGTCAAACGTGAGTCACTTTTTGATGACTTGATAAACAGACTAAAACTTGGGACTCAACTTGAAGGTCAGTGACTTGGGACTTGACTTGGACTTAGGACTCAACTTGGACTTGAAGGTCAGTGACTTGGGTCTTGACTTGGACTTGAAGGTCAATGACTTGGGTCTTGACTTGGACTTGAAGGTCAGTGACTTGGGACTTGACTTGGACTTGAAGGTCAGTGACTTGGGACTTGACTTGGACTTAAAGGTCAGTGACTTGGGACTTGACTTGGACTTGAAGGTCAGTGACTTGGGACTTGACTTGGACTTGAAGGTCAGTGACTTGGGACTTGATTTGGACTTGAAGGTGAGTGACTTGGATCTTGACTTGGACTTGAAGGTCAGTGACTTGGGACTTGATTTGGACTTGAAAGTCAGTGACTTGGGTCTTGACTTGGACTTGAAGGTCAGTGACTTGGGACTTGACTTGGACTTGAAGGTCAGTGACTTGGGTCTTGACTTGGACTTGAAGGTCAGTGACTTGGGACTTGAAGGTTAGTGACACTGGACTTGAATTGGACTTGAAGGTCAGTGACTTGGGACTTGACTTGGACTTGAAGGTCAGTGACTTGGGACTTGACTTGGACTTGAAGGTCAGTGACTTGGGACTTGATTTGGACTTGTAGGTGAGTGACCTGGGACTTGACTTGGACTTGAAGGTCCGTGACTTGGAATTCGACTTGGACTTGAAGTTCAGAGACTTGGGTCTTGACTTGGACTTGAAGGTCAGTGACTTGGGACAACTTGATGCTTCTTCTCAAAAAATAAGTCGTGTAATTTTACATTTACAAATTGAAATATGTTCTTTGTTTCTTGATAACAGCTGTGAAAAAACATTATCATGATTGAACAATTATGAAGCTTAGAATGCATTAGCTAAGTGAGCAAATCATGTAGACTGAAGTAAGAAGTTTAAGATGAAATATTTCTGTTTGTTTACATTTTTAAGGATGCAAAAATCAGGTACAGTCCCTTCAAAGCAGAGACCTTTGACTCAACTTGGACTTGTGTTGCTCTGACTTGGGACTTCACGAATCAAGACTTACTTGAAACCTGCAAAACAGTGACTTGGTCCTACACCTCTGCAAAATAGTAATCACTATAGTTTGCTTTAAATTGAAAGTTAAAAGTACTTTCAGACATTCTAAACATGGATTAACAGGTTTTAATGCCATGTGAAAAAATACAGCTAAAGCAACTTTTCAATGAAAACATACAAGAGAAGGCCCTTCCTCCAGGTCAAATAACAGTCTATTTGTGGACATGTAAGCCTGCTTCGAGTAAAATAGACTAACCACTAACATATCGATCTTTCATAGGAAGATAATCACCAAACACTGTTTCAAAGTGTTTTGGTCTTGTTTGAAGATATTGCTTCTTACTTCGAGCCAGTTTATTTGCCAATGGGTTAAGAATTCTAACTTTTACACCAAGTTTATTTTTCAATTTTAAACCACATTCTCTTAAAACCTTTATAATATTCACATTACATAAGCAAATTCAGTAAAATTCTGAATTCAAGACATTTTAAGCAAGAGCAGAAATAGACTTTTTATAGTGCAGTAATAACAAAAATAACAAAAATGTGTGGCTCACTCTCTGTCATTTTTATTTTGTAAAAGTAACTCGTCGAAATGGAATAGACGAGGAAAATGCATTTTGACAAAACTCCGAAATTACAATGTCCTATACACTGCAAAAACTATATACCTAGACTTACTTAAAGGTGCACTGTGTAACTTTTTGGCCAAAAATAGACTTGAAGAAAAGCATGTTTTTGGCATTTAGATGTCTTTATTGCCCTAAATCAAAATAAAAATCTGCGTCTTTTCTTTGAACAGGCTTGCATAACCTTAAAATAGAACATTTTTTGATTTTTTTTTCTAGTGAATAGACTTTTCACCTCCAGAAAGTTACACAGTGCACCTTTAAAGTGACTTGGATTCAGTCCTTTTAACTTGATAAGATTTAATAGTGTATGTAATGTAATGTAGAATATTTCACTTGTTTCAAGGTGTTTTTGATAAGATATTTTGGCTTAAAATAAGAAAAAAATCGGATCTAGGTCTCTACAATAAACCAAGCTTAAATTAATCAAAATGCATGAAATGAGGGAATCAAGCACTTTTAACACTGTATACACTTTTTGCAGTGTATAAATTAAATCAGGAAGTGAAATTACTGAACAAATAATCTTTAGTGATTCTCTTTTTTGTAGATATTAAAAAAAACGACCAACACAAAAGCATGTCCACTTATTTTATGAATTTATTTACAAATGTAAACTTCACTATTTCATGCATACAAGTTATGACAACATACATTATTCAACAATCTGTTATTTTTATAGTTGCATAGGACATCTTCACCATATATATCGTCTAACATGTAAAAAATAATGCCTTAGAAAGTACAGCAGAGCAGCTAAGACCAGCAGCACGAAGCCTGGATGAGCGAGAGAACCGGTTCGACTGTACAACTGTAATACTCTGTAAAGTGATTTTGGCTTGGAGAAAAACCGGAGAGATCCTGAAGGTTAGTGAGGTCCGAGGATGAAGCACTGGCCGTATAGCTGAGTGGAGTTTATTTACACGCGTGGAGGTGAGGGGGGGAGGTTTAAACGGTGCCGACAGCGTTAGCAGCAGCACAGTTAAAAAACACAGGCAACTGATGGTGATGGGACAGAGACACTGAGGTACACGAACCGCTACAACCACGAGGGAGTCCCGCGAGGAGGAGAGAGAGAGAGGCAGGGTGACCACTGAGGAGGAGGGAAGTGGGAATGTTTGGTGCTAAAAGATGAGGCCAAAATCACTGGAATTTTTTTTAGATTAGCAAAATGTTTTCTTTTTCTAACCTCTTAAGGTGGGGGGCCATTTTTGTTAAAACGCTTGACTAAAATCATTTAAAATTCAAATGGAAACTGTGAACACTTCGGAGCACAAACAATTGGCTGGACTCTTTGTGAAGCTGAGGCGTTGTAGTTTTAGCCTCTGACATTAAATCTAGTTTGAGTGAGAAGAAGCTCTGCACAAAAGAACACCAGGTTTTAAAGTCCTCCTAAAATTTATAAGAATCAGTGTAGCTGGTGTCACAGGCCTTGACCAGAATATTTGGGGTTTTGACAATTCTTCCTCTAAAGCTGAAGCTATTTCATCAAAAAATAGCTTTAGGGACCTGTTTTAACTTAAAAAAGTTAACGCAAATTAAAAACCATTAAAAATTCCTCTTAAGATACAGAGAATGTTATAGGGGATTTTTTTTCATTTGTTTAGAGTAAAAACTGATTCTGACCCATCCCAGAATGGTTGATTTGACTGTAAATAAGAGGGTTGTTGAGATTAGTCATAAAACTGTTCAAGGAAAAAAAAAAAAGCTTGTAAAGTGGGAAAAGAAGGTGCCAAAATCGCTGGAACTTTTTTTAGATTAGCAAAAAAAAAAAATCTTTTTCTTAAACTCTAAAATAGTTGGATACAAATATGTATGTAAGATTAATATATAGCTTGTATTTGGACTTGATTAGCTTAAAGAAAATTACTTTTGGATCAACAGAAAAAGTTGGTTTAGTTGTTGAGATTAGTCATACATTTTTAAAGTTTAAGTGGATTATTTTGGTGGGTTAGCTCGTTGGCAAATTTTTGTTCTTGTTTTATTCTCTTATAACCAGTTAAAAAAGTTTTTGAAGCCAGTGAAATATTCAACATGACACAAGCAATTAAATCTTTTCCAGTTAAAGCAGCTCTATGTTTTTTTTTTTAGCATAAACATTTTAGGTTTCAATACAATTCTCAACTAGTTTTCTTCAGTCCAAATGATCTCAAAGCTCTCTTATCATTCTTGCATGATAGATTATTTGTATTTATTTGTTGGTAAATTAAACATCTTGCCATGGCATTAAAAAAAACAGAGACTTTTAACATTTCTTTGTTTTTTAAATGAATAGAAAGGAGTGGTCACCCTGCGCTAAAGTGTATTTAAATCGCTGCACCGTTACGCTCTACAGAAGAAACACCCCAGTAAGCTTTGTACAAGAAGCGCCACACAACACGCACTCGCTTCATCATCATTATTATTATCTCATTATTATTACACCGATTCACTGTAGAAAAAGGTCCATAGACGACAACTAACTGCGCTCTGAAACATTCAACTTTCCTCTTTCCAAACTTTGGTAACATCTTCCGTGGGCTGCGAAGCTAAACCCCCTTTTTGCTCAGAATCATTCTTTCCTCTTCCTTCCGCCTAAAACGACAACAGGAGTTTTTTTAGCGAATATTGCGAGTTTGTTTGCTGGTCGTTTTTTAAATCGTCTCAATCAGCACTACAAAGACGAGAAGAAGAGACTGGCCAGTGGGAGAAAAAGGATGCCATATACACGACTTACTACAGGACCTCACGGTATACGACAAAAGTACTATTTCTGACCGACGAAGCAGCACATCGAGAGCGAATATCTAATCTGTCCTTTGGAATGATGGGCGGTTCTTTGTGGAGTCAAAAGTCATACGTAGCTCGATATGGTACGGCACAAATTAAATAAAATAAAAACGAAAACACGATCCATAAGCGAGGCGTGTTGAGAGTCTGCACGTGGAGAATGCAGTCCCACACCTGTACAACGTCACATGCTTAGAAACTGTACAGGTTAAAGGTCAAATGTCACCTCGGGGGTCGGCGGGGTGACTTGTTGCGGTGCGAGAGTTGGCACACACGAGCGTCGCGGGGCTGCAGGTCTCAACACGGGGTCGTCTATGGGGGTTAGTTCTACAAAAATCCTCTAATTCGCTATATAGGCTTTACAATTAGCAAACTGTCGACTTCTATGTACACTTTTCGGATTAGCTGGTCGAACTGGAAAGCTTGTTGCAGCTGGGTGAACAGTTAAGAGTATTTCATTTGACATCCTCAAAAAGAACACTCAATAGAAAGTGGAGTCCTGAGTTTCCCTGAGGACGTGACGTGGCAGCCAGAGTATCTGGAGCTACGGTCCGGACATGAACGCTACATCATGGTTTAAAACAACAACAGAGATCAGAATATTAGAGGTATGATTGATCAAAATTACACATCACTTACTCAACCAATAGCAAATAATGAATGCATACAACTGTACATTTCATTCACAAGGTTATGAATTAAACGCTTAATGCTTAACATAAATAATGAAAACGTTTGTGGCTGGAGCCGAGTCTCCGGAAAAGCTCGAGGCGCTGACATCAGAGATAAGAGCTCTCAGCCGAGCAGAAAATTACATCAAACAAAACAAAAGAGTCATATAAGATGGACATCACCTGAAGACACTTACATGTTTGAACTCAGACAGACTGGGCAGAGCATGACTGTACAAAAGTGTTGTGGTGGATCAGAAGCAGAAACAGTGGACAGTAAAGTGTGTAAAGTGGCTGTTTGCTGAATGATTCAAGTAGCTGTGGTTGCAGTGGGTCTCCAGATCAGACTGAGGACTGAGGCCCGGTCTGGGCTGTAGGCTGAGATCTACGTGAGTGGAGGTGATGGCACCACTGTCCCGCAGTGGGACCCTCACTCTCCTGTGTCCGGGTAAAGCCATGTGCACTTGTGGCCCTGAGCTAACTGTGCGATACCAACTAACAATGATTACATCTACTCCAGGTTAAACTACTGCCATTTATACAAAGTCAGAAACTAAGGAGACGTATCAAAACATGCTGCACAGCAGCACGTGACGGATTTAATAGAAATGAAAAGTCTTGTAGACGTGGTAACTGTGTGCGCGTCTCTCCACCGAGAGCTGCGCTGTGGCATTCAGAGTGTCATCCTGCGAGCAGGAAACTGTGTGAGGACTTGGCTGTATGGCAAACCACTGCATTGGGTCTAAAAGGGGCTGTTCTTGGAGATGTGACTGAGGAGATTCTTCCACAAAGAGAGATAGCTGTGGTGAAGCACGGAGCACAAGGCCCTCCATTCATGAACCTCCACCTGCTCACGTCCTCCGAGAGCCCACTATTCATGGAGTCATTGATATGCATTAAAGCAGAACTGCAGAGACTGTGGGTGGAGCACACGCCTGACTCTGGTCAAGTCCAACCACATGAAGGAAAGAGCATCGGAGCATACTGCTGTTGCATTCTGGGAAACACAAGCTCAGCATGAGAAGAGGCCGCTGCAGTTTGGATAGTGGAGCCTGTTTCCTCTGGAGTTTGACTGTGGCTTTAGTCTGACCTATTGAGCCATGTGTGTGTAGACACACACTGAGGCGTTCACAGGGTCATGTTTTAACGCTTTTACAACAGTGTAAAGCCCTGGTGGAAGAGGCAAGTTTAAAGCAGCTGTGAGCACGCTCTGAGCTAACAGTGTTGTCATATGGAGCTACATTATCCTTGGCAAAGTGAAATCTGACGCCTGCAGAAGTCGGTACATCCCCCTCAGACTGCTAGCTTTGTCTAGGTAGTACACCCTTGCACGCACTTTTCCCAGCACTGTGTTTGAGGTTGAATCAACCCACTAATTAGAGGCCTTTTTCCACTGGCAGCTCAGTGTTAGTGAGAGAATGGGGGAGCCACTCCTCTGTGCTGCTTGGGCTCTGATAAAGCCCTTTATCAAAAGCACTGTCCTACACGTCTACAGTAGATATCTGCATTGTTCTGGGCCTCACACTGGTCATGTTCGTATATCTGTGGGAGATACAAATAGATACATGTGCTGCTCTCACACTCTCGTCTTTGGTAAGGTTTCCTATGTGCTTCAAAGAGACTTGTTTCTCACTTTTGTGTGTCCACGGTACAATACAAGCTGTGGTTTTATGGCTAAATGAAAGCGCTGACAGCTGCGTTAAACTTGTAAATTTCCATCCACGTTTCAGTCTCTCTTTGTAGTGTCGGTGCAGACACTGGGCAGTGACCAGGGTGGCTCAGAAAGTGAAATCATTGTGGGTCAATTTAAGGATTACATTTAAGAATTACAGACAACATAAGTCAACATTAAGTCCGGCGTACACTGGAAATGTGAAGGAAATGTGAAGAGTGCAAATGAGTGTAAGGCTGCTGTAATGGGAGGGATGTGTCTTCACTGGGGTCATTCTTTCAAGCTAAAGGCCTTCCCTGAGTGGGGCGACGGTCTCCGTCGACTCTGTAAAGTGATCAGTCTATTGTGCAGTCGCTGTGAGAAAATGAACAAGTGTGGTTTATAAAACTGTCAGTCCTGAGGTGTGTGTGTGCCCCTCTCCTCCCTGTTCAACTGAACTCAAGACAACAGACCATGAAAAATGACAAAACTCTTTAGTCTGCATGTGCTTCATGTTCAATGTACACAGGACCTCTCATTGTGATCAGAGCAGAAGGGCAGCAGCCTGACTTCCACTGCAGGGTACGGGACAAGAGAAGAGCATGGTTCAGCTCGCCCCAAAAACACCCGCTATAGGCGACAGGTCAGACTATACCTACACACGAAAACCTGCGCCCTGTGAGAGACTGACGTTTGGATTCTAAGACAGATGTCATAAAGCTTGACTTACACAACGGAAACTGTAAACAGAATGTAAAATATTTTATATATTCTATTTGTTGGTGTTCCTCTCTTTTGTTTTCTTAAGACGTATCCTTACGTGTGATCTAATCTACACACTGAAATGAAAAGCTCCACCTGTTCCAAGCAGATACACATTTGTGATCACACGTCCAAGTGGTGCTAAAGCCGTGCTGCGCGTTTCTCTACAGCTTTGGGGGAACTTTGAGTTGAGGTTGGAATGCTTCCCATACTGAACAGTGGAAACAGGGCTTATGTTGCCGTTTGAAAGACACGTTACCCTCTTTAGATATCACACAGGTCAGTGCACTACATAAGCACGTATGTACAGAATGGTACACCACAGCAAGTGCAGGGATAGCAGGGGTTGGCGAGTACTGTGCAACACAAGTCTGATGAAGGAACAGGCCTCTCGTCGGGAGGCAAAAAGTGCGAGAGTTTAAGGCGAGCTGGCAGGGCTGGGGGCGGGGCTGTGGGCGGGGCTGAGGGCGGGGCTAGAGGCGTCAGAGCGGCTGTAGTCGCTGACGGAGCTGGGCCTGTTGTTGTGGTTGCGTTTGAGCATGGCCGGGTGGAAGTCGGAGTGGCGTCGCGCGTGCTTCATCAGGTGGTCGCTGCGCATGAACCTCTTGTCGCACAGAGGGCAGCCGAACTTCTTCTCCCCGGTGTGGGTCCGGTAGTGCCGCGCCAGCTCATCGGAGCGCGCAAACTTCTTACTGCAGTCTGGCCAAGTGCAGGGGAAGGGCCTCTCACCTGCAAAACATAAACAAGAATAAACAAGAACAGAGGTTACAAAGATGACATCGCTGCATTCGACACGTTAAAACTGAAAAATGACTGTCTATGGAGAGAAAGAACATTTTCTCCAGTAAAAGCTTAACAACAGTTAGAACAGAAAAAAGACACTACAGTCTGAGAACAAATTGAACCAACCACAACTCTACTGAGTACTGGGTTTGTAACTGACATATAAAAGAGAAAATCAGGTAAACAGTGGTAGAAAAGCAGATAAACAAGACTTTAGCTTCTCTAAAGAAATCACACACAGTTGAACACAGTTCCAGTGGTACTCGGAGCTCGGATCTTCCAAGTTCCGACTTGTAAATTCCCACTGGAACAGCCCTCCAACTTGGAGTTCCAACTCGGATACTCTGACAGGTTTTCAGAGTTCCAAGTAGAAAATCGCTACCTCAAACACCAAGTTTAATCACCAGCTCCACTACTGATCGTACCTGTGTTATTTTCCCTTTAGTTTGTTTCTACAGTTCACTAGCCTCTGTGACTCTGCTCCTGAGCCACTTGTGTCGTCATAAATCTACTGTTTTGTGCTGCAATGCTAATGTTGCCAACAGCTACACAGAACTAATGTATGCAAAAACCCAAAGTCACTCTCTTGCAGAGTTTTACAAACAGTATATGTAACAGCAATGTCTGAGTTGATAAACTGACATAAAGATATGCACATTTTGGATGTTTTGGCAATTTCCAAGTTATTTATTTCTTGATTGGCTCATTACTGTAAAAGTAATCCAAAAGAAAACACTACACCGACCTCCGAGAACGACTGGAACACACTATTATTATCATTTTCTTCTTTAAAAAAGTTAAAACGTCCTAAAACAACTGTTGTTAGCAGAAAAGCTAGTAGCAAACAAGCTATTACCACGACAACAGGAGGAAGTAAATTTTTTCTATTGTTTTGACACTCATTCTAAATGTTGAGGAGCATTTTTAAATAAAAAAGTCGATACTTAATTTATAGTCACCTTAATCTGCCCCGCCCACTTTTCTTGGCAACGCACTTCCTGTTTAGCTCTGTTAAGATTACAGCAACTGAATTCCACAAGCTAAGCAAAACTAAACAGGAAGTGCACAGCCAACTAAATAGGGCGGGGCAAAATAAGGTAAATAGAAGGGATTACTCAACATTGAATTTAGATTATAAATATACTGTTATTAGAAAAAAGCTTCTCATTGAAAAACAGAATGATTGACAACAGCATGTTATTGTTTTGGGCTTGTTAAGTTTTTGTTTGCCCAAATTACCTTATGAGAAAATGGAAACTGAAAGTAGCAGTTGCAGAGATTAGCTAGCTTCATTCCTTACAACTATTTTCCACACGCACAGACTTTTAAGGACAGAAAGCTAATGAGGTCAGCTGTGTGTTATCCCAAAGTCTTTATCAGTGATAAATGAGCAGTGTTCCTGTTGAGAAAGAAAGAAAGGAATTTTTCTCCTGTAAAAGCTCAAAACAACTGAAATAGGCAAAGCAGCTTCAGTCTCATGACAGATTTAAGCAACTGTGAACAACTGAGAAGACTTTGGGATCACACACAGCTGAACTTATTGTCTTTCTCTGTTTAAATAAGACATTTCCAAGTCTGATGAGAAAATAAATTGTTGACGAATTGTCCTAAATCTTCCTGGTCATTCCCTAATCAAAGTCTTTTACCGAAATGGAGTCAATCATGCTAGTTGTCAGCTTGACTATGTTTTCATTACTGTCAGTTGTAACTTTATATCACGTATCACATGAGAAAGTTTATTTTGCACTTTCCACTCTCAAAAACACTAATGTTGATGACCTCAAAGTTGCTCTGTTTGCTTACGTTTACTAACAGTTAAATATTGTGTTTTTACAGACGATAAGCATATATTTAACTTAAAATAAGCACATTTAAAATGTTAATGATAAATAAAGCATGTTCTATATTGTTTGTTTTTATAGGTGTTACCATAGTCAAACAATGACATTTTAAGAAGAAGAAAGAAGAAGGAAAAAGAAGTAGAAGGGTGAGAAGAAGGAGGAGGAGAAGAAGAAGAAATAGGAGGAGAATTACAAGAAGGAGGAGGAGGAGAAGAAGATGATGCGAAGTAAAAGAAGACAGTGACGAAGGAAAAGAAGAATGAAGATGATGAGGTGGAGGAGAAGAAGAAAAAGAAGAAGTGGTAGAAAAAGAACAGTGAAAAGGAGGAGAAAAGGAGAAGGAGAAAGATGATAAGAAGGGGAAGAAGGAGGGGGAAGAGAGGAACAAGAAGAAGGAGGAGATGAGGAGGACAAAAAGAAAAAAGAGGAGGATGAGGAGGAGATAAAGATAAGGACAAGTAAAAGAAGACGACGAAAGAGAAGGAGAAGAAGAAAAGGAGAAAGAAGAGGAGAAGAAGTAGAAAAAGAAAATGGGTCAGAAGGAGGAGAAGAAGAGGAGAAGGAGAAAGAGGAAGAGAAGAACAAGAGGGGGATGAGGAGGAGGAAAAAGAAGAACAAAGAGGAGGAGGAGAAGAAGGAGAAGGAGAAGGAGAAGGAGAAGAAGAAGGAGAAGGAGAAGGAGAAGGAGAAGGAGAAGAAGAAGAAGAAGAAGAAGAAGAAGAAGAAGAAGAAGAAGAAGAAGAAGAAGAAGAAGAAGAAGAAGAAGAAGAAGAAGAAGAAGTGCAGGAGGAGGAGGAGGAGGAAGAAGAGGAGGAGATTAAGATTTGTAGCACACTTGCTGCATACATGACATATCTCCATGGTAACAGTTGTTTTTCTTCTGGGCCATTCTTAAGCAAACACAAAAGTTTGTCATACTACGTCTTATGTTCTCTTTGCTTGATTTGATTTTCAGTTTTGGTTGCGTTTCCTCTTCGCTTAGAGGATGCAGCTCCAGCCTTACCAGACCACGGTTACCATAGCGACGCCGAATACTCGCAAATGTGGCTCAAATGTTAAGCTAGCTAAAAAAGCTTAACTGAGCCCCGAAGACAAGTACGTCCAGGTTACACCCCTTTTTACGACCCTGCTCACATTTCGCTGCAGACGACACTCTTGAGAATATTGATAAGCAGCCGGAAACTAAATATCCTAAATGTCCCGCTTTGGCTACGACAGAATGTGCAAATGAAGCGTAAACACATGCAGGCTCGTGTGAATGCAGCAACAGTATCATTAGCTGTTACGAGAGAGCGAGTCGTCAAGTGTTCACACGTGTACATAGCTCGGAGACATGTCAGCCGTCAGTTCCAGTTCGACGAGCCTGAGCTGCCTGTCTGTGGACCTCGGGCGCTCAATGTTTCCACCACTTCACGTTTTACTAACTACAATAACTTTTTAGTGCAGTTTAATGCATCCTACAATCCTAATAGGGAACAAATGAGAGTCTGTGAGAAACTGACTGTGCATGGAATAAAGATGGTAAAAGTACAGAAGTTCACTACTCAAGTAAAAGTACAAAAGTAAACCTGTGTAAATGTACTGAAGTAAAAAAATACAATCACACCGCCAAATGTAATTCTCTAGTTTCCGCTAAAGCAACAAGAATTCAGAATATCCATCTTAATTTTAGCTGATTTATCCAGAATAAAATTGCTAAAAAAAATGTTGATTCTTTGATTCTTTGAGCAAGAATCAAAATTGCTGCTACAGTGAGTAAAAATGTCTTATGTCATGAGTAAATAATTGGCTTGAAATAAGAATAAAGTTATTGAAACGAGTCAAATAATCTAGATTCATCAAGTAAAACCATCTTAAAGTTGGGGTCACTAACTTTTTTAGTTTTAAATAAATAAACATTGTGTTTTCCACCAAAAAGTCAATGATAAATGCAGCACTTCGTGAAAAAATTAGCCCACAGAGTACTCTCTCAATCAAATAATAAAGCATTTTTGTTCTAATCAGGGGCAGAATGCAGCGTTCTGATTGGCTGAGCTTGGGTGGTCCTCTCCAGTTTCACTTTAAAAGAGAAAAAGGAAAGTTTTATGTAAAAATTGCAACCTAAACCTAATACATATTGATGTTAACCATGTGTTGAAGGATTTATGAGAGAAAGTTGTCAGATTTAAAACCTAAATTGTGTTTGCAGTGTGAAAATCATCTACACACCTTTAACTAGAACAAATAAAGCTGAAACTCTGAAAATAAAGCTGATTTGAAGATTTTTGAGACAATAGTGAAGCTGGTGGCACTAGTTGCCAGAATAACAACAGTTTGAGCAAAATTTGGGTTTTGATAACTCTTCTTCGTTTTAGGGACATAAAATAGGTTTAAAAAGTTCAGACAAAGCCCATTAAAAAGTCCTAATTCTTTATTATTATTTTTTTAATACAAATGTATAGGTAGCTTATTTTTTTGTTAATCAGGAGAGCATTTAAACCGGCACAGAATCTTGGTTGAGTTGACTGTAACTAAGACAGTTACATCAACTAACAAACCCTTTCTTCTAAATAGACAGAAGTTAGCTTATTTTTATGAGTAAACTAATAAATTCAAAATATAGGAAAAAGTTGAGAGGTACTACACATGTCCCTTTAGTGCCTTAAAGGGTTAATGTATCTACTTAGGTGAAAATTAGTCTGCAATGTCCTGTCTCTGTCTAATAATGCCTCATTTGTTCACAAAAACTCCTCAAAGTTCATCTGTTGTTGTTAGCATTACCCCAACTACACATGCACAGACCAAAATAATTTCTTTTAAAACCATAATTTGTAAGCGTACTGTTAATATTCTTTATTTATAGTGATATTTAAGAATGTATCTTACAAAAGTTTGCCAATAAAAAGCCCCAAAACGCCACGGTTATTTATCACAACTTTAAGCTAACAGTTAGCAGCCAGAACTAGCTTTATTGGACATTTACGGCTTTGAAATAGTAAAAATCTTACTTTGAAGTAATTTGCTTTGTTGAAATCTGTATGGGGGCTTTGTGTTTCATTAAAATTTCAAACCAATAAAACAATAAATAAAAAAAATAAAAATCTTAATGTCTTTTCTTGACAAACGAACGTTATTTCTGTTATTCACTATTGCCAAGGCTTTTATGACAAAACCAGGAATGATTGTCAGTCCAACTTTCCTCTGCTCCGAACGCTGCGGCTGCATGTGCGTGAGAACTTCTTACAGGCTATAAAACACATATGCTGCTGCTATAATGTATATGTGCTGCTGCTGCCGGTTCAGTCTGTTCTCAAACTGTATAATGTTCTCTTCAAGCGTCAGCACCACATTATCAGCTTTTTTCTTGTCCTCAAAGAAGACATAGTGTGCTTTTTTCAGGCCTATGCAGAGTAAACCATAACACTGACCTGTGTAGTCTGGTCTAACAAACTGACTAAAAATGAAGACAATTCTTTATCAATATCATCAAATGTTAGTCTAAAAACCTTGAGCACACTGCAGGAGTTTTTCGCCCGATTTTAAGCCTGATGTGCCCCTCTACAAATTCGGAGAAGCAAGGCCGGAATAAGGATAGTCTTACAAAACACTTTGTTGTTTCTCTCCTCGTGTCTGTGAGACTGGTACGACCATTTGTCAGATCGAGGTGCTACATGCTACACAACCACCACGACCTTTACAACCAACACAGTCTCACTGAGGGCGTACTTTTACCACGACACAAAAAGAGCGTATTTTGAGCACGAGTTCACAGCTGTTTTAGTAGAGTTTTGATTAAAGCCACGTGTGACGTTTCTTCAGGTGAAACGGGTAAGTTTAGGCATAAGTTACTAAAATGGGCAAGATTAGGGTTGGGGCTTGGGGCAGGTTAAGATTAGAATCAGGATTTCATTAATATTCATAAATAAGAACACGTCTTAACAACCACCATTGAAATGAATGGGGACTGCGACGCGTACAATAATTACGCAAACAGCCGTGAACTCGTGCTAATCATACGTAACTTACATGTTGTGTGATGTCTTGGTAAATGTACGCTTTCTTGTGAGATCGGGCTCTTACAACAGACAATATCCGGTGCATCTGCCTCGTGACAGCGGCTCTTAAAATGTAAAACAAAGACCCTCAACATATGTAAATAAATATAACTTTTTGCAGGTAGTCGAAGTGCAGAAGTATTATGCACACTGTCTCCAATTGCACCTGCAAAGTACCTGTTTACTCAAGAAATAGCCAATACGGAAATGGTAAAAACATTTCATTTATGTCTACAATGCGCCAATGTAGTTTTTTACTGCTAATGTCAGATCTATGTGACCACTTCAATCCACTGGCGTTTCATCATTGTTGTTGTTTCACTTACATAACTGTGAGACAAATAATGTTAAATGTCCTTATGTCTGTAGCCTGTTCTTTTTTAGGCGTCTGAAATCGCAAAAGATTTAAAACTCCTCTAGTGTGCAGTCGGCTTAAAAGTAAAAAAGTGAAAATGTTAAGGTCATAATAAGTTATTTTTCTATGTGAATTTTTATTTCATTTGAAGCTGACAACCTAAACTCCACTTACAAACTACCCAAAAATAACTTAAAACAGTTGTCAATTTAAACACCATATGCACAGCACAAAGTTATTTTTGTGCTGTGTGTATGGTTTAACTAAGAATGTAGACTTAAAATGTAAGGATTAATACATGCATGGATGCTGTTTTCAGAAATTCGTGACTTGAAAGTATAAATACCTGATAAAACAACCTTCTTGGAAAACTTGGGAATCTGTCACATGAGATTTAATGAACCCATATTTTGGCAAAATGTACTTTCATGAGTCTGACATGTTCTGTTTTGAATCCACAAATCATTCAGACGCATTTTGTTTTCATTATTTCCCCTGTGTGGTTTCCTTTCAGCCGGTAAATGAAGCTATGTTTCTGTAACATCACAATTAGTTCAAACACACAAGACGCCAAAGCAGAAGTAGGACAAGAACAATGCAAACAATCCATCACACTGTCCTTAACAGCAGACATGTTCGTACACTTCATGACTTCAAACCTGTCACTATATTGTTCTGTTGTTCAGTCTGAGCTCAATGGAAACTCTTCATTGTCAACAACACTTATGCTACTGATGCCATAAAGTCTCAGGCCCCGCCCACTTTACTGCAAAGCTTACAAAACAAGCAGACAGACAGACAGCACAAGTCTAGACAGTCAGACTCCTGTCAGTCTGGCCCAGTGAACGCAAACATCACCTGCCGCACG
This sequence comes from Mugilogobius chulae, assembly GCA_038363315.1. Taxonomy (NCBI): domain Eukaryota; kingdom Metazoa; phylum Chordata; class Actinopteri; order Gobiiformes; family Gobiidae; genus Mugilogobius; species Mugilogobius chulae. The sequence continues at coordinate 20,612,209 of CM076411.1, read as the reverse complement.
CACACTCTCTCTTACTTCCTTATGTTTCTACCTCTTTCTTCTTGCTTCTCTCTCTCTCCTCTCTCTTTGTCTCACCCCCTCTCTCTCTCTCTTCTTCTCTGTGTGTATATTTCCCTCTTCAACTGTCTTGTTCTTTCTCTCCCCTCTGTCTTTTCTCCCTCTCTTGTCTTCCATCCTCTCTCCCTCTCATTCTCACTCTCACTGCCCCCATCTCTCGCTCTTTCTCCTCTCTCTTTTTCTCTTTGTCCGCTCTACCTTCCCCTCTCATTCTCTCTCCTCATCCCCCTTTCCTCCCTCTCCTATCTCTCTTAGTTCTCTCTCCCTATCTTTCTCCCTCTGTCTCTTTGCTTCTCTCTCCCTCTCTTTCTTCCTCCCCCTCTCTCCCGCCCTTCTTCTCTACCTTTCTTTATTTCTCTGTCTCTCCCTCCCTCCCTTTCCATCTCTCTTTGCTCCTGTCCCTCCCTCTCCCTCTTCTCTCTCCCTCCCTTTCTTTTTTGTTTCTCGCTTGCTCTTGCTCTTTTCCCTCCCTCTCTCAGCTTCTCTCTCTCCCCACTCCTTCTCCCCCTCTCTCTTCATTCCTCCCTCTCCCTCTCTCCTTCTCTTCTCTCTCTCCGTCTCTCTCTCTCTCTCCTCCATACTCCTCCTCTCTCTCTTCATTCCTCCCTCTCCCCCTCTCTCTTTGCTCCCCCTCCTCTCTCTCTCTGTCTTTCTCTCTGTCCCCCTCTCCCTATTTGCTTCTCCCTCTCTCTCTCTCCATTCCTCCCTCCCCCCATTCTTCCCTCTTTCTCTCCCTTCCTTCTCTCTCTCTCTTTGCTTCTCTCTCCCTCCCCCTCCCTCCTCTCTCTCTTCTTCTCCCTCTCTCCCTCCTCCTTCTCTCTCTTCATTCTCTTCCCTCCTTCTCTCTCTCCTTCTCTCTCTCTCTGCTCTGGTATTTGGATCTCAGACTATTTCTAGAAACACGCCCGGCAGCGAATACTCAGACTAATCATTACAAAATGTGACATATTCATTTGTACGTCATGGCAACATTACATAAACACTCAACGGTTCTGTACTTTTAGACTTCAGGTGCAGTTTTTCTGGCTTAATTAGGGCGGCAACTAGCAATTATTTTTATAACTAGTTAGTTGAGCGACTATACTTTCGATATTATAATTGCCAAGTTATCAAAGTCAAGCAAAAGTGAAAAATGCATTTTTAATTAACATTACATGGAGTATTGTATTTTTAAACAAATGCTGTTTCCATTAACAACACAAATTTTCCAAACTTTTCTTGTCTTTACAGTTTCCTTTGAATAACAAAACTTATTTTTTTCCTCCGATCATGTTATGTTTTAGAACTAATGAATAGAGCTCAATGTATCGATACAGGGAGGTGTATTGGGCATACTTAAACTCATATAATTTACACTTACGAACCTGGACTGCAGCTTTAGGCTGAAACTATTGAGTTGAACAGTTGTTTGTAGGACACTTTTATCTAACATAAAGAGCAATTTGAAATACATTTAGTTTTTTACTGTACTGTATTTTTTCTGCATGATTAAAAATATCTACTTAGCAGATTTTTATGATTTGTTTTTTCTAAAATATATCTTGATACGTCAGATATTGAGGAGTTTATATCGGGATTACGTGTATCGTGTAGCAGACTATAATTAATGATACGCCACATTAAGACTTAGCTTTGCAAGGATAATGCTTCTAAATTACATTTTTTGACATTTAAGGCATTTACCAGCATTGTAGTTGGCTTATGATCACTTGTAAATAGCAATAAACTCTTGTGAAATCTGTAATATGTAATGTTTTTTATAGAGAACTATTCTCATGATCGTCAATGAGACAATGTTATTTGTAGAATCATCAATACACAACTCAAAGTGCTTTATGTAGCATACAAGTATTAAAACATTGCATAAATTACACACAAAAAATTCCACAAATAGGCCTAATGTAATGTATTTGTACTTGGCTACAGGACTCGACAAGAAAGTCCGGGGCTTTTACAAAATAAAGGTTGAATAAAAAGTACTTAAAAAGAAATATGCTGCTTACTATGGAAAAGTATTTTATCCAAGTGATGAGCATAGTTACACCAAAATCATGTATTAAAGATTATGTAATTTATTATGTTCGTGTTAAAGTTTATCAAATGTTCTTTGTCCATAAACTGTGCCTGCTTTTGTACAGTGTGTATCTGTCACTTAATTACGGCCTAGGTGTAGCACAAGCTTTACTGCACTAGAATGAGATAATATTACATTCAAGCCCGTCATAAGCTCATAAAAGTATCCAACCTCCTGCTGCTGGTGTAAGTAAAACGCTGTGACCTGTAAAAAGGCAGAAGCAGAGCAGAGTGACACAGACTCGCCTCGGCAGTGTCACAGATACAAAAACATGAATATTTAAGTGTTACCAGAGGACCGGCCCGTTACAACCGGAGCATCAAGTGTCCGCACCGAGTCACCACGACTCAGCACATTATTCTGCGGCACATTTCCTCATTCTCGGCACCGTTCCAAAGACGTGAAGCAGTATTTGGCAAAAAGGTTAATCGTTAAGCAAGAAGAAAGCATTTTGGTTTCAGTTTTCTCTTTGTGACATTCAAGCTCGTGGACAGGATTCTCACGAGATCAGACTGGATTATTGTGGGAACAAACACTTAAAGGGTTTAATTTGTCAAGCCAGGTTCAAACTGAAAAAATGCATGTGTGCTTTGTGAACGTTTTGTGAACGCTTTGCACGTATGTTGCACATGAGCAAAAGCTTGATAATCATGCTTGACAATTATGATTATTTCACAATATTAAAGTCTGATGTTATGGTTATTGAGATGAGAAACATCACAAATCAACATCACAATTTCACAACTATTGACAGTAAGAGCAAACAGTAAAATCCATAATATAGATTGTGTTACGTGCCAGGGAGCCCAGAGGTGTTGGATGGCACAGTAACTTTTGACGTTATAAAAAAGGTCGGTAAAATAGAACAAAACAGGGGAGAACGGTCTTGAAAAAAAGAATAACAATATTTATTTTACAAAAAGGAAAATGTGTAATACAAAAATAAAACCAAAGGGTAAATTAAAGCGGCTGCAGCGTGGTAGGACCCACTGGTCGACGTGGTGTGGGGAGACCAGGCCTTTATACCTCACAGCCGATTGCTGGGCAGGTGAGCGGGATGAGGTGGGTGGATCTGGAGGCGGAGGAGGGGCGAAAACACACAAGAATTGTCATGAAAAAGGATATTGCTGCCCATCACTACTCCTTGGTAAGTGTTGATGGTGGTTCTCAGTGCCGCGATAGGGCAGCTGCCACAACATTGTCTTTGCCCCGCTTGTGCTGGATGGAGATGTTAAAATCTTGGGCCAGCAGAGCCCAACGCATCAGCCGTTGGTTATGGTTGAACATCTGGGCTAGAAAGACAAGTGGGTTGTGATCTGTGTAGACACAAACTGGGACATTAGAGGAACCAATATAAACAGCATAGCCAAAGTTTCTTTTTCAATAGTTAAATAGTTGAGCTGGTGCTTCTTGAACTTTGCAGACAAGTATGAGACTGGGTGGAAGACACCAGCCTCATCCTGAAGCAACACAGCACCAACTCCGGTAGCACTGGCATCCACCTCCAGGCTAAATGGTTTGGAGTAGTCTGGGTCAGAAAGAACAGGCGCACTGCAGAGAAGGGACTTGACTGCCTGAAAAGCAAGTCCATGAGGGGGACCGAGGGACTACAGAGAGCAGTGAGCGGGGCAACAATTATAGAAACGTTTTTGCAAAAACACCGGTAATAGCCGGCTAGGCCTAAAAAACGGCGCAGTTCTCGTCGGGTAGTAGGAGTAGGGTAAGACAGAACTGCTTCTACTTTAGCGTCGACAGGTCGTACTTGTCCATGGCCAACTATTTTTCCAAGGTAGGTCACAGTGGCCTTTCCATACTCACATTTGGCCAAGTTTAATGTAAGGTTCGAATAAGATAGTTAAGAATAAGATAGTTAGTGTCAGACACTTGCTTCTAAACAACATAAGGACCAGAGAAACGAGCTGAAAGAGCAGAGCCAAAAGTGGGAAGCAACACTAAAACCTTGTCACCAGGCTTAAAGTGGCGGGCTACAGCTTTCTCATCATACAACTCAAAAGTGCTTTATGTAGCATACAAGTATTAGAACATTGCATAAATTACACACAAAAAAGTCCACAAATGCATGTAATTTATATGTATTTGGCTACAGGACTTGAAAAGAAAGTCCTGGGCTTTTACAAAATAAAGGTTGAATGAAAAGTACTTAAAAAGAAATATGCTGCATACAACGGAAATGTATTCTATCCAATTACTGTATGAAAAATCAAAATCATTTTTTAAAAGAACACAATACGTATATGCAACAACTGAATATTTCATCTATTTCATCAACCAAACAACAAGTAGTAAAGTTTATATAGTACTTTTCTCTATAATTTACAAAACGTTTTTCTAAAGATCTAAATTTAATTTATTTGCCTTTATTTTTTTTAAATAAACTTTTTTGTAGCATCCTTTCTTACTACACAATGTAGCCTATTGATTTAAATGTTTTGCTCACTTTTAAAGCAACATTCATAATAATTGTATATATTGCCCACCACTACTTTATATTAAAGAAAGTGGCACAAACAGACAGATATATTGGTTCACTGATTAACCAATCATCTAGCCAAGCCTAGTCCAAAGCTGTAAATAAGCAGTCAAAAGTTTAATAGTTACACAAGGAGACACCATGTTACTGTTTATTTTATTATTATTTTACCAGGCGTAACATTAAGATTGACTTGTTATCTACAAAGTTGGCCTGGACTCCATGGCTTTGCATAATAGTTTTGTTTGTGCAGAAGCCATCTCTGGGATCAGCGTGTTCCTGGGCTGTCCGGTGCAGCGTGCCATGTCCTGCCTTCTCCGCAGTCTCTTTCTCCGAACGTGCAGCAGCAGGTGGGGGGAGGGGGCTCTTCTGAACACAGTGACCCAGTTCCCCTAAAGTCAGTTACATCACGCGCGCATGCAACTGTACCTCGCCGGAGCAGAACCGGCCCTCCGAGGCTCCGCGATTATGTCACAGGTGCGGCTGAGTCTTATGTAAGTGTTCTCTCTCAGGCCACTGGGTCAGTAACTGCTGCGGCCGCCCTGCCCACAGACCAGTCCCATTCACAACTTCAGACCAGCTCACAGGGGACTCGGCGCGGCTCTGCTAAGCTACTGCACTCACGAGAGCAGCAGTACATCATCCACTGAAGCTCCAGAGGTCGTTCTATGTGTTTAGCAGGAGCGTTGTTTCCTCAGGGCAAGACAGAGCCCCTCCTCACAAACAGGACAGATCATTATTTATGGTTTCAGAATGCCCCGCCACGCTTTTAAAAAGTCACAAAGAAAACTGAAAGAAACATTTTTGTCAATATTGTACGACTGCAACAAGTTAATTGCAACAAATCAATCATTGAATTGAATCGATTAATTGTTAAGTGGTATGATTAGGCTCCCAAAGATGAGTTTTATAAATGAAACTGGGCAGCCTGTTCTAATTTTTGCGTATATTTCATGCGTTGCTGAATCAGTTCATTTCTAGTGGTTAAGAATACTAACACCATCCTAATCCTAACCTTAACCAACTCCAAGCCTCAGACCTAAACTTACCATATTTGTAACTTTAAACCTAAGCTTGGTCGTTAACCTCCCAAAAAACTTCTGTTTGTCCTCAACTAAATCCCATGTCTATACCACGGCAAAACAACAACAAAACCGGGCATGTAATAAACACATAAAAAAAGGCAGAAGCATCATCGTGACACACATTAGTCCTGGAGTTTGTACATGGAAGTACATGTTGAACTGGGAAGCAAATACACAAAAGATGTGTAAATACTGATTTAGAAAAAACACAATCTTAAATTAGTCAGTGTAACTGTAAACACAGATCTTGACTTGAGTAAATGTTAAGTTAAGTCGAGTGATTCTGAAAATTCTACAAATGAAATGTGCCAAATTATATCTCATATATTTATCTGATTGTAGCATTTTTGTTGCTATTTTGGGTTTAATGGGTAAATTTAGGCTTCAAGTCACTAAAATGGGTAACTGGGGCATTAATCCCAAAACAAATGTCGCGGCTTCAACCAAAATTTGTGGTTTTCAACCCACAACAAGTCTACGGAGCACTGGGTTTGTAACTGACATGTAAAAAGAGAAAATCAAGTCAACAGTTGTAGCAAAGCAGATACACAACAAGACTTTAGCTTCTCACATTTATCAGACATTGAAATCACACACAGTTGAACTTATTACCTTTTTCTTCTTAAAAAAATATGTTTTTGAGTTTGTTTGTTTGTTTGTTGCAGTTAAAATGTCCTAAATTATCAACTGTTGTTAGCAGACAAGCCGTTGCCACGACAACAAAGAAATACATTAAAGAAATGCCACTCATTCTAAATGTTGCTAAGCATTTTTGCAATAAAATTACATCAGACTAAATAATTAAAATACAATTATGTATTAGAGGCACATCAACAATGTTTGTACCTGGGGCCCAGAATTCAGTGCTACGGCCCTGGTATTTAGTATTAACCTTTGAAATGGTGGCTATGTAGGTCAGTAATTTACATGTTGTTAATTGTAAAATACAACATGGGTCCAAATCTGTTTAGAAATAGATACAAGTTTCTTAACATCCAACTTTGAGTAAATTAATGATGGGAGAACATAGTAATAGATCTCCTTTAATGTAACTTGTAGGAATATCATGAATAAAATATTGTATCACAATATATTCAACAAAAAGCTTCATTTTTACACTCATTGTTTTGTTGCAGTAACAGCTAAAAACATAAAGAACTACACAGACCATGATCCTTTGCTTTCACAGCACTTCTATGCCTAAATTCTCTGTAAATGACAGTATAATGACTCACACAAAGATTTGCTGAGGCGTTGTTTTAAAGTTATATTTCTACAGTTATGTTTCCCTCTTCACAATATAAAACATCTGGTGAGATGTATGTAGCCCTTGTATACTCAAACTTACTAGAGTGGGCTCTGGGTTCTTTTACAGTGTACTCTCGTACTAAAAGGTTACAACCCTAATCTACTTCTAAATACTTTTGGGTCAAGAGTATCTTTAAAGGTAATGCTAAATGTAAAACTTACGAGCTAGATTAACACCAGACACAAGGTTAAGTTTAGAAAAATAATAATTCTTACTTTAATAAAGTAAAACGAATAAAAATAAATAAAAGTGCAAGTTGTTTCTTTTTAAGTTTTCACAAAATGTACCGTAAGCTCCGCAGTACAGAAAGCAACACTTTTTACAGTGCACAACACAATGTTTGCTTATTAACTAGTCCTAAAGCCGGCATCTAAATACACCCTACGTTGCAGGCCTGTATCGATGCTTGTGAACGTGGTGACCAAAAACTCCGGGTCACTTCACTCTGTGAGCAAAATAAAATATCAAAACAGTACCTGGTGTCCAAGTGTTAATCACACCCGATCCGTCTGGTCCAGTCCCGCGAAGTCCTCGTCTCCTCCGACGTAGCAGCTCCTTGCTCCGGGAAAGAACGTGGCTCCAGTGGTCCTGCAGGTGCGTGTTCCACGCCTGCTCCGAAATGTCTCCAGCAAGTCTCGATTTTGTCTCCAACGTAGCCAGAGGTACTCTGAACGGCGCGGGCGCTCAGAGTGCTATCTGGGATCCGTCTACTCGTTGTCCAGTCCGGTAACGATCTGCAAGCCTCGTGGTCCCGCGGTGTTGGCGAAAACAAAACTTACAGTCACTTCAGCGAGGTTGTTGTTTTTCCAAACTCAATGACTCCGTAATAAGCGATGAACACAATCTCGCAGTTTCGTGTTGAAACTACACTGTCTTCACTCACAAATCACTCCTAACTTACAGTGGATTCTCTTAAGGATAAACCACGGCACAAATCTTTGTTTTACAAAAAGAAAACTTTAGCAAAAACCGAGAGAACTTTTAGCTCATGCTCTTTCCTCGGGCCTCCGTCTGGATCTAACCGGATTCTCCTGGATCTCTCCCTCACTTTCTCACGATACCTCGCGATACCTTCACAGACTACATAGAAAATAGGAAAAAACACTTATACCACATATACTGCATTGTAAATAAAATATTATTACATATTACACATTTTTACCTTTTGTAAATATGTTTTAACTCTGAAAATGAACTAGATTTTAATTAATAATGAAATAAAATATGAATTATACTTTTATGTATAACTATGTAACATGCTTTTTAATGCACGTGATTTCTATCCGGGCTACATCCTCCCCCCACTAAATGTCTGGTGTCCCCAACAGACTACCATAAAACTCTCTGAACTAAGGAGAATGACCCATATCTCTAAGATCAGTAAGATTACTTCCCAATAGTAATCACAATACCTTTATGGATTATTGTGATTGGCTGATCTTTAGCCTTTCCCGGCTCATCGTAGGTTAACCGAACTACTGGTTTAACCTGTCTTTTTGATCTTAACTTTGGACTATCAGCAAATTGGTCACGGGGCTTGTTAACTTTTGGGGTAATGACAGGCTGGGTTGCTCTTGGTTCCAACTCTTGTTCTGGGGTAGAAGAGACCTCTTCTTCATCTTGGTCTGACTCTTCATGGGTGACCACTGCTGTATTTGTCTCTGTTTCACTTTGGTCATCAGACTCTGACATGTCTTCTGTTTCAACTCCTCACTTTCGCTTTCATGATGACTTTCCCTGTCTGTATATTTCCAAAAGCTTCTTGAGCCTCTTGTGATCTGAGAGCTTGTCTTAGACCCTCTTTTACTCTTTCTCGAGTGTAGTAACGTCTTGGGGGCTCGTAGTACTCATTCTCTGAGGAGGAATCAGTATCTTGAGACACTTGAGGTTCAGCCAAAACTGTCGGCTGTTTAACAGTCTTTGTCTTGGGTTTCTGTCTGACTGGACAGCATTTGTCATCTTCAGGTATGGGAAGTCTCACAGCTTGACCAATGGGAAGAATGTGATCTCTGTGGATTGTTTTGACACCACCACTGCCAGACTCTTTTTTAAGCTTGTAGACAGGAGATTTGGCATTTTCCCAATGACTTGGTAGGGTACTGGACTCCATCTTGTTTCCAGCTTGTGCTTTCCTTTGAGGCCCCAGTTCTTGAGCAAGACCCTGTCTCCCACTTCCAAGGACTGGAAACCAACTCTTTTGTCATAAGCATTTTGTTCTTTTGATGAACTTTGTCTGCCGTTTCGGATGCCAACTTATATGCTTGATGAAGATCTTCTTTCAACTTTGACACATAACGTGAGTGACTTTCTGCAGCTTTATCAGGTGACGTCCCAAAACACAGATCCACTGGCAGCCTAGCTTCACGGCCAAACATGAGAAAGTAGGGCGAGTAGCCAGTTGCATCACACTTTGTGCTGTTGTAGGCGTGAACCAGGTAAGGGACATGTTGGCTCCACTGACGTTTCTTGTCTGTGCTTAGAGTGCCCAACATTGAAAGGAGTGTTCGATTGAACCTTTCGGGTTGTGGGTCTCCTTGCGGATGATAAGGGGTTGTCCGCGATTTCTTATCCCCATAATCTTGAGCAAGTCTTTGATCAGGTGACTTTCGAAATCTCGACCCTGGTCGGAATGAATTCGAGCTGGGAGACCGTAGTGGACGAAGAATTTCTCAACTAAGTCTTGGCTACGGTTTGCGATGTTTGGTTCTTTGTTGGAAACGCTTGGGCATAGCGAGTAAAATGATCTGTGACCACCAAAACATTGCTCAGACCTTTGGAATCTGTCTCCATCGAAAGAAAATCGATGCAGACAAGATCCATGGGACCACTGCTCGATATCTGGTGAAGCGTTGCAGCTCTCTGCGCAGGAGTCTTACGCAAGATGCATTCACCGCAGTTCTTGATATGTTGCTCAGCGTCTTGTGACATTTTAGGCCAGAAGAACCTCTTACGGAGTAAATCCAGGGTTCTCTCTGTGCCAAGGTGTCCTGACTCGTTGTGAATTGACCTTAACACAACGTCATGATATTGCTTAGGCAGGACTAGCTGAGCAACGTCATCACCGGTTTGACGTTTGGTGATGCGATAGAGCAGCCCATCTTGTATGGTCAGTTTGTCTTTCTCTCGCTTCATGTGAGACAGCTCAGGACTTTTGTCTGTCCACTGATTCTGCTGGACAGCTTTAAAGGCTGGGCCGATAACTGAATCTTCTATCTGAGCTTTGGCCAGTTCTGCAGGGGAGACATGTTCAAGAGACTGCAATTCCATTTTGAGCGGAAAAGCATAAATGTCTGGCACACATTCAGGGGATGATCCAATCTGATCGATACATCTTGCAGGATTGTTAGCTGTTTCAGAGACTTGAACTCTTTTGCAAATGGACTTGACAGCTGCCTCAGGTATTGTTTCCCATTCCGTGGCATGGTCAAAGTTTCTGGAGAGGATGTCGGCGTCAATATTGTGCTTGCCTGGCCTGTAATGGACATCAAAGTCGTACGTGGACAACGCTGCCAGCCACCGGTGCCCCACTGCGTTGAGCTTTGCAGTTGACAGAACGTACGTCAAAGGATTGTTATCCGTACGAACTGTAAAACGAGCACCGTACAGATAGTCGTGAAAACGATCCACCACAGCCCACTTTAAGGACAGGAACTCAAGCTGGTGTATGGGGTATCGCTTCTCAGACTGGCTTAGTTTTCTGCTTGCGAATGCCACAGGCCTCAGGTCACCCTCTTGAGCTTGGTATAGGACAGCTCCCAGTCCTTTAAAGCTGGCGTCCACATGAAGCTCGTACGGTTTTGTTGGATCCGCAAAGGCTAACACTGGCGCATGGGTGAGGCAATGAATGATCTGGTGAAAGGCTTGGGTGCAGGAGTTATCCCACCGCTCTCCAAAGGGTTCAGACTCTTTCAGGTAGGACTTGTTTGGATCTGCACTGTGCTTTCTGCTTTTTGTGTTGGGGCATAGCCTTTCGTTAGCTCTGTCAAGGGTCTCACAATAGCAGCGTAGTTGGCTATAAATCTTCTGTAATACCCACAGAAGCCCAAAAACGATCGCAGTGACTTTAGATCTCGGGGCTGAGGCCAGGTAGTGACAGCCTCAATCTTCTGGGGATCAGGAGAGACACCTTGAGCGGAGACAATATGTCCCAAGTATTTCACTTGTGGCTGACAGAATTGGCATTTGTCAAGGGAGATCTTTAGTCCCGCTTCTCCAAGGCGATCAAGGACTTTGAGCAGCCGCTCTTCATGTTCCTCCAAAGACTTTCCAAAGACAATCAAGTCGTCCAAGTAGACCAGGACCTGGAGGAGGTTCATATCTCCAACTGTCTTCTCCATTAACCTTTGAAAAGTCGCCGGCGCTCCTGTAATTCCTTGCGGCATTCTCTCGAATTGGAAGAAGCCAAGCGGGCAGATGAACGCCGTCTTCTCTTTGTCTTCCTCTGCCATGGGAATCTGGTAGTACCCACTGCGCAGATCCAGCACAGTAAACCATTGGCTGCCTGACAGGGAGTCGAGTGCTTCGTCAATGCAGGGAGTCGTGTACTGGTCCGGCACAGTCCGGCTGTTGAGTAGCCTATAGTCTATGCACATCCGTATTGTCCCGTTTTTCTTTCGGACTATCACGATCGGGAGGCATAGGGGCTACGAGACTCTTTGATAATGCCAGCACAAAGCAACTCTTGCAGATGTTTTCTGACATCTTCTATGTCTGCAGGTGCCAAGCGACGTGACCTTTGGCGAAAGGGTCTTGAATCAGAAGGCGAATGGTGTGCTCGACATCTTTTGCAAGACCGACATCCCACTCACTGACAGAAAAGACATGGGAACGCTCAGACAGTTTCTGTTTGAGTCGGATTTTCCACTCTTGAGGCACAGGCGAGTCACCAAAGTTAATCTGATTGCTGTCAAACTCTGGATTCTCTGGCTTTTGGAGAGGCATGAGATGACACTTTCGTGCGGTACATGTGTCCCATAACCGTGCCCACTGGAATGACTGTTTCTCTGGCAGACTGGTTTTGCACAAGGATTCTGAAGCTGTTGATTTGGACAGCATTGGCAGGGACAACCATGGGCTGAAGAAGAACATCACCGGCAGTGGAGCTACAGGAGATGAGTCAACCATCAAGATCTCTTGGCCCACAGCCTGCTTAAAGTTAACTTTGCAGGTTATTTGCATGTCTTCTCCTGGTGGTAGAGACAAAGGGTTTGGGCCTTGCCATATCACACTGCCAATCTCATCATCATTAGTGGTCAAGGAAACAGCGTCAGAGAGTATGTGCGGCGGTTCACTCTGGGCTTGGATCCCCAACGTCTTGGTTATGTCAACTCCCTTCTTCCTGCATTGCTGCACCAAGTTGCGGACATGACTGGTGTTTGTGCCAACATCACAGGGATCTGCTCTTCTTTTGGACTTGGGCAGATCAGGGCCAGGACTGTCACGGTGTGGTTGGTGCCAGTAACTTCAGCTGGATACTCAACATCGACCACCACATACCCACGATAAGGATAGCTGACGTTGGACTCACTTAAACCCCATAAGTCAAGACCAGTCACTGGATGTACGGGCACTGAAGACAGGTTGGCTTGGTACCATGACTCAAATATTATGGTGACCTGTGAGCCGCTGTCAAACAAAGCATCACAGGGCTTTCCATTTACTTTCAGGGGTACAACGCTTGGTGGCCCAATCAGTCCTTCAGGAATACAGGTTGGTGCAACTGTGGTGAGTAGACTTTGCTTGACATTACAGTTTTTATCAGGGCTTGTGGTTGTACTTGGACTCTCTTTCATTGTCTTGACCGTTTGAATGAGTTTTCTGATAACTTTGCCCTGATTCTCTGGATTTCGGCACTTCGCACAAAATGGCCTTTCTCACCACAGCGATAACAGAATTGCTCGTCGAGGGGTTGTCTGTTTCGGTTTGGTGGATGTGTCTTTGGTGTGGCTTCCACCGCTTTAACTGTAGCTGGCTTTGCAGAAGACTCAGGAGCACCATCTCTTTGTGCAACTTTCTGCTGTAGTCGCTTGACTTGTTTCTTTAAAGCAGCCAGTTCATGCGTGTCACTGGGCTCACTTGACTGTGGTGTGGACACAGGGGGCGGGCAGTAACTTTTCTCTGGTGCTTCAGATGATTTGACTATGCAGGAGGCTAACTTTGTCTTGAGCTCTTTGACTTCAGCTTTCAAACTTTGTATTTCTGCATTGCTCTCAGCTCCCACATGCCTTGTTTGTACTGGCTGTACAGAAGTATTGAGTTTTCGTCTTGATGCCTCATACTCTTCCTCTGTGCGAATCTCACTTAACAGCTGGAGAAACGTTGGAGGTGAGGACTTTCTTTCTCTCAGACGTAGTTGGATTAGCATGAGATCAGAAGCAGTGGCCCCTCTTAGCAGCTGTTCCAGCCGAGCTTTGTCTTTGCCTCCAGCTGGAAATCCTCCTCTCTGAACCACTTTTGTGAGGGCTCTCTCCAAGCGCCTTAAAAAGTCGGACAGTTTCTCACTTGGTTGTTGTTGCATTAAACGAAAGGCAAAGTAGAGGTCATCACCGGACTCGGCACTGCCAAATGCGCTTTCCAGAGCATCCAAATACTCACTGGGGCTTGCTTCAGCATCTGAATCTCTGACTGACTTTGCAATTTCCAGCGCTGGCCCCTTTAAACTTTCCATAAGCCTGCGCCTCTTTTCTCTGTCCGAGCATTCACTTTCTTCCACCATAAGCCATGCCTGTTCTAGCCAGTGGTCAAATGGCTCTTCACTGGGGGGAACTGGCAGTGTTCCGGAGAAAAGTCGCAAACGTCGATAGCCACCTTCAGCTTGGGGTTTACGGGTCTTTTCCAACAGATCACCAACTGCCAGCAGGATAGACTCAGTAGGATTAGTGGGCGAATCAGAGGGGGTTGGCTGTGGAGCAGGGTCAGGCAGTAGACCTTTAACATCGTCCATGGTCTTTCCCTCAGCAGCTAACAGAGTCTGTAACTTGACAGCAAAATCATCGGCAGGTACTTGTTCACTGACTGTGATTATTTGCCAGCTCTGTCCACTTTGACTGTCAATTACTTCTTTGGGCACATCTTCATGTGAAAACTCTTCTCTGCATTCACACAAAACCATTAGACAGTTCATGGAGGTGTGGAACAGACGGCCTCTGACACGGACACGTCCAAAACATTTCACAGTGCCAACAGTTTCTTCGATCTTGGCTACTTCTGCCTCTTCTGGGACCATAACCATGAGAGCCTTGGTTTCCTCCAAACCTTCACCTCTGCACCACCCCTTCAGCTCTGCGATGAGATTGGTGCGGTCTGCCATTATCTTAGAAGCAAATAGAACCGGGAAATATCAAATCTGTAACTTTTTGAAAACTTCTAAATCTAGTGTAGCGCCCCTTTAATGTACCTAGATAGACCCAAAACATCCCAGCGGTGCCTCCATTTTATGTAGCCCTTGTATACTCAAACTTACTAGAGTGGGCTCTGGGTTCTTTTACAGTGTACTCTCGTACTAAAAGGTTACAACCCTAATCTACTTCTAAATACTTTTGGGTCAAGAGTATCTTTAAAGGTAATGCTAAATGTAAAACTTACGAGCTAGATTAACACCAGACACAAGGTTAAGTTTAGAAAAATAATAATTCTTACTTTAATAAAGTAAAACGAATAAAAATAAATAAAAGTGCAAGTTGTTTCTTTTTAAGTTTTCACAAAATGTACCGTAAGCTCCGCAGTACAGAAAGCAACACTTTTTACAGTGCACAACACAATGTTTGCTTATTAACTAGTCCTAAAGCCGGCATCTAAATACACCCTACGTTGCAGGCCTGTATCGATGCTTGTGAACGTGGTGACCAAAAACTCCGGGTCACTTCACTCTGTGAGCAAAATAAAATATCAAAACAGTACCTGGTGTCCAAGTGTTAATCCCACCCGATCCGTCTGGTCCAGTCCCGCGAAGTCCTCGTCTCCTCCGACGTAGCAGCTCCTTGCTCCGGGAAAGAACGTGGCTCCAGTGGTCCTGCAGGTGCGTGTTCCACGCCTGCTCCGAAATGTCTCCAGCAAGTCTCGATTTTGTCTCCAACGTAGCCAGAGGTACTCTGAACGGCGCGGGCGCTCAGAGTGCTATCTGGGATCCGTCTACTCGTTGTCCAGTCCGGTAACGATCTGCAAGCCTCGTGGTCCCGCGGTGTTGGCGAAAACAAAACTTACAGTCACTTCAGCGAGGTTGTTGTTTTTCCAAACTCAATGACTCCGTAATAAGCGATGAACACAATCTCGCAGTTTCGTGTTGAAACTACACTGTCTTCACTCACAAATCACTCCTAACTTACAGTGGATTCTCTTAAGGATAAACCACGGCACAAATCTTTGTTTTACAAAAAGAAAACTTTAGCAAAAACCGAGAGAACTTTTAGCTCATGCTCTTTCCTCGGGCCTCCGTCTGGATCTAACCGGATTCTCCTGGATCTCTCCCTCACTTTCTCACGATACCTCGCGATACCTTCACAGACTACATAGAAAATAGGAAAAAACACTTATACCACATATACTGCATTGTAAATAAAATATTATTACATATTACACATTTTTACCTTTTGTAAATATGTTTTAACTCTGAAAATGAACTAGATTTTAATTAATAATGAAATAAAATATGAATTATACTTTTATGTATAACTATGTAACATGCTTTTTAATGCACGTGATTTCTATCCGGGCTACATGTAAATAATGTTTTTGTTGCTCTGTGGGACTTACAGTAAGAGTTTCTGGTTCAGCGGTTTGCTCAGGACACTGTAAAATGATAATTTATCACGTTAAATAAGTTTGTGTAAAGGTTAACTCAAATTTAAATTATTTTCAAGACACTGGTTGAATATTAAAAAGTTAGACGTGAGCAGTGACCAGAAGTATAAAAACATTAAATATATGATAGCTCTGTAGTTTCTTTTTTGGCACATTACTTCTTGTTTTTATAAAATGTAAATGAACTGTGCATTTTCCTGATCAAATTCAGAACAACTGTAATAACCCAGACCAACATATGTACTTTTAGAGGCTTATTTCTAACATGTATTATGGTAGAGAGTTGTTTTGTTGCTTTGACTTGAAAGTATATGGCTTTAATCTTATCCATTTATGTATTTTAGTTCTCAAAAATAGCTTAAATACATGCATTCTTGCCATTAGGCTCGCCTCTCCACAGATCTCACTTGTAACTTGGCTCTGTGTTAAAATTAATGTCATTCAATAAAAAAATAGACAAAATGCCGTAATTTTTGCATTATTGAGCACACAAAAAAGAAGGAAAGTACATTTATAGATCTCACTTGTTTATATTTAGTCAATGAGAGTCTATCAGTTTGTTGCATCGCCAAGTTAAAATCTTAAAAAGTAGCGTCTAATTGAGACGTTTTTTTTTTACAGAGATTCGGACGAGGATTATCGAGGCATGTAATTGACTTGTTTTTGCAGACTTTATTCCACAAATGGCGACAGCTACGACTTTATTTATGACAACAACCCTTTGCGTCGTTCATGACTTGAGCATTATTGTGTTTTGGGTTTGTTTTATCAATTTAGCTGAGTTGGGGCTACGTTTGTTGATCAGAATACGATATACACGATCATATTTCAGGCGTAGTCTCTCTCTTTTAATAAATTTACGGTGATAAAGTCCCTCCATCCAAACTCTGCAGCGTTCTGTCCAAACTTTATCCAAACACGACGCAGTGGTACTACCGGGACATGGATTTTTATCAGAGTTTGTTACATTTTCAGCTTTTTAATTGTAGAAAAATGGCAATTTGATTGGAGAATGATGATTGAAAGCACTTTGGTCTTCTTTTGTGTTGTTGCAAAGTGCTCTATCAATAAACTTTGATTGATTGATTGATTAAAAACACAGGCATTCCCACATCATCAGAATTACAAGAGTACAAGTTGGTGAATTTCAAGGGAAACTTAACAGATATTTTAACCAACACGGAAGATTCACACGGGACTAGAAACTCAGATGACGTTCGTAATTATTACAATTTACATGAGGTAATTATTAGGCTGTGCAACGGTCAGGAAATTACGGTAATAACATCTCTTCAGCTGAAAATGTACTGCGTCTTTAAGCATCTTTAGAATGAACTACAAAAGCAAGATTCAATTACTGTTTGTCGGGAGAACGTCAAAAACATGTTGAGCCACACTGTAGGTTTTTGTCCCTGAGTTCCTCCTTCTTTCCTAATGCGTAATGTAGATCTCAAGATGCAGAAGAGAGACTGCCACATTCCTGATGTGTTCTCACGCATAGACCACGCTCACACGCTCTGTCCAACTGTGTCACATTAAGATTTACTCTGAACATTGCACAGGACCTAATACCTCCATTTTGCCTCTGAGATAAGAAAAGAGAGATACATTTTGTCTAGTGTTTTTAGCTCCACAGATTGTGACCTGCTCTGTGACGCACTCTGAATAATACAAACAAACTGACCTCAGGCTATAAATATCCATCTTAGTTCATGTTTTGTTCGGTGACGTGCAAGACTTGATTTCAGACGTGGCTGCTGAGTGGAGGCTTGGGTCATTTCAGCACGTTTAAGACCTTCCCAGCAGAAACCTCCCACCACAATAACAGATGGCTTTGCTTTATTGACATGGACTGGTAAAATGCTGACAGGGTGTGAACAAACTCTTTCACTCAGACAACAGCACAAGCTCCTCACTCACCAAACATTAGCCTTTCTTTTAACTCTTTAGGGGAAAAGGAAGCCGCTCTGGATTGACTGGCTCCTCCATTTTGCTTCATTAGTCAAAGTGGGCCGCTGATGCAGCCTTGAGTGCGTCTAAGATGACCTGCAGGCTCGAGGTGCAGTGGAGTCTGTGAGACGTGATGTTTGGAGGCTGAACATAACAGTGTGACCACATGAAGCGCTGCAATGAAACCCCAGTGGCCCTCATGTCTGTAAACTGAACTGGCTGCACACACACAGGTCTGTGTCTGCAGCTGAACCTGAGAGGAACTCAACTATCGAGAAATCAAGATGTTTCCTCCCTGCAGAAAACTGCTCATGTTGCAGCGAGGGCCACACCCCTTTGGGCCTCAGCCCGCTTCATCATTCACAGAATAGGACACTTGAAGCAAAAACAGTCTGTACCATGTTTAGTCTTGTGACAAAGTGGTCCTGTGCGAACATGGCAGGACCCGTGGAGACAGGGATGTTCTGTGGAGGAGGTCATAGCCCTCCCAACGTTAATCAGATTAGCTGCACACGCAGCTGAATAAATGACCTACATCAATGGAAGGCATTGACAGTGAATATCCTGTACTCTGACCCACCCCCACCCTGTACTGTACCAGTAAAGCATGTCTCCCTCAGAGATGAGCCTGTGGTTTGGAGGTAATGCTACCACACTGCTCTGCACCTATATGTTATATGTGTGTAGAGTAGGCTAACAAAACGCCCTTTATACCAATGTCCAAGAGCAGCTAAAGAATACAGCAGCCCTGTGGGCCTCTAAGCCCACTACAGTACACTGTGCACCATTCATGCATGGCTGCTTCCTCAGATCACATCACATAAAGCTTCACATGCTCAGAACAGATTGTGTGAGAGCCTTGAGCTGAGCTGGTGCTACAGGCAGGTAGACACTGACCTCAGTGTGTGACCAGGAAACTCATCGTCCCAACACTGGACAGTCTGTGCAGGGCGCTGGCACAGAGGAGGACCACACTGGAGCACGCTTTACCAAGTGGAATTTACCATCATTTACCAATAAAGCGTTCATTACCACTGGACCGAAATAGAAGCATGAATATGTTGGTGTGTGGCAGTTAATCTTCCAGGTGGTGCCACGTCATTCTTTCAGAGAAGAACATTATGTGCTAAACCTATGTCCCATGTTTTAGGGACCCCAAGTCCAACACAAAAGAGCCCAGACAAAACCTCAAACCAACTGTAAATCCTCCTATTATCCTCTTTGTCTGAAAATATTGACCCTGTCCCATCAATCTATTTGGGAGAGATTAAATCACAAGGCAAAAGGCCTACAGAGGTCAAATGCACATGTATGGATTTCTCTGCTACACAGTGAAGGCTGTTGGACGCCATGCACAGATAATAATGATCCACAAACAAAACTAATTCTATAGGTTTAATATGAAACAGATCCATATTGATAGAGAATCTATTCATTTCTGTTCTAAGTTGTGAAATAATGCATTATTCATAAAGAAAAGTCTCGCAGACTTGATATAAGTGTGAGGCCTCAGCTCAGCAGCAGACAAAGGCTTTGCTTAACCCAGGCTCCAGCTCCACGCCCATCAGCCTCTCCGTCTGCTCTGTCTGTTTTCTCAAACTGACACGCACCAATGCAACACAACTTCAGCTCATCATCAGTTTTATGTCTTATGGAGGTAAGAGAAGCAGGATTTAGAAAAAGCAGCGCTCAGTGTCTATACAGCCTTCAGTCATTTGAACACAACTGAGTCAGAGAGCTGTGCACTCAGATCCTCAAAATCAAACATTTAAAAGCTTCTCCTGAAACTACTCATGCATGTTTCTGAAGTCAAACTAGCCTGAAGTCACACACATCCGACCTCCTCACTGAATCTGAATGTAATTATATGACAATACCAAAAACAATAATAAATACCAGCTCTGATCATAATATACTTTCATATTTACAATTACATGTTTCAGTTCAACATGAATAGTACTTGTGTTTTCCTATAGAACAAGGTTATTCTGACAACCTTAAACCCATGACTTGAAACATATATACATTTTCATTAATACTTCATACTTTCGTCTTCAGAACACTGACTTTTGACCGATGTCACTGTGAATTGTGACGTGTTTTATAAAATCACAAATACCTTCAGTCTCGATGTCAATACCAGACTTTCTCACGTGTCATTTTAAGATTCTGTATTTTGATAAGACAAGCTTGTTAATGACTCGTGTGTCACTGTGAGATTAGGGTTATTCACAAATCACTGAACAAGTACAAAGCAATCAGGAGTTTTTGGAGCCGTATAGCTGGGTTTCCGATGACATCACAACAGTCTATTGATTTGTAATGAAATGGAGATTTAGAAAAGACTCAATCAAACTGAAATCTAATCATTTGCTGAATGTATTTATTGTATTTATGAATCAAGATATGTATTTTTACAGCACTCAACCCTATGATGAGGACAAATGAAGTTACTATTTTTACTCTAAATACCAGGGACTGAACACACACAGATCACAAGATACAATTGCCTGAGAACTGTGCACAAATGTAGAAAATGAGATTGGATTTGGCTTGGCGCTGAATACAAAACTACTAGATTGTATACACACTTTCTTTTCCTACTACAAGTTAATATAGCTCTTTCTTCTACAAGATGTTTTTTTAATTAAAGTACAAATGTGAAATCATCCGTATTTCTAGAGCCATTTTGAAGTAATTCCTTTTTGTCTGATTCCTAAAAGCACTTAACAGGCTTTGGTGTCTCTGTACAGTAACATAAACGATTAATCAATTACTAAATGACTTGACACTTTCTGGAATAATCGTTGATTCTGGAATTACGATATAACTGATTGTGTAAGGCGTCTTCTCTGAGCATTTGTGTGAGGTTATTTAAGTTGAAGCTGCAACTTCTGCTTTCGTTCCTTGTATCAATTATCTGTCATTATTAGTGATTTAGCCTCTGCAGAGCCTCCACAGTCTGTGTTTATGATGATAGAATCTAAGGTTTTAGAGCAATTATCCGCTTTATCTACCTACCGTACTTCCTTTACAAATAAAAGAAAAAAATCAGCAACGGCAAATGTGTAATTACAGCATTTTCACATCAGGATTATAATCAAACAACGGAATCTTCGCTCAACTAAAGTATGTCCTGCCATCAGTTATTCAAATAAAAAGGGGGTGCGGCTTAAGTTTGCAAATGTTAATAAAGACTGCAACAAACATTTTTAATCTGACAGAAATACGTTATTACAGTTCAAAAGTATTAAATATTGCTGTTAGATAATATACTATGTTATGAATATTGACGAAAATGAATCATGTTGTAGTCCACGTCTTCAGGATTTCAATATAAGGAGCAGGTGAGATTTTAACTGGGTAATATCATAACAAATATACCCCAAATAACATGAAACTAAATATTTTTCCTTTACATTTTCAAATGTAGGTCTTTGCAACTTTTGGAAATTGAGGAAGACTTGACAATTGATTAACTGCAATAGAAAAAAGCAAATAAAATTATGATAATCTCCAAAATATTCAGCTAAATCACTTTTTATATTCTTGCAGTTATATATAAATCTTTCAATCCGATACTGAGATCTGATATTAGTGAAGATCCATGTAATTTTTACCTAGATCAGGTATCGACTCCATGATATCGGTTCAGTAAATATCCTGGTTGCGCCTTTACTTGATGTAATGAAACTAATTGTTGCACAATCTGCCTCTGTAACACTATATGGCCAAAGTGTAGAAGTCAGGATCACACCGACTGAGACCAAGACCTTTCTGAGACCACAGAGTTCCAAGACCAAGACAAGACCAAGACCACTGAGGATCGAGACCGAGACAAGACCAAGACCACAGTTCATCAAGACCAAATCAAGACCATTTGTCATTCATCAGTGTCAACTTTATCTTATTGTGCAGTGCTTATTGCTTATTGCTGGGACAGGTGCAAGTTTAGCAGAGTGTGGTGGTAATGATGCTGGTAATGATGACAATGTGTATTGGTGTCCAAGACAAGACCAAGTGTAAGACCAAGTCCAAGATAAGACTGAGACTGAGTCCAAATGTGCTTAAAAAGACCTTAAAAAGCACTACTATACACTAGTATCGGGTGTAATCAGATGTCGGAGAACAAAACAATTGAAATCAAAATCAGAACTGAAAATGCATCACTGAAAAAATGTTTAAATAAATGTTACCATCAAGAACTACAGCCTTATCCACTTGAACATCACAACACATTACACACAACATGACACTGCAGCCTTGTGTCTAAACATGCAGACACCAGCTCTAATGTACAGGAGCTGTTATAGGGTACAACATGTACAGATCCTGCAGCTCAAGGTTACTCAGGCAGCACAACTGCACCACACAGACCACTGCAGGAGAAGATTTACATTATGATCCATTTTTTCATTCATTTGAGTAGCAGCCACCATTCACCATCTCATCTCCACCTAAAAACGTCTCACAGTGTAGTACTAGAGAGCTGGGCATATCAGGGGTCGTGTGAGGACGCCGTTCTGTTCTGTTCTGTTGGATGGCAGCTACAATCCGCTCTCTCTTGACTCGACTAGTGTTGGCTGAGAGGAAGCGGCACACACACTGGGGTCTGGACACTAGATACTGCAAGGTTGGCTGTGGATGAGCGGCTGAACTTGGATGACCCACATTTTCAAGCCATCCGATCGTCACGGCGGCACAAGTCAACGCGGACAACAACGCAGAGCCAACAACGCGATCGTGGAGCAAAAGACAAAGGCAGTAAAAGTGTCCCCAAAGCATGTCTGTGATGGAGGTGGTGGTGGTGGGAGGCACTGGGGAGGCAGAGAGAGGGTGTGGATAGAGAAAGCTTCACGTTTGGCAAAGGCAGTTTTTTATCAAGATGACTAACGCCGAGACCAAGGGGATCAGTACAGTGTGTCCTAGTCTGACAACACAAAAGGCTTGCACAAAAAGGGAACTTGAGCTAGCTGCACAGACAAGACAAGGAAACTGCATTTACCAACACTGTTTTGTATAAGTCTAATCGTGTAACCTATGTCTCTTACCCCACCTATTGAGAAATAACTGTGACTCTTCTGTGTGCAAATTAAACAGCCTTTAGAACGTATATTGTTGAATTTTCTTATCGTTTAAATGTGTTATTTTATGGATTGTGTTCATGGGCAAACAAAATGTAATACAAATGAATGAATGCAGTTTGTGTTAATACAAAAATTAATGAGCCAGTAATAGAAATCGCCAGACTGAAAATGTGTGAAATTACCTTTTAGATACAGTAGTTCATTGCAAAGTACTAGGGCTGCACTGATCCGATACTGGGATCGGATATCGGTGTCGATCCAGGACATTTTGCTGGATCGAGTATCGGCTCGATGATATTGGTTCAGCCGATTAACCGATGGTGCCTTTAGCAGGACATAGTGAGTCTAATTCATTGGGTGATGTTGATCCAGAACGTCTCATAGTGTTTGACATTTTATTCAGATTAAGCTAGTACATTGTCACTTGCACTATAAATAACAATTGCATAACACAATGGTTCCCAAAGTGGGGGTCAGGACCCTTCAGAGGGTCGCAAAGCAAAATTTGGGGGTCGTGAGATGATTTCAAGATGTAAGTTTACAATTATGACTTAGTTTTTATTCTGTTTTTATAACTTTAGCATCAGGTTTGACTGAAAATTGGTCATATGAAGCAATAATTCTACAAAAATAAATGCATTTTATCCCAATCTGAATGTTTTCCAACTTGAATTTTTTTAAAGACATCCATTTTATTCTGCTGTGGGGGTCGCAAGTTGGTCATATCAATATTTTGTGGGTCCCGGTCTAAAAAGTTTGGGAACCACCGGCATAACACTATATGGCCAAATTTCTTATACTTTGATAAGAAAAATATATATATATTTTCAGTTTTTTCACTAGTATCGATTCAGTCAATATCAGCAGATGCTTAAAGCCAAAGTATCGGAATCGGTATCGGAAATGAAAAAGCTGGATCGGTGCATCCTACAAAGTACAATGTGATTAATACAGGCTCTTGCCCACCATCTGACCATTTGACATCCTTATGCTAAGGTCATTTGAATCTTAAAGTTGTTATTTGTGATCAGTTTTGGCTTTTTCTGAAGATTTTTGGGGACTTTAATATTTCAAAAAAATAAAAATGTAATAATTGACAAAATACCATAAGAAACAGTATATTTGCTTAAAATTTCAAGCAAAGGTGTACTTAAACAATTAGACAAAAATGAGTTGGTATTCAAGACAAAAAACATTGCAAGCCATTGTTCTATAGTGTGAATGCAACCTAGATTTGATACAGATAACATGCCTTAACTACTCTCTTAAAAAGAAGAGATGATTACACTGAGATACAATGAGTTATGTCTAATATTGCATGTTTCTACTGCCTTGCTGAATTTCCTCATTAAAGCCATCTTAACTCATATTCATGCTAAAATGTGGTCTTGCATAACCTGACAAAGACATATTTTAACTGAATGGAGATCTAATCATTTGCAGATCACTGTAATTGAAACAAAAGATCTACTACCAAGTCTTTGTCAAAATAAGCAATTGAGGTTCATTTATCCATTTTTATATATCCAAATTGTGATTATTTGGGCAAATCTTTAAGACAGATGCTGTTCCTATCAAAATGGATTATAGATGGATTATTAATGGGTCTATTAATATTGATGCACGATGACATATGAGCCTCCACTGCCCAGCTGTGTGCAGATGTGGCACTCTTACAGTCTCTGCTTTGTAAATATGTTACTATAGCGTTATATCGTTGCTTTTCTTTCTCCGTGTCCTGGAATAACCCTGAGCAAACTAGGGTGTGTTTTGCCTGACTGCATAGTGGAGGGGGAACCTGCAGGAGAAGCCAGTGCGTCGTGGCTCTGCTAGCTCAGTCTGTTGCTGGCCAGATCAGCTGGCAGTGTGCGTCTCGCGCGGGGGTGTGGCACATCAAAACAAAGAGCTGTGGGCAAAAAAGCACCACTCTATGCTCCAATACTTGCCCCCATGCGCGCATCTTATCCAGCGGAATGCGCGCACACAGATGCGGACCTATGGCAATGCGAGGAATGCAAAGGTTTTCACTCTTTACTCATCGCGCTGCTGCTGTTACTGTATATTTTCCTGTATATTTGATGTCACTTGAGCGCAGACGTAAACAAACGCATTTCAGAAGACAGGAAATGTGGAAACGCACACCGCAGCCTGACGCACGGGGGGTTGCGAGTGGTTAACGCCCCGACAAAGCTCGACTTGAGTGGGAGTGGCACGTTTTTAGCCTCGCGCCCTCCCCCTAGATTAAAAGGACATTTCTAAAAAGTTTGTGCGACTTATGAGAAGCGCTGCGTGCACGAGCGGGGGCGATGTGGAGCACCACTCTGGCCTCATTGTGCTTCAGTTGGGGTGTATCCTTGATTGACTCGACACCCCCGCCTCTGCCCAAAATAGCAGACTGTCTAGTACAGTTTCTGCACTTAGTAAATAAACCTTGAACCTGTTTCGAAAGGGGAAAGTCGTGTTTGCACAAGTTATTATCACAACATACGCCGCAGCCACTCACTGACCTGTGTGTGTCCTTAGATGGGCTTTGAGATGAGATGATTTGCCATAAACTTTTTCGCACCCTGAATAGTGGCATTTGTGCTTTTTCTGCGGGGTCTCGTGCTCACTGCGCCCTCGGCTCCTTTTGCCTCTTTGTTTGAGCGCGTGGTCGGAGATGGTGGTAGGTGTGGCACAGTTTCCATCATCATCTCTGAGGTTCATGCTGTCATCCTTTATTATTTTAGCCTGTTCAATAGCAACATTGTTAGTGGGAGTCTGCTGCTGGTTGAAATCTGCCAGGATTCTCGCCACGACAAAAAGAGAAGAGTTGTCCCTCACCAGGGGTTCTTTGAGGTCCTCCCCAGGCTTGGACGAGCACGGAATCTCAGGTTTTATCTCTCGGTTCCCCTTAGGAGCGTGGACAACTGCGCGGTGGGACATGGAGACAAGGCACTCTGCTGCAAAGTGATCCATTCTGTCTTTAAAGCAGCCCCTTCCGTTTCTCACTGACATTCAGAATTGCGGCGCGGAAAAAGTAGTTTGTTCCGTGGTTCCCTTTGTGTAGCGAGCACAGCTGAAGGAGGAGGAGGTGGTTCTCATCTGAGTTTATGATCTTACCCACCGGCCTCCAGTATCACCCACATCCTGTGAGAGAAACGCCTCTTACACGAACCAGCGCGCACCTCCCTTTTACGCACGGAGCAAAAGCAAAGCAACACTTCTTCTTATTCCGCTACAAAGTGCTTGCCAGTGTCACTTCTCCCGGCTCGGATGTGTTAAGTCCCATTGCGGCTCCGACACTCCCGCACAGAACCGTGAGCGTGTCTCTGCTGTGCGCGCTTGATCCTCCTGCTCTCTGTATCCATGCTGGGGGCGTGTCGCAGCTACCGCCGGTACGCAGCGTCACAGCGCGCGCTCGCTCATTGGTGCAGCTTGTCCCCAAATGCACCCTCTCCATACTAGACTTGTCTTGAAAAGTTTCGCCGCAGGTTGCCACCGTGCATTCAGATGACGGAGCTGTCCGCGCGCCACACACACATGCACTGCGGTGACATTCAGCAACGACCAGAACCGACGCTCCAAACGCGACGGAACACCTTGTACCTTTGGTAAAATTTACGCGCCAAAACTACTCTCTTTGCTTTGTGTCTGTGTGGCAAAACACCGGTTGCACACGACCATCTCCCAAATTTCGGATCGAACAAATCCACCTGTTTGAGAAGCGCAGTGAGGACAGAAAGTACTTTACGTGACGCTGACGTGCTGCTGCCTCAACAATGCACACATGACCTGAAATGACCTACGCTTAAAGTCATGCAGCATCCACCAAACAATCAAAAACTATTCAGTAACATACACATAAACGCTTTTCATGCACATCTCACCTGCTGAATCACTGAGATCTTCAGAAACAGTCCACTGTCCGAGCTCTACGCCAGAGCCATGTGCAGGGGGCATCCGAGGACTCCATGTAAAGGAACAAAATGTATCTCACACATAAGCTGATCTCTGACACGTGTGACTCTGCAGCACAAGCTACATAACATCACCATAATGCAGTATACGTTCCTTTTAGCTGTACTACACACAGTTATTGATTATTGACAGGTTGCAGTGACACAAATAAAGGTGCACTGTGTAACTAGAACAGAGGGTTCAAACAGGCGACCCGGGGGCTAAAAGCGGCCCTCCAAATGATTTCATATGGCTAGCAGAATGATTTCTGATTATTAATCAAATATAGTGTTGAGATGTGACTATAAAACTTCAAAAATGCACTAGACAAATTACTTACAATTTGTCCAAAATCTTCTTGGGCAAAAGAGCTAAATCCTGGTTACCCACTTTTATTTACTTTACCACTTGTGTGTGTATGTAAGATGTAAAATAATAGATTTTCATATAGGGATTTTCGGTCCTTTCTACCCTACTGCGCATGTGTTATGCAGAAAGACCCGCTCTCTGTCTGCTTAGCTGGGGAAACTTCTTTGAATAAAACCTCGAAATGGGACGAGAGCTGGCTGTTTTGATTAGGTACGAACCGGTCTGACAGACATCTGTTCCCTGAAGCTTTCTCGCCGTTTTTTTCAATCACCTGAATGTAACTTTTAATGGTCGTAGGGTCTTATTTTATTCACAAATGTTGATTTAGCAGCAAAACTTGTTTTAGCACAGTGATAAACTCTTGACGTTAGCTGACAATGATGCTTTTTCGACTTGTTTCCACTGTTTGTGTCTATGAGCAGCGGCTCTTTCTGCAGGTCGGGTGCGTGCGCATCGCCCATGTTGATAAACAAAATATCTCTCTATAGAATATATAAAAAAGCCTGTATTTTAAAATGTGGCCCTTGACTAACTCTGACTTGGATTATTTCGACTCCAGCTATTTGAGTTTGAGACCCCTGATCTAGAAGATATGCTACCTGTCTATTGTTCCAGTATGTTCACTTTGTCTAAGGCTTATCCTTAAACTCTCTCCATGGAGAGAAACAGGACGTCCAAGAAACAAATTAACATATCAGTTCAGTTCTGTGGTGAAGCAGCTCCACTTACAGTAAGAATGCATGCTTTTTATGCACGTTTTACAGTTACAAAACACTCTTGAAGCAGGGGTAATTATCCAGCTGCAAAACAGAAAGTGAGTATTTAAATCAAATGAACTAGCTTCTACTTTTCAAAAATCCCTATTACTTTTATTTGATTTATTATTTACTAAATTACTGGAGGGGACCAGCAAGCACAGCCAATCAGAATGCTGCATTAACACTTTATTAAAATCAGACAGAACACGGTGGTCTGAATTTGAAGTTTACCAACTAAAAAGTGAAAAATTCCAGATTTAATAGACGCTTAGAACCGAACTGTCAGAGAAGACGCAAAGTAAAACATCCCAGTGGAAACAAGGTGAGTTACCAGTACTACGCTCCTGAAAAGTTACATAATCCATCTTTAAAGCTTAGTTAACCCTGGCTGTTCATTTATAATACATTAAATATCTAAATAATTATATATAAACTTCACATATGTGGAAAATTAAAACTGACCGGTACACAGATACATTTTTCCAAGAGAACCTAGAGTCTATTCTGGAATTACTTTGTTCAGACTTGTTATTTTGACACGTAAAGGGTTAATAACGTTCTCAGATTCAGTACAAATCTATGAACAAACAAGTTGCACACACACAACATAATGAATGAGGCTATTTCTAGTAACATAGTAGGCCTGGACTGCGTGCCTGGATTTGCAAAACACCGTCCTATAGAAAATCAATAAACGTACGCGCAGCTATCAGCATAGGTCAAGATCAGAGCCATTACAATATTCATTTGATTCCTTTGCTGCGTGTGTGAGTATCTGAGCCTAAAGCAGCGTGTAGATACAGAGACATGGCACACTGACAGCTCAGGATGGGCAGCTGACTCTCTCCTGTGAGCGAGTGAATGAATGAATGAACGGCCATTTTGAGCTGGTGCACAAAGCCCACACAGAACGTTCCAGTGTGAAGTGTGAGTAAGGCCGTGTGGTATTCAGGGGCCATCTGGCTCCAGTATTTTACATATTCTTTCAGCACAAAATGCTGTGTTCTTGTGTTCAGAGCTGGTCTCTGCTGGTCTGTGGATGGGTTGGTTATTTCTCAAAGCAGGAATGTGTACATGACATGTGGCTGTAAGTTAAAGGTGTGTCAGAGCTGCAGAAAACTGGAATATCTGTGAATGCAAAATATGAACAATAAGGCATGGGATAAGAAACAAAACAAGATTGCATCAAGACAAGACAACATTTTCAAATAATTTAGAAAAATCTAATTGTGAATTGCAATACACTTCACAGTATTGTCCTGGATGTCTTTTAAAGTTGGAGTGTAGCTAACTTTTTTAGTTTTAAATAAATACACTTTGTGTTTTCCACCAAAAAGTCTACGATAAATGCAGCAGTTTGTGAAAAAATTAGCCCACAGAGTACTCTCTGAATCAAATAATAAATAATTTTGTTCTAATCCAGAGCAGAATGCAGCGTTCTCATTGGCTGAGCTTCAGTGGTCCTCCCCAGTTTCACTTTAAAAGAGAAAAAAGGAGAGTTTTATGTAAAAATTGCAACCTAAATTTAATACATATTGATGTTAATCAAGTGTTATAGGATTTATGAGAGAAAGTTGTCAGATTTAAAACCTAAATTGTGTTTGCAGTGTGAAAATCACCTACCCCACCTTTAAGTAAGTTATTAAGTTGTGATTTTGGAGCTTTGTCTTTTCAAACTGTGTAACTCACTAATCGTTCTTGTGTATCCAGGCCAAATGCAATCTCACAAGATAATTTTTTATATGTGCACACAAAGCTGGTGGATCTTGCGACGTAAGTCTTATTCCATCCATAAAGAACAATGTAACAGACTGTAAGGCAGTAACAGCAGGTTATGAGTGTCCGGGAAGATCCTCCAGCTGCTGTTATACTGACCAAGAAGATCTGGAGATGTTTCACCGAGCGCTGCACTGTGATGATCCAGAGGCTTCGAAGGATGGGTCAAATGCAGAGGAAACATTTTCTCTGTGGGGACAATAACTTGAATAATTATTCTGTACAAGTCTAATTTGACGAGACAGCTCAAAACAAACATGTTTTCTGCAAGAGATTCCTGAGCTTGTAGAGCCACATCTCACAATGTTAGACATTAAAGAACATACAGAAGACAATCCTACAGTTAAATGTGCTGTTTGAATGCATTTAGTGCTTTTACATGATGAATAATGTTAATAATACATTTTATTTGTAATGCACCTGACATTTCAAAGCTCAAAGTGTAACTGTAACTGTAAGTGCTACAAGAACAACAAAGGATCAAAACAACAAATAAATAACAATAAGAAAAAATGCAACAACTCAAACTGTGTCAAAAGCCAAAATAAACAAGTGTATTTAAGAAGGACTTAAAAGTGCTAAGAAAAGAGTTAAAAAAGAAAAACACAAACAATTTACGACATACATTTGAGCACATAAAGAAGATTGAAGATAAATTAAAAGTGAGGTCAAACACTAGCATCATTTGTACAGGGTTCACAACCTTTTAGCAATACCCCAAAATGAAGTGAGTCACGACCTATACTTCAGAAAAAGTCAAACATGTTAAACCAGGTTTAATGTTGTCTTTTTGTATAGTTTTTTGTAGCACTGAATTTATTTACCTTATAACTAAAACTAAATAAATCAGTCTTGTAAATTGTAAATGTATCTTTTCAATGATCTCAGGACTCCCAGTTCAGCGCCTCACAACCCCCACACTTCAGCACTCTCAGTGATTGGATTGGCCTCTTCTCTGTGTGCACAAGACAGCTGGAGCCTCAACAGTCTGAGGCCCAGCTCAAACATGTACAGTCTGTGCAGTCGAACACACGTGACTTCTGATCTCAGGCCCATACTTAGCCTGACCTCATACTCTGCAGGGTTCTGTTACCTGAAATTAAAAGTTATGGCCATAGCACTAATATTTCAGAAGCTAAGCTGGGTTGGGCCTAGGGTGACCAGATGAAAACCAGTCATAAGAGGGACATTGCCTCAAGAGGGACAAAGCCTGCTTATGAGGGACATTTTCCAGATGAAAATTAAAGGTGGCTCAGTGGTTAGGATTCACACAGCAGCTTGAAAGTCAGCAGTTTGAACCATGCTCACACCAGTAATTAGTGTTGTGGAGTCCTTGAGCAAGACACTTCATCCACCTTTCCATTTGTGTCCATTGTTTGGAAAAGTTAATGTGAGACAAAGTGGTCCATTTACTGTCCTCTCATTCACTCAAAACATGTCTAAGTTAATCTATCAGCTATTATTTTTGGAACTAGGAACAAAATGAAGATGAGTGAGTGCACCTGTTGAATCAAACGCATAAGAAACATTTCAATAAGATAGAATTAACAGAGGTGTTAGTGAGGAGCAGCGGAGGATCTGGCTCTAATTTAAGAATGCTGGGCTGAACACGTTTTCCGTCGCGACTGTACTTTGAGCGTACTGCCACTGCGACCTTCTCCAGATTGTGTTCAAACAGAACTATCTCTTTAAGGCTGTAATGTGTGAGAAAAGCTCATGAGAGTTATTTTTACAAAGACAATAACCATAAATCGTTATAACACATTAACGTGCTTTCCCTTTAGCTCTTCTCATAACAAAACAAAGGATATCTTATCAGACGAAAACCATAAAGCACTTAGGTGTGTGGTCCTTCTGGAAATGTCACGCATATTATCTGCCACTAATGCGTGAAAACAACAAAAACCTGCTCCAAAGAGACTGCAGGCATGACACAAGACAGGCATTTAGTCAGTGCTTGTGAATCTGCTTAACAGATGTCCATCTTAGCTTTGCTGTTTCTTTACAAGTGTAACAAAGGCACAGGCGACAGCCGGGCCGATGACTAACTCTCTCACAAAACAGGCTGGAGTTTCACCTGGATCGAAAATCCATTAGTCATCACCACGTGTAAACATATCACACTTATTTACTTACTCTCTTAAATGAATGTACTATCAAAAAGCAAACTGTTCAATCATTTTACCGATAATCAAACAACAACTAAGAGATGATGCAACATGTTTGCACAATACAAGACAGGATAACTATTCTTAAAGAGAACCCTGGTTATGAAGACAAATCTGGCTAAAACACTAGTATTGGTCATGCTTCTTAAAATAAATTACAAACAAATACGTATATAACTGCTTAGTATTTTTTTTAATAAAATTCATTGTTTATGTTTTTTTCAAGCCTCTGGGAGTCGCCATTATGTCCATGCATTCTGGATTGATGACATAAAATAGTGTTTCCAACTGTTCACAATTTCATCTGTGAACAGTTGCCACAAAAACACCACTGACAGTGTCCAGTTCTTGCCTCTACCTCTCGAATATCTTCAGTTTCACTAAATTCCACATTATCTTCTCTATTTAGCCAAACTCCGACTCAAACTAACAAGGTTTAACCCAATAATTCATGTTGCTTAGTTACCTGCTGACGCCTGTTACCTTGACAACACTATTTTATGTCATAACCGCAGCAAAATGGCAGCCTCCATGTAATTTCTTTAAAACACTATTTTAATAAAACAACAAATACTTCCAAGGTATTTGCCCTGTATTTATACAAGTGATGATATTATAAGTGTTTAGGATAAACATGTGATTATATCCAGGGTTCACTTTAATCTAGTCACTAAAATGTTACATTATTGAAAGGATTACACAAGTGTTTTGTCTAAGCAGGCGGATCTACTTTCTGTTTGGATGTTTCCCTTTTTGTCAGGGATCATTGTCGCAAACGAGAAGCAGGGCTACTTCAAATGAACTTCCTGTAGCAACAATGCTGAAAAAGATAATGGTGGTAAAATATCTGCCCTGGGACCAAACAAAAACCCACGAATGGGCCACTGTTTAAATCATGTATCAGAAAGTGTAAACAATACTAGTTTAGAGGAAAAGAAGAAGAATAAGTCAAAACTGTATAGTCAGTTGGTTTCTTGAAGTAAACAAAAGCAAACTGCTGAACTGTGAGCGGTTGATCCAGTAACGTGTGAGGGTCACGTGCACCTTCACCGGGTCAATGAGTCAGCCACGAGCCATAAACAAGTCCAAACTACATGTTATTGTTGCAGAAGGAGGAACAGGATATTCCAGTCGGAGCTGATATAACACCACCATTACAACCAAAACAGCACATATTGATAACTTAACAAACACTTTACTGACTTTTCAGCAGTAAACATTAATGTGCATGTGCTAGTCTTTTTGGTTTGATGAAGGTTTTATGTCAGAAGTACAGAGCAGTGTTCAGCATAATGTTTTGGAGTTGTTGAGATGAAACTGGACTAAACAGGAAATACAAAGAAAGCGTAGGTGTGAATGATGAATGATTAAGTAGGGTACGATTAGGGTGTAGTAAATTATTATTCTGATTGACCTATTGCATGATGGTCTCTTGATTATGGTAGTATAGGCTGATGTTTGGCCCTGGTGCAGACCTAGTAATTTAGATTGATTTGGTTCTACAAAACATGCTTGTTTTTTACTTTTTTATTTTTGCACAATGACGTCTTATCATTCTTTATTTCTTTTGAACACCAGCCCAGAATCTTTAACATGTTTGGGTTATTATTAGGCAGCTGTAGGTAACTTTGTTGTGTTATAGCTGCTAAAACTGCCTTGATTGTCCCACATAGATCATCCATTTTCTTCCTCTTTAGTTGCGGAGGCAGCAGTCTAAGCAGGGAGGATGAGTTAAGAGTTACAGTCTCTTCAGTTTGTCCAAGCCAAGGTCTTCGCGAGGTCTCTTCCTGGTGAGACATATCACCTCACCAGAGATGCTCCAGGGCATTTGGAACAGATCCTGAGCCCTCTCAACTGGCTTCTCTTGGAGGAGAAGGAACAGCGGCTCTACTCCGTTCCTCCGTGTAAGGACTAGGGGGTAATGATTTTCACACTTTAAACACAATTTAGGTTTAAATCTGACAATTTCCTCTCATAAATCTTTCAACACATGATTAATATTGACATGTGTTCATTTTGGAAGCAGTTATAGTTTATACATTTCTTTAAACAAACAAAAAAGAGAAACTGAAGTGACCACCCCAAGCACAGCCAATCAAAGTGCTGCATTTGACCTCTGATCAGAACTAAAATTCTTTATCATTCAGTTTAGACAGTACACAGTGATCTTATTTTTTCAGAAAGTGCTGCATGTATAGTGGAAAACACAAAGTTTACCAATTTACAACTAAAAAAGTTAGCTACCCCACCTTTAAGTTTCTCCCCCTATCTCTAAGAGAACTCTGAGGAGGAAACTGATTTTGACCACTTGTATCAGCAATCTTGTCCTTTCCAGCCTTACCCAAAGCACATGACCATAGGTGAGGGTTTGAATGCAAAATGAGAGCTTTACTTTTTGACTCAGTTCCTTCTTCAACTTAATGGTCCAATGCAGCGTCCTGATCATTGCTGACGCTGCACCGATCTGCCTGTCAATCTCACGCTCCATCCTTCCCTCACTTGTGACTCTGAGATACTTGAACTCTTCCACTTGAGGCAAAGATTGTGGAGGGGACAAGCCACCTTTTCCTGGTTGAAAAACATTGTATTAGATTTGAAGGAAGTTGCAAACCTTTCCAGTGCAAGCAATAGAAAATATAATTTAAATGTATTCATGTTGGTTTAATTTTTCTTTTTGCTTTTGTATTTACTTTGAAAAGCAGTGGTGGGTGTGATAGTTAGTATGATACTGCCTGGTGGGTCTAATATTTGCTCTGATGCTAAGACAGATGGTTGGTTAAATGCTTGCTCTGTTGTTGGAGCTGTTGGTGGGCCTGATGGAGGACTGATGTTCTGGGGGAAGCTGGCTCGAGTTCACTAAGCTCTGGTGTGCCTCGGGCTGTTCTTTCTCAACACTGCCTTTTTACCAGCCTGTATCTGACTGTGGTCCGGCCCCCGCACTGGAGAACAGAGAGCTTCCCAGTGCCCATCCAACTCTGCTCTGCAACTGAACTGTCAGAAACACTCTTCCTATGATAACTGCTTGCTCTGTTCATTCACTTTGGACTGTCATATGTGCGTAATGAGAGCACGAGGTCAGGCTAAACCGTCACTGTGCTGACCCCAGGCTGGGGCCGTAACTGCACTGCCATCTTTGTTGAGTTCACAGCCTTTGTCCAGCGCACAATACAGCTGAAAAGAGCAGAGTGGCTCATGTTTTTGCACTCTTTTGCTGGTCAGGAGTGCTTCTATTCACAGCCTATTGATCAGGGCAGGACTGGTGTAGCTGAGGCCCATCCACAGGCACTGCATTAACTTACTGCATACAATAGTGTGTAGCAAGAGAGGCACTTATCTGGAGAAGACGACCGTGACACAGAAGCCTGGTTCAGTGAAGAGGGCAGCTCTGGGACGGTTTGCCCCAGTAACTCCTGAAGAGGCCTGTATTTCACTCAAGTGGGTCAGCAGGGACGTAATCAAGTCCTCTCAAAGGTTGATCTGAGCATATGAAGTAATGGGACCCACACCATACCACAATACACTGAATACTAGGACTGTATACAGCATCAGGAGATGTGTTCAACATTGAACGCTACCCACATTTCAATAGCCTGATGATCAGTCGTTTTTCAGTCTTGAAAACTGAAGCCTTGATGTTTCAGGCGGTTTTTTCCAGTCTGTGAAACCTGTTACGTATGTACTGCGACCAACACATCAGTTGTAGTCCGGGAAGTACAGCGTAAACATGATGTTATGAAATGAAACTGGCTGATACATGAGGCTAGAGCAGCAGCATCACATCATAAAAAAATACTCAAGCAAGTTAAAACGTGTGAATTATACAAACAAAATTACACTAAAATACATCAATGTTGGTTAAAGGAAGAAACACTCCCACTTTTAAATGCCCCCAACCAGCACTGCTCTTAGTGTTCTGCGTGTTCTCCAAATGATTTGAACAGAACTAGGTTTAAAATATTACAAGAGTTGTGGCACATATTCTTTATGTACGTGTGCGAGTGTGTGTGTGTGTGTGAAAGCTAAACTTTTCAGTAAAATGGGATGCAAGTGACAGAATCCTATCCTAGTGACTTTGGGCCTTAAGGGTGTTTCACACCAAGCCGAGGGTCGCCCGTTTGAACCGTTTGGCAACTTCTGCCGACAGGCGGCTCACGTGTGTTTGGTGTGAATTGCTCTGTTGGGAGTCAGAGGAGCGCGGATTTTGAAGACTTGCAGGTAGAGTCGGCATCGCCAGCGGTCGTTAGTTGCCGCATAAGCGGCTGTTTGATTGGCCCGTGGCCAGCGAATCAGTGCGCAAGAAAATAGTGCGTAAAACCAAAAATGACGCTTATGGAAAAACAGTATTTACCTGAGCATGGATTGTTGTTGTTTGCCAGGTTCAAACGGATGTAAGTACGGAGAAGAAAGGCTATTTGGTCCGAGGAAAACAAAGATGGAGGAGTACCAGCTGTAGTACGAAGGCTGACTGTAGCGGGAAATAGAAGTTGAGCTTAATCCGTAAGGCAAGATAGAAATCTGTTCGCTACAGAGTTTGACAACTACTCGCCGCAACTTATGTGTTGTCTTTTTCGTCAAGCGTACATCACGCGCATGCTCACACGGCATTTATTCGCTGACTGTTGGCTGCTTGGATTGTGTTTGTGTGAATGCTTTTTTACATCGATGCGCCTCAAAGAGACTTGAACAGACGATGCGTTGCTCCTTCCTACCGACAGCGACTGTTAGTTGTGTTGGTATGAAAGACCCTTTAGGCAGGGAGAAACTCTGGACAGAGGGTAAGATGTTAGATTTAAGAATTTACTAAACATCATGTCTGTTTTTTGCCATCTTTTGTGCATCGTTGGACGTGGATTGTAAATACGATAAGTAGAAGCAACCATGACTGAACCTTATTGTAAACAAGTGCGAGAATCCATACAAATTCCACAAGATTGTTGCCTGACCAGCCAGTCCTACACGCTTTGACAGACAGCGTTACACAGACGTGAGAGTCTGGATACCAATGACTGTGGTCCTACCCTTTGCCACTAGTCTGGGTTCGAATATGGCCCTCGAGAAAATATAATTGCCCACGCCTGACTTAACATCACAACATTTTACAGGAAATTGACATTCAACACATTTACTTTTTTGACATTTCCTGACAAACTACAAAAACTGGCCCTTGCCCACCATCTGGCCTATGACATCACCACAATCTCGAGCATGAACACAACCTATTGTCTGCTTTTTGACGGAATAGTGATTTTTGATGACACAAGCACCAACGTCACAGACCTTTAGGCTTTGGCGTGTCTGCTTTTTAAGATCACGCAGCTACAACAAGAGCAAGTTATTCAGTCTAACACTAAAAGACTTTCCTTAAATGAGAGATTAGGCGTTCGACTGTTATAAGTTGACCTTTAACCTTCAACCACAAACACGAGCAGACTGCAGAATGAACCCGGTGACCCGAGAGCTGCGCCGAACGTGAAAACAAAGTCGTGTGGAGCAACATCATTTTTAAATCTGACGTTTAGAAGAGCTGCCAGGCACATGGAATCTCTTATCCTCTGCAGAAGTTTGAGTTTTTTACACAACAAGAATCAAAAAGTCTCTGATAAAGCTGGTAAGATGTAGCTAAAAGTCAAGTGTTTATGTTAATTATGTTCAATTATCATCTCCGAGAAGTTAAAATGATAAAAATAAATACTCTTCTTGCGAAACAATAGTCAGACAAAGTTATGTAAACCAAACAGAAATGTGCTAAAACGTGTTTTTACTTTTGAAAGATGAAGTTAAATTATCAGACAAGTGTGAAAATGTCTGTAAAATGTATTACAAAAGAGCAAATATATAACATTTATAGCTTTGTTTGAAAGTTTACAATCTGATACTTGGAATAGTTAATGGTGCAGATCTATGATTTTTTGGGGCAATATATTGAATTTTAGATAATATTGTGAATGTTGGCTTAAAGATAATAAAAAATTTAATATCTGGTATATTGTTCATAGTAAAGAAAATGCCTAAAAAAGAGATAATTAAACATAAATATTGGGAACTTTTCGATTTTGCAGCCACGATCTTCAATTTTGCTTGATTTTGTTAGTTTATCTATAACATTGTGTGTTTTTTTTTACCTTAAGACACAAAATAATACAAAAACAGTCATATTTATTGTCTATATTAAGAGGTACACCATCAGTTGTTAAGGCAACATAATAATGCACATTCAGTCAGGTCTTGTTTCTTCAAACATCATGGCTTTTATTGTATTATTATTATTATAGTAATATACAACTATTGTGTGTGGTAGGTCAGCGGCTGCATGAACAAAACAGATCGATTCTGGCCTTTCGATTCAATCGCTGGATATGTCGTACGATTTTCAATGTTTTCGAACAATTTTCTGTCCCTAACAAATATGTAAAAATTTTCTCTGCACTTTATTAATACAAGCTGTCATTAAAGCTGTGGTCCCTGATTTTCACATTACAAAACTGGATGTAGAGACTTAAATCTATCCACAACACATGCACAGTAAATATCTTTGTGAGGTCATTTTTGGCTGCAATCACGATTAAGAACATCTTTTACAAAGTGAAACTGGAGTGGACCACCCGAGCACAGCCAATCAGAGCGCTGCTGTATGAGATTGTGAAACGTGACAATGGCCATGTTGACATGATGTTTCTTAATCTGAATTATTTATTCTGAATTAATTAGTTCGGAATTAAAATATTTGTCTTCAGGTTTACATGAAAATCATAATTCGAATAAAGGTTTACATGTTAAACACGCTAAATCGGCTTCATTTTATTCTGTTTATTGAGTGGTGGTTAGGAAGCACACATACGTCATTACGTCTACCGGAAAAACGGGATACCGGCTTTTGGCTTTTTTATCACCTGAGATTGTTGTAACACTACAGACACAAACATGATACTAATTTTTTAGGAGTCGTTCTGATGATCGTCTTTAAGCAGCAGCTGGAGAATCACATCATCAGCTCCACGTCATGTTCTCTGAACTACGAAAAGTTGTCCCAGTTTCCATTTGTTTCTGATCAGCGCAGCGTCTCTCTCCGCGTACACGGCGTACACTCCTTGTTCAAAACTTTCCGCTGCCTCTGCGAAAAGGTTAGTGTTTCGTGTTTTCTCCCACCCACTCTTTCATTATTGTACCCTGTGTCGCACTTAAAACAAAACAAACAAGTTTCGTGTCCGTGCCGCCACCTTGCAGTGCGTCATCGCCGTCAGAAAGACAACGCGCGAGCATGCGCAGTGTGAACGGAATTATTTTAAGCCGAATAAAATGGTTACGCGAGAAAGGAATACAATTATTCGGATTTAAAAGCGGAATAAATCACCCACATTATTCAGAATTAAGTTTAAATCCGAATAAACATTGGGAATTAAGTGTTTCCATGGTCTGTTTAAAGTGGAATTAATTTTTAAAGGTTATGCACTGACATCATTTTATTCCAAAATGCTGAGCAACATTTAGAATCAGTGGCATTTCTTCAATATATGTCTTTGTTGTCGTGGCAACGGCTTGTCTGCAAACAACAGTTGATGATTTAGGACATTTTAACTGCAACAAACAGACTCAAAAACATATTTTTTTAAGAAGAAAAGGTAATA
Organism: Mugilogobius chulae; assembly: GCA_038363315.1. Taxonomy (NCBI): domain Eukaryota; kingdom Metazoa; phylum Chordata; class Actinopteri; order Gobiiformes; family Gobiidae; genus Mugilogobius; species Mugilogobius chulae. The sequence goes on along the minus strand of CM076411.1, from coordinate 20,572,722 downwards.
AGTTCAACTGTGTGTGATTTTAATGTCTGATAAATGTGAGAAGCTAAAGTCTTGTTGTTTATCTGCTTTGCTACAACTGTTGACTTGATCTTCTCTTTTTACATGTCAGTTACAAACCCAGTGCTCAGTAGACTTGTTGTGGGTTGAATTTGTTGTCAAACTGTAGTTTATTTTTCCTGTTTTAGCTGTTTATTGAACTCTTACAAGAGAAAATGTGCTTTCTCTCCATTAACTCTCACTCAGCATGAACATTTAGAATATTCATGTCAAGTGTATGAGATATAGATATATCGAGATGAGTATTGTATCGGAAGACTTTGGCAATACCCAGCCTAGACAATAAATTGCAAAATGACATGTCCCAGCCATAACAAACAAGCTACAAAATAAATAATAATTAAAATAATCAAAAACTGTATTTTTATCCGTTTTTTTTTTTCAATTAGGTCAAATTTGCAGACGGAGGCAGCTCATGAAAACATCCTCCATGTTGTCAGCGCTCTCTCCGCTACGTCACACGCGTTTGACCCCAAAACCCCGGTGCACATGGGAGTCACTGAGTTCACGGGTGGGTGAGGCAGCACAAGACGAACGCGGAGCAGGCGGTCGGTCCTCAGAGGAAGCGCGGCGGTGACTGTGAAGGGGGGGCGGGGTCACAGCAGGCACACCAAAAGTTTCTCTCTTCTCTAAACTTCCTCAAACGGCGATGCGTTTCCTATTGTGACACGTTCTTCTGCCCGGGTCTCTTTCTCTCTTCGTGCGCTCTTGTTTATCCTCGAATGACCCCAGCTGAAGTGAGAACATCCCGTTCCAGGGATATTAATAGCGCCCTTTGCGTCACCAAAGTGTGGACCGCTTTAAAATGTGCCACGTTCTCCCCACCACGACCACAACACTGTTACGGCACAAGCCTGTTCACTGCCAAAGTAACAGTCATTGTTACAACTGTTATGTCATGTTACCAAACTGGGGCTGCAGAACAAAGACTTTCTAGGTACTAAGTGTGTTGCCCCAGGCAAAAGTAACATTTTTTGGTAATTGTACAAAAGATAAAGAACAAATTGTGCATTCTTTGTATTCTTCTTGTATTTTTAAGTCTGACAAAGCAGATGACATGTTACAACAGGAATTGAGTTGGAAATTTACGCAAAGGAAATGGTTAAATTGATCTTGCTTGATATGCTGTGCTCAAAACAAGCCTGAGTTTATGGACTCATTGCCAAAGAAATGTATGTCACAAACTAGATAAAATAAAGAATTCAGTCACTTCCTGTGGCCAAAAATCACCACAGTTGTTTAAACAGATTATTTGACATTGCAAGAGCTCATGATTTTTACAGTAAAAGTAAATTTTCCAACTGATACAATACTTTTGCTTAAATAAACCGTATTTTAAGTCCATTGACTATAGCATTTTTTTAATATTGACTTGGTTTGGTGTGACAGTCCTTGTGGTAAACGTTTATAATTTTTTACAGTTTATATCTAACAAACAACAAATGCAAAGACAACTTACGCGCAACTGGGAGTTTAAGCAATTGTTGACAAAATTAAAGTGTTACAAGATCCTAAACCATTTATGAAATTGTATCTATTGTGTATTTATTTGGATTTTGGCACATTTATTTATTTTATTTGAAAGGGACAATGCACATTAATGAACACCAGTACACAAGATACACGCGTAATTGCGCTGAAATTAGCGCACAGCTAGTTTACATTCGTAGTCCCTTTACATTTAGGACAAGACAAGACAACAAGTCATAAAGGCCACACTCACTCAAGGTACTAAAGTGCAATTTTCTAAGGTGCAAATGCGGTTAAGGTGCATTAAGTAATTTTAAAGTGCTGCAGTTTTAAATCTATTAATAAGTTAAATTAGTTAAGGCACCCATCGGACATGTGTGGTACCTCCCATTTTCAGTTTTGTTAGTTTTTTCATAAAAATAAACTATCTTCTGTATATTTAGACAAATATGTTATTTAGTTGTTGTAACCCTCTTGTTAAAGTCAAATCATTCTAAGATGATTCTATGCCTGTAAGATGCTCTTCTGATGAACAAAAATACCTTTGCATTTGTAAAAAAATTAATAGGACTTTTTAATGAGCTGCGTCTAATCTTTTTAAGCCTATTTTAAGTCTCTAAAACGAATTTTTGTTAAATTACCTTTAGCTTCTAAAAAAATTGCCAAAACCAAAATTTGCTCAAACTCGTGTTATTCTGGCCACAGTCAGAGTTGCCAAGTCCGCTTCTTTATAGCGACTATGGCTTCTTTTTTGGAAAGTCACTTGTGAATTTTGACAGTCATGGGTTGTGTTTTGGCCTTGTTTCTGAGAGGCACTTTGACATCATAAACAAGAGGATTTTAGCAGTTTTTCAAAATTTGATTCAAGAAAACGTTCTCACTAATGACAGAAATATAGACTTTTAGCATATTATTACGCTTTAAATCCTTTATAAATGATCAAATATTATTCAAAATACATCAAAACATTGAACATCATTCTGCTGTGACACGTAATGATGAATTATATGCGTATTTTTAATAACTTTTTATTGAGGGTCTGAATTCGCTTGTTTTGGGATTTTTTTCAAAGGCTATGGTCGCCTGTTGCTCTCTGAAACTCTGGTAACCCTGGCCGCAGCTAGTGCCACCTGCTTTACTCTTGTTTACATTTACCAAAGAAAATCTAGGCGTTTTAGTAAAAAAAAAGGCTGGTTCCTTATGAGGTTAAGACCAGTTCGTTCCACGTGTTGGTCCTCTCCTGCCGCACAGAGATGACCAAGACACTGGAGTTTGCAGAGTGCCCTCTAGTCCTAAAACATTCATACATATTATTTACATTGAACAGTTACAGGAGATCGCAGAGTAATACATATATGTGATTGCTAGGTAACAGTTGTGAATTTACTACTATTATTTCATTATTTGCAAGAGACAAAACCTCACCAAACTAGTCAAGTTGTGTGAAAACAAGCAAAATGTTTAGTGAAATCTTACAAATATAATCACGTTCACTATAGGTCATTTTGCTCTTGCAGTGTCTGAACTTTTTGCTTGAGTGACAAAACTGAGCCCTCCCTGCACCCCTGACCTGTCCCACCAGCCTCACACAGAAAGCCACGACGTCTACAAAGCACAATAAGCCATATGTTAGTCCCTTCCCCTTAAGTGCAGGGAGGAGACCGGCAGAGGGGCAGGCAGCAGGGCGGGAGGAGCAGGGACTGTTGCTATGTTCCCTGGGTGTCTCCTCCTGTCTCTCCGGGTCTATGGGCTGACATGGCTCTGGTGTATGTAGGTCAGACGGAGCGGGCCTATAGCAGGCGCTGCGTCACGTGGACAAGGGGAAACCGACCGAGGCCTCACCCACTATTTACACTGACTCATATGACTTTGTGTATGAACTGAGAACTTAATTCCGCCGCTGCTCCGCTTCACACGCACGGGGAGAATGACTTGTTTCCATCGACTGAAAAAACGTGCTGGGTTAAGTTTAACAGCAGTGACAGAGGGATTGTAATAATGTCCAAGCATCAGGATTTACTTAAGGCTTAAATACAGCTGTTTTAAGGTTTATAGTTTTGTATTTTGTCCAGTGAATGTGACGTAATTATACAACTTTTACCTAGCAACCACTTTGTAAATATGGGCCAAAAAAGGAGGAAAGAGGAGAGAGAGAGAGGAGAGAAAGAAAGAGAGTGAGGGAAGGGAGAGAGAGAGAGAGAGAGGAGAGGAGAGAGGAGAGAGAGAGAGGAGTGGGAGAGAAGAGAGGGAGGAGAGGAGAGAGAGAGAGAGGGAGAGAAGAAGAGAGAGAGAGAAAGAAAGAGAGAGAGAAAAAGAAGGAGAGAGAGAGAGAAAGAAGAGAGTGAGAGGAGAGAGAGAAAGAAAGAGGAGAGAGAGACAAGATAGAGAGGGAGAGAAGAGAGGAGAGGAAAGAAGAGAGGAGAGAGAGAGAAGAGAGTGGAGAGGAGAGGAGGGGGGAGAGAGAGAGAGGGAGAGAGAGAAGGAGAGAAGAAGAAAGGTGAGAGAGAGAGGAGTGAAAGAGAGTAGAGAGGGAGAGAGAAACAGTGAGGAGAGAGAGATAGAGGAAAGAAGAGAGAGGAGTGTGAGAGGGATTGTAGTTAGCCTAAATACAGTTGTTTTAAGGTTTAGTTTTGTTTTTTTTTTGTCCAGTGAATGTGACATATTTAGAGGTAATATGCAACTTTTACCTAGCAACCACTTTGTAATAATGGCCAAAAAATGAAGAAAGAAGTAAAGGAGAGAGAGAGAAAGAGAGAGAGTGAGGGGAAAGAGAGAGAGAGGAGTGGGAGAGAAGAGAAAGAGAGAGAGGAGAGAGAGAGGAGTGGGAGAGAGAGGAGAAGGAGAGAAGAGAGGAGAGAGAGAGAGAGAAAAGGGGAGAAAAAGAGAAGGAGAGAGGAGTGAAAGAAAGAGTGAGGGAGAGAGAGCAAAGAGAGAAAGGAGTGGGAGAGAGAGAGAAGAGAGAGGAGAGAGAGAGAAGGGGGAGAGAGAGGAGAGGAAGAGAGACAGGAGTGGGAGAGAAGAGAGAGAGAGAAGAAAGGAGAGAAAAAGAGAGTGAGGAGGAGTGGGAGAGGAAGAGAGAGGAGAGAGAGAGAGAGGAGTGGGAGAGAGAGAGGAGAGAGAGGGAGGGGGAGAGAGAAGAGAGAGGAGAGAGAGAGAAGAGGGGAGAGAGAGAGGAGAGGAAAAGTGGGAGAGAGAGAGAGGAGCGAGAGAGAAAGGAGAGAAAAAGAGAGTGAGAGAGAAAGAGAAAGAGAAAAACAGTGAGGAGAGAGAGATAGAGGAAAGAAAGAGAGAAGAAAGAGAGAGGAGTGGGAGAGAGAAGGAAAGAGATGGAAGAAAAAGTGAGGAGAGAGAAAACAGTGAGGAGAGATTTAGAGAGAGAGAGGGAGAGAAAAAGAGAGAGAGGAAAGAAAGAGAGAGGAGAGAGAGAAAAGAAGAGAAAAGGGAATGAGAGTGAGGAGCGAGAAAGAGGGGAGAGAGAAATAGAGACTGATGGGGGAGAGAAATAGAGGAGAGAAATAGAGAGAGAAAGAGGAGAGAGGGTGAGGATAGAGAAAAAGAGAGCGTGAGGAGAAAGAGAGGAGAGAGAAAAAGTGAGGAGAGAGTCAGCGAGACAAGAAGGGAGAGACAGGGAGCGAGGGGAGGGAGACAAAGAGAGAGAGTGAGCAGAAGAAAGAGATAGAGAGAAAAGGGGTGAGAGGGAAAGAAGAGAGAGAAAAGAAAGAGATAGAAAGAGGAAGGAGAATAGAAAGAGAGAGAAGGCGGGAGGTTGAGGCACAAAGAGAGAGAAGAGAGAGAGGGAAAACAAGTATTTTCTGAGCATCAGCATTACAATACAAGATTACTCAAACTCAATAACTAATAATGAGAAACACTGTTACATAATAGATAACTTAAAGATAGCCACGTGTTGAACTATTTGGCAAGCTAGGACTATTCAAAACCTACTTCTGGTTTTGTAGCATAAAATCTAAAAAGTCTTCAACCAGAAATCTAAAGACTAAAGCAGGACTGAACTACGCATATAACTACAAAAAGTTTTATGTCCCATTTTATAATTATGACTTTCTTTGGTGGTAAAGTTTCTGTGAAGAACATATTTTTTTATTTGCTAAACCATGACAATTGGGTATTTTTATTAGATCATGGCCCTTATTTACAAAATAGTTGCTAGGTAATGGAGTTGGAATGGTATTACCTCGCACATGACTTTATTAACTCTAAGCACATTTAAATCTATGGACCACAGTACTGAACCATTTATAAAGTTGTTTTCTATTGTAAACAAGGACTAAAGTGCAGTGGTTCACTCTCTGACTTTAGCTCAGGCCAGTGTTGTTTTAACCTTGGACTGGGTCATTATTGGAAAGCAGATAAAATGTTCTTCAGTGATAAAACGTAACCAGTGATTAAATGTTCTTTCCGTGTGTTTACCACATGCTGCTGTGTAACACTTTGCCAAAAGGTTTCACCCCTGATATGTGGACAAAAGGCAATCATGAGACTTCAAGAAAACTAGTGTCGTGAAGCAGGAAAGAAAAGACAAGACCAGACCAGGCCAGGGGTTTATGGGGTCAAGTGCTATAGAGACCTAAATATGTGGATGTCAGCTAGCCTAGGAGACGTTGTGCTACTTTTTTGCTTCTTTTTTTTTAAAGATATACACTATAACTTCTCAGAAAAGTTGCTTGTATCTATAACATTTCAGCTTTACATTTAACTAAGACTTTAGGTCAACTTACGGTCACTATCGAGAGGCAACGTTGTAGAAAGAATGCAAGTTCTTTGAACATAATAAATATTTGAATGAATATGTCACCTAACAAAAGGTACATAGAAGCAGCACTTTAAGCGACCATTTTCAAAAAGAGTTGGTCCTGGGGAGAATGTGTTGAACACTCAGGGAAGTGACAGTGTTCAAACTGGGTACAGTGGTCCCTCGCTCTATCGTGGTTCACTTTCCACGGCTTCGTGGATTTTGTGTGTGTGCAACTTTGTAAGTTTTTTTTTACAGTGCTTTGGTCCTATAGACATGTGCAGTAAGCGTGCTTTTCTCTCAAACGCACTGTTTGTGGACCGTGTGACATTCACAGGCAACAGCACAGAAGCTCTTTTAAAAACTTTAGACAGTTTGGATCATGCAGGGGAAGCTGACCTGACGCTCGGACGTTTCTCCAGGTGAGGATTTGACTCTTGAGCTCGTAGTTACGATGATAAGTTTGTTCACGCTGGAACGTCATTTGTGTAGTTTAGAGATGTGTTTGAGGAGCGTGTTGTGACTTGCTAGAGTCCGGATGTGTTTCGTGTCGGCTCTAGAGCCCGTGTGATCCGTGGCTCTGTGGTCGGCTGTGGAGCGCAGCGGGACGGGCAACGTGACCGCCCCTCTTTAAGCGTCACAAAAACGACTCGCGCTGTTGAATCTCACAGTGAATCATGTGATTCAGCGCATTATTACCGTACAAAAGACACTAAACACCATAACCAGGCAGGTTATCAACTGAAAAAATGAAGATCACTACTTTGCGGGTTTCGCCTTTCATGGGTTATTTTTGGAACCTAACTCCCGCAATAAACGAGGGACCACTGTATTTTTTGCAGAGGTGGAACCGAGTACATACAGCAGACCTGGGTAAACTGCAGCCCTCAGACTGTTTCAATGTGGCCCCCCGGCACATTTTTGAAAATAAGTGTTACTTTTTATATTTCTTTTATTTGATTGACTTGGCCAGGAGCACGTGTCATTGCCTGTTTTCACAATCTTATCAATATAAATGATCAAATAGTAAATTAAAAATGTATAAATGTAAAATATGTTTAACAAAAACATGCTTGCAATAATGGTAATTTGTTACACCAATGACAGTGGTCCAGCCCTTCACCCCATGTCCAGGTCTAAATAGAGTTTTTGCACATGAAAAGTACTAAGAAATAAGTCCCCACATTCACTTAGCCCCTGTTTAGTCAGAGGAATTGTCCTCTCTCCATAATAGTGTTCACACAACAGTTTGTGAAAGTGGGGCTATAATTGCAAATATTAGCAACTGTATGAACTATAACATTTAAATAGGTTATTAAGTGGTGTTAGGACCCACCTAAACATACTATGATGCATAAAAGCTAAAAACATCACAGAAATGAACAATAAAATGCATTTAAGCACTGCTATTGCGTATAATACTATCTACAAATTTAAACATTTATTTTAGGAGCTACAGCTTTTAAGTAATTTTCCGAGGATAAGGAAAGCTTGTTTAAATGTCAGAATATAAAACATGTTTCTAAACAAAGTGAGTCTTGAAAATGTGCTTGTGTCACCAAAAAGTTTCAGGTCTGACTGAAAGAGCAGGAGCTAAAAAAGTCCCTAAAGTGTAGCTCCGGTCCATAGTTCCTGCTCACCACGCCCAAAATGGGGACAACAACTAAAAAAGTACTAGAAACAACAAAAAAGTTACAGTGGCAATAACCTATAGTTCACCTTTAGGCACTTACCCAGAAGCCCCGCCCACATTCCTGATTTATTGTGAATATTTAAAAAATGTAGAGGTCAAGTGATAATAACAGGTTTTTAAACTGCACATATCAACTTTTCAAAAAAAAAAAAAAAAAAAAAAAATTAAGGACTAAGGCAATTACAGATCACTTTCTCACAAATCTGCACATCACTATTTCTCACATGCATGGAATTTTTGATTATTAATACAGACTTAGAATTGTTTTGTTCTTAGGCAGAATTTACAGTAACACTTTAGAATAACTACAGAATAATAAGGCTTAATAAATCATTAATAACACCTTAATAAAGACTTAATTCAATATGAACAAATGATTAATGAATAAATGAAAAAGCTTATTAATGCTGAGTAATTACTTAACTACTCCAATACTGCCCCCTAACCCTAATCCTAACCTTAGCTCCTTAGTTAAGTAGTTACTAAGCATTAATAAACTTTTCATTCATTAATTCACCATTAGTTCATGAATAATTAAGGCTTTATTTATACTTTATTCATGGTTTACTAAGGTCAATTAAGGCGTAGTTAATATAAAGTGGTACCGAATTTACTATTTAGGGGTAACTACCTTTTTTAGTCATATATTATTAACTTTGTGTTCTTTACTAAAAAGTTCATGATAAATGTAGCACAAAAAATGAGACCACTGAGTACTGCCTGACAATACAAAAAAAAAGTTCTCATCAGGAGCCGAATGCAGCTCTCTGATTGGCTGAACTTGGGTGATCCACTCCAGTTTTACTTTGTTGTTTGTAAAAAGAAGTTTATAAGCTGCAACCAGCGTGAATACATGTCGATATTAACCATGTGTCGAAGGATTTATGAGAGGAAGTAGTCAGATTTAAAACCTAAATTGTGTTTGCAGTGTAAACATCAGCTACTCCACCTTGAAATCCAAAAGCTCAATACTCTATCTTCAGCTACAGATAAATGAGTGACTTATTCTTTACTTCAACTTAAAAACGATGCTGTAACATGACTATGAACTTCGCTCTTACTGCTCTAGCTTATTATTTTTGTACAACGTTCTGTCTTTAAACTGTTTTTTGGCAAGACACGCTGTACCCTGGTTTGGAGCGGCGACAGAACGAGACGAGAATAGTTTGTACCTTCTGATTCTGCTTAAATGTGTTTGTATTTTGTGTGAGTGTGTGGTGTCGGCCGGCCTCCCTGTGCGTGACCCAGCGGTGCACTGCGCTCTGGGTTAAGCCTCTCACATGTGGCACCAGAAAATCAGCCGTGTTGGCTGAGATCACAACAATAATCCTGCTCCTCCGCTGCAGCAAAAACTCTTTACACTCGAAAGTGATACAGACACATTCAAACTCAATTTATATTTCATTTTGTGTTTATTATTAGTGCTTTTATGCAACAAAATAGATGAAGGGTTCAAGGACATATATCTCCGTTTTGTAGAAATTGTCGACAAGATTGTTTTTCTTTTTGCAATTATCTTACCAATGAGAATGATGTTGAGTAGATTTTATTAAGGAGAGTTAACGGAGAAAATATTTTCATTCCAATTAACTACTAGTCAGGCTTCAATTACATTTCACTCCAGCTACTACTTGTAGGTCAGGTATCGCAGGACTGCAGACGGTTCCCAAAAAGCAGGAAGTACGGTCATCCAATCAGCAAACAGGAGTGAAAAGTATTGGTCAGATCCAACCTGAATTGAGATAAAAGAGGGAATTTTTGTTTATCAACACAGGGGAAGCATGCTCAACAGGATAGCAGAAAGAGCCGCAGCTGACTGACACAAGCTGTAGCAGCAACACTAGCCAGTGCTGTTGTCAGCTAACTACAAGAGTTTATCACTGTGAATGAAATTTGTTTTTATGACTCATACATGTTACATTCAGGAGAAAAATGTATAGAAAACAATTGTCTCAAGCTTCAGGAGCCAGACTTTCGTTAGACTGGCTTATACCTGATCCAAGCAAATAGCTCCGTTTTGTTGTTTTTTATCAAATTTTCCCAGTCAACTTGTTGGACAGCGTCTTTTTCTATCCATTCTCCTCCTTCGACCTTGTGTCAAATATTAACTTAGGAATGATATTACTGACACACATGTTTATGCTCTACTTTCTGGACGACAAAACGACCAAAAGCAGTGACTGATTAAATCAAATAAGCTCCCGGCTCCTGTGAAGCGAACGAAGCCCAATGATGTGATGTCAGACAGTTGACACAAAACCGGCTGATGCTAATGAACTACATCTGACTTTTGAAAACACTGCCATGCAAAGAACAAACTGCAAACCACTGACTTTTCAAAATGACACTTTAGTTTTTTGGGTAAAGTCTTTTCAAAAACTACAAAATTGTGTGTATCCCAGATGCATTGGAACATTTGTGCAAACTGATAAAGTGCTGATGTAGTGCTTTAAACTACCCCAACAGCACCCTCTACAAAATTTCACAGGATATTCTTTGATATGGAGTAGCTACTAAATTCTTTGAAGTTGAGTTGCGATTTTGTAAACTTAAAGCCAAAGAAGAGAAACCTTTATCTCCAACCGTGCAGAAGTGACAGTGCAAAGAAACACAGTGTACAGTGAAGTATGTTGTTCATCGAGTCTGTGGGGTGATTCTGGCGGGAAAGTCTGACAGACGGACTCTCTGTGGTGGCACATGTCCCTGCGGTTACAAAAGGGTCCAGGGCCCTCACTGCTGTGTGCAACTTTATTCATATTATAATCAGGCTTTAAAGGATGAGTAATTATTTGCATCATTCTTGTCTTTACTTTGGCAACTTATGCATAAAAGATGTGATAAAGCAAACATGATGGCCAAGATAGAAATAGAGTTAGAGCAGGCATATCTAAACTGCGGCCCGGGTTCCAAATTTGGCCCTTGGACCAATTTTTTTGGCCCTCAGTCATCCTGCTTGATTGGGCCAATTACAAAAGGTGTAGTTTTTATTGTCCAACTTAAGCAATTCTACTATCATTGTTAAAATAATTATTTTGATGTTATATACGCTTAAAATGTATGTTTAATGTCTACATAACAATGTTGGGGTTAATTAAAATTAAGTCAAATGCAAAATTTTAAATTATTCACTTCATAGACATGTATATTTATGGCCCAACGCTCCATATACATTTCAAAGTGAGGCCCACTGTGAAAAAAGTTTGGACACTGTTGTGGATTTTTAAATAAAGTCTTCAAAAAAGGTAATTAACTTTAACAGTAAGATTTTCCATAACAACACCCCTGAGTTAGAGCCTCTTCTACTGATCTTGCCTGATATGTTCATGCTGCAGAAATGCTCAAAACAAGTCTTTGTGATAGACTTAAAAACAGGGCAGAAAATCTACGAGATCTACCACTCAAATTTGGAAAATTCTGAACAGTGTTTGAGGCTCAGAGGGGAAAGAATAGTATCTCACATACAAACTTCAGCGGTGTAATGAATGGGGACACAATGTTAAAACATGATTAAAAATTAATTGTATGTGTTACTTATTTATCATACTTGATAAAAAGCAAAGTAACTTAACAAAATATTAATTTTGCTTGTACAACTTTGCAAGATCATAACTGTCTTGTGTAAAATTACTGTGTGTATGGCATTATCTACTATTCCGTGTAAATTTTAGTGCAAACTAAAATAGTCAAGACGGCAGTAATCGATACCAAGACCTTTCAGAGATCACAGAGTCCCAAGGCAGATCAACACCACTGAGCGTCGAGATCTGGACAAGGTCAGGACTTTTATATGTTGAGACCAAGACGCAGTCCATCGAAACCAAAGTAAAACCATCTTTGTAATTTTATACAATTATCAGTGTCTACATGATCTAACTGTGCAGTCCTTACAAACTGTGCCTGGGACATGTCACTGAAATCCTGTTGTAAGTTTAGCAGAGCGTGATGCCTGGTCTCGTTGTCCAAGGCAAGGCCGAGAACCAGACCAAGTCCAAAATAAGATCGAGTCTATGAAAAGACTAAGTCCAAGCACTCTCAAGACCCAGACAAGATTGAGTACAAATGTGCTCAAGTCCAAGTTGAGACCAAGACCTTAAAAAAACACCCTCAAGTATTAAAGGTCTTAAAGTGAACCAGGATATAATCACATGTTTTATCCTAAAACACTTATAATATCATCACTTATATAAATACAGGACAAATACCTTGGAAGGATTTGTAGTTTTATTAAAATAGTGTTATGAAAGAAATGACATGGAGGCTGCCATTTTGCAGCGGTTGTGACATAAAATAGTGTTGTCATGGTAACAGGCAGTAGCAGGTAACTAAGCAACATGAACTCCTGGGTTAAACCTTGTCAGTTTGAGCCGGAGCAAAGCCAAATACAGAACGATTATGGTATTAGGTTTTTCACTTCAAGATATTTATGACGATTTTCAAGAGATAAAATTATCTTCATTAGCAAGTCATCAGCAAATAATTGAAACAAATTTGTTGAAACAAGTCATATAATCTAGGTGAATCAAGTAACACCACCCTAATCATAAAAAATACCAATAATCTTGGTTAAAATCCAGAATTACAAGATATTTTACTAATCTACTAATCTTTTGCAGTGTACAATGTTGTTTTGTAATGTTGTGGAGAGTGAGATGGGCTTTATAGTAAATTAAATATAATTAATTTGACTTTTATCATTTGATAAATAGAAAGTATAAAGTTTTTAGCGATTCACAGTGGCACAGCAGGTCTGATCTAGTATTAAGAGGAAAATATATGGGCTCATAAAGTAACTCACTCGTTTTTAAAATGTAGGGAGTAGAAAGTACAGATATTTCTTGAAAAATGTAAGAAGTAAAAGTAAAAAGTCACCAGATTTTGTAATACTCAAGTAAAGTACAGATACTCAAGAAAACTACTTAAGTACATGAGTAAAAAAACTTAGTTACTTGTCACCTCTGATCAAAACTGTGTAATGATCACAACCATAAACCAATCACACTGCTGCTTTCCACTCTCAGCCCTTCCTTTCACCTTTTCTCCATGCTTTTCAATGAGAGTACTATGTTTTAATTGTGTTTGTAATAAATCTACTCAAGTAACTGCTTACATGTCCAAACACTTTCACTGGTTTAACAGCTCGGCTCCATTGCATCAACAACAACAAAAGAATTGCCCAATACCCAGTGACTGCCGCATGCCCCCTCCTGCTTTTGTAAAAGTGTTTAGGTTATTGTCAGGTGAACGCGTCTCACTCAGTGGTCTCACTGGAGTCCTGCCGTTCTCAGTCTGCTTCCTCCTGAAATGATGCTTGCTTGTTTTAGCTGAATCAAAGGTCGGCCAGAGTGTGACAGGAAGCGGCTTTAAGTCTGGATCCAACATCTGCTTGTTTGAAGGAAAAGTCCAGTGTGAGGTTTTTGCAGCTGAGCACAAAGTCTCTGGAAGGATCGCAGTGTACTAAACAAACAGACTGTGAAACGTGGGATTTCGAAAACTTTTTTTGGGTGGAAAATTGAGTCTGTGCACGGAAACAGTTTATTTTTAAATTGTTAAGCTAGCGTTAGCATTGACAACATATCCTTTATAAACATTTAAAGTGGTGAAGCATTCTCCTGATTTATAAAGTCAGACAAAAGCAGTCACAACTCACTGTTCACTGGCAGAATCTAAATGTAGTTTTTCTATTTAGACTGGCATTGTGAAAACCCTATTGAAATGAACTGAACAGGAAGTAAATGTGTGGGAAAAATGTAAGCTTTTTAAAATAATAAGCAAAAAACAGCGTCTTAACACCACATTTTCTGTTTACCTATAAAATAACTTAAAATCAATTACCCCCAGCACAGATATCTTATTAATGTATCTATTCAGGTAGAAATTAGATTAGCATTGCCTACCTACGTCTCGTTTGTTCACCAAATTCAACCAAGTTTGCTTGTTGTTGTTGTTAGCATTGTGGCTAACTGCTGTTAGCGTACCGGCACTAACAGTTGTGAAAAAAGCTTTAAACACTTCGTGGTGAACAATTCAGAGGCTCAGAATGCATTAGGCCAGGGGTCTGCAACCTTCAACAGCAAAAGAGCCACATTTGCTCAATTCAAACCAAATCAAAGTTAGTAAGAGCCGCAACTGTATTTATGAATAACAAAAACAAACAAACCATCAAGCATTTATTAAGTGAATTTTCCAAAACAAAACATTGCATAAATTGACAAAAAAGGTCAACTCCAGTCATCAATACATTTAGAAATTATTAAATAACCATTTTACAAACTAAGCCAGTGATTCCCAAAGTGGGGGCCGCAAAGAAAAATCGGGGTCACTAGATGATTTCAAGATGTAGTTTTTGCAACTATGACCTGGTATTTATTCAGTTTTTTAATTGAAAGTAGCATGTCTGAGTGACTTTTGGTCACATAAAGCAAAGTACTAATATGAATACATTTTTAATGATTTCTAACTTGAAATGATTATAAACATTTCTTTTCTTTTGGTGTTGGTTGCTTTTTTAGGGGTCCTGGTCTGAAAAGTTTGGGAAACTTTGCACTAAGCAACTGCTAATATAAAATAAACATATACTATAAATAGAATAAAATAGTAAAGAATGTAATTGAACTTTCTTTCTAGTCTAGTTCCTCATTCTCAATCAAAATCTCAAAAGCGCACTGACGTCTTTAAAGAGCCGCATGTGGCTCTCGAGCCGCAGGTTGCAGACCCCTGCATTAGGCCTAGGTAAATGAGTGAAACATGTACACGAATGTAGGAAGTTTAAAACTATTTATTTCAGTTTGTTTACATATTTAAGGAAGTACCTTCAAGGGAGCTAACATGTTAGCTTGTCTGTCTTGCGTGAGGTACTCCAACAGCTATAATTAAAATAAACCCAGTGACTGAATTATACGGGACCTAACTGCTAACCCTAGATAAACAGGAAGAGTGCTGCCAGTGCTGGGGGGAAAAGTGGGCAGAGCAGAATAAGGTGAATATACAAACTTGGTTTCACACAATTGTGGCTCATTTTTTACTTTAGACTTGGTGTACTTTAGCTAGGTATGTGACCTCACCCACATTTCGTTACAGATCACTCTGTAGTTTTTAAAGCTTTGAGAATCATTTGTACCTAGGGCTGATTTAATGAGTTTGTAATATATTGTGAAAGATGTTCCTGAAGAATGCAAATATTAAGGCTTGTGCACAGAACATCAGTTGGTTTGTTTTTGTGTAAATAGCTAACTTCTGTACATACAAGAATTTCTTGTTAGCGTTAGCATTTAGATACAAACAGTCTCTTTTAAACAAGTGTTCTCTGGTGAATTAATCTTCTGATTTGTGAAGTCTTTAATGTGTTTTCAGTAACATTCACCACAACTCACTGTCACTCTGATCTTCTGAGTATTTATCGTTTTAAGCTGGTGTAATGAAAACCTCATAGAAATGAACTGATCAGGAAATGCTTGCATGTACAGAAGTTAGCTATTTTGAAAATACACAAGTCAACTGACATTCCGTGCACAGAGCCAATTTGTCTGCATACATTTATTTATTTTGTTTGTTTTATTTATTTATTTATATATTACATATTTTTGCAGGTACATTTTGTTTGCTTTTGTGTACATGTTTTTGAGTTTCGACGTGTTTTTGAATGAGTGCATATGATTTTGAATTTGTGCATGCATAATTTGTGGATGTGTTCTTGAATTTGTGCAAGTGATTTTCAAGGTACATGTGTGTTGTTTTGGCTTCTTTGTAAAGCTTGCATGTTCTCCTTGTTTGTCTGAGTAAGTTTATTCCGGGTGCTCTAGCTTCCCCTCCTACTAAAACATGCACAACAGGCTCCTCCTCTCGCTCTCGTAATGAAATGTGTTAAAAAATATCAAGCTATTCATTTTTGTCAATACTTCGCCTAGCAGGAATTCACAAAGAGTCATAACAACAAATAAGAATGCATGTCAGAGTTAAGGAGGTGTTTTTCTTGAACTTCATGTGCTAATAGAGCTGTCCTGGTGTAGCCCTCTCTGTGTGTGTTGTTGTGTGTTCTCTACTCACACACAAACACACACCGCACACACTTGTGACATGTTTTGTTGTTAGCGACAGCCCAGGTGAGGCGCAGGTGAGGTGTGGCCTGTTCCTATGGCGACCTGACAGAAACACAGTGTCCTCAAGTCGTTTTAAGCAACAAACTGTATGACCTCATGAGCAACAGGTTATTTAGAGCAGTGTTTCTCAATCGGGGGTGAGAGGATCCGTGGGGGTACGCGAATGATTTAACTTGAACTTGTTCTCTTCTTATTTTGGGAGGGATTTGAGCTTGCATTTCATGTAAACAAGAACGTATAAAAGTAACAATTGACAAAATTCTACTAGGAATCCCATTATTTACCAAACCCTAAGTTAGAAGTAGCCGGAGTGAAAGTACTGCGAACAAAAAAGCTTGGCTGCTTTAAAGACTACACTGAAGTGTTAATATAAGCCAATGTGCTTTTAGTCTTAAGTTGGCTTATTTAGTTGTAAATATGTTAATTTTGTGTTTTCCACAAAAAAATATAGGTAAGTGCAGAACGTTGTGAAAAAAAGAGACCACTGAGAACTGTCTAAAGTAAATAATAAAGAGTTTTAGTTCTAATAAGGAGCCAAAAACAGCTCTGATTGGCTGAACTTGGGTGGTCCTCTCCAGTTTCACTTTGTTGTTTGTAAAAAGAAGTTTATAAGGAATGATTGCAAGCAAAATGAATGCATATTAAGGATTTATGAAAGGAAGTTGTCAGATTTAAAACTGGAAATTCATGCAGCTACCCAATCTTCAATACTGGTTTTGATCAAACTCCACCGAATCCTTGATATTTTGTTTAGTCTTTATATAGATCAGACCTATTCAACTCAAGGCCCGGGTGCAAAATTGGCCCTCCAGAGATTTGATCCGGCCCTTAACCCATTCTTCCAAATATTGAAAATATACATATTTTCTTGTTTCAGAATTTTTCTGGGTTTACCTCAGATCTGATTTAGTTTTGGTGTAACTCTGCCTTAGATATGACCTGGTTTTGGCCTAATACTAGTTAGACTTGGCTAATCCTGGTATAGTCCTTGTTCAATGTTGGGTCAGTGCTGGTTTTGTAGAGCAATACAAATGTAACAGAGTAATAGTAGTGCTAACATTACTGAAACAGATTTTGTACAATGAATATTTTGCACAAACCTAAAGTTTGGCAGATTTTTCAATTATCCAGCCCCGACGCCATGGTGCTCCGAAAAATCTGTCCCTTAGAAATATTAAGTTGAATAGCCCTGTTATAGATTGAAGAGCTCCGGTGTTCAGAACACATGACAGATATATTTTTGACTTAGTTTGCTATCTTCCTTGTGGTAAATATTCAGTTTTTACGTTTAAACCAGCTCGATCCATGAAATTTTGCTTGATCAGGTAAAGGTTCAAAGGTCCCATATTACACAAAATTGACTTATTTTAGTTTTTTAGTACTGTTATAATGTTATCTCAGCAAACACATACTTAGAGTTGAGATTTATTTTGATCACAGATGTCCGAGTAATCCTGCTTTCTGCATCTCCAGAGCTGAAAATGCTCTGGTCCACCATGTGATGTCATTAAGTGGTAGTTTTAAAGGTAACAGCTTTTTTTTTTTAAATTGAAGTGGTTTGATATACAATTCTATTAGATCTTTAGACTGACTTAGCTCGTTGCATATTTATTTTATCATTTTCTTCAGTTGTGACTGCCACAGAAAGTCATCATAATTTTCAAATTAAATGAGTGGTAAAAGTTTAAATTAGGCTAAAACAATCACTGTAGCTACACGTTAGACAATGACAAAATGGTGCAAAAGATTCTACTGAAGGTGAATGAGGCATAAAAGCACAGTGAAGCATGGTTGGGGACGCCTGGTTCCTCTTGCTGCAGGCCAGAGAAAGCTGTTTGTATCCATATTTGGCAACTCTCAACTTTTCACAAAGCTGTAAATTTACCTGATCTAACCCCAACCTTAATCCTAATCCTAACCTTACCTGTCTTTGGGTATAAATGTTGAAAATTGTAAACATATGCTTGTAGAACCACCTGCGAGAGGTGACCATAAATGGGCTTCCGGTGTGGACAAGAGGTGACTCCGGTCTGTGGTAAAAAGTCTGCAAAGGGAGGAGAATGGTACTTCCCTGCAGCCAGATGCGTTGGCATAGTTTGTACTACTACATAGTGACATCATAAGGTGGAACAGAGTGTTTTCAATTCAGGTGAAGAACAAAGCATAAACATGCAGGGTTATTATATTAAATAAGTGTGAATGAAACGAAACACAACATTAGGTGTGTTTTTGGTGAGGAAATGTCATTATAACATACATCAAAAATCAGTATAATATGGGCCCTTTAATTTTGCCTGGTACACCAGCTACCAAAGTCTCCATTCATTTCAATGGTGATTTCCTTCGTATTAAATATACAAGAAGGAAATCATTCTTGCTGGCCAGGCAACCTTTAATTGGACTTACTAAGACTTCTTTACAAGCTGATCTTGATTCAGAACATCCACATCTTTAAAACTGTATTCACATAAAGTACAATAAAACAGTTACGTAACATATGACCTGTTTCCCATGTTGCGTCCCTAATAGGTTTACAGCAGTTAGGAACATTACAGGAGGTAATTTGAGTTCTAAAACAGAATCTATCCACGTGTGTCATCAGAAAACGCCAAAATGTAAAGACTATTTACACAAAGTTCACACCGTTTCCTGACAATCTATGCACTGAAAGCTGAATATTTGGCACCTTTGTATAATTGAATTTTATTTGTAATGTTTTATTTTTACATTATGTAAAATTTTTGTCCGTGGAGAACTGCAGATGGAAAGTAGCTTTGTGCTAAATCTGGTGCAGCCATCTTTTTAATGTAACTGCACATTGTCCTTCAAATAAATAAAGTAAAATAAACAGTTTCCTGACAATTTAGCAAAATGAAAATGATACAATTCATTATCATTTGTGAAATCATAACGTCTGTGTGAGCTATGTGGATTTTGGCCCATATTTACAATGTGGTTGCTTGGTAACAGTTGTAGAATTACGTAATTTTTCCTGGATAAAATAAACCTCTTTAGAAGATCAAAATTGGATGAAAATAGGCAAAATGTTGAATGAAATCTTACATATAATAACATTCACTATGTTTTACTGAAAAATGTATCTAACCTGTCATATACTCTTACATAAATGAGGTTCAAAATGATGATATCTCTATTAGGTTTTTTTTTAAGGTGGATTTGGTGTCTTGTCACATGTCAGCTTCTTCTTGTAAATTTATCATTGTAGCTTGTATAAATGATATAAAACAATTATTAATTATATGAATCAACTTGTCTGGTTCATTCATAATAAACGCCGCATTGATAGTCTCACCTCAGATGACGCTCTGACACAAGAACAAGGCTGTCATTGTTGAGTATGAGGTGCCCTCTACAGAACAAAACCACTTACTGCAAACATGGACATTTAAATCAGAACTAAAATGCACATTCAAATCAAACAAAATGAGTCTGAACTTAAAGTGTCCATGACAGGTTGAACTACTCATTTCACAAAGTCGTAGTTAAGATCATTATATTTAAGGTTTTACTAAATATTTTTCAAATTTCATTCCAGTTTGGTCATTTTTTAGCTTAAAATGTACTTCCTGTTCATAAATGATGACATCACGCTAGGTAGTTGCCTAGTGACCACGTAATAATTGGGCCAAAACTCTTTAAATGTAAATCTTTTTTTTTTACTTGAGACATAAAAACACACTAGAACTCACTTTTTGCTAAACGTGTATCTACAGAGCCACAACAATCTGTTTCTTGGAGAAAATTGAAAATATCTTTGTCTCCCTAGTGTGATGTCATCAGTTTAGAACTCTGCTCTACTTCCTAGTATTTTCAACAGATTTTCACATTTTCTCCACAAACTTGTTCTTGATTAACGTAAAACTATCATTTATATTTACAACAGGTATTAATCTACCAAAATAAATACAAATTTGAAAAACGTTCAAACCTGTCATACGCACTTTAATATAGGATGAATTAGATTTTTGATATCCTAGTTTGGAATTGCATATATCAAAGTTACATTCACCAAAGCAATAAGTGAGTTGACGAAATGCTAAGACTTTAATTGTCTGGAAATAAATATGACCATATGTTAATGAAAAACACAGATTTTTCTTTTTTCTTTTTGCCTTTTATATGAATCCAGAAAAAGTGAAACTGTGATAATAGAAAGAAGACAGAAGAGGGAGACAGGAGACTTATGAATGAAGCAAGAATAATCTGATTATAGTTTTTTGTTTTACAAGGTCACACATCAGTCAACTCCTCTCTAAACACAAACGTACAATGGGCATTTTGAGTGGAAATTACCTTAGATACTGGATTTTACAACTTATGAATAACTGACAGCAATTCCTTTAAAATTAACTGAACTGCTTTGCACCCTCTGCTGGTCACAACGGAGGTTTTCATGAAGAGATATCAGAACTAAAACACCTCGACTTGTCTGTGTTTTAATATACAGGGTTCGTACAGATTTTAACTTCAGGTTTTCCATGATTTTTCCAAGACTTCGCCAAAACAATTGCCAACTTTTCCATGACCTTGTTTCACATACTTTTTAGTCATCAACCGCCTTTCATTAACTGATAAGGACAAAAACATTCAAATAATTTAAATCATAAAAAACTTTTAACTTATTTAAATTTTAAACAAAATTGCAAAAAAAATTGTTTTTCCCCATCTTAACAAATTTATATTAGCTTCAGCTTCTCCAAAAACAAAATAAAAATTGCTTGAAATAATTATTTTTAAACATGACTTAGGCGTTTAATAATTTGTATTAAAGCTTGGCTCTTGATCCAAACCACAAGTTTTTCAATTCAATTCAATTTATTTTTGCATAGCCCAGAATCACAACAACAGTTTTTACTGACAAAGGACTGGTTATCAATCACTGACAGTTGGACACGACTGAATCTTGATATCTTGGTTTTGTTTTTTTTCTTTTCATTATTAATTGCTCTGCCCTCCCAGCAGGACAGAACTAATTATTCACGAAGGAAATTTTTGAATATAAAATGATTTAGATTTTTCCAAACTTTTTCGAACCCCTTAGAATTCCAAAACTTTTCCAGGGCCTGGAAATTAGAATAGACTTTTCCATGACTTTTCAAAGTTTTCCATGACTGTACGAACCCTGATTATAAAATATTCACAGACGAGTGTTCAACTTTAAAGAGACACTGTGAAAAATCAAATGCATAATCCAATTGAAATAGACAGTTAAATCATTAGATTGGGGCATTCTTTATCCATATATACATGAGTTTATTTTCTCACTGTGGAATATTATTGCTAACGGAACTAATTTCTATGGGAACAAGTAGCGTAGTAGCACCTGAGACTGAAGACTGATCTCGAGTAGAGCTGTGCAATATATCAAATTTTAGATAATATCGTTAGTTGTTTTAAAGATATACAAAAATTGAATATTGAGTATATCCTATATAGTAAAAAAAATGTTGAAAAATAGTTGTTTAAAGAAGCAAATAAAGAAAGTTACATTACTATAAATGTTTAAATAAATGTAGAAGGTCATAGTTTAGTCAATTGATTACTCTTTGGTGTCTTAGTTGCCAAATGTTTCAAGCACATTGCAAATTTGTTCAAAATTTGTACATAAAAATCTTGTTCAGCTGCATTTTTTCTTTATGAATTGTAATTTAGCATGAAAATCTTTAAATTTGTGTCTTGTGAGGGCAGTTTGGGTCAAATGAGACACTCACTCTAACACATGTCTTAAGTTGATCAAAAATGTGTTTAGCCAACTTCATTATTCTTCAACTAGATGAGTTTGAACATTTTCAATTTTGCTTGAAAATATATCGTCTGATTATCGTAATCAAGATTTGACAAAAAATTATTAAGATATTAATTTTAGGCAATATCGCTCAGCCCTAATCTCAAGACAACTTTTTAAGGTCTTGATTTCGTCTCAGGTTGGAGCACGTCTTTGTCTCCAGGTTTAAACATCGAGACCATATTTCATGACCACCATGTTCTGCTAAACTTGCACCAGGAGGTCCTGGCAGCGCAGTGATCTGTCCAAGATACAGTTTGGAATAAAGACTGCACAATAAGATCATGTAATCATGTAGACACTGATAAATGTAGAAAAGTAGCTAGAGGGTCTTGGTCTCAGCTCAGTCTCGACTTAGAATAGTCTTGGTCTTGTCTCGATTTTGACCCTCTGCCTCTTCATTGTAAAACTTTACTTTTATAAGCTGCACATTTTAAATTACTTGTTTTTAAAATTGGAAAGTGACTTCATGACAAATTTGAATCCTGCATGATTTACTTGGATTTACTTTACAGACAAGTGGGCAGAGAGATGAAAACAGGAATTTTCTGAGCATCAGCTGTAAGATAATATAAGATTATTTAAACATGCATGAATCAATTGCATGTTGATTCAAATGCATTTTACTGAACAAAAACAAACCCTGGCCTGATAATGCACGGCTCTGTGTTACATCTGTGCACAATTCTTGGAAGTTGAAAACATCCCAGTTCTTGCATGGTCGGCACAGTCAGCAAACATGTCACCCACTGAGCATGTTTGAGATGCTCTGGATCAGCGTACACTACAGCAAGTTCCAGTTCATGACAATATCCAGCAATTCTGCACAGTCATTGAGGAAGAGTGGACCAACATTCCTGATTCTCTCTGTGTGAAAGAGACAAGTTTGACTTTATGAGGCAAATGGTGGTGACACATTGATTGTATTTTGGTTTCATGGAGGCCTTTTATTGTGGCCAGTCTAGGGCACACCAATATTCACCTCGGGACCGGCCTCCTGCTGGTGCCCAGAGTAAGGACTAAACATGGACCAGAGTCAGGACTAAACATGGATTAGTCAGGACTAAACATGGACCAGAGTCAGGACTAAACATGGACCAGAGTCAGGACTAAACGTGGACCAGAGTCAGGACTAAACGTGGACCAGAGTCAGGACTAAACATGGACCAGAGTCAGGACTAAACGTGGACCAGAGTCAGGACTAAACGTGGACCAGAGTCAGGACTAAACGTGGACCAGAGTCAGGACTAAACGTGGACCAGAGTCAGGACTAAACGTGACAGGTCAGGCTAACATGGACCAGAGTCAGGACTAAAGTGGACCAGAGTCAGGGACTGGAAGAGACTAAACGTGGACCAGAGTCAGGACTAAACGTGGACCAGAGTCAGGACTAAACGTGGACCAGAGTCAGGACTAAACGGACCAGAGTCAGACTAACGTGGACCAGAGTCAGGACTAAACGTGGACCAGAGTCAGGACTAAACGTGGACCAGAGTCAGGACTAAATGTGGACCAGAGTCAGGACTAAACGTGGACCAGAGTCAGGGCTAAACATGGACCAGAGTCAGGACTAAACGTGGACCAGAGTCAGGGCTAAACATGGACCAGAGTCAGGACTAAACATGGACCAGAGTCAGGGCTAAACATGGACCAGAGTCAGGACTAAACGTGGACCAGAGTCAGGGCTAAACGTGGACCAGAGTCAGGACTAAACTGAAATCAGCATTTCAGTTTTATGCAGCTCAGATCTGGAACAGTCTTCCAGAAAATGTAAAACAGGCCTCTAGTGACAATGTTTAAATCTTGTCTTAAAACATTTATTTTTACCTGCATATGACTGAAATGCTTTGTCTGCACTCTTTATTTCTTTTAAAGCAAATTATATCTGATTATCTATATTTTTTAATAATGTTTTGTTTCGTAATTTAAGTTTGATGTATCTTTTCCTGCCTTGTAAAGCACTTTCAATTGCTTTGTGTATGAATTGTACTATCCAAATAAACTTGCCTTGCCTTAATGGCTATTACATTATATACATGGAACCTGTTCTACATCTTTGAGTTAATCTCTGTTGCATTTTACATTTTTGTGTGATCGGCCCTTTTAAACAGCTTCAAGTTGGGGTAACTAACTTTTTTAGTAAATTTTGTGTTTTCCACTAAAAATAGATGATAAATGCCGCACTTTGTGAAAAAAAACAAAACACTGAGTAATGTCTGAACTGAATAATAAAAGAATTGTAGTTCTAGTCTGGAGCCAAATGATTGGCTGAGCTTGGGTGGTAAACTCCAGTTTCACTTTGTTGTTTGTAAAAATAAGTTTATGAGCCATAAACACAACCAAAATGAAAACATGCCAATATTAACAATGTGTCAAATGATTTAGGGGAGGAAATTGTCAAAACCTAAATCGTCCTTGCAGTGTAAAAATGACCTACCCCACCTTTAAGGCACAATCAAAACAATTGGCTGTGTGCACGGAACTTCAGTTGGCTTGTGCACGTTCAAAATAGCTACATCCTGTACATACGACCACTTCCTGTTAGCGTTGGCCTTCAGATACAATCATGTCTCTTTTAAGTGTCCTCTGGTGAAATATTTCTCTATTATGTAAAGTCTTTAACATGTTTTCTGTAACATTCACCACAACTGTCTGATCTAAAGAGGATTTATTTGCTTAAGACACCAATGGGACATGTGCGGTACCTCACCTTTTATCTTATATTTAAAATTTGTTAGTTTTCTCATAAAATAAACTAACTTCTGTATATTTAGAAGAAAGGGTATGTTTGTTAGTTAGTTGATGTAACCCTCTTAGTTACAGTCAAATCAGTCATTCTAAGATGACTCTATGCCTTTTTTAAATGTTCTAGACCTATACATTAGTACACAAAATTAATAGGACTTTTAATGGTTTCCATCTAAACTTTTTAAACCTATTTTATGTCTCTAAAAGTCATTTCTTGTTACATTACCTTCAGATTTTGAAGAAAAATGGTCAAAACCCAAATTTTGCTCAAACTAGTGTTATTCTGGCTGCTATAGTCCCACCAGCTTGACTGTTGTTTATTTTTATCAAAGAAGATCTAGGCATTTTAGTAAAAAAAAAAAGACCTTCCTTACTGATGTAGTGAAAAGCATTGAACAGGAAGTGGTTGTACGTACAGGATGTTCTATTTTGAACGAAAACAAGTCAACTGCACTGAGCCAATTTCCACCAACCCAAAACAGACACAGTAGGCAAGCTAAAGTCATTGTTCAATATAGACCAGTCTAGATGCCAGGTTTGCCCCAGTCTTGTTCATTTGGCTGAAACTTGGTCAAACATAATAAAGTCGACGTTGGGACTCTCTTTTATCAGCGGTGCCAATATCAGCCGAGTGCAGTCGATCACTTCTTGTGCAGTCTGGTGGAGTGACAGAGTAGATTTAACTCCAATAACCATTTATGAAACACGGGTCCATTAGACACGCTGCTGCGGCGTTAAGCCTGATTATGAAGCAGAGGCTCAGACGTGCGCAGCCATAGAGTGTGTGTCAAGTGTGCCATATTCACTGCTCATTCTGGGACCCGGGAATCCAACCCACAACCTCAAATGTGGAGTTTTACGCACTGCTGCTGCCGCTTCTTCTTCTTTTGAAATCCATGTTTGCGAGGTGAAGATCTGACGAGGAGGAGGCGATGGACCCTAAAGCGGCGGGAGGCAGACGCTCGTCACTGAAGCGCTCCACGTCCGGCTCTCAGAGGGTAACTGTCTGTCACAACGCTCTGTCGCCACGGAAACGGATCGATAGGGCGATTCTAAAGGGGCGCTGTGTAACTTTCTGGAGCTAAGAAAAGTCAACTCCGCAGTAGACGTAGAAAGCTAAAACATAAAGTTGAAATGTGATGAAGGCTTTTCTATTGGAACAAGTATTTGGTTCATTTTGCTCGCTCAAAGTAAAGATGTGTATTATTTATTTACTGCACCAAAGACATCTAAATTACAAATACTTTTATTCAATTTTTTTTAGGAAAGTTACACAGTGCACCTTTAATATTTATAGAGTTGATCACTGCAGACAACTAACTTTATAAGCACTTATTGATGGGCTTTACTTAAAAACTAGAGGTGTAAAATTCATCAGATGCTAATCAGTACAAATACAGATACAAGAATACAGTACAAATCTAGATCCAGAGCTGTGGACTTGAGCCAGACTTGAGTCACTTGGAGTTGACTTGGAGTTCTGTGACTTGAGAAGACTTGATGCTGACGCTAAGAATTAAAAGGAGCAATATTCTATGAACAAAATGGGGCATGTTCATCTCATCTGTCAAGTTGTGTCAGAATTTTAAGGAAATATATCCAAAAAAAAATTGCAAAAATATACTACTTCTAAATATTTTCTTCCGGACTAAATTACAGGCAAAAATATATTGCCAGAGCTTGATTAAAAATTTCTTTGGGCAAAAATACACTTAAAAAGAAATAATCTTGATTTTAAAAGATATCTACAAAAACACAAGGTCTCATTTATCAATCCAGGTGCTAAATTGCGAAACACAAAATAATAATGCCAAAATATTTTTTGGGCTGCGTCACGTTTTGCACCTCTAAACCCATTTTGCACGTGAGCAAATGCTTGAAAATGTGTTCTAAATGCTTAGATGCAAAGTTTAATTCAAGAAAATGTTACCTTTTACAGTCTTCTCAGTCGAATTTACTTTTTCCTCATACATTTTGACATTATCCATGCTTCCTTTTATTGACATTGTTGCTTAGTGATTTATTTTGTTTTAGCTTGTTTGTCTCATTTCAAGATATCTTAAAGCACATCTTTCAGCCAAGAAAAAAACTTGAAAAGAAGCCAGTCTCTTCACTTTTTTTTGACTAAAATAATAATGAAAAGCCTCTTTATTTTGTGCGTTTTGGTTTCTCTAAAATGGACTCTTTTGCCCTTTTCACTGGAAATGCTGCTTCCTCGACTCTATTTTTCCACAGAATGACCTTAAGACATATCGACTACATCTATAGGAAGGTTCCAAATCTTAGTTTTAACTTTTTAGCTTCAACAGATAATCATGCAGGTGACCGTTAACCTCCAGAAAGTTACACGGTGTCACTTTCAGTAGTTTTACTTTTCTAAATATTTTACCAAAAACAAGTAGATTTGTCTTGTTTCTAGTAGATGTATTTTTATTTATTTGGAGTGTGTTGTTGCTTGTATGTTCCATGTTGTCGAGATAAATATTTATTTCAAGGTATATTTTAGAACTGTAATTCTTTCGTCACTTATTAGGACAGGACGATACGGTCACAAAAAAATGTAATGTAGCGACATAGTTGACAATATGATTGCTAAAAAATAATAATAACATTGGCATCTACAAAACTGTGCAAACTTGCTGGATTTTTAAACTATTGTTGTAAGTTCTGTGTCTCCTCACAGCCTCTTTTCACCAGTCTTAGACCTTTAGCCAGTTTCTAAACCAGGGTACGAGGCACTTTGATGGCATCCACACCCACGTTTCAGCAAATTGCAAAAACTGGGTTTGGTCACCACGCCTCTGCCAGCGTTTCAGATAAACTCCACATCGCACCGAACAATCAATTAGTTTATTTGCTGATACAGAGGAACAAAGGAGCGTATTTGTCATATGTTATTTAGACCAAACTCTAATTTCACTCATTAAAATAGTTTTTTGCTTGGCTCATTGATTCTGCGGAAATACGTGATCTTTTTCAGTTCCATGTGACATTTTTTCCATGTATTTTACTATCTATATTTTTGTCCTAAGCATTCATGTTTTCAAACAAGAGACGATGCGTGTCCCTGGCTAATGAATCTGTCAATCACACTGAAACACGATAGAGAGACAAGGAGGCCAGACGATATATTTTCTATGTATTGTCTAGAATTTCCAGGCAATTTAATATCATTTAATGTCATCTGAATTTAAACTGTTTTTATTCATAACTTTTGAATAATATTGGGAAATCTTGAGCTTTTATGAAGAAACACATTTATTTACCTAAACTCCAGCCTTGTCCACACATCCAGACTAAAACGCAAGATTCCCTCAAATAAAACTGAGCTTTATTAAAACTCCAACTAAAGTAAAATATTGGTCAAAACTCCGGCTTTATGTTTGAGCGTGACTGTGAATCACCAGCGTTTTACATTTTTAAACGTCACTAACAGCAACATTTGCATTGACGTCATATGCTCGCCCTTGTTTAGTGTCGCGTTCAGGAGCACATTTATGCCGTTTTGTGTGGATGTAATTTTCTTTGGACACAAGAGTTTTTACAAAACGGAGGTCAACAGACATGCGTTTGTAAAAATACCCGACTACGTGTGTACATGGCCTCAAAGTTCTTAGGAGTGTGAGACAAAACTTAAAGGTATTTGGGACAAAAAAGGTTGTGAACCACTGTTTTTAGCCTCTGCAGAGCCTCCACAGTCATTACCTGTGCATCTATCTGGGAAAATCAGTTGCAGTGAAGACAGAATTATATCAAAATACAATAAAACTTAAATTGTCTTGGAGTGATACTTCATTAATCGCATTATACCAGGCCTACCACTTCATGTTTCCTTTTGGTCGACTCCCGCAGAAGCTGAGTCTGGTGCTTTCTAGTGCAGAGTCTTTGGTCTGCACGTGCTTCGGTTAATCCCTCTAATGGTCCACTGCTCAGCCAGCGCACATTAGGACGGCCCTGTCTTTGTGGAGCCGCTCTCATGTGATTAACACATTCCAGCCGTTCTTCGAGTGCAAAAGTAACCGATGTGAACGCAGATGTGAAGCTCTGGTGAAAGCGCGTCCGCAGAGTCTAACGAGTCTGACAAGAAAAGGGAATAAAAGCAGAGGATGTTGAGGCGAGACACTGCAGGTGACAGGAAAACGATATTAGAATTTAAAGCTGTCAATGTGCTGAAGCTTAGGCACATAAATCTAAGACAAAATGCATTATAGGTTTTTCATCAGGTCGTGTTTTCAGACAGCAAAAACAGTGAAATGAACAGAGCCAATATTAAACGTATTGGTTGACTGACACATTAGATACAAAAGTTTTTACAGAAAGGATTTTGGACATCTTGTTTGGCTTTTGAGTTAGCTAGATCTAACTAAAAATGTGCATAAAAACTGTGTACTGTAAACCCTGACAAGTTAAGTTTACTTAGAAAAAACTGGGAAACAAAATGCACATCAACTTTACTAACATAAATCAAGTAAACACTTAACTTCTTTATATTAACTAAACTCCCAAGACTGTTAACTTGTTATGGCCAATTTACTATAAATAGGTTTTGCTTTGTTATTGTAACAATGATTTTACAAGTTCCAATAACTTATGACATTTCACACCTTTAACTAAGATTCTTCAAGTTTGGAAAACGTATATTAACCCCAACCCATTTCTAACAAATACTGAACTTTTTAAAAAGACAAATGGAGTGAATATTTATTTATTTATTTATTCTAAATATATTAAACACTTTTAGCAGTTCAATGAGAAACATTTGTGCATAATATTTAACATTAAATTGAACTTGAAATAAATGTAAAATATTAAGATAAGGTTTAGGAATTAACAAACACCAAAGTAGAGCTGGGAAATGAGTTTTGCATGCAATGTTTCCCCTTAAGACTTATGACAATATAACCAAATGTAAGTGTAAGTAGATACTTGAAGGTAGGTGGTGTAGCTGATTTTTAAACTGCAAACACTATTTAGGTTTTAAATCTGAGAGCTTCCTCTCATAAATCTTTTGATATATGATCAACTATCAACAAGTTTTCATTTTAGTTGCAATTATTAAATACAAACAATAAAGTGAAACTGGAAAGGACCACCCAAGCCAATCAGAGAGCTGCATTCAGCTCCTGATTAGAACTAAAATTCTTCTATTCAGTTCAGATAGTACACAGTGGTCTAATTTGTTAACAAAGTGCTGTATTTATCTTAGACTTTTTAGTGGAAAAGTAAGATTACTAATTAATAACTAAAAAGTTAGCTACCCCAACTTAACTTAAATTATCCATTGTATGTTCCATTATTTGTGATATTTCAATTATAAAGATCACGTAAGTAGGACAGAATGGTATAGTTAAAAAATAAGTATCCTGATACAAAAGATAAGATGAGATACTTACATTTGTGCTGTATTTGATGATGTCATTGATGACAACGTAATAAACATTTGGTGTGGAACATAGCTTGGGAAGCACTAGACTAAAATATTTGTATTAACTTGTTTAAGAATATTTAAGTGATTGTTATATGCTCTTGCTTTTACTCTTTGCAGCCTCTTTTCGCTCAGTCTCAGTGTTTTTAGTCTCTGCACATCTTTTTCCAACGCATGATTAGGTATTGCCGTTCACAAATAGCTTTGAGTTTCTTTGAAAATGAGAAAATCAGCTGCAATATTCAAAATTGTATATTGTCTTGAAAGAAGTAAACAACAAATCATGAACAGAATATGACCCAGCCCTAACACGAAATCTAGAATGTTCTTTAGATCACCCTTGGCCCAAGCTTTTCAAAAGCCGGGCTGTGCAATTAATCGAACTTCAATTATTGCTGTAACCGTACACAAAAAGTCTATTCATAAGTGCTCCTTTATTTCCTTCTTTTGGGAAATAGATGGTTTCGTTACAATTGTGGAACAGATTTATTTACAACAGTTTATTTCTGTGAGACCTGTCACATATTTCATTTGATCTCTTCACTCTAACGCTCTGCAAGTTTGAATAATCGTGACTTCAACTATGATTTAAATAACCAAGATTATTATTTTCATCATAATCGAGCAGCCCTAGCTTCCAATACATAGATAATGCATTCCACTTTTTGATATTTGATAATAAAAACTGATTTGTTAAAGGCACAGTTCACTTTTTAATCCACCCAACAGAAAACTAAACTGGTTTGCCTGATCTGTTCCACATTGTAAAACTGCACTTATTCATATTAGTAATATTTCGTTTAGTGTTAAATCGTCAAAAACAAATAAAAAACAGTGATATAATAAAACTAATGCTCATAAAAACCTGCATTCTTAGTTCTGGATGAAAGATCTGACGCAGCTTGGCTTGTTGGCATCACCCGATTGTTTCCATGGAGATACACAATATGAATTTAAAGGAGACCTATTGGCTGAGTGCAGTTGTCTTGTTTTGGTTTAAAATACTACATCCTGTACATACAACGACTTCCTGTTCAATACTCTTCAATGAGGTTTTCACTACATCACTTTAAAAATAATAAATCCTCTTTAGATCAGACAGTTGTGGTGAATGTTACAGAAAACATGTTAAAAACTTTACATATCAGAGGAATATTTCGTCAGAGACACTTGTGTGTTTAAAAAGAGACATAATTGTGTCTAAATGCTAACGCTAACAGGAAATGGTTGTATGTACAGAAGTTAGCATTTTTGAACAATCGCAAGCCAACTGAAATTCCGTGCACACAGCCTATTATCTAAAATCGAAATATTCTGTAATTTTAACCATGTTTTATCAGTCTTCTCTCATCCTTATTTAGTCAAAGTTTTATTTGGATTGGTTCATGCCTGTTTGAGTAATGTGTATTATCTTGAAGTTGATGCTTGAGCACTCAGAAAATCCCTGTTTTCACCTACCACCTATCCTCAGCTACATGTCTCTTATTACTTAAATTCATTCACTTCTGGGCTAAAATTGGTCATGTAGCCACTTTACAACAATGAAAATAGCACTTTTTTGTATATAAATTACATATTTTTTAATATTTTTGGATAATTTTGTGTTTTCCAGTTAACAAAATGTAAATTATTGATCTACATATTTCATAGTTTAATTCTAAATACACAGAAAAACACAATAGATCTCCTTTAAAGCAGCATTGTGCATAATTCTAGGTCAAGTAATGAGCTGATTTAAAGAAACAGCCAGAGTTTCAGGATCTAAAGAGATAAAAGCTTGATTGATTAGTTTTAGGTCAAAAGTCGTCCTTACGTTTCAGAATGTATGACTTTTTGAGGTGGTCTTGTTGGACTTAAGTGCTGTGACGGGCCATATTCTCCTTATGTGCGGGACATAAGTGCACAAATGCTCAGCGCAGATTAATAATCTTTGTATAATCCATGGGCTGCGATATGGGCTTTTACACAAGAGCAATCAGCCAGGCTCTGCGAACGTGCCACACTTTTAATAAGACCTGATGTGCTCGAAAAATAAATCTCTTCCCCTGCACTTTGCATCATTTATGTGGAAATACCGTCACCTCGATATATCGGCTCAACGCATCTGATTTAGTTTGAAATATTTGAAAATACATAGCACAAATGTCAGAAAAAAATCACTATTACTTTATTAAACCTCTGTAAAAAGACAAAAGACCGTTTGTTTCAATACAGCTTCTACAATCTAGAATTAGTTAAGTCTTTGAATACTGCTTTGTTTTTAAGTGTTTTCTGTCTATCCATCAATCTATGAGTTTAACAGTCACAAGATCAAATCCTAACAAGGAAAAATCTTCAAGAATTACAGCATTGACCCATTTACTGTTAGAAACAAAGATGAGTCTTTAAATGTGATTAGTGGGGCTGTCCCAAGTTTTTCAAGTTAGTCACATTGTCAGTGAGAGATCACAAAACTCTCTTTAAAAAGCTCATTTTATGAACAGTTACTGAATGTAAAATCACGCTAGCAAGTGTCCGGATATTCAATTGACTGATATTTACTTGTTTTCAATGGAAAAACCTCGTGTACACAAAAGAAAATCTACAAGCATACAAATCCCTTGATGAGTAGGACTACGTAATTTGTGGAAAAGTACACGAGGTGAGTTACCACGACATTGACAAAGATTAACTTAATTATCAACAAAGTGGAGAATTACAGACTCACAGCAAACTGCTCTGTGTGTGGTATAATTTTGAGCTGATTTCTACAGAACCTTGTTGCATGAGAGACTCCAGGCTTATGCTATACCTACATGATTCTGGAGCAATGTATTTGTTTTGTTGATTATTCCTGTGCATAGAAGTTGTTTATTTTCAAATGGTCAGACTTTAGCATTGACAGACAAACACATCTTTTTGTAAATACACTTTGGTCCTTTGGTGAAATATTCTTGTAAAGTATTTAACATGTTTTCAGAGAAAACCACCAACAACTCACTGTTCTCTGACCAATCTTAAAGTATTTCTTTTGTTTTGGAATTAGACAGTGAAATCCAGTAGAAATGAACGAAACAGGAAATTAACATGCCAGCAGGAAGTTAGCATAGCACCAATCGGAGTCAGTGCCTAATTGGAGTCAAAAGTCATTGTGTGCTTACCCAGAAGCATCTGAGCAGGCGCATACACGTTAGTGTTTGACTACGGCAACACCTACGCGGGCAAACAACATAGAATATGCTATATTTATCATTTCCTTTTTAAATGTGCCTATTTTAGATTACATAAGAGCTCAACGCTAGTGAAAACACAATGTTTAACTGTTAATAAACTTAAGAGCAGTGAAACGTCAAGGTCACAGTTAGTGTTAAATTGAATGTTTTTTATGAGTAGAAAGTACAAGATTTTTTGAGAGTTTTACAAAAATAAACATTATTAAACTTTCTTGACGGATGTTTTTTAATCTCATATGATTGGCGATCTAAGGTTACAACTGACAAATAACGTTTTTAGCCGTTTCTTGCAGTTTAAACAATGAAAATAAAGCTAACAACTAGCATGCTTGACTCGAATTCGGCAAGTGACTCTGATTGGGGAATGACAAAGTCAACTGACTTCTGTGCACAGAGTCAATAGCATTAGCCATCCGTTTTAGTTCCTATAGCCATTGGCATTTAGTGAGTTGCTAATTAGCCCACAAAAGTCACAAGTTCTGAATAACCTAAAGAGAGTCAACTGGTGCCAATGGAACACATTAGGAGACGTCACAGCCTCGTTAGAAGTCACTGTTGAGTTTACAAACCAGTATAGTGTCTTTTGTACTGCTTACTTGTTTTGTATAGAAAGTTATGGGGAAGCTGTGCAGTAGGTGCTGATGTGTGCGCGCAGCTTGTTAACGACATAGGCTCAGAATGGGTCTATTAACTATCAGTACATTTGTTTTTGAGTATATTTAGATTTGATAAAATAAAAATCCTGAGTTGGAGAAGAATTGGCTGATTATTCTGGAGGAAACTGGCTGAAGCTTCAGTAGTAAACATTTTCTTCAGGCACTTCTTTGAGCAGAATCACCTGATTCTTGTAAAAAATACACAAGGCTTTGTGCAGATACTTTAGTTTAATTCTAAAGCAGCATCTTCCAGTGGCAGTGAAACTTTAAAGGGCGCCTATTGTATTGTAACAGTAAGTCAGAGAACCTGTTTCTATTTCTAAGCCGTTTTAGATCAGTTTTATGTTTTACAACAAACAAAATGTTAATTATTGAACTACACATGCCCAAGTTTCTTCCTAAATATACAGAAAATAAGTTTTCTCTTTATTTAGAATCATCCTTAGTCTCCTAATTTGAATATTGTGTGACTAACAAGGGTGAGATAAGAGTGAGGGAATGTCTTTATTTTTTTGTCCCACCATTGGGCGATATGGACAAAAATATATAACTCTTATTTTTTAATAGCTTTATATATGGTATGATATATCTTGATACATTGAAACTACATTTATGAAGAAAAAACCTTTTCCTAAACCTAAAGCTGCTGATTGAAGAAAGTACTTTTGGTCATACATTTTTTTAAACAAAAAAACACAAAATTCTATACAAGCTTATAATTTTTACTATTTTTTCATTCTCTTTTTGCCAGTTTTCTCAGTAACTGTGACCTGCAGAAATTTATCAGTTTAATAATGAAAAAAAGCTCTTTTTACCCAGAAATACAGTATCTCAATATTTACTATTAGGCCAAACACATATCTTGTTAAGAAAATATCTTAATTTACAATATACATATCTAAATATTATGGCAGTACTCACTGCATCGATACAAGGATATATCGTGACAAACTCATTGGCGATACGTCAATGAGTTAGAGAGGTGTATCGGGATACTTAAATTCAGATAATTTACACTTATGAACCTGGACTGCAGCTTTAAGGCTGAAATTATTGAGCTGAACAATGACTTATTTGTTAGACACTTGTATAACATAAAGATCAGTTTGAAAATACAATTCGTCTGCATTTTGATAATTAAATGTACAATTGTTACACCGAGGACTATACTTAAAAACATGTTTACAGCTAAGATACAATAGAGGTTATGCAAGTGACATGACATCATTCTAAATGTTCATGCTGAGTGAGAGTTAATGGAGAGAAAGAACATTTTCTCTTGTAAGAGTTCAATAAAAAGCTAAAACAGGAAAAATGCCACTCATTCTAAATGTTGCTGAGCAAAATTATGTCAGTGCATAACCTCTATACTTTTTTCTTCATTATGGATAAAAAATAAATATCAATAAACTGTATTTTTTCTGCATTATACCTACTTATGAAAAAATGTTCTAAAATATGTTTTGATACGTGACATATTAAGGAAATTATAACGGGATTTACGTGTATCGTATCAGAAGTCCCTTGGCAAAACCCAGCCCTACTAAATATTACCAGGCCTATTTTGCCTCGATTCACTGTTAAGAGCTTCATCTACAAGTAAAAATAATTCTGTGAACCCTGTATTAATAGCCTCTTGTGGTTTCGTGGTAAATTTTTGTCAGATGGCCCTGCGCTGACCGAGAGGAAGCATCAGACAAACAGCAGCAGCAGCAGCAGCACTAACCCGGGTCTTATGACTGCGTTTATAATCACAGACACGCCGCACTCGTGATGCCCAAACCCTCAGGACAACCAGAGCTTTCAGCAGCTCCACAAAACACATTCAACACTCATTTACTGTCTGTGTCCCAGTGTGTCTGCGGGACGGCCTCCGGAGCAAACATGTCAGCTGCTTTTAGGGGCTTTAAGGGGGGTTTGGGTTCAGAGGTGAAAGGTGAAGTCTTCTCTAATGCAAAAGAGAGCTTCACTGCAAAAACTATGCATCTAGACTTGCTTAAAATGACTTGGAATAAGAATTTTAATCCAGATTTGAGCTGTTTTAACTAGACATGATTTAATTGCTTAAATCTGGATCATATTTAATTGTTAATGCAGAATATTTCACTTGCTTCAAAACATTTTTAACTGGTTATAAGAGAATTTGGTTTAAAACAAGAACAAAAACTGGCCAATGAGTAAGACAGTTTTTTTAACCCATGGCAATATTTGGCTCAAAATAGGAAGCAGTGTCTTGTAATCAGTTCAAAACACTTTGAAACAAGGAAAATAATCTATGTCTCCTATAAATCGAGGTTAAATTAGTCAAATTTTGAATGAGTTATAATCTAAAATGAAGCAACTTTAACGTGTCTTGAAATAGATTTTTTGCAGAGAAGTCTTGCTTAAAATGAATCAGAATTTTGAACAGGATTTGAGTTGTTGCTTACATAGTGTAGAATATTTCACAGATTTCAAGGCATTTCTGACTTGTTCTAAAATATTTTTTAACTTGGCCCAAAGTAAAAAGCAATACTTCAAACAAGACCAACACTGTAATAAAAATGATATTTTGCTAAAAAAAAAAAAAAAAAAAAAAAAGCAGAATATTGACACTATATTTTAAATCTATTAAATGTAACATATTATAAGCTTTAGCCCCTTCTAATTTCAGGATCCTTTCGAAGGACCGTCGACGGTGGGAAAAAAAGTTTGGTGCCTCCTATTTCGAGTCAAATCAGCCATTCTGGAAAAAAATCAGACTCAGTTTCAACTGTAAACTGACAAAAATAAAAAAAAATTCCCCAAAGTTTCAAAACTTTTAATAGGACTTTTGTATTGTCTCCGCTTCGCCTAAATTGTTTTGAGTAATTTTAGGTTCTAAAAAGTATTTTTACCTCAATGACCTTCAGCTTTTGCAGAAGAAAAGGTCAAAATCCCAAATCTGCCAAATTCAGGTCTTAGCTATCAACACCAGCTCCATGTCATTTCTTCATAACACTGTTTTAATAAAACTACAAATACTTCCAAGGTATTTGTCCTGTATTTATATAAGTGATGATATTATAAGTGTTTTAGGATAAACATGTGATTATATCCAGGGTTCACTTTAAAAACAGGAATAGTCCGGCTTTGAGTAGTTCAAAAGTGTTTGTTTTATATCAGTTTCACTTTTTAACACACACACACGTATACACAAGGTGGGCTCAGTATAATCTTCTCTACTGAATGATTTCTTGTTTCTCTAAGCTTTGTTAATACGGCTGGTGTGACGAAATTCACCCATAAGCAATTTTTACAATTCTTCAGCTTTTAAACACGCAATTGCACTGAGCCTTTTGAAAAGATTCAGGGAAGAAAGAAATATATCTGACACAACTTTAGAAGACAACAAAGGCTCTCTCTCTCTATCTGCACCAAAAAAGGAGAGTTCAACAGAGCGTTTGACAGGCTGAAGTCTGCTCAGTGCTGGGGCTGGGAAACTGTGTGAAAGAAGCACTTTACTGCAAAATACAAGCCAAAGAATCACTTAAAAAACACTTAACAGGAGATTAAACTGCACTTTTCATTATATTTAAGTTTTTACCCAGTTATTTTGCCTGTTTTTCTTGAGTTTGATGACTTTTATGATTGCACTTCCTGGTTGGACATGATTTCTATATGGTTGCTAGGTACATGCTTTACTGTTACCTAGCAACCATATAGAAATCAGAGGCCACAGTCTAATCTAAATAAATGACATAACAGTAATAATTTGACAAATAATAATAATAGATAGCACCTTAATTTTGTTAAATTATTGCTTAAATCAGGGCTATAGGGACACACTGACATTATGTTTGTCATGGTGACTGTCATAAACTTAATTCATTTTTAACAAACTACAAATTATAGTCACTATGTATTTGGCTTTGTATATTCATTTCAGTTACAAATACAGCATATACATTTGCATAAACCTATAAAAGGACTTCTTTTCTTTTCAGAGAATTCCTTAAGATACCAGGAACTATAAAATATTAAAATAAATCAATAGACAAGACAAGATCCAGGACTTAAACTGTTTGTATTTTTGATCAAATTTCACTTTTTAATGACATTGATGGAGATTTTCTTTTTTTTTTTTCATTCATAATAATATTTTATTGTCAAGCTTTTGTTAAAACACGCTCATAAGACTAGAGATGAAAATAAAAGTATATTAAGGCTGGATTACTTGATTGTCATGCTGCAAATCAGGAAGTACATTTTTATTTCTGTCCAATAACTTCCCAGTTTTCACAAAACCTTTGGCACATTCATTTAAGTTTGACTGCAATAAGGCTTAAGAACATATTTTTTTACAAACAGCAAAGTGAAGCTGAAGAGGACCACTCGAGCTCAGCCAGTCAGAGCACTGCTTTTGACCATCTATGAGAAATAAAATACTGCATTGTGTATGTCAAATTTTGTCACACAAAGTGCTGCATTTAAATTATGCTTTTTGATGAAGAAGACAAAAAAGTAAGGAGCCAAAACTTTAACCCTTTCAGTGCCAAAATACCAATTTTCCAGATTTAGTTTTTCGTCAATTTGAGAAACTTGGAACATTCCAGACTAGTTCTGCATGTTATATTAAATAATACAGAGATATCAGTTTGGACTCTCCAGTCTAAACTTTCAAGTTCTATGTTTACTTTATTGTAGAAGAACAAGCTTGAGACCAAACAGTCAATTAATGTGAACTGTTCCATATTAAAGTGCATAAGACAGGTTATACAATAATTTCAGTAAAACACAGTAAACCTGATTATATTTGTTATTTGGTGTATAAAATGTTGGATGTATAAGAGTACACCAAACATTTTGCTTGTTTTCATCTAGATTGGTATTTTTATAAAGTTTGTAGTTGTATTTTGTCCAGCAA
The DNA here is from genome assembly GCA_038363315.1 of Mugilogobius chulae. Lineage (NCBI taxonomy): Eukaryota > Metazoa > Chordata > Actinopteri > Gobiiformes > Gobiidae > Mugilogobius > Mugilogobius chulae. Next base: position 20,533,921 of record CM076411.1, on the reverse strand, counting down.
ATATGACATGTGTCGGTTTTGTGTAAATTCTTTTTGCATTTTGGCACTTTTTGACGAATATGGAGGGATACTGTTTTAGAACTTAAATACTTCCCAATTTCAACTTTAGTCAATTTCTTCATAATTTGCAACTTAACTGCTATAAAACTATGATAACACCGAACTAAGTCATAATTAGAAGTTAAAATCAGAAAATCTATGACCTGTCTTTAAATACAGTAGAATAAAACATCATAACGAATCCCTTAAAAACCCTATTAGATATTTCCCCAAATGGTGCAGCAGGCCTGGTTCTTGTGAATTCGGGGGCAGCGCACAGTGAGCTGGCCCCCCACAGGAGATCAGAAATGTCTTAACAAGCAAGAATGCCTGCACCCAATTCTCCCAATTATGCAAATGAGCTTGAAATCAAAGTTGCTTGGGAGGGCAGATTCAGACGAGAAGAAGGGGTAGACTGTGGCCCACCGGCTCGCAGAAGGAAAGTGGCGACAAATGAGAGATTAGGGGCCACTTATCAAAGTCGATTTCTTGTGTCGGCCGTTTAAGACTCACATGAAAATACCCTGTGGGCCGGAGAGAGGGTCATGGGACTCCCAAAAGGATTACCTTCGACTGCAGTCATGGGACCGGCCCAACAAAGGGCTGCTCACATGCTCGTCGTATTAAAGTGGAGTTTGAAGTAGGGCGTCTCACAGAGGGTCTGAGGAGGCACGAGGAGAGCTGCTTCAAGAAGAGGGTAAGAACAGGCGCAACTTTTACTGTTTGAGGTTCGAAAAAATGCAGCGAAAATGCTTTAAAAATGAGAAAGAGAAAGAAAGGTACGCATCTGCTGACTTAGTATTTCAAGTCAGGAAGATTTAAAAATATTAATAGTAATTTCACTGCACAAATTGTTTTTCTAGATGACTTTAAATCAGGATGTTTTTGTTAATTTTGTCCAAGGTAAGATTTGATAGATTATTCATTGTTTCATTTGTTTTCCAAGCTAAAGTTTTATTGTAAACATTGCATTGCTTAAACGTTTAATTCTGAAGTGGTCAAAACTACTCAAAATTAAGATTTCTGAATTCTAATGCGTTAAACAAAGACTTGCAATGGACTTTTTGCATGTTTGACTGACTTAAAATATAACTTGCAAATGGAAAAAGCAAAAATAATGTAGTTTTATATAAAAATGAGAAAAGTTTATGATTTTTCTGACTTGAAATTAGAAAAAAATACACTTTACTTAAATAAGTACAAAACTTGCTTGTTTTATTGGAAAATCTTATGGTAAGAAGGTCAAATTATACTTAAAACAAGATAATATGACTTATATCAAGCACTAAGACTGTATTTTTTTACAGTGTGTAATGTTTTTTGTAAATGCAAATGCAACTAAATTGTATACACACTCTGGTTTTCAGTAAATAGACAAGAAAAACAAAATAAATGCATACAGAAGTACTAAATTCAGAAGTATTTCATTTGGTTGTTTCAGCAAAATTAGATACACAACATAAAAATAGTCAAGCTAAAGTTTGTCCTCAAAAATGTAAAAAAGTATTGAAATAATCATATCTTAAAAATACAAACTGCACACGTTTTTCAGACTTTGACAGCAATTTAAGTGACAAAAAAGTAATCTTTTCAGAGCAGATTTATTTTTTGTTTTTTCTAGTTTTTAGTCCAACTTAGTGGAGTAGTCATGCAAAGTCTGTATATTTAAAAAAAAGGCTAGTAGTTTATACCAGCTTTAGCTAGTCTAGACATGTATATTTACCACTTTCACTTTCATACTCAGTCATTTTCCGCCACTAAAATTCTGAAATTTCGTAAACGGGATCTTTTGTCTTCGAGCCGCAGGCAGCCCTCCCTCCCTCGCTCAGTCACAAGATTCAAATCAACATTTTTGCACAGGTTATTTCATTAGCACGCTGCATCCTGTTTTCACCGCCGCTTCACTTCGACACAAGGGAACATTCAGCCTACACATTTTCCACTGTCTGTCTACTTCAAAACAAACAAACAAAAAACTTTAAACATCTTTTTCTTCTCTTTTCCAGGCGCAGAAAGCTTGGATCGAAAGGACGTTTTGCAAAAGAGAATGTGTCCATATATTTCCCAGCAAAGATCCGCTAAGGTAAGTTCAAGCTAATATTGGTGTTTTTCTGCCTTTTCTTGTTCTAAAGTTTACCCACCTACATTTAGCAGTAAACACATTAAATCAAATTACTACGTACCACTTTTAAATAACTGTTTACAAAAATAATCCAAAAAGTGAGAAATCCAATGCTAACTTCCGTGCTAACTGCTAAACGCAAAAGTAGTTCCGGCAACTGTTAAATCAAATCACTGCTCTGCGGCCGTCCCCATGGCAACGGGGAAACAAATGCTCAACAGCTGTGAGGGGGACTAGCTACTGAACACAATGCGCCATTTTTTATGTTTTACTCTTTAAAAACATTTATTTTTAATTAAATATGACCTCAAAGCTAATTAAATTACAATATTTAACTGCTAATGAACTTTAGTAAACAGCTCAGGGCAGAGATTTATTGAGTCAACTGTGTTTAGTGTCAAATTTTATGTTTTTTTTTGTGACTGAGTAAAGTACATTTCATATCTTTATAAAAATTTTACGCTAGCCTATTAAAGTTACTTAAACTCTATTTAATTCTAATCTATGCTATAACTGACAGAGAACATTTTTAACCATTTCTGCCATTTAAATGAAGAAAATATATTCAAGCTAACAACTAGCATGACCAAACACATAAATAACTAATATTTACTGAGGTAAACTATTCAGTATCACTTTATATTAATTATACTTATTTAGCCTTACTAAAGCCTTCTTAAAACACGACTAATTATTGGACAAATCATCAATTAATGAATGGAAGTGTTTATTAAGGCTTAGTAACTGCTCAATAAAGGAGCTAAGATTAGGATTTTGGGTTGAGGGGTAGGGCTTGTCGTAATTAAGTCGTTACTAAGCCTTAATAGCCTATTTTGTTAATTAACTTCTCATTTGTTCATTAAGAATTAATCCATTATTCATGCTTTATCAAGAGTGTATTAAGGCTAATCAAGATGTAGTTAATATAAAGTGTTACCAGCTATTCAGATTCATAGATGAACTTTTTTCGGTTCATTGCATTAAAAAAAATTTCAAATTTAGATTTCACACTTGGGTCAAGACATTTCACTCAAGTTTGAAAATGTATTCAATATTAAACTTTGTTCTTGCTCAGTGTTGCCTACAATTTAATTAGTTGCATTCAGTTAGCTTTGATTTTTTGTATTGTCCTCTAAAAACAGTCTGGACTAGCTTTCACTTTGGCTAATAATGTCCATTACAATATTGCCTAATACATGTTAAAGGGGACCTACTATATACAATCAATTTATCTGAGTTTTCCCACCAAGTTCTAACAATGTTTTCTCATTATTAGTTTGCTCAAAGTCGTTACTGATCTACAAATGTTCCAGTTTATCACTAAATAGATGGGAAAAACACAACAGTAAATATAAAGGGTTATTACTGTTGTTTATCTTCTTTAATCTTTGTTGTTGTGTGACTCATTTCAGATGTGCTTGCGGTCAGATCAGCAATCAGCACGTGGCCATTCCTCCCGGGGCCACGTCTCTGGAGGAGCACAGCGGAGCTCTCATCGACCCAACCAAAGACAAGTGGTCCGTGGTGAAGCACACTCGCACCTATCCCACCGACGCCTACGGCATGATCGAGTTTCAGGGCGGAGGCTTCCTCAACAAGGCCCTGGTCAGTGACACTAACAATTAATAAGTCATAAATACTGTATGTATTTGAATGAGCCCTAAGTAATGGTTTTGTGAGGGACGGCCTGCTGCAAGATATTAATACATTGCTTTGAGAATTTCATAATATGGTAAATAATTGGTTAAATGATCTATGGTATCTATAAACATAAAAGTATTACAGGGTTGCACAATATATCAAAATCGCAGTTTTAATAGACACAATTATCAAATCGCAAAGGCTGCAATAGTTGAAGTGCTATAATTTTCATACAAATAACGAAACATCATATGATTGTCTGTTAAATCTTGTAAACAGCACCAGAAAAGCAGATAAACAACAGGAAACTTCTGCTTCTCTCACTTGTGGGTAGGGATGTCAAATTTTATAATAATCGGTAATTGTGATTATTCAAGTCACAATATAATCGTAATAATAATTGTGGCAATTTTAGAAGTGAAAATTAAATACTTACAGTTATTTAAACTATGGATGGATGCAGTTTTGGCAACAGCTGGGTTTATCAAAAACACCAATACCGGTATACGCATGTTATGTTATAACCAAAATATACATTTTGTTTTTATTGTACGTACTAAAAAGTAAATTTGTGATTTAAAAATTAAATAATTGGAATAAACAAACAGCAGAAGTCAAAAAAAAAAAAAAAAACAATAGTAATATCAAAGAAAAGGAAAGAAAAATGGTTATTTTAAAGCAAATCTTTCAATTCATTCACATTTTTACATTTTAGAGGCAAACAAAGTTATTTAAAACAAAAGTTTTTGTCACATTTGCATTTTATTTTTATTAGAAAAGTTTTATTTCATGAAATTGGCCAAAACTTGAGGAAAAGTGACACGTATGACAGTGAGAATAAAATTTGGTAATTATTGTGAATAATTGCAAAATTGTGATACTGCAATAATTGTAACTCTAAAATGTGACATTCCTACTAGTAGGATAACACACAGTTAAGGTCATTAAATTATTTTCTTAAATAAATGTGTTTGAGTCAATGAAGATCATTTAGTGTGTGCCAGAAGAGTCCTAAATCACCACAACTGCCATAAGCAAACAAGATAGCTAAGCTCTGCACTGTTGATGTGACAACAGAAAAGCTACATTAATCTAATTTATTCAAAACATAAGCTCCACGGACAAAACTAGACCTGAAAAAGCTACAAAACGCCTTTTATCGAGTGTTCTTGTCATAATTTTGCCTCAGTCAGAATGCTGAGGAAACTATTAATGGACTAAATAAACGGATGCTTTGTTTCTCCAGTACATCCGCTGTTCCTTTGACACCAAACCGGACAACCTCCTGCACCTGATGGTGAAGGACTGGCAGCTGGAGCTCCCCACGCTGCTCATCTCTGTCCACGGGGGTCTACAGAACTTTGACCTCCCGCCCAAACTCAAACAGGTCTTCGGGAAGGGCCTGATCAAAGCTGCGGTCACTACAGGAGCGTGGATCTTCACCGGTGGAGTCAACACTGGTACGAGAGGCTTTTTAACAGAGCGTGCAATTAGAGTAATGTCCAAATTGTGCTTGTGTAACACCTTTCATTAATTTCCTGCCAGAGATTTGCCTGGTTCGGACATTTTAATTACAATATGCTGTATTTCTATTGCATTGTCCTGTCATGACCTTTTAAGCTTCCTTCTATTAATAGAAACAGTCCATGTACATGTTTTCTCTGTGGAGAAGAGTCTTGCTCAAGGGCACGTCAACCTAAAACCAACCACTGGATTAAAATAGATTAGACCCATTTCAATTTGCATTTAAATTCCTTACTATGAAAGCATCTTTTTTGTGTATTAGGTGCGAATGCAACAATGAGCTTAGAGAAAAAAAAATTCAGAAGCCACACTGCAAAAAATATGTATCTAGATTTGCTTAAAATTCTTGAATTTGATAAGTTTTAACAGTGCATGTGCAACATTTTGGAGATTAAATGTCAACTACACAATTACGTATAAATATAAATTTAATACTATATTTTGGAACATTCAGAAAAATGGGAATAAATACGTTTCACACCATAATGTGTAAAGGCCGATTTTGTGGCCATGTTTAAAGATGTAGATTTTTAATGTTTATTTAGTGTAACAAAGAAATCTAAATGACAAAAACATGCTTTTATTGAAGCCTATTTTTGGTCATAAACTTACACAGTGCACTTTTAACTGAATAACATTTAATTGCCAACGAAATGTAAAATATTTCACTGGTTTCAAAGCTTTTTTGACCAGTTAAAAAAGAAAAATTAATTTGCCAATAGGTAAGTAAAATGTTCTTAGGCCACTAGAAAATAACTTGGCTCAAGGTCTTCAAACCAGTGCGTGAATTTTAGAGTTAGCATCCTAAAAACAATAACAAGTGCTCTTTTTTTAGAGTTTAGGGATCCAAACGCTAATTTATTAAATGTAAACTTTACACTGGCAACTAATGCCTTGTCCACACGAAGCCAAGCTCAGGCGTTTCAGAACAAATATTTGTCCTAAACCACACATCATCCACATGAAGAAGGAGTTTCATGACTCTGAAAACTAATCTTTCTGAAACCAGGTCCCAGAATGAAAAATTTCAAAACTCCGGTTTAGCATCTTTGAAATTAGCTATATCCGCAACTTTTTTTTACATGACAACATCACTGCCCCAGAGTCACGTCTCATCTGCAGATTGTACAGACCTTTATATGATGTTCACTGTGAAAATCTGCCGTCTAATTGTTTTATAAACAACAGAAAACACGCTGAAAATTAAATAAATCCACTACAATCTCCATTAAATCTACTATCTCTGTCTCTTCTGTAGATTTCACATTCATGTTGTTCATTCAGAATGTTTGCTAAATTTAAAAGAATTCTCTGCTAAGTTTCTGTTTACATTGAAACAATTCTTTCTTTCGTTTTGTTACTTTCTGTGCCAGTGTCACAGCGCCACACTCTGGTCAGTTACAGGCATTACACCGGCTTCAGGCTGGTTTACTGATTCATGTGGACGCTCACAAATCCTGAGAAAGCTCTATGTTATGCAATCATTTTTAAAACTATCCACGTTCTGTCTTCGTGTGGACAAAGCATAAGTTATTGTATTCCTAATCCTGTGCTTATTAAAGTAACTTAAACATATAAATTCTTTCTTTTCAAAGGTGTGATTCGCCATGTGGGAGATGCTTTAAAAGATCACTCCTCAAAGTCCAGAGGGAAAGTGTGTGCCATAGGAATCGCCCCATGGGGCATCCTGGAAAACAAAGAAGATCTCCTGGGAAAAGACGTAGGACCTGTTCACAAGCACATCCAACTGTAACCAGCCAACACACTAACTCACACCATGTCTCTTTTCTCAGGTTACCAGACCATATCAGACTATGGCTAACCCACTGAGTAAGCTAGCAGTGCTCAACAGCAGCCACTCCCACTTTATACTGACAGACAACGGCACCTGTGGAAAGTACGGGTCAGAAGTCAAACTGCGCCGGCTGCTGGAGAAACACATTTCACTGCAGAAAATCAACACGCGTAAGTACAGGAAACGGCTTTGAAATTGACCAGTAGTTTTCATCTTTTCGTCTGTTACCGTGGACACGCAGTAGATGGCGCTCTTCTGCGACTCATGGGCTTCCCTTTGTCATCCTATGCCTGGAGCTCAGAGAAGGCAGGGACAGCAAAGGGAAGCCCAGAGGTCGCCCCAAACTCCAGCTAAACACCGGCCCTGGGGATTAATGCTGATGTGGTCCTGCTTTTGGAGCTACTGTTTTATCTTTGCAATCACAACCTTAAAAACAAAGATAGTATTGGTATCAAACAGACTCATATTAAAGATGCACTAATGTAACTTTACTAGTAGTGATTCTGCCCCCTGCCTGACTCCACAGTGATGTTACGTCTTTGCCTAGAATGTTCTCAAGTACGACATTAAATATACTGAAGTTATTTAAAGGTGTTTTATTGCTCAAAACATGCTTCTTTGGCATCTGCCTCAAAATGATTTAGAGTTTTAAAGCTCTTTTGACAATTTTCACAACCAACACATTAATTACCCAATGCTAACACATAAAAGAACACACTTCCTGGTTTTTAGTGTACAATTGGCCTACTATACGTAGACAGAGCAATGCACCTCTACATGAATCATAATCTTCTGTTTATCAAAATAAAAAAAAACTATGGAGATCATTTTGTTAGGGAAAACAAGATCAAAAGCCATAGAACTTCACAATGAAGTAGACCTGTAGTCCTTAGTCGTTAAGTCGATTAATCAATAGTCTTAGTCGACCAAAATGTACATTAGTCGCAAACATTGAATAAAAAATAATTGTTTATACGAAAAGGTACAAAAAGAAGCAAATTAAATCAAAATACAAAATATGAAACTGGTAACTTTTCTGACAACTTTAAGGTATTGCCTTATATTTTCCTGGCAAACCTTCAGTAAAAAGTAATAAAGACATTTCTGTTGGATTGATTATTTCGTCTAAATATTGTTATCAGGAACAGATGTTATTGTTTGTCCAAATTTCCCAAACCAAATAGTAAGGATTTATATAAAACAGCAACAAAAATAATGAAGTTAGCTTAACATTTGGGACTACATCATTAGTTTAAATCTGCTGTTTTAGTTGCTAAATTGTGTTTTTGCTTATTTTTCTGTACAATTTGAGGTTTTTGCTTGAACTCAACAATCAGTCTATGATGCAACTTCTGCATTGTTAAAAAGAATGAAAATGCTAAGATCTAAAACATTTGTCACACCTCCTTTTTAGTGATTAATTAGTCAATGGGACATGTCTTTAGTCGACACAGCCCTAGAATGAAGTAACCTCATCCTTATTCATTTGTCCGTCAGTGCCATGTTGCAGTGCTTCTAATGTTACATGTTATAATCAAATGAACTAACCTCTGACCTTGGTCTCTTGTGCTGCAGGCCTGGGGCAGGGCGTCCCTCTGGTGTGTCTGATTGTGGAGGGGGGTCCTAACGTGATCTCCATCGCTCTGGAGAGTCTGCGTGACGAGCCGCCGGTGCCTGTGGTGGTCTGTGACGGCAGCGGGCGCGCCTCTGACATCATCTCCTTTGCTCACAAGTTCTCAGAGGAAGGAGGGTGAGAGCGAGACCACTGTGGGAAAGAGAAATATCTAAACTTTGGCTTTTGTTCTAAGGAGAAATAAACATACACTGAAAAACAATACAATCATTAGAATCCATATTCATCTTAATTTGAATATTTCAACCAAGACAGAATCAATGTCATGAATTAGGTGCACTGTGTAACTTTCTGGATGTAAAGTCATCTACACAATTCAGTAGTATTCGAAAGTTAAAACTACTTTGGAATTTTCTGAATGGAGATGAATACATTTTATTCCATAATAAGAACAAAATCAGCTAAAGCAGCCGTTCCAAAACTTTTTGGAACGGCTATTGGCCCGAAGATATAACGTTAGTTTCAAACCAAGTTTTCTGTCATGCTTGTTGGGTGGACAACCTTTGGAGGCCCTCTGCAGAGATCCTAAGGCTACCAAGGGGCCCCGGACCCACTTTGGGAATCACTGAGCTAAAGGAACCATTTTCTACGAAAACAGATGTGTTCGGTTCTCCTTCAAGCCAAATAATACTATTTTGTGGCCATTCAAGCTTGCTTAAAGTAAAATGAAGATTTTTATTATTATTTAGTGTAACTAAGGCATCTAAATGACAAAATATGCATTTGTTAAAGTTTATTTTAGGCCAAAATGTTGCGCAGTGCACCTTTAAGTGATAAAGTATATTTCGGTGTCAAAACATTTGTGATTGATTACAAGATAATTTAGCTTAAAAAAAGAAAACTGACAACTTTTATGAACAAAACAGAATATACAATAACTTTTGACTTATAGGTCTTACTTGTTTTTAATAAGTTAATGATAATTTAGCCGCATTGTTGTATAAGGCACAGAGTTAAAAGTTTGTGAAAAAAAGTTGCAACTTATTGTCTGAAAATAAGAGATTTTTAGACAAAAACCTTATAAAAATAGAAAATACAATAAGGAAAATATTTCTAGTACAGTAGGTAAATGTATTAAAATAAGTAAATAAATATCTTTGCTTTGTACATTGTCTTCAACTAATATAAATCAGTGGGTTAGAAATTAGAATTTCAACAAACACAACATTATTATTATTTATTCATTCCTTAAAACATTGCTGTCTTCAACTGGTTATTCTGTCAATGTACATGATTACTTTGAGTATAACTTGTAATAATTCAGTGATTCGTTTCTTCTTTCAGTCTGGTTAGTGACGACGTCCGAGACCAACTCCTGGTGACGATTCAGAAAACCTTCAACTACGGCAAAAGTCAGTCTCATCAAATCCTCCTCATGGTTATGGAGTGTATGAAGAAAAGAGAGCTGGTAAGTCCGACAACGTGTGGAGCAGAGGTTATGCACATGACAGCAGCGAGTGGCAAAAATGAATCAGAGTCAGTGGAGACAGATAAAAAAAATTACTGTTGTAGACTGATAATAAAGATAAACAAACACAGCTACTGGAAAATACTGAGTTTGTATGTGACATGTAAAAAGAGAAAACCAGGTAAACAGTGGCAGAAAAGCAGAAAAACAACAGGAACACTACGTACGGTTTCTGAATGCAGCGGAAACACAATACATCAACATGTTATTTAGTGTCTGTGATGAGTGAATTATTTGTTGTTTAACAGCAAAAATGTCATAAATCTCCAACTGCTGTTAGCAAACAATCTAGCTACAGTCCACCCTGTTACCGTGACAACAAAAAAAGCTACTTTATAGACCCTTTTCAAATTGGTAAACATTGGGTCGAATTCTAGTGGGCGGAGTTTACTTGGGAGCAGATTTTGGAAGGATTTTTAAACACAAATGAAGGTAAAAAAAATAATTTTTGGAACTGTGAAAATATGAAGCAGACTTTGGTGAATTACTTTTGGCGAATGGAAGCATTTTGTCTGAGCTTGTATGTTTCCTCAGAGGTTCACGTTGCACATTAGTTTCAGGTCGATTTCACGTTGATCGACCCAGTAGTGGCTAAAATAAAGTGTTTTAACAGTTCATTCATTTCTTGAAGCTGTTATTATTGCTAAAATATCCTCCTCTCATTACTGCTTTAGAGGTGACACAAAAAGTCAAAGGCAAAGGCTCAAAGGCTTGGCTGCCTGTAGCTCTGAAAATCTGTCAAAGATTTGCTAAAATCAGAAAATAAGGGTCTTGCAAAACTTGAATGATTATAAACCGAAGTTTAAGCCAGATTCTAAATAAAACACTGCACTTGCATGGCTGGGTATGTTCAGGTTAACATTAGACACCAATGTCCAAACAGTTCACAGCAAAACGGCATTTTAGCAACAATAAAAACAAACATTTTAATGCGTTGGCTACGAGTTTTGTCTCTTTTGCTGCTGCCTAGAGCTGTGGCATTACTGTGACATAAAAATTCGTCCGAACAAGCGCTGCACAGAGGAAAAATTAAGCCAAAAACCTTCTGTTCTTTTTGCCACTCAGTCAGAATATTAAAGCGCGTGCATAACCTCTACACACGTACTATATCCACTGTATCATTTCAACTCAATTTCCGTGTATCAACATTATCACCAATAAAACGGCCTTGTACAGCATTTGTGTTTGTTGTCATCCTTTTTCCTCCGCTCATCTCTCGTGCGTTTCCATTAACATATTGAATAAACATAATCCCCGGCACCTTCTGGTCACTTCCTTCTTGTTCATGTGTCGTATAATCCATCCATCACTCGCTCAGCTGCTAAGTGCTGGCACGTACGGCGATCTGCGGCGATAAAGTCCTTATTTATTCTGCACATTTGGACACATCTTTGCTGATTAATTCTCAGAAGTGTCGGGCCAAGAACATGAGCCATTAAGTGGTGTAGTGCTTTTCGTATTTGCTATGATTAGAACATAGTCGGTAATGCTGCCATGTATATATTTAGGTGGGAAATGCAGTCTTATCCTCTGACTATAAGCACAGATGGAGGATAGGATCGCATACAGTAGTAATCCTTAGATATTTCAACGGTACAGCTCTAGTTATAAGTAAAAGACTGTTTAACGCAGCGACAAACTGAGATATTTTGAAAAGATGAGCTTTGGTTTAGCACTAAAACCTCACTGCAATAATACACCTTCTTAAGAGTAGAAATATACATTTGTTTAACACGAATATGAAAGTAGATTATTATTTCTATATACATGTAGCTTGTTTTCACCCAAAATGGCTGTTTTGTTGAGGTTTAAAATTATCTTTTGTCTAACAAATGCAATACTGCATATGTACAGGTAATTCCACAACTGTTACCTAGCAACCACATTGTATATAAGGGTATATAAAGTCCACATAAATTGCACAATATTTACTATTTGACAAATGGTAATATCTTAAAACGCGTGGGAAGCAGATCAGCAAAGTTTTAAAGAAATAATATTTTTGTATAAACTTTTATTGTATGAAGAATCTCTTGGGTTTGCCCCCCCTTTCAATATCTTATAAAACTTTGATTTTAGTTTAAATGTCTAGGAAACTGCGTCAGTTGTGTGTGCAGCCTTTTTGCAGGGATCAAGCGGTCAAATTTAAGCCTTTTTGAGACCTTTTAAAAACACAAAAGACACAAACAAAGACCGATTTGTGAGTCGTCACTTCTAGTGTAAGACATAATTTTATTTTTTCCCACAGTAAAAAAGAAGAAGAATGAAGAATGAAGCTAACACACAAATTGTGGTATTTTATTGAGATTAATATAAAAAAAATTCTAACAAAGCTGCTGCAGTGTGAAATAGATCAAGATTTCTGACAAACTTGCTTCATTAAAAAATGTAAGACCTGTGCAAACATTTTTAAGATCTACAACGGCAAATTAGGACTTTTAAAGGCCTTAAATTCATTTTATTTATCTCTTCGTAAGACCCTGCATAAACCTGTGCAAATTGCTTTTTGATTACATAAGTGGAGGGATTCCATTCAGAACTAATTTATTTGCCATTTCGTCATAATTTTCAACTTAACAGCTAGAAAATTATATATATTTACCAGAAGGAGTATCACACCAAACTAAGATAAAATATGAACATTTTGATAATCTGTCATAAAGTTGACTTAAAACAAAAGCAATGTAGTGCAGTAGGCCTGGGGGTGGTGGCACAGTTGATTTGAACAGTGTAAAAGTCACTAAGAGGTCAGCGTTGATATTCAGGTGAAGCTACTGTCTGGTCCCATTACATCCTAAGTGCATCTACTTTGAACAGCTGGTCGACACTAACACACATGGAGACCACATTAGTGATGTAACTCCAGACAAGTGTGGCACAGAGCAAGTGCCACGTACTTATGTTCAATGATCGACTTTATGTACTGACGTTAAAAAGATATTCAACATTTAGAATGAACATGGAGAATGAACCATATACATTGCCTCACGTTACTGATTGGTACTGTTTAGCATAACTGTAAGATCAAAAGCAGGGGTTACTGGCGATTTTTTCGCCTCAGAGAGAACAAGCATTCCTATATGGAGTACAGCTATGTGCCTAAAATATTAGTCATGTGATTATTAAAATGTGCCTTACTTGGAATGACTCCTAAATACTGTAGATTGGTGAGCAAAACTTTAGATTTTCCAAGGAATTTTGACTTAGCAATTGCTGTTGACTGAGCAGAATGCAGTAGCTTAATGACAGAATAAGGCATCAGTACAGTTTTAATGGAGACCTATTATGTCAAATTCACTTTTCTAAGTTTTTAACCTTGTTATAATGGCCTTCCTTCACCAGTAGTTTACTCAAAGTTATATTTGAATTGATTAATTCATGTTGGAGTAATCTTGTGTTGTTCTTCAGCTGGAACTCAGAAATCCCTGTTCTCACTACCACCTATCCCCTCCCACTTGTCTGTATTTACTTGGTATATTTCAAAGGATTAATACTCAAAGTGAAGCTTATATGGTTCAATACTGTCCCATATTCACTTCCCAATATAAAAAAATGTTTTAAAAATCTGTTGCTTTTTACAGTTACATTTAAAATGAAGAGGCGGGGCTTATCAGATCTGCAGTTTTGAACAGGAAGTCAGTAGAGCTTTTCTACTTTTAAGTTGTTTTAGATCAACTTTGTGTTTTACAATGAACAAAAGGTAAATTACTGATCTGCATATGTTCTAGATCAGGGCTATTCAACTTTATTTTTCAGAGGGCCAGATTTTATTGAGGATCACAGCTTGTGGGCCGGGCAGTTGCACAATACATCGCAGTTTTTGACGCAAGATTGTGCCCAAGACCAGAGTTGTTTCTATAGTGATAATAACTAATGCTGCGTCTGTTTCTATTGCTCTACAGCAGGGCTATTCAGTTATATTTTACAGCGGACAGAGGACTATGGTCTATGGGCTTAATAACAAAACTGCACCAAGAACTTATGTTTAGTAATTTGAAAATAAGTCTAAATTGCTCTGTTCTATAACAGGCTTAACTAGCAGAGATAAATGAAAACTAGAACGTGAGCAAATCAGAACAACAGATAAAGGACTAGGCTAAACCTACAGTTAATCCAATTTTATGACTCTAGGTCTACATATTTGCTACTTCAGGGTGAACCTCAATTTGGAACAAGACTAGAGCACAATTTGTGAACCAGAACAAAAGTGAACAAAACAAATATCAGTGGAATTTTAGCTGATGAAGTTGATTTAAAAGTACTGCAGGCAACCGAAAACCAGATCTAACTATGAAATGTGGTCCAGTCCCTGGCCCACTTTGTTATGATTGGCCAGTCTTTATTTCAAAGCATTATGTTGCTGTATCCACCACTGTTCACTGTAAACCAGATACAGATTGTTTCCCTGGCTTCTTTACAATGTGGCCCACTCCATGGCCCAATTTATCAAGGTGGGCCACATCCTGCTGCTTCGCGGGCCACATATTGTATTATGTACAATATGTGACTATAATTATGAACAACTACAGCATAACAGAATAATCAGCCAGTTTATAATTATAAGATAAATGTCTGTCTATGATTATGTTTATGTTCAGAGCTGCATTCGATGAAGTAAGAACAAGATACTGTATATGTATACATTATGCTCAATGTCATACTGTGGGATAGACAACTAACATCTATACAACTGGAGAGCTACAACACAAGCAGCTGTAATCAGAACAGATTTCACCGGCAGCATTGGAGGATGGGTCAAATATAAAAGTTGGGTTATTGGCAAAAGAGTGATTCGTTGTTATAATTATTCCTTCATTAATGTGGTATATAAACTTCATATGTCCATGGAGACAACTGTGTGGTACCAGCAAGCCCAATTATATGCCAGATCTGCAAAAACAAAAGTCCACCTGTAATTTGATGAATGCAAGATGTGTTTATTTAGTCATCTATATTTAACCAAAGCCTCACTGAAATTCTGATCACTTTGTCAGGGTAGTCCTGGGGAGACGAGAGGGGATGAGCCTATTGTACATATTTTTAATGGAAGGGGAGACACGAGCACCCAAACATAAAGTGTACAATCAAACTCCATATAGAATCCATGTTGTAATACTGTCTGTGTATATACAGACAAAGAAACAATAGCTTTAATTTAGGTCACATGTTTGCAGATCTTACACAGAGCCCCTTTAACAGAATTCAAGGCCAACAAGCGAGTAATAAAAAAAAAAAAATGTTGCCAGCACTGAAGCGGCACATCCTTCCTGTCCAACCTTTGTGTTCTTGTGGTAAAACAGCAATGTCAGAATCTCTACTGTGATGCACTTTAGATTACAGTGTTTCGAATGGGCTCAGAGGGACAGCAGGACATCGAAATGGCATTCTGACTGCTCTGTTAAAAGGTAAACCCTGACTAAGTTGTTGTGTGTAATAAAATATAAGGTTTAGACCTGTATGAATTATGAGTTATTGCGATATTGTTTCCAGGCACAAACGCATCAGCCCCAGACCAGCTCAGCCTGGCTTTGGCCTGGAACAGAGTGGACATTGCACGGAATCACATTTTTGTTTATGGACATCATCTACCAGTGAGTATTATTAAGCATGGGTGAACATTTAGCCTTATTTGCAATGGTAGGTTCTCCTCTTGGTACACAATAAATGAACACTATACAATTAGTTAGTCATAGAGTTCTTTCAGACTTTTTTTCAAAAACAAGACTTAAAAGATAAATAAATAAACTGATAAATTTGTAGCTCAAATCGATTTGCATTTTTACAATGTCAAGGTTTTTTTTTCACTCCTTCCCAAGAAGAAAGGCATTGTGAATACTGGCAGTGTGGAAATCTGATTATTTAATTGGAAAAGTTGAAGTGTTGTTAGGTTTTGGTGAAATTCTGAACATATTTTTCTTCAAATCAAGAACATCCAATAATAATCAATGACACTATACCACTAGGAAACTAGGGCTGGGCGATCTGGGAAAAAATATAATCACGTTGCTGGTTTTTTTTTTTCATTTGATTTAGTTTAACCTTTTCAAAAAACAAATAAAAAATGTCCTTGATGAACATAAACAAAACAAAAACTTCTATTATGTCCCATTTATTAGATTGTTTTTAAAACTACAGTATATACAGTATCAATAATCAAAACTCAAAATTTGACATTTCCTCCAAACCACACATTTTTACTGACAAAAGATTGTTTTTCGATCATTCTATGCAAAAACCACCACCAAATTATTGATGATTCGGTTCGATTCAATCTCTCAATTTTTCGATGAATGGCCCAGCCCTACAAGAAACCCAATTATCAATAAAACTTAGAAGCTACTTGGAAAGTCTGACAAAGCTTGGAGGGTTCTCAGGACAGAAAAAGTTGTGAACCACTGACCAAAGAGAACATTAGTAAACTATAACTTTTAACTTTATTGACATGAAAGCTACTCTTCGCCAATCTTGTTATGAAACTCACACTAAATAGAATAAGCCGTGTTAATAAAGCAGAGCAGACCCTTAGTTCCTCTGTGTGTGTGTAGCCTGCAGGAGCCATCGCCAACACTACGACTGGAGGAGTCACACAGGACAAACAGAAGAGTCCTGCCAGTGCTCCCCGAAATAAGGCCAGGGCCAAGAAGGGCAAAGGCAAAGGGAAAACCAAACCTGAGCCGCCGGAGGAGACAGACCCACGAAAGCTGGAGCTCATCCGCTGGGTAAGTCAATTCAATATCAATTCACATTATATTTGTAGAGCGCAAAATCACAACAGTCGTCTCAAGGAGGACTTCACAAGCAAATACCTCCATCCTTAAGTTTTTCAAGGAGAATCACAGTGAAAGAGAGAAAACGTGAAGTCACCTGTTTAGGGGGCTTAGTTTGTTCTATAGCAGGATAAACAAGATTGTTCGGGAAGCATTTTGCTTAACTTCATTAATTCTCTTTTGTATGTTGGCGATGACAAATAAGGTACTCTTGTTCCTGTGACCAAGTTTCATCTGCCACACTTTGAAAACAAACTGGGGCTGACTCATGTCACACAGAGAACAGAAAACCTCCTATAAAAATGATAACGTAAATCATTTTTCGATAAACCATGTATCTATATCGAATCACCACATGCTCTACTTTCACAGGTGAACTCTCTGGAGCAGGCCATGATGGACGCTCTGGTTCTGGATAGAGTGGACTTTGTGAAGTGCTTTTAGAAAATGGAGTAAATATTCATCACTTTCTGACCATCCCCAGACTGGAGGAGCTTTACAACACGGTCAGCAACACTACAGCAATACTCTTTCACATTGTATAAAATGTAAAGACTCTTAATACTCTTGTATCTGTGTGTCATCTAGAAACTGGGCCCCGCCAACACCTTGCATCCTGTAGTTCGAGATGTAAAAAAGGTAAAACCTTTGATTCCTGTGTATTCAATCTAGTCATATGCAGGTCGAGACCAAGACCATGGTTCTGGAACGGCTCTTCAACCTCCGATCACCACCAAGCGTTCCTTAACCTGCAGGTTATTACATGGTGGTAATGAAATGTGGTCTCAGTGTCCAAGAAAAGACTGAGTCCAAGACTCAGTCTTATAAGACTGAGTCCAAGACAAGACCAAGGCCTTAAAAAGCGGTCTCAAGACGGGCTTAAGATCAAGATCGGTCTCAAGTACTACTACACAAGTTTCCACAAAGTGAAATGAACTCGGCTGATGCGTCACGGTCAGTCTAGAGAAGATGAGCATTGAGTGTATATTTTCTGAATCTTGTCAACATGAAGTCTCATCTTTTGCGATCGCTCCATTTACAACCTCAAACAACCAAAATATTCTATATTGTAATTAAGAATAAACAACACAACTTTGTATCTCCAGGGAAACCTTCCTCCAGATTATCAGATCACGCTGATTGACATCGGTCTGGTCTTGGAGTACTGATGGGCGGAGCTTACAGGAGCAAGTACACACGCAAGGCTTTCCGTAACCTCTACAACACCCTGTACGGTCTGAAGAGGGTAATGCCAAAATATCACTTCATATTAGTCATTCTTAAATCCAATCTCAAACCAAAATGTTAACTTAAATGTTCTTCTTTCACAGCCCAAAGCACTCAAGCTTCTAGGAATGGAGGTAAAGTATAGTTTTTCTTAACCCATTGGCAAACTAGTTTTACATGAAAATCTCATGAAAAAAAGTCGAAAATGTTATGAAATAAGTTAAATGTTCTAAATTCTAGTCCTTTTAGCCAAGACAACATACTAGATTTTGTTTTGAGCACTCGTTTATCAGCTGCAGAACAATGCAAGATTACTAAAACATGCATGAATCAATCCAAATACAACTGAGTAAACTAATGATGAAAAACACTGCTATAGGAGACTTTACAATAGATCATTTTTAAATTGTACATTAAATAACATAAGGCCTTTTCCCACTGTAGGAACTTTTTTCAGTTCGAGTCCACATTTAGGCGCGTTCAAACAGAGCAAGAACTATGGACTATGGACATTTACAATGCAAACTTTGTTGTTTTTTTGTAACTTTAATGTGCCAAAACGCCTATATTTTCAGGATGACGAGCCTCGAGCAAAGGGAAAGAAAAAAGCGAAAAAGAAGAAGGAGGAGGAGGTGGAGATCGACGTGGACGACCCGGAGGTGTGCCGCTTCAAGTTCCCCTTTCACGAGCTGATGCTGTGGGCCGTGCTGATGAAGAGGCAGAAGATGGCGCTGTTTCTATGGCAACGGGGAGAGGAGGCCATGGCCAAGGCTCTGGTGGCCTGCAAACTGTACAAGGCCATGGCTCACGAGTGTTCGGAGAGCGAGCTGGTGGACGACATCTCCCAGGACCTCGAGAACAACTCCAGGTAGAGCAGATGACATCACAGCGTGCTAAATGTCAGCAGTGAGCGGCAAAAATTAATGAGAGTCAATGGAGACAAAGAATTTCTCCTGTAAAGGCTCAAAGCACAACTAAACATGAAAAAGCAGCTACAGACTGATAGTAAACGTAAACAACCACAACTACTGCTGAATATTGAGTTTGTAGGTGGCATGTAAAAAGAATGAATCAGGTAAACAGTGGCAGAAAAGCAGAAAAACAACAGCTGCACTTTATCGCTTTATATCCTTAAACAAGACGTTTTGAGTTAGTTAATGAGTGAATTATTTGTTGTGCAAAAACTAAAAATGTCTTAAATTTTCAACTGCCATTAGCAAGCATGCTAGCCAATGTTACCGTGACAACAGAAAAGCTGTTTTGTTCAATTTCTGCCAAACAAACAGAAAAAAATTCTACAAAAAAGGCTAAGAACATATTATGTCAGTTCTTCTCACACATCTGGGGCCCTTTTCAAATGAAGATATGTCTGTGCATAACCTTTATACAGCATTTATAATTTGGACACCAACAATGTACTCAACAAGGTCTGAAGTGGATCAATAGAAACATTGTCAAAGTCATACCTCATCCAGGGTTTTTGCCAGGATGGAGAGGTAAAATGTAAGACTTTTTAAGACCTTTTGAAGACTGCAAAACCTACAAATAAAGACCTATTTGCGAGTCGTGACTTGTAGTATTTCACAATGCGGCTTCTTTTCTAGAGCATTTTTAAGATATAACTATATATTTTGCCACAATTGATTGAATTCACAAAAAGAACGCTATTTATACAGCAACCTAGGCTTCCAATTATTCGATTAAGTGTGAATTAGATTGAGAAATCTGACAGAAATTGCTTCATTAACAAATTTAAGATTTGTGCAAAGTTTTTGAAGATCTACAACATAAATTTGAGACTATTTAAGGCCTTAAATTCAAACTTTTCTATTTAGGACTTTTTAAGACTCAGCAGAAACCCTGCTCTTTGTAGCTAATGAAAGCTGCATTTTTCCTTTATTTTTTGCTAAAAAGTGTATATCAGTGATTGGATGTCATAAGAAAATGGAGTTCCCCAGAAAAAAATGGACTAAAACTAGACTCACTTCATTTTAAGTGATGTCATGTCAACAGCTTCACTAATATGGTTTGGTTGGTCACCATTGTTTTCGCTAGTTAAAAAAGAAGTTGCGATTTGGGAACCAGGGGTTTATGTGGTTTTTAATGCAATATTTTCGACAATTTTAGTGCAAACTACACAAATTTTCAGCTTTCAGGCCAAAGTAGTCAAAATGTGTTTCTTATGCCTTTAGACTCAGCCCCTCTCTTTCGCTTTTAGTTTTTCATCACTGCCTTGTTTTCCACCTTTGCATGAAATGTGGTGAGCCGGTATTAGGGATTTAGTGACACTTAAGGTAACAGACTTTAAATAATATAAATCTACACATCATAATATTACGTTCCTGTGCACAGAGAGTTCGGGCAGCTTGCGTATGAACTCCTGGACCAGTCGTACAAACACGATGAGCAGGTGGCCATGAAGCTTCTGACCTATGAACTGGTGAACTGGAGCAACTCCACGTGTCTCAAACTGGCTGTAGCAGCAAAACAAAGAGACTTCATCGCTCACACCTGCAGCCAGATGCTTCTGACCGACATGTGGATGGGTTGTTTACGCATCGGAAAGAACCCTGGACTCAAGGTACTGTTTGTTGTAGAGAAACTGTAATGTCTAATGTAAGTCTAATGTCTAATGCAAGAAAAGTTTATTTACCGTCAGTCTGGGATGCAGAGACAAAGGAATTGTGGTGGAGACTCATTCAGACGACTATTAACATCTGCAAATGCAATCAACCAAACCTTTTTGTTAAGCAGAAATGTCAAATATGTCTAAACTAGTGCATTCAGAATCAGCTTACAGCTCATTAAATTTACCAAAGAATATTCAAGCAGCAGTAATTAAATTCAGAGTCCTCTGTGAACGGCTTGTTTTCATTTAGGCCTATAATTATGCTGTTTGACAACTCTACAGCTAAACAGTAAATACAAGTTTCTGACTAGAATTGCATATGAACACCACACCAAACCATTTGTGAAAGTTGGAGAGTTGACGATATGAAACAGTGGCTATTTGATTGACGGAATGCAAATAGAGCAAGATAAGACTGCTAAGTGAACAAAAGATCAGTAAACAACATATCTGTGCAAAATATTGAGTCACAAACATTTAAACATTGTATTTCTGCATCCAACCGAAACAGATGACGCACACAGGATGTTTCATAAAAGCAGAATTAGAGTCAATCAAACTAAACCTCAGCTTCACTAAAAGTTCAGCCAACTGTTTGTACTTCAATGGGTACAGTTTGACTTTGTTATGGTTATACTCAGGCATTTTAGGGGAAATAGAATGGAAGGTTAAGGTTAAAGTTATAAAGACTTGAACTGTAAAGGGGAAAGAAATACGCATAAGAAGGAACTATAATGTAACTTCCCCAGTAGAACATAGAACAGAGGTGGGCAATCTTTTTTGTCCACCATATTTGAATTCAGACAAGTAGCAGAGGGCTGGACTGCAATCACTGATGCAACAATTGTTTTACGGCAAGCCCATTTGTGTGAAAAATCTATATACAAAATTAGATAAAATGTATTGTTTTGTTTATTTATTGTGAAATGCATTAATGCCACAACAGCTAAATCAATTTAAAAGTAGATTACCCACTTATTTTCTAAAACCTATTGACTGCAGATGTTTCTGTAACAATATGAGTGTCAATTTTGAAACTTTGATGATGTCACAAATTCCTTTAATAATGTTTTCAAATCCTGTCTCTTTATTTCAGGTCATTCTGGGAATTATTTTTCCTCCTTTAATATTGCTGCTGGATTTCCGAATCGGAGATGACGCATATCAGGCAGGTTCAGGGACAGACGATGGAAAAGAGAAAGACGACGACGCAAAATCCGGAAAGGTTTGTGAAAAAGCTTGGCGTTGGAATCATAAAGGAGACATTACTAAAAAGACCATGTGTTGTATCAGGAACCTGCAGATTCCACTTCCAGAAGAGGAGACGAGGAGGAAGGCAGCACCAAAGTCCGGAAATCCCCATTGGCAGAAGATACTTTGAGTTTTATGACGCGCCCTTCACCAAGTTCTGGTTCAACACTGTACGTCTCCAACCGCTGAGAAAATAACTTCTGTGGATAAAAATAACCTTTGTACATGTGTCCTGCAGATTTCCTACCTGGGTTACTTGATGTTATACAACTACATTATCCTGGTGAAAATGGAGCGGTGGCCTTCGATTCAAGAATGGATTGTCATAGCCTACATCCTTACGCTTGGCACAGAAAAGTCCGACAGGTGAGGCGCAAGTTTAAGATACATATTTCAGAATATCAACTCATCGGCTCAAATCTACACTGTTTGATATGGACATTCATAAGCTCTGTGATTATATTTTTTACTAAATGAAGTAAGCATGATGTAAATTGATGACATATTCACAATGTTTTGTATGTTTACTGGACCATAAAGAGTTAAATATTTTTGAAATATTACACACATATTGGTATGTATGTGTCAAGAAGAAGTAGTTCTATGAATCTGAGTTTTTAAAGTTGGAAAAAAGATGAAACTTTGACAATTTAATGAATGTTTTTTAAAAAAAAAGGAGTCCACAAACAGGCCTTCTAGTGATAAGAGTGTGAGTTTTTCTGTATCTTAGCATCTAAAATAAACGTCTTCAAAAATGATTAACCTGAGACCATTTTCACCTCCACCACAAACAGACAAAAAGACAAATAAAAATGAAAATGTCCAAATCCACATAAATGACAAGACGCTGTGTCAGCCTGGGACTTTCTGAGCAAACTAATCGAATGCCAATTAACTTATTTTGTATGCTTGTTGCTTTGTGAAAATCTGTCATCCTGATTAAAAGGATTCACTGCTTCTGATGAGCTCCTGTTCTTGCTAAAAATATCATTACCCACCTGTGATCCGGGTGAGCACTCCCAGCATCTTTTCCTGTAGCTCTGTTCGCCTGTTGATCCGTAGATTCTGATGTCGGAGCCGGGGAAGCTGAAGCAGAAGGTGAGCGTGTGGCTGGAGGAATACTGGAACATCACAGACCTGGTGGCCATCAGTACCTTCCTCTTGGGCCTGATGCTGCGCCTCCAGCCCGAGCCGTACATGGGCACGGGCGGGTCATCTACTGCATCGACATCATCTTCTGGTACATCCGCGTGCTGGACATCTTTGGAGTCAACAAGTACCTGGGGCCTTACGTCATGATGATCGGCAAAATGGTAAAGAAAAGGCATCAGACTAGGGCTGGGCGATATGGCCAAAAAATAAAATCTCGATTTTTTGGACCACTTTGGACGATTTCGATTTTAATCGATTTTATTCGACGTCATCGATGACAGCCGCTTTTTATTAGAGCTCATAATATTTTAAAGCATCTTTAAAGAATGAGCCAATGAGATTAACTCGTTTTACAGTTTAGCTTAGTTTAGTTTTATTACTTAGTGTCATACACCATTTTTTAAGGGTGCCCACCCCACATAAGCTTATAAGACACATAAATATAAAGCAGACAGGCTTATCACAATCAGTAAATGTCATACATATTAAAACTAATAATAAGTGTTTGCTGCTGCATCTAATGCATAGGCCTACTGTTATTAGCATTTGTAGCCATTAGGCCTGTTAAGTTCATCATTATGATTTAGTTGTTTCATATCTAAAAGTTTTAAGTTGCGAGTGTTCAACTCTCACTCCTGTCACTCAAATTGTGTTGCCATAGTTACTCACACACGGAGGGGAAAGGGGCGGGGCCTGCTGGCTGCTGCTTTTGGGAGAGAAGGAGAGAGCATGGGAGAGAGACGCTGTGGACGGCTTTTAACTTTATCAGAGAAAACCTGACAAAAAGCACACGCGGCAGCTCGTGGAACAGCAAAAACAATAAAAAAGACGCTAGATTTACCGCGGGACTTTTCTAGAAAGTCCCGCGGTAAAAAGCGCGAAAAAGCGCGAAGGGACGTTCAATAACACAGTGAGCGACATGCCTCATAGCAAGAAGGTTCTGGGTTCAATCGCAAGTGACCCATGGCTTTTCTATGTGGAGTTTGCATGTTTTTCCCGTGTAGGTTTTCTCTACCACTAAAAACATGTCCATTACTGCCTTCCCTCTCCATACCCCCAGAACTCTCCTGCAAAAGAAATTCTGAATCTCAGTGGGACTATCTTGGTTAAATAGAGGTCAATTAAATTAAAATAAAGTGAGTCACTATTAGTTAATTTATTAATATTAGTGTCACATTATGTTTTAATGCTCATTTTCTGTATTTTAGCATTTTAAAAATGTATCAAAGCAAAAGCTTGAAAACTAAAAAGTATCTCTCTGATCTGATCATTTATCACACACATAGTTAATTAAATATTATCTGAATTAGGAACATAATTTTTGGACCATTTTGAAGTTTTATTTTCAAGTTTGGAGAAGTTATGAATAATTAACCTGAATCACGCTAAATGGATATTTGTTTTTCCACATTAACCGTCGGGAGCCTTCTAACGAAATACTGCAGGGTGATTGGGTGACTTGTCAACTAGTGCCTACTTTAGTTTATGCTCACCTCTGTGACATTTTTTTTTTTTTTTAATAAAATTGTATTATCATTTCCTTTTTCTTGATTTGATGCATTTGCTTGTTCAAAAATAGACTATTTTTCCCAAACTATTAATACTAATAAAAGGAATGAAGTTTAGCCATTTTTACTTAGGTTTGATTTGTTAAAATATATCAATTTATATAACTGAAACATGAAATTTAGCATGTTTTCAAGTCTAAAAGTCTTTATTAATGTAAGAAAAACACATGATATGGCTTATTTTGCAACACCAAAGAATTTTCTAATTAATCAATTCTTTTATTAACTTTTTCTTGAAGGGCTGAGTTTGCTTGTTTCTCTGAAAATTTGGCAACACTGGTCAGATTTTGATATCTGATAGTGAATTGTGTTTACCTCTGCTAGAATCACAATAAAATCGAAATCTGGCTCCAAGAATATCGTCATATACATTTTTTGCCATATCGCCAAGCCCTAATGTGACGTGAACATAACCTATTCGACATGACTCCATTTTGATCTCAATCTTTCAATGAATTACTCAGCCCTAGTTTCATGTTGTTTTACTGGCTTAAACGTAATTTGAAGAAACCTAGTCTATTCTTTAACAGATGCTTGGAGAACCTAAAGCTTGTTTTCCTGTTGCAGATGATTGACATGATGTATTTTGTGGTCATCATGCTGGTGGTGCTCATGAGTTTCGGAGTGGCGCGTCAGGCCATCCTCCACCCGGACGAGGAGCCAACGTGGCGTCTGGCCCGAAACATCTTCTACATGCCCTACTGGATGATCTATGGGGAGGTTTTTGCAGACTCGATAGACCGTAAGACTAGAATTCATAGTAAGATTTGGTTTCCTGATTCTGGGCAGATGATCAGTGTCTTTCTTTGTGTTTGGTTTCTCATAACTATCTGTTAATTTGAACATAAAATATTCACTAAAATTGTGATCATCTGCCATCTAGTCATCTTTTCAGTTTAAGACAGCATGTACTTACATTTCTAAAACCACACTAAAAGACAATAACGCTAATACTAATGTTTACTAATCAATGCTCATAACGCAACAATAGACTAATTTACTACAGTATTAATCAGTTTCATGACATTACATTTGACACGTTTCATGACGTTTTCAGGCATTTACTGTGGAGTGACACTAAACTCAATCTAACATAGAGCTGGGTGATTGGGGAAAAAAGTATAAAAAATAAAATATTTAAAAATATATATACTGTATATTAGGGATGGAACGAGATCTCGTGCCGCGAGATCTCGCAATATCAAACTGTCTCGATACTTTGTATCTTTGAGCAGCTGTAGTAAATATTCTCCTCCACACACAGACTTGTAGCGGACTTATTCTGACAGACAATTGTCTAAACTTTGTCTCAGTTTTTATTTCGTAAAGATAGGAGCAATATTGACAGAGATAATTAGTCCTAAACATTGTAAAAGTTAGCGCGAATATAATCGTCAAATATACGCGCGGACATCGCAGGGAACAGCGCAGTGTTCCACAAAGAGATATTTTGGCCAATACCATCAATAACTGTAAAAAGTACAAAAGTTTCCTCATCTGTGTGTGTCTGGTCCCTGTCAGCACCGCCAGCGCTGTGAAGCAGGAGAAAGGGGGCGGAGTCTGAGCTACACACGGGGAAGGGGGCGGAGTCTGAGCTACACACGGGGGAGCGGATCAATTTCAGTCAAAACTTCAAACGTTCAAATAATAAAATCCAAGGTGATACACATAATGAAAGGTAAAGCTAAACTAAAAGAATATAAACTAACAATAATAAATAATATAAATAAAATTTTGTAAATTGCCTTGTTTAAATTCTAAATTGAAACAACTAATGCAAATTATTTAAAACTCTTGTCTCGTCTCGATCTCGTGGACCCAATCTCGTGGCTCGTCCCATCCCTAATATATATTCTTTTTAGTGGGGGCTTAAATAGTCCTGTTGAGCATTAAAACGTGCAATCTGTGTTATTTAAGGTGAGACACTGCTAGAAAAACTTTACATTTTGCTCTCTCAGGATACAGGCTTTCAAGCAGAAGCAACATAGTTGTCACAGTTGATTCAAAAAACACAACCACATAATGAGCTATTCAACTTAATCTCTCAGTCCTTTGAATAATTGCCCAGCTCGAATCTAACAACAGTAAAATTTAACTAAAAGAACATAAACACATCATAACATCATGAGACTAATATGAACATTACAGTAATAGGGTTGCAACAATTTCAATTAACTCATTTGCTTGCTTTTTTTTTTACTAAATTTGGCTGAGGAAGATGAAGTGACCCTGCTGTGAAATCCTGCTGGAGTTATTATTATGGACAAAAGTGTAATTCCGGTGGATCTGCAGCTCAGTTTCAGCCAACTTCTTGTGCTTTAGAACTGATTAGTTGCAATTAATCGATTAAGTTGTTGCAGCCCTAAACACTAATCATTCTCCAATAAAAAGATCATATGAACGTTTGTGTCTGTACATGTGCATCTATAAAACTTGTATAAATACTTTGTGTGACCAAATCAGACTACTCTTACTAAAGAGTCTTACTACTACTACTACTCTTACTAGTTACTTTTTTATGAGTTGATAGTATGGAGAAAGACTTTGAACACTGCTTTCTCCTTTACTTACTTGTAAAGACACCCATCGCTCTCTAGTGTCAAGATATGGTTTAATAAACGCTTTCAGTAGAGTTATTAAAATCTTGATTAGCTTAGGACTACTACAATAAACTCCGGTGGAAATTACATTGTTTTCTGGAGTCCATGTCTTCTATAAGATTTGATTTGTTTAGAATGTTCTACACAATGATATTAGATTATCTAAAAAGTGTATTTATCACAAAAAATGACTTAAAATACATGCATTTTCACATAAAGCGAGGTTTTTCACAGATCTGACTTGTCATCTGTCTCCATAAACACAGATATGTTTAATTCTGGACATTCGAGGCAAAGCATAAACAAGCTTAGAAATATGCATTACTTTAATAGTTGTTAATTTATATGCATATGAACTACTACATCTGAATAAACAGAAGTTGTGTAGTGACTATTTACCAGAAAAGTTACACAGAGCGCCTTTAAAACAAAATAAATAGTGAAATTTGGGTTAAAACATAGTCACACAGAGAGTGATCTAAGATGGTTTAATATAATCAGTGGCATAACCTATGTTTAGCTATATTCAACACAAAATAATTTCATGCATATAACATCACAGCACATTAACTTTTGCATAAACTGTAATAATATAATGCTTTTGAAACTTTGTGCTTTCTTTCAAGTCTACGCAATGGAAATCAACCGTGAGTCTTTATTAATCTGACTTAAACTTCTAACATTTCATCAAACACTTGAGTGCAAACAGTGGACTAACCTGTGGTCCTGTTGGCACTGGCAGCTCCTTGTGGTGAGCACCTGTACGACGAGGATGGGAAGAAGCTGCCTCCGTGTATCCCCGGAGCCTGGCTCACTCCCGCCATCATGGCCTGTTACCTGCTGGTGGCCAACATCCTGCTGGTCAACCTGCTCATCGCTGTCTTCAAGTGAGTGCACCATATTTAACACCTACAGGACAAATCAGAGCAAATTTTAAGTTTTGGTAGAACAAATATGTCAACCTTGATTTTTTGTGGAGGGTCTGCAATCGCCTTTACTCTATGGAAATTTTATTGCTTTCCTTGTAGAATGTTACATAGTATGGCTTTAAATGTGATTATAGTATTTGAATGGAAACAATACCAATACCATCAAGTCAAGTTAAAAGTCTGATCTGGAGAGTTCACTCTACTTTCAGGGGTTCATGAGCCATAAGAACTCCAATAGTGACATGAAAATAAACAACAGATTAATTTTGGTCAATCAGATCAAATGAAATTGGTCTGGCTGTTTAAAAAATGATTTGAGTTTTTGTGAAAATAACGAGTAGATAATTGTTCTTATAAATTTAGTCCATTCGGGGCTCATTCTTAAATCACATATATTCTCTAAAAGCTTTGTCAGTATAAAAATAGCATTTATTCCTCCTTAACTGTTGGGAAGTGTCAAAAGTGACCAAAAATCAGGACAATTGGGACATATCTTGTGTAAAATTGCGACAAAGCAATGGTTTTAGATACTGTGGCTGGGGCA
Organism: Mugilogobius chulae; assembly: GCA_038363315.1. NCBI lineage: Eukaryota > Metazoa > Chordata > Actinopteri > Gobiiformes > Gobiidae > Mugilogobius > Mugilogobius chulae. Next base: position 20,505,032 of record CM076411.1, on the reverse strand, counting down.
TGGGACACAAATAGGGTTTGTCCCAGGTAAATAGGGACGTCTGGTCACCCTTTTTAACAGTAAAACTAGCATTAGCATTGAGACACAAACACGTAACTTTGAACATACAAATTGCCTTTTGTTGTCAACCACATACAACCACAACTCACTGTTCACAGCCTGATCTTAAAGTATTTATAATTTTTAGAATGACTCAGGTAAAAACCCCTAGAGACAAAATTGTCAGAACGTAGGCTACTGACGCTAGCATTGAGCTAATAAGCTAAGCTAACAAGATGACGTTAAAACCAGATTGAAATGTTTGTAATGTTTTTTGTACTCATTACTATCAAAATTGTAAAAAGAAAGACCTCAGAAGACATATTAGTAAACATTTTAAACTCGTGATGTGTTTCAGCGACAGTCTTTATAAAAAGTAAGGACTAGCCAAGGATGCTAAACCTAGGGGAACTCATAAGCTAGCCATTTTGAACTAGCTTAACTATCGGTCATATATCTAGCTATCTCAGTTTTGGTTAGAGCTAACTAGCTACAGGGCTCTCAACTCTCACGCAATGACCGTGTGACACCACGCAATTCACCTCCTTCACACGCTCTCACGCCACACCTGGCATTTCTCACGCTGAAAAATCAGACACAATTTTTTTTTTTTTAAACCAAAATTAAATAGTCTCAAATGTATAGAGCCTAGAACGGCCGCGCAATGCCTCTGAATTTCAGATGCGCTGTCTAAAGATCTCTCTCTCTCTCTCTCTCTCTCTCTCTCTCTCTCCCTCCCTCCCTCCCTCGGGAAGCTGCATGCGACTGTCAGGGCAGCGTCACATCAGAGCTATTTAACAGACAGATCGTTTCTTGGAGACGCATTTCACACTCCCAGTGTTATTTTGTGAAACTGGAGCTTCATCTTGATCCATATTTTATGTAAATCAGCCTTATATTCACGGAGAAAAATGCCCAAATGTACAGTGAAAGATAACGTGTGTAAATAACAGCGGAGAAAATCGCGCAAAACGGCGCACGCGGAAATGTTTGAAGAGGTCTTTACAACTTTTACTTTTGCCTGAAAGTGACATAAAACAGACACTAACCTTATAAAAGCAGCAGCTCCCGTGTTTTCTCTGCCCTGATCACTCAGGACAGTCCTGTCAGGCCGAGTTAGTCTGCCTGACGCTCCTAAAGCCCAGTTTTACAGGGGCGGAGCTAAGGGCATTTGGGGCTTGGGCCCCCTAAATCTGGCCTCAATGGGGGACCCTATTGTATTTTTGTTTATTTAACTGCCTCATGTCTTTTTAATTATATAAAAATGACACCACACAACAGGATCATCACATCTAAAACTCACCAAAATACAGGAAATTGCATTGATTTTATAAAAATTCTCCAAGTAGGAGAATTCCCCTAGACCCTCCTGGATTACATCTGAACATTGTTAGATTTAAATATATTTGCACTTACAGTCTTATGGGTCTGAGGTCTGTCTGTAAATTTAAATAACATTATTTATTTCGAGAGGGTGGGGCGTGATTTGAATCTCACCTAGGGTGATAAAACGGCTAGAGCCCATACTGTTACATTTTTATTTGTCAGAGGGCTGGTCCATTAAATTTTTTCCTGGGCTGAAATGAGTCCCACTCCGGCCCTGGACAATGCGGATCATTTCATTCACTGTCCCAGGACACAGGACACATAAAAGGGATACTAAGTGTGAGTCATGGATCTATTAAAATATCTGGATAGGACATTGCTAGCTAAACACCGTGTCGAGTTGACGTAGTGGCCGCTCCATTGCTACTGCAGCGGCAAAATCCCCTCTGTCCAGAAAGCATTTTTTCCATAGAGCACAATGCAATCACAAACGGCTGCTGCTCGCCTCACAGAACACTTACACACTTCTAAAAGGTTGGACTTTGTGACAAATCTACCTAGTTTCATATCATGAACTTTTTCCCAGTTCAAAAGTCTTCAGTTTCATTAAAATAGCTTTTAAATCTTTAGCTCCGGCTACCGCTCTGCTCGCTCTAGCAAGCTCCCGCTCTGATTGGTCAGCGTGGGTCACGTGTTACGGACGCACGTCTGCGTGGGAGAAGAACAACTGCGCATGTTCAGTGGCCGGAGGTTAGCTGAATTCAATCTAGCTAATCTCGCGACAATGCGCCACTGAGCGCAGCCATTGACGTAAAGCGGCGGCCATCTTTCATCACCGGGGCTTGGTGTGAGTTCAGATGTCCTGATCCATGTTTGTAAAGTCTGTAGAGTTTTAGAGCCTCTACAGCCCCAGCTACACTGTCAATGCTGCATAAAGGCTGACTCTGTATCCACGGTCTGCGCTGGAAGTGCAGGCCGTTTGAAAGGGATTTAAGGACCTTTCAAGGGGGTGTGGGGGCTCAGCAGCTAACATAAAAACTTCCAATTAATAATACAATGTTATAATACTTTCATGTTTCTGACATTTTTATGTCTTTGTCACACCAAATAGATAATTAAAGAAAAAAAAACAGTGATTTTACTTTGAACAGACGGAAGGAGGAGGGCCCACGCATGTTTGTTTTGATTAAAAAAAAAAGTGTTGTTTTTTTCATAGTATGCCATAAAACGTATTTATCACCATTTAGAATGTCCCAAACTGTGGTTTTACTTTCTAATTCTACTGAAATGTGTGGATGACTTTTCACCTCCAGAAAGTTAAAGTAAACTATGGTAATGGAGCATGCACAGCAGATCCAAAATCCTGATCCCTATCCTCAATACAAAAAACAACATAACAAAACATAAGTCCACTAAGTGTCTGCACAAAAGTTTTGGGCAGAACTGTTGTTGGAAGTGCCTATGTGCATTGTCCACTGTGAAGTATCAGCAGCTCACAGACAGAGGCAGCTCTAAAGCCAGCAGAGGTAGAGCCGGAGGCTGCAGTCTCAGGACCTGCAGTTTGAACATCTGCAAAACCAGGAGCTGCAGTCTGAAGCCCCCTCACTGACATGTCTCCACTGAGCAGGACAGAACAAAGAGTATTAGGACTCCACTGTGAACCACTGACACAGGATTTGGACATGTGAAGGCCTAAAAGTAGAAATTTCGAGGTGAAATTTTCTAACACACAGCTGACTTTGTGCCAGTGTAAATCTGCTAGAAAATAGGATCTGTTAGTTAAAAACACTTCAGATTGCAGGAAACTACATCTATTTGACCAAAATCTCCTGGGAACTACCAGATTTGACCCCTCAGGGCCACGTGAACAGAAGGCGTAATTGCCATTGATCTTTTATTCACTTGGTTGTTTGAACACCTGTTTTAATTTTTTATTTTTATAAAATAAGCTCAGAGTAATTGAAAGTGTTATCCAATACGACAATTTTTGTCTCACTTTTTTCAGCTACTTGAAGCCTGTAAAATGTCTCAAAATGCACCAAAATGTGTCTGTTTTTTCAAAAATCTCTGGGGGAGGACCCCCAGACCCCCCGTTCATTCTTTTCACCCTGTACAACATGATTTCCCCACTGCTGAAATATGTCTGATGCCCATCAACCACTGAAAAACAGACTTCCAATTAGGTCGCTGCTTTACAAATTCTCCATGTAGATTTCAGAGCCTCACTCCACCCCAGAACCTGCGAATGATATGCACCCTCACAAAAAATCTCACTCCAAGTCAAAATAAAAAGTTGAGAGCCCTGTACATATGTGTATTTTTTTCAGCATGTTTAGGTGAAAGTTAGACTCACTTGGAAAGCAAAATCTTAGGCGGAACTTTGAGAACTAGCTAACTAAACTAACTGGACATGTGCTCATCTGGCTTTTGCATTGCTAAACTCTTCTTCTTCCCACAGCAACACGTTCTTTGAGGTAAAGTCCATCTCAAACCAGGTGTGGAAGTTTCAGCGGTACCAGCTCATCATGACTTTCCACGACAGGCCCATCCTTCCTCCTCCCCTCATCATCCTCAGTCACCTGTACATCCTCCAGAGCCGCCTCTTCAAACGCTGCGCCAAGAAGAAACAGGAGGGAGAGCTGGACGAGAAGGACCGAGGGCTCAGTGCGTACAACTCTTATAAAACACTGCACTGTTTATGCTACTAGTCATGAAATACTCAAACATTTATTATTCTGTAATTTGTGTTAAGAGCAAACAGCTTGGTTTCACATTTATTAAAAATTTTCATTTTTTTTCTTTAATTTGTGTTAGTAAATAAAAATGAGTTTTACATTAATCAAGAACAGGTTTGTGAAAAAGACTGAAAAAATGGCGAAAATAGGAGAAAGTAGAGCAAAGTTCTAAATTGATGATGACAACTAGTGCTGTCAAGCGATTAAAAATTGATGGCATTAAATAATGGCATTAATAATTATAATAATTATAGGCATTAACTCCTGTTGTTGAACATCAGAGGCCACACGTCTTGGTTGAAGTCCACAGTTGTCTTGCCAAAAACTGAGCTAAAATCCCAAAAAGTTTCAAAAAGAGCTCAGTGCCTCCAGAGAGACAGCAAGAGAGCAGCCAACCACTCCGATTTAAAAGATGCAAAAAAAAAAAAAAAAAAATCATTTATCAACAGGAAGTAAATTTGTAAACCTAAAACATGGCTAAGCTGGAATGAAATTTAAAAATGTCTACTAATTTTACATATAATAATCTTCATTTCATTGACATTAGTATTTCAACCTATCATAGGCACTTTAATTGGTCTTAATAATGTTTGGAAAAAGATTTAATTCATATTTAACAAATAGTTTATTAAGAATGATTTGATTTTAGTGATTTGTGTAGTGGTTATGGTTAGGAGTTAAGGACAAATGAACTATTTGTTAATCATGGACAGGTCATTATTATTAATAACTAAGACTAACTGTAGCTATTAAAAAACGTGTTACCAAATTTTGTGTGTGTGTGTTTAATAGGTAAAAACAGGCTAATTAACTTTCAAACTAATATGAAATGTATATTATTTTGGGATGAAGACATTTCCAAACACTGTATGTAATTTATTATTATTAGAAATGTTATATGAAAATATTACTGTTGTTTACCAAGTGTGTATTTCTAACTCTAAAACGGCCCACTAAAGATTTAGATACAATTTGTTCTGAAATGACATAGAGACTGCAATCTTCAGTCTTATTCAATCCAAAGAGCTTTTGAGGTTTTTTCAGAGAGTATGTCTAATTCAGTATGTCTTGTATGTTTTGTGTTCCCCAGAGCTGAGGCTGAATCCAGAAGAGCTGAAAAACCTGTATGAGTTTGAGGAGCAGTGTGTGGAGGAGTATTTCAGAGAGAAAGAGGATGAGCAGCAATCGTCCAGCGACGAGAGGATCAAAGTCACCTCTGAACGGTGAGATTTTTATGAACAGGTGGGATTCTTACCTCTCTTCACTGCAAAAATGTTCAGCCTCACTTAAGATCTACTGAGTTTAGAACTTTAATTGTGATTTGATTAGTTTTGACTAGATGAGATTTAATTGATTATAGCACGTAGAAAAAAATGGTTTCAGTTAACCCTAAAAAAATTTTTTTGATAGTGGCAAAATTTGTCTTGAGGTAAACAGTAATGTATTGACTAAGACAGAATTTAGCAATGAAACATGTAAAAAAAAAAAAAACATCTTTACCTTCATTTGTCTGATATAGAAGAAAAACTGTCCAGTGCAGAAACAACCTGCACTACACATTGGTATAATCCCCATTTAAATACTGTATACTGTATAAGTGACATTTTTTAAAGTTGTCGAGGTTACTAAGATTAAAGATACTAAAGGTGTGTGATGTAAGTTAATTGAAATGAAAATGGATCTTTCCAAAATCAATCGTAAGTATTGCTTTCATAATCAATACAAAAGAATACACAATTGATCCCTAACTTAATGTATTGAATCACTTTCAAACAAGTATAATCTAGAACCGTCAAGCCCATAGACCTTTGCCAAAAAGATGTTTCCATTTTAACTAATTTTGGCAGAATTTTCTATCCATGTTAAAAATTAAAATCCTGATAGAAGCTTTCTGAGCTCAAATACATGGTTTATTTACAATTGTGCATCATCGTTCTATTTAAACCCTCCTTCAGCCAAGATGCATCCATGCGTATGTTTCGTGTGCCCTCCTGTCCCAAGCCCCCCTCAGTTACCAAAAACACAGCAAATACCCCAAGAGAAAGGGTCATCCCCCAACAGAAAGAAATCAACAGGGCACCAACAAAACTAAAGAATGGTCATGTGACACTATAGTAAGACAAAAATGGAATGAATTACACTTAAGAGATCCTAACCCTGACGTATTTTTCTTGCAGAGTGGAGAACATGTCCATGCGCCTGGAGGAGGTAACGAGAGGGAGAACACGATGAAAGCTTCCCTGCAGACGGTGGACCTTCGCCTGGCTCAGCTGAGGAGATCCATGGGAGAATGGCAGTGGCTTGAGAAACTGGCCGGAGTAGACAAACTAGAACTGACCAGAACCTACTCGCGCAACTCCTCCGTGTGCGACCCCACCACCCTTTACCGACAGGGCAGCGTCAACAGCGCGGACGGTTACAGTCTGTATCGCTTCCACATGGACATGGAGGAGTTCTCTCAGAAGCAAAAGATGGCGATGAAAATGCAGGCGGCGTCGAGAAGCAGAGGAGTGTACGATCGAGTCATTCTGCTCTAAACAAGGACAGCAACAGCCTGGACGTTGACCGATCAGCTCCTCCTAGCTCTTGCGTGGACATTTTTATATCTCCCTGTGAGCAAAAACCTCTGTCTGAAAGCTCGAGTCAAGAAACGGTCGCGAGAGGTTTGCAGGGAAGCACAATGTTACTGGACAAACTGATGGATATGAACAGACTTCGCCCGTCATCGCCTCCAGAAGGACAAGATCTTTGCGACACTACCCGCCAGACGAACCGACATCTTCGCCTCACCTGACAAAACGACGATCCATGAGTACGATTATAATCAGCCCCCAGACGAGCCCGAGGAGCCACCACCAAGCGAACCTCCAACATACGATTCTCTGGCCAGTTCTCGTCCACAAAGAGCTAAATCTTTGCGATATGACCCTCCAGAAAGTGAAGTTACAAAGAAAAGAACTATGAGCAGCATCATCTACAATCCAAAAGAACCAGGAGAAACGCAAACCGACTACAGATCGTTGTTGGAACATGTCAGACAATCACCTAATCAGTGGCCGGCAAACTTAGAATACCAAGTGCATCCAAGTATCTCGGGACAAATGCCAAAAGTATCAACTGTTAGAAATCTAGCCTCGCAATTTCAAGCCACTTCGAGACAGACTGAACAGGAAAGCAGTGCGAAAACGGACATACCACCGCCAGTGCCGCCCAAAGTCCCCGCCAGGAGGAACCTATCGGACACAACTGACTACCTGACTGTAGTTGATGACAGGTTTCTTCCTCATAGCAGGTCACGGAGCTTCAATCTCTCCGACAGGAAAGCCAAGCCCGCGATCAGTCCGCCCAAAGCAGCAGCAGTGCAATGGACATCACCAAAGTTTGTGGAGCTCCTGCGAGAGACAGAACTCAGGCGATGACCAGCAAAGAGCAAACAGAAGAGAAAGAGCAAGAAAAAGACTGAATTTAACAATGATGTTGTAGTTGAACTATATTTGAACTTGTTTTGACAATCAGGCTTGGTCAGTTTTGGTCATTTAACCTTAGAACTGGTACTTTTTTTTGTTTATTTTTCCATACAATCTGATTACTTCTGATATTATTTTTATAGTTTATGTAAACATAGAAATATTGAAGCTATTGACTATCAATAATAAGATTCAAGACTGACATTTTAAAACAACCCTCAGCTTAAAGTAGGCAGCATATGGTTGTCAAAAGAATAGAAAATTAAGTTAGATATTCATTTGAACAGTATTGAGCCTAAAAATACATTAACAACAGTCAGTGTTTAATGAAGAATGTCCAATTATTTTGTGTGAAGGTGTCATTATTATCTAAACTCTTGTTGTCTAAATAAAAAGGTTTGTATCATATGCAGACAGCACTAGGAAAGCAGAAGAGACAGAAGGAAGATCATTTATATAAATAAGGAATATTAATAGTGGTCCCAAGGTAGACCCTTGAGGAACACCATATTTTATCCAATTCATTTTAGATTCAATGTGGTTCATATAAACGTACTGTTTTGGTTAGTAGTTAGAAAACCAATCATATTTTATGTCATTTTGAAAGCAGAATACGCCCATATCAAATGCTTTAGAACGGTCTAAAAAAAAACACTGTCCATGAGTTGAATTATTGCCATATCTGAACAATGATTTTTGCAATAACCATTGTGATAGTTATTTATTATACTATTAAAGTGGACGTTTTTTGTATACAAGTTTTTCTAAAAATGTTGAAAATACATGGCAAGATTAGAAAATTATGTTTGATCACCTTTTTTGCTATACAGAACATTTAAATTATGCTTTGTGATTTTAACTTTTTTCTTTTTCAATTGTTTTATATAATGTAAGCTATGAACATGTCTAGTTTGTGAATTATTCGACTATGTGATAGTGCCAACATTGCTTTGCACAAAAATAGATATTGTCACAATAACTGATGAGATAAACGTGTGAACTGTTATAACTCAGAAAATGCATGGTTATTTAGAATATTTATATTACAGATGCTATTGATTTAATGTTGTGTGAATTGAATATAATGTTTTAAGATCTTTTAAATGGAAACCTGATTTTATTGCTCAGCAGAAAACTTGTTTTATGTTAATAATCTAATAATTTACCTAAAACTCAAATTACTCAAAAGCAGGTCTAGATAATGAAGGAATATTAAACAAAAGGTTTTGAAAATTGTGTTTATTAGCAAAAATATGAATTTACCTTCACAGAAAGTATAATCTGAAATGCAAAACAGACATTTAAATAAAGACTTAAACAAACATAATAGGTCAGAATTTATACATTTGAGGACAAAGCCCCAAAAGAGCCTAACAGAAGTTACTCCTGAGTGGTTTACTGGGTCTGACACTGCACTCCTGACCGAGGCATGTCTTCGTCCTCCTCGTACACCTCTCCCTGGGACTTCCTGTGCTGTGCTTCTACGTCGACCTCGCACAGATCCACCTCCTCCATGTCGTCTGTTAGCATCACGTCTTCTCGAGGAGGCAGCAGTCTCTCCAGCTGGTACATGAGGTGTTCGGGAGCCAGTCTTTCTCCGGGAATTCAATCTGTGAACGAGAGCAAAACCATTAGAAGGCTGCTGCTGCTCAGGCAAAAGACACGTGTAAAGCTGCTATAAAGTTATGATAATAATGTACATGAGAAATTTTTCATTAAATTTAGAGCATAAACAATCAGTCATTTTTCTTGTCTATCTCATCCAAGTTTTTGTATACCACAAGTCGTGCAAACAATATTAAGTGCTATACTAACCGGAGAACGCATAAAATACATTTAATATACTACCAGTGTTTCCTGTTGTTTTTGGGGAATTATGGTGGCACAAAATGTAATTTTAATATCTAATCTCATTCAAATCTCAAGTATTGATAACATTTGCAACCTTTTTTTTTTTATTAACACTGGCGCTGCTTTAGACCCAGTTTAGTTCTATTAAAAGCATTGTAATGAAATGAGCAATAAAACAATGTGTAACCCAGGTTGTTTTTAAACTAAGGGGAAATTTTAGACTTTGAGGGGCTGCCATTGTCTCCTCTATTAATGGGAAACATATAATCATTATTTACTTTAATAGAAAGAGTGGATAAAATTTCAGTCATAGTCACATTAAATACAAAGTAGTTTAGTTTGTTTTCCCATTTAGCACGATGACAACACTATAATGATGCCCTCATAAGCGAGGCCTTTTTGTGATTTGGGAATTGAAATAAATAAATAATTTTAACAATAACGCTTACCATGAAATTGACAAATAGCTGCCCCTTTTCGAATGGCTCTTTGTAAAGTGGCATTCCTTCACCCTGAATACATTTGATCTCGTTGGGCTTGATGACTTGTCCTGTTAACACAATCAACCATTAGTTAGTACACTGAAAATTAAGTTTCACATAGAAAAATAACACTTTTCTAAGCTTTACGCTACCTGGCAAAGAGTTGACGATTAGCGTTCTGTTGTCCAGCGTCGTGATGGTCTTTCTGAATCCGCACAGAGCTTCCACGAGTTTGATTTCCATCTTTGTGACCAGGTCGTCTCCTCGTCTTTGGTAATTCGGGTGGTCCTTCTGATCCAGTACGATTATGACGTCGCCAGGCTCAAGTCCGGGCTCCTGGTCGCCCTCCCCGTGGAATGTGATTTTCTGTCCGTCTTTCATACCTACGAACATATGAAGCAAGTTTATTAACAGGAAAGAAGAAAGTATTTATAGCCCAGTTAGGATAGGAATAGTTTTAGGGATTGAGTTTGAGAATTGTTCATATCTGTTAAAATATCTGTAAATTTTCTCTGGCTATTACCTACATTAATTCACCAAACTTAGACGTCATTGGGTAAATGGTCATGTCTGCTGTTTTGAGTCCGTTAATTGAATCTACATTGATTCAAAAATACTTTACAATCCATTTTATGTTCTAATTGTCAACTATAACATCATAAATTCCCACATTTAAGCTGCAACAGGAAATTCACGCTGAAACAAAGCTACATTGGAGAAAAATACAGACTTAGATAAGCTAATATGGAAAAAAGTGCCAATTTAAGTATGTTTATCTTGTTTTAAGTATAATTAAACTTTTTGAAAATTTTTTTTTTTTTTTTTTTTTTTTTTTTTTTTTTTTTTTTTTTTTTTTTTTTTTTTTTGAGAGAATAGTATTATCATGTTGCAATGTCTTTCTTTCCACCATTTCTGGGATAAAGTCTCTAAAAACAGCTTTTTATGGACATGTAAAACTAATTAAAGTTTGTGTCTGTGTGAAATACCTTTGTCGATGTGAACCTCGAGGATCTTCTTCACACGCTCCACTTTGCGGCCGTGGCAGCTTTTGCAGCGATCCTTCGAGCTGAACTTCTCGCCTTGACCCTGACAGTCCGAACACACGCTCTGGATCTGCTGAATCATGCCTGGGCCGAGCTGCTGGACTTTGACCTGAACCCCTCTGCCTTTGCACGACGAGCACTTTTCCAAGGCGCCTTTCTTTCCACCATAACCTGTGAGAAAAGATAGTGTTATATATACAGTATTAGAGAAAACACAACAAACATAGGTACATACATAACTAGAAATAACAGACATACCTTCACATTTTTCACAAATTATGTTCTTCTGGAGTGCAAGCTTTCGTGTAGAACCATTGTACATTTCATCCAAAGACACACCAAGCTGATGAACGACATTTTTCCCTATAAAACACAAAGATTTTTATTCACATTTTGTCTTATTACACTTGTTTTGTGTGCCAGTTTTTTTTACAAGCTTACCTCTTCTCTCTCGCTGCATACGGCCACCACCTCCGAAAAACATGTTGAAAATGTCCATAGGATTCTGTCCGCCGTTCATGCCGCCCTCTTTGATGGCCTGCTCACCTCCCTGGTCATAAAGATCCCTCTTGTTTGGGTCAGACAGGACTTCATAAGCTTGGGAAATAAGCTTGAACTGTGGAAACAAGTAACAAGTAATTCTAGTTAAATAAAATAAAAAGTTTCAATAATTTAACTTGTAGAAGATGGCTAGGGTGCACTAATATTTAGAGTATCCCTGAAAGGCAAAAACAATCAACCCAATTAAAAAATACATTGAATAAGGCTTGGGATGATTAACCAATGGAGATTTTATTATGGTCTAAATGCTGAAAATAGCTTTAATTAATGCCTTTTCTGACACTACAGAGTGAGAGATACATTTACCACTACTGACCCAGCAGTTTTTTGGGATTGTATGGTTCTACGAATGTTTTGTTCACTTTTTTATATTGTTTTGGCTATTATATTCTTATGAAGTTCTGCAAACCTGACCAGAAACATGGTGGATTTGGAATTCCTGAGCCTTATATGAAATTGTTTTAGGTTTTGTGTGAATGCTTTGTCCTTCAGGGCCTCTGCTAAGATATTGCAAGTCATTGTTGACTTGGGTTATTGCTGCTAAACATGTGAGGAAAAATCATGCAAAAATAAATACAAAATAAATAATAATACATAATAGGGTTTTAACAATTTCATGTTTGTTTGTTTTTTCAAGTAAACTTTTATCAGCAGATGTGTAGTTTGCTTTTTAATTCCTTTGGTTTTTTTTTTTTTTTTTTTTTTCACTTTTAGCAAATGTATTAATGTTTTGTAATGGCTATTATTAAAAATGAGTAATGATGTCGGTTATTTATAACGTTACAAACTGTTTAATAATGTAATTGCTTAGACTGACAGAAAGGGGCGCTGTTGCTCACATTAGCATTTCACTAACACGTGATTCCAGAAAGTTCTCGGCTGTTCGCATACTAAACTTAGCTTTCGCCTGTGACAGCTCATATCTTACCCTTTCTCCTTCGTTGGGGTTCTTGTCCGGGTGATATTTCAGAGCTAGCTTTCTGTACGCTTTCTTGATTTCATCCGGCGAGGCTGTCGGCGAGACTCCCAGCAGATCGTAAAAGCCGGTTTCGTGGACCATTTTGACGTCCTGGAGGAAAGCACGTGTCGTTAGGGAACCACTTTCACTCAAAATAAAGTCATATTTAGCAGCTGGTGAAACTTCATCGTTGTTAAATGACAAACGATCAAGATTAGAGTCGAAATTTTCTTAAAATAACCACCACATGATTAAAAAAAAAAAAAAAAAAGCCATTCTATGCTTAGGTATCCAAGGGTTACAGAGTGAAATGTAAATAGTTACCATAGCATTTTATGTCAGTTAGCTTGTTTATTTGAAAATATCTAACTTTACAGGATAAATTATGTTCTGTTAGCGTATTCACAGTCATTAATCAATAAATACTGTAAGATCAGGCAGTGAACAGAAATGAAATAGCAAATAATTTCACCAAAGAGATGTTTTTGTTTCTCAATGCTAATGCTAACGATTAACATTTTAAAAGCTCAACGTATGCTAAAATTCAAACCAAAACATGCTATCATTTGAGATAAGAACGGTGCCGAGCTGAAACTTGAGCATTACCGTAATATTACAACGTTATTACTACGCTGAAGTTAATAAAACCCGGAATCATGATATTTACTATTTATTTAAAGTTGTAAAATTGCACTTACTTATGTGTTTTTGGCTGTCCTCTGCTCAGTGTCAGTCGCTTTGCTGAAATGTGGAGAGTGGAGCTGGTCGGGTCTTATAACTCTACAGTAGAAGCTTCTGGAGGCTCCCGCGGCAGAAGGTCCGCGACAACAGCCGGAAAAGGAGAGGCATCTGGGGGAGGGGCTGGTCCACTTTGGAGCCTCCTGCAGCTTCTAGAAACGGACTGCCCAAACCACACACTGACCTATATTTGATACATGCTAAATCAAACTGTTATGTAAACACGGGGCGTTTTTAGTTACCCCCGTTACTGTCAGTGATAATGTACAAAATTGAAGTTTCTAATTGATCCAAGGGAGTTTTTGTAGTTTGTATTTGGACTGATTCATGCATGTTTGAGTAATTTTGTGCTGCAGCTGAATGGGTGCTCACAAAATTCCTGTTTTCACCTACCACTTATCCCACCAATTCTGTATGTTTTAGCATGATCTGTGATATTAGCATTTACTTGTATATATTTACAGCATACCACCTGTATGTGTTATTAGCAATGATCTGTGATGCATTTAGCAATTTACATGGGCCTATAAATAAATGATCTACAGGCCTATATTTATAGTTTAATACTAAATACATAGTAAAACTAGGGATGCACTGATCCAGCTTTTTCAGTTCCAATACCAATTGCGATACTGTGGCTTTAAGTTTTACCCGATATCAACCGATACCAGTGTAAGGCTTGAAAATGCTTTTCTTTCTTTAAAAACATGAAATTTTGTCACATAGTGTTGTGTAACTGTAATTTCTAGTGCAAGCCAACATAACAAACTTAATCTGAATAAAATGTCCAATAATATGAGATGTTCTTGATCAACTCCAGCCAATAAATTAGTCTCATTATGTCAAATTAAAGGCACAAATACAATATCGGATGAAACGATGTCGTGAAGTCGATACCCGATCCAGCAAAATTTTCTGAATCGAACCGGCGGATCGGTGCATCCCTAGTAAAAACAAAAGAGGTCTCTTTTAACCTTTGGTACAGCTCTCCGCAGTCTGGCTATTGTACGAATATTTTTGTAATCTTATATATTTTGAGTCGGTAAGTATTAAGTATATATTTTTGTATTGCATGGCAGTTTGTGAACTGTATTGCCACACTGGAATTTCCCTTTTGTGGGACAAATGAAGGCACTTGCAGAAATACATAGATGCAGTTATTCCGAAAATTTCACTGCGCTTTATTAATACTTCTCTAAATATTTTTTGTGTAATATTGGCTTGTGTCTGATTAGAATTGTTTAAATCTAACAAATGCCCCGTCTATTCCTCCACACTAACTCCTGGACAAAGACTATTCAGGTTCAGAGTTGCTGTTGTACATTGGTTATCACTACAGACATCAGAAGCCAAAGAAGTCACCCGTCTTCATGTGAGGGTAAAATCTGAAAACATTCCAGTAGCTTACGCCTGGAGCTAGAAACTTCTGGGAAAGAGTGACGTAACAGCAGAGCCACCCTGGTTTACAAATTAAATTAACCTAGTGAAGAAATCACAAAAGAACTATTCTAGAAAGATGCCGCAGATCGTGCAGAATTTATCATTATTTTGAATGATTTTACAAATATATTCGTAATATAAAAAACTATAAGAAAAAGATTTGTTAAATGTGTATTGCTCTACATCAAAAGACGTCCATGAAAGAGATCATTTCATTGTTTATTTGGGTTTAGATGTGTACATTTTGCAGGTTAAATAAATGCCACCAGCAAGAGATGCCAGGTATAGCCAAAGTGCATGTATTTTATCAACACTTATAACTTTACAATAAGTCATAAACATCATCCAATGAGTGCAAATTAAGATAGTTAGCATTAGCTGTTTTGGAATCAGAATAGGTCCAGAATAACTTTACCGGAAGCAGTTGCAGACCTACAGCTGGAGTGAGAAAAATACACACTCTACACTAGTAATTATTCAAGCCACATTCTTCCAGTAAATGTAGTGATTAGTAGTGCATAGAAAATGAATGGCTGACGCTGTAGCACAGAGTCTATGTGCTGTCAATGACACTTGAGTGTAAAGCTGAAACCAACAGTGCACACAGCCGTGAACAAAACAGAAAGCAGCTAATATTCTATAATAGGGCATGGACTTTTTATATCTGTTAATAATAAAAAAAAATACAATTAGCAATTTCGTAACCAAACTGAATAATTGGACGGAATGATTAAAAGCAGCTGGATAAATTAGGTAAATTAAATGTAAAGTGACCTCAGCATTTGGGAAGTTAGGGACATTTTTACACATTTTCTAAAACTGCATTGTAGCATCATGGCTTTTAGTACCTTAGTCTTTTTAACTAAGCCTAAATGTACTATTCTATTCATCCTATATGCACTGAATGTTAAGCTGATTTTGTAAACAAAATAACAAATCCTATATTTCCATTAAGTCGTCACACAGTTCAGCATATAAGAATCTTCTAACAAAATGTCTATGACCTTAGTTTCAGCTTGTTATATGTACTGAATGTGTTTTAATACTTTTTGATTCTGCATATAGCATGTTTAAGAACCAAACTCATATTGCGTACTGCTTGGACTGCTTCTTCAGGCTCGTAGACCTTTCAGTTTGCGAAATGACGTGAGTTGCTCTGTTGTTCAATAGCCTGCATTCGTGTAGAACATCTGGGGAAAAGAAAGACTGGTTTACATAATGAATAAATAAATATGAATCCAGCAAAAGATCAAGAGACGTACCACTGAATTGTTTATAGGCTTCATCCACTATGGCATTATTGGACCTCTTGATCTCCCAGTAATTATCTTCAACCCATGGCTTACAGTCAGAGTGCTCACCAGCTGCCCATTTTTGTATGAACCTGCTGTAAAAGGCAAAACAAACAGTTATTTACTTTAGGGATTGGACCAGATCTCATGTCACAAGATCTGAAACACAATTGCCCCAAGGAAAGGACTTCTGTGGAAAAAAATCTGGTGCATGCATCCATGCATCAGTTAGCCACAATGCTAAAAACAAAAACAGAAAGGGTTGTTATTTTTTCTTAAGCTGTATTTTAAAAAACAGTTCTGTAGAATAGACACCGGTATCAAAACAAATGCATCAGGGAAAAAAAGTTCTTGTGGACTGAATCTTGCGTCTGAACTGGAAAACGTGTACCATAATTATTATTATCAAAGCAAAAGTTCTTTCATGTAATATACTGAATAAGATACTGCACCTTTAATTGTATCATCGATATCTTTGCATAACTGATACAGATCGCTTCCACGGCCGACCACTCTTTCACCTGGAAATACAAACTTTTATAAATATACTCACAAATAAAAGAAAAACATAGAACGAAATGAGAAACTCACCATCTAGTACCTTGATGTTGGGAAACATTTCTAAAACATGTGATCTATAGGCTGTGTTTCTGCAAACTGAAAATAAAACAAGCTAGTAAGTGGACATAGTTAGGTAAAGAATAATTCCAGTTGTTTAAATGTCTGAAATACCTGGATTGGAATAATTATACGTGTTGTCTTTAAGGCGAATATTTCAAGTTTTCTCAGTGGTTGAAGGGCATAAAGGCATTCAAAGCTGTTTCAATAAATAAATAAATAACAAAACAACATTAAACAAAAGCATAGTTGTACAAACAGACACAGAAGCATGCTTTTAATATTTCACTTCTGGCTTACCTGTTTAGAACATTACCAGCCAAGTTTAGGTTTTGTAAAGATTCACAGTTGCGCAAAGGATCTGTGAAAAGAAAAGGTACCAATATTTTGTCAGCAAGAAGTTACAACATATTTTTTGCAAGATTTTCAATTTAATGTGATTTATACTGGGCTGCAAAACATCCAAAGGTTCCCAAGTTATCAACTATTAAAATAACAAGACTTTACAAACTCTAAAAGACAATCTAAAATACATTTTATAACAAAGACAATTGCATTAATTATTTGTAAATATCAATGCCTTCAGTCACCACCTTAATTGAGTAAAATATTTTATCAAATCTCTTTTAAAAAAATTAGCTGACTTGTTAGTTGCAGCTGTAGCTTGGACAAAAAAAGTAGAAAGACAGACCTAAATTGGAAATCCGGTTTGCACACAAGTTCAGCACAGAAAGGAGCCGCAGAGATGCTAATGGAGCTAAAGTAGTAATATTATTTCCAGATAGGTCCAGTCTCTCAAGATTAATACACTCCCCAATGCATCCAAGATCATGTATTCCTGTAAGGCAAAGATGTTAGATAAACGTACATGCAAATAAAAAATATGTGACAATATGTGTAATAATAGACAAAAAAATGCATTCGGGCTTACCTAGATTTCTCAATTTTAGAAAAAGTATAGATTCCAAGTCAAATTCCCCTGTACGGGATTTAAGAAGCACTGGCGATATCCTCTCATGGTCTCCGTCTGAAAAATATGCAAGAATAGAATCAAGGCTGGAGTATATAAAGGGAAAATTCACTGCTGCATCCAACCGTACAGTCAGAGGTCATTACAATGCAACACAGTGAGTCAGAGAAAGCGCTGGAAGCATTGTCTGTTGTGCAGGATTGACCGTGCAGAAAAAAAATAAAAAAAATCAATCATGAGAATAATCCCTGGCAGTGCTGTCACATCTGGAGAGGATCACTGTTCACGTGGATGAGAACTGCTATTTCTGGCATGACGTGTTTAATTTATCAGTAAAACCTGCCTTTATGTAACTGCACAGGTGAAGATTTTTTACCTCATATATTAAACAGAAATTGCAGTGGGCCGAACATGTAACATTTTTAGCTTTTAAGACTAGGATTTGTTGTGACTTTATTCTGTTTTCTATGTAAATTATGTAAATAGTAGCTGTGCAGGACCAAAAAAACCTGGTGTTACCCATAGCTTATAACATAGTAGACTTGCAAAAATACTAAAAAAGATAAACAAATCACATATTAGTGGTTCTGTAAATGATGACACAGCAAAATCTATTATCTATCTAATTTCTGGAGTTATAAAATTAATGAAAAGTCGTACAAACAGTTATATTTTTCACACCTGGACAGGTCGTTGGTGACAAAATTGTGCAAAAGAGTGCAAATAAAGAAGAAAAAGAAGAAAAGTGAAAAAGAAAACCAAGATTACATTTAAAGATGAATTGTACTTGCTTCCAAAATCTATTAATTAACTCAATGTCACGTGTAACTGGGTGTTTTTGATGGTCAGATTTCACATAAGCGTGCAAACACATATCAAAATCATCTCTAATAATTGTTATTCTGCTGTTAATAGCAATGTAAATGTACCTAGCTAACTATAAGTAGCAACAGTTTGTTCATTGTGACATTTAATTATTCATGGCATGTTTTGTTGAATATAAATATACGTTTCTGGTTCATAATTAGGTGCATTTGTGTATTTAGTTAGCAAAAATATACGCAAAAGTCCGAGGTAACTGCTAACTATTTCCTAGCATAGCATGTGCTAACGCTAAAGCTAAAGCCAACCTAGCAACTATAGCCTAGCAACAGCCACCAGATCCTCCATCCAAACTCACCATGGCTCTTGTCACGCTTCTGCTCCATAGCGGCAGGCAGGCAAGGATGGCTTTTTACTGGTTTAATACATTCGGGTTAAGGTGGTGAGGTGACGTTTTGGTATGTTTGTGTGTCCAGGGTGAATCCAGGAGAACCAGCAGTGCCGCGGACCGCACTGCAGGTGGATTACACACGGACCACAGGCTCCTCTGCAGCTGCGGATCAGCGCGGGGAATCAGCCCGGGCGGAGCACAGAGGAGCGGGTCTGAGGAGGGAGGTGAAGGAGGACACTCAGAGAACACAGATGGAGTTGTTTGAGAAAAGTTCAGCTAGCTTTTATCATGTGTGCAACAGGTTGTAGTGCTGCAGCTATAACGTTACATTTAGCTACTTGAGTTAACTTTTTGATATGAATTTGTAAGTCTTCCTGTTTTCAGAGTCAGACAATATATTTCTGCTCTTACATCAGAATCAATATTGTCCACAGATAGAAAACTTAAAGATGGGGTTCCTTTTCTAGTAAATTACTAACGTTAGCATAACTTTACACTGCAAGGAAAATCTAACCTAGATAAAATGACTTTTATCTTAAAAGACTATATGATTATTTGACTTCTTTTATGATATTCTATCCTGATTTACCTTATCTAGATATAAAAGCTTGTTTTAAGCAAATGTGTATCTGTTTTAAGCCATAATTGCTGAATCAAGAATAGATTTGTTATTTTTATTTATTTACCTTTATTAAACCAGGAAGTCCCATTGAGATTCAGAATCTCTTTTGCAAGGGAGACCTGGCAAGGTAGCAGCCAACACCAACAATAAAAAATATAACAATTAAGACAATATAACATTATAAAAAAACTCTCTCAAGAAAAACATACACACTTCTCAATCTCAACACTCTTTACAATTCTTTTGAACTCCTCCAGGGATACCATGGCTTTTAATTTTAGGTCTTTTGTAACTCATTCCAAGACCACGGTGCCAAGTGCGAGAAGGCACTTTTTCCAAGTTCAGTAGAGCACCGGGGCACGTTGTAAAGCAGTTTTCTTAAAAATCTTGTCAAGAGTTCTTGAAACTAGAATTTTCTGCTTAAAAAACTAGGTTAGTCCAAATTTCTTACTGCACTGGCAGATTAAACCACCTTGGTTTCTCTTTGCTGTCTGTTCTAGAGCTATAGTTGAAGCCAAAACTCAATGTCAATATTAACCATGTGGCCAAGGATTTGTGAGAGCTAGGAACTACTTGGGCAGATTCAAATACCTAATTTCTGATTTAGTGGTCTGAAAATCAAGTACCCCAACTTTAACTTTTGTTTCAAATTATCTGAAAGTAAATTTTTCTTGGTAGTCTATCGATAATGTAATCAATTATTTAGGATTTTGTCTTTCCAACTCACTCACATTACAAATCCTATATGTTGCATCCAGGCAGTGCCAGAAAACACATGTTCACAATTTAGTTTTTACATTAAGTCATTTTATTTTAAGTATTTTGGAAGTGTTTGTTATTCTTGAAATATACAAATTGCATCTTCCAGTAGAAAACAGTACACATCTTTAACATTGTTCTGAAAAATGTGTTTATAATCTACGGGGTAAAAGTCTAAGTAGTCATCTGGACAGTGTTCGAAGATCAAGACGTTTCGACTCTCATCGAAAGTCATTTTCAATCTGATGTCATTTTCCATCAGATTGAAAATGACTTTCATGAGAGTCGAACGTCTTGATCTTCGGAAACACTGTCCAGATGACTACTTGAAGACTTTTACTATGGACACTCCTGGATGAATGAGGACTACACCGTCTTTATAATCTACGGGTATTAAGGTATATAATTTAAAATCTTTTTTTTACTTCCACAATTTTATATCAGACTACTGTCTTTATTTTTCAAGCAAATTTACACTAAATTGCTTTTGTAGTTTAGCTAACGTTCAAAAAGATTTAGTTATCCTCTGTTACCAGCAGAGGGCATAAAATATCTATTAAACACAATTAAAATTATGCTGGTACCTTTATCTATATATTTTTTTCTAATTGGCTATACCATATTTTAAAAACGAATGTATTTCTTGCGTTATATATAAGGTGTTTAATCTGAATTGTTTTGTGTATGTAAGACTATTTAGGCTAATGACTGAGATGATTACACTCCCCGTCTTCTGTTAAAGCCCATAATTTATTCATTTCTGCTCCTTCTGGTTTGTTCCGCCTCGGCTGCTTAAAGCCGATCTCTGCTGGGGCGCGCACATTCCCTCAGACGCTCCTGGACTTAACCACAGAAGAAACTCACCACCTTTTCCTCATTTTCTGGTTTCAACAACATGACTTTTATCAGAGGATTATAAGGTTTTACCCCGGATCCTAAATGCCTTCACACAAGAGGAGGCTTTGGACATTCTGTGATGTGAATGTGTGCAAACTAAAGTCTCCAGGAGCAGGATGGGGAACAAACAGACCATATTCACTGATGAGCAGCTGGACGCCTATCAGGTACTGTCTGCTTTTATTTTTACTTCATCTCACTTGATCATTTATGATTGATAAAGGTAGACAATGTTATTATCAGTATACTATAGGCATGGGACGACTCTGTTTTGTCACAATTCAGTTCTTGTCTTGATACACGAGTCGCAATTTAGTATATTTTTCATTTTATTGAGCCATCAGAAGAACAGTAACTTACAATTTTACAGTTTTAATGCAGTTTATGGTGAATTAAGTGTAGACTATATTTATTTAGTTTTGAAGTTGATGTCGTGACTGGAACCGCACGTGAATTACAAACACTTTTATTAAATGTAAAGCCAAAAGGTCATATTTTAATCATTCTACAGTCTACAAAAAGTGACCTAAATACAGCTGTAAGTCTGTTGTTGTTTGCTTCATCTGATGGCAAAGTCATCCCCTTTTCTAGCTGCATGAATAACACAAAGTCATGGAGGAGTTGTGAAGACTGAACCCAACACCAGAAGTGAACTGGTGTTGGAATTTAAAACTATTAGAATTGTCACATCTCCAGTAAACTGTGTAATATAGACATAATACAGTATTAATTCATAAATGTGTTAAAATATGCCTGACAATGTGTTCATTGAGCTCCAGCATATGAAAGAAACACGATTGAACCATAAAATTATCCTGAATATCAGTATATCTTCTTGTTTAAAAGATTATTAAACGTTTCTGGTAGGACTAGACGATGAATGTTTGGATATTTTTTGATGATTCAACATAGGAAGTTCAAAAGAAAGACATTTTTTTCTTTGCCATGAAAGAGAAAGTCATTTCTAACACTGGTACAAACCACACCTACACCAAAAAACAGAATTTAAACCATATTCATTTTAGTGCCCAAACATTTGTAGTGAATATTATTGGACTGTAGAATATTGTCAGAATATTTAATTGGCTCTTTTTGGAGCTTTTTTTTTTACTGTAAACAATAAATCCTGAAAACAATTATCCTGATTTGTAAATTCGATATATTCTCACCTCTACTTTCTAGCCTCTTTTCGTGGTCAATTTTTATGCATTTAAAAGACTAACTTTATAATACTATATATAAAAATAAACACCTCAAGTGACAAGAATTTATTATTTAAACACAATTATCCAACATCAACAACCTACCCCACACCTCCTTCAAAACAAGACAAACAATACTATAATTCAGCTTTTATATAAATGTATTTTGCGTAAATGTCTTCACTTAAACATCAGCAATGTTAATAATGTATTTTTTAATCAAATCTTCTCCACAGTGCTATGAAATGATAAGGTGTAGATTTATTTTTAATGGGAGGTTGCTGACGCTCGGTGAAACTCTACTCTGAAGCAGAAGACTTCTCAAGTGCTCCTGTAATCCGACCCGTTCAGCGCCGGTCTACAACAGTCGGTTTAAAATGAAAGAAGTGTAAAGGAGACAAGTCAGGGTTTTCTCTCTCTGATTCACAAGAAATATATCCTGTGATAATTATTGTGTTTTGTATTAAAATGTGTCAGATTTGACCTGTTCTATCTGTTCGGTACAGCTGGAAATAAAAGTATTATGTGCATTTTTTAAAATTCTTCATACTATTTATACATTTAATTACTATCACATTTTGCTTTTCAGGACTGCACATTCTTTACCCGCAAAGAAATCCTTCGGTAAGTTTTTGTAGTATTTATTTTGTTAAAGGTGCACTCTGTAACTTTTTGACAAAAAATAGACTTGAAGAAAAGCACGTTTCTGCATTTGCATTTCTTTGTTTCACTAAAAACAAATCAAAATTTTTACTTTGTGCAGGCTTGCAGGACCAATATTTGGCTTAGAGGAGGGAATCTTCCTATTTGTTTCTATAGAAAAGCTGTTATTTTGCTGTACTTTTTCCATATTACGGAATTTATTCGGCTTAAAACGAATTTATACCCATTCAGAATGTTCCAAAATAAGCTTTTAACTTTCTATTTCTACTGAATTGTGTTGACTTTTCACTTCCAGAAAGCAACACAGTGCACCTTTAATTAATTACATTATGTATGTGTTGTTGTTTTTTTTTTTTTTTTACAGTTTAACTTATGAACATGCATCTGTTTGGAAATCACAGTCATACACTTCAAGAATTATCAACATCTAGGCATATTTCAACTGTGTTCTATACATAGTGGTGGAAGAAGCATCCAAATTTGTTATTTTCAGTTAAAGTACAAGTTCAAGTTTATTTGAATTTACATTTAAGGCAGATAATAAAATCATACATAAAGCTAGAACATTTAGCACAAATAAAGGTAAAAATATGTACTCAAGTAAAAGTAAAAAAATATTTCTCCTTAAAGCTGGGGCATTCAACTTTTTGAGTTGTAAATGGGTGAACTTTGTCTTTTCCAATTAACTGTAAATTGTAATTACAGCACACTGTGACAAAATCAGATCGCTGTGTACTTTTTAAATCCAATTATGAAGCATTTAGTTCTCAAAGACAGCCAAAAGCAGCGCTCTGATTGGCTGAGCTTGGGTGGTCCCATCAGTTTTTCTTTGGTGTTTGTAAAAAAAAAAAAACAACGTTCTTAAGCCGTAATTGCGTGTGTCGAAGGATTTGTGAGAGATAAGAAGCAGTTGAACACAGGTAAATACTGCATCGACTTTGAAAATGAGGTGCCCCACTTTTAAGAAAAAGTATCTCACATGGTAATTTTTTTTCTTTTAGAGTAAAAGTAAAAGTATTTTGAGCAGATTTGTATGTTAAATGTGGTGGTTTTGATTAAAGGGGCACTGTGTAAGATTGAGAGGAATTTTAATTATCATATATAGTCCACAAACATTTAAATCATATTTATTCTTACAACATGAATACTTAAGAGAGCACTGTTAACCAATCCACATCAATTGTGATACATTTATACGTATTTGAAATGTTTTATTACGGGCCAGAATATGGATCATTGACGCTAGATGGCATCATGCTTAATAGGCAAAATGCATGGAAAGGCTCCCTCTAGTGTTCAAAAGTGGAAATCACTTTGTTTGTTTTTCTTACATAGTGCCCCTTTAAGAACTCTCCTGATTTGTTTGTCAATTGTTTTGGTAGTCACATTTTCTCATCAGCGAACTGTGCAGCGCTTGTGGTTTTTATTTCTTTCTTTCTCTTTTTTAATTGCAGTAAAGATTTGAACTCTTTAGCCTGAATAAATAATGAAATGTGCAAAAACTTCCCAATCCGGACAGAAAGTTCTATTTACTTTTCGCTTCTTTTCAAAAATATTGTGAAGTAAAAAATACTTGATACAGGCTTTAAAATGTAATGAAGTATAAAATATCCAGTGTAAAATGTGAAGTACAGATACCTAAAAAAAACTGTTTACTTTTGTACATTCTACCGCTCTCTATACGTCAGTTTTATGTTGAACTATATTGAGTCAGGTCTGTGTTTATCAGAGGTCGTGTGCTTTCTGATGCCATAACTTCAGCTGAACAGTGTGATGTAATCTTCTCCAGTAAAGTTTTGCAATGGTGTTGCCTTTCACTGGCATAGGTTAGGTGAAGGGTCAAATTTCAACTTCTGTCAACGTGAGAACTCGTGTTGGGAATCAGATTCTACCAGACAAACTCGATAAACAGTGTTTCTCAAACTTGGGCGTACTCTGGTGGCACTCGATGCCACCTGCAGTTTGGAAAATTTGTTTTATTTAGATACAAATACATTCATGTTTTGGTCGTCTTGTGGGCTCAGTGTCCTTTAGATGTGCCTCTAAAGTTGATTTAGTCTTGTTTGAAGCTCTATTTTAGACCTAATACAGTCCGAGTCTTGATCTGGTGGTACTTGAAGAACCAGATATTAAATTTAATGATACTGAGAAGTTTGAGAACTAACTGATGAACGCCATATTAATCTTGACTATTTCATATTGTTTTCTGAGATATTAAATGTCATTAACTTTGTCATTAACTCAGTTAGTTTGGTACCACTTTGTATTAACTACACCTTAATTGGCCTTAGTAAACCATGAATAAAGCATAAATAAAGCCCTAATTATTCATGAACTAATGGTGAATTAATGATTTAAAAAGGTTTATTAATGCTTAGTAACTACTTAACTAAGGAGCTATGGTTAAGATTTAGGGTTAGGGGCAGGATTAGAGTAATTAAGTAGTTACTAAGCATTAATAGGCTTTTTCATCTATTAATTAATCATTGTTCATATTGAATTAAGTCTTTATTAAGGTCTTATTAAGCCTAATTATTCTGTAGTTATTCTAAAGTGTTACGGTTACTTTATTTTCCATTTGTAGTTAAAAACACATTGCAAAATAAGCTCAGTGCTCATATAGGACATAACAACCAGATATGGACAAACAACACTGACACAAAGACACTGTAAAATCAATAAATCAATAAAAAGTACAGTTAAAAAAAGTTAAAAGTGCTGCAGTCAAAAAGGTGCCTTATTTAAAGCGCTGATAACAGCTTGTGGAAAGAGGCTCTTAGCATAATTAAAAATAATTACTAAATATATAACTATGTAACAGTACAGTTCACTGATAACTGCAAGACCGGTCCATAGAAGTAGAAGTTCTCATGTTTTTATGAATCATAACCATTGTGTAATTTACATGGGTTTTGACCTTTGTGTACACTGAATAGCTGCTATGTAACAAAGGAATTATCTCTACGCCTTATCTGCTGCTCATGTCTAACCAGGATGTAGAATTATAGTTATATAAAATTGCAATATGGGGGAAAACAGGCAAAATGTTAAGATCCTGTTATCATGTTAAAGTTAGGGCAACTAACTTTTTTTTGTTGTAAATTAGTAAACTTTGTATTTTCCTTTTAAAAGTCTATGATAAATGTGAAAAAACGAGACAGCTGTGTACTGTCTGAACTGAAAAATAAAAAAATATATTAGTTCTATTCATGAGCCAAATGCTGCTCTCTGATTGGCTGTGCTTGAGTGGTCCTCTCCAGTTTCACTTGGTTGTTTGTAAAAAGAAGTTTATGAGCTGTAATTGTAGCCAAAAGAGAATCCATGTCAGTATTAACAGTGTGTCAAAAGATTTCAAAGAGGAAGTATATTTCAAACCTAAATAGTGTTTGAAATGCAAAAATTAGCTCCCACTCATATGCACACAACAGATAACCATGTCCTGTGTTTCTAATGGTCAAAGCTTACGTTTATGTTTGTTGGAGGATAGGTATTTCATATGTGTGTATAAATATTATGTCCCAAATAACATATATTCTCCTGACTGCAGGCTGCACGGCAGATACCACGAGCTGGCTCCACACTTGGTTCCGATGGATTACACGAACGACCCTGAATGTAAAGTACCTCCGGCTTTGATAGTCAATATGCCAGAGCTCAAGGTACTTCATTCAGCCTATTAGTTTTACTGATCCATTAGTCTCTATTCATTTTAACGTTTGGCTTAATGCTTTATGTAGGGCTGTGCAATTAATCAAATTTCAATTTAAATTATGATTATTATTTAGATTAACTCTCACCTGCTTTTATTTTATCTGTTCAATATCTTTATTTGAAGTAATCTGATGCTCTGCTTTCTTTCTAAGAAAATTAGTTATGATTTCAATTGGGATTATTGTTGATAATTAGATATATATATTTTTGTAATAATTTCAGTCTAAGTTTAAGATGTCAACAATTTCTCAAGCTGCAAGTATATTATGCAAGTAAATTACAGGAAGAAATTTAAGTTCAAATTGCAAGACAACTTACACACAACAGTTTTCTAGAGTTTAAACCAGGGGTGCCCAACTATTTCCTTGGTGGGCCAAAAAGTATTAAGTTAAAGCATGCCTTTTAAATTGTATTTAAAAAGCCTTTTAAGAAGCAATAAAGATTAAATGGTCTTTTATTAACATGTTTTAGGAGATTACATGTGATTTAGTGTCATTTAACACTTTTCTTTTAAAACAAAATGTAATCACAAAAATTGTTTCAACAATCGAACACTCCTTTGCTGGCCAAATTGAACCCCTGGCGGGCCACTTTGGGCACCACTGGTTTAAACATCATTTAACACAGTTTAAGTGTTACAAGTTATAGTAATTTGTCACAATTGTCACCCTGTTTACTTATGTTGATTTTGTCCCAGATTTACTATGTGGTGCTAGGTAACAGTTGTGGATCATGTGCATATTACTGGACAAAGACGATAATAAACTTCCCAAAACAACCAAATAACAACTAAATATTTAGAGAAATCTTAGTCATAATCATCGTTACTATGTTTACTGAAATTGTAGTCTAACCTGTCATATGCACTTAAAATGTGCTGGTTATCGTATCTTACATTTTTTTTTAACATATCTGTAACCATTTTATCGTTTTGTCAACTGAGATCTGAGAAAAAAATATAATTGCAATTTTTTATTAAATTTTGTTAACATTTCAAAAACAAAATATGACTTTACGTATGCCACGTTTTTATAACAAAGGATTGGTTGTCACTCTTTCAATTCAAAATCACCAACAAATAAATAAGAATTACAATGACACATCACAAATACTACATTTTTCAATTAATTGCGCAGCCTATTACACACAAACACTGCTCAAGCTACTCCATGTAAATAGTACTTTATTTTCTGTCAAAAGGAGAATGTCGCATAGGATCGTGGATCGTTCTGAAGACGGAGCAGGAAATCTGAGCTTCAATGAGTTTGTGGACATGTTCTCCGTGCTCAGCGAAACGGCTCCAAGGGAACTGAAAGCAATATATGCCTTCAAAATCTATGGTTAGCTCTCACTATCTATTTAACTCAATCAGATAAATGTACAAGTTCATCAACCTGCTTTTGTCCACACAGATTACAATGTGGATAACTACTTGTGCAAAGAAGACCTGGAGAAGGTACTGAACAAGCTGACGAAGGAGGAGCTGACGACTGAGGAGGTGCAGCTGGTGTGTGAAAAGACCATCGAGGAGGCCGACCTGGACGGAGACAACAAACTGTCTTACGCCGACTTGAGAACATGATCTCCAGAGCTCCAGACTTCCTCAGGTAAAGCACTAAACCCAGGCTAGTTCGACTTTTATTTTAAGTTTTTACTAATAATGAATGATCTTTTTGTAGCACTTTTCACATAAGAATCTAAAGGGCTCAGTGGAAGATGTAACAGCCTACCTCCTGTTTGTGCTGCACGACACGTCTGGTAAAACACAGCAGCGACATGGGGAAATGTAACTTTTTACCTCTTTTAAAGACATTTTCTGGTGAATTATGTGTATTTTTAACACAACTAATTCAAGTCGAGTCAGAACAAAGTTTAAATGGAGGTTGTTGATGTGGAATTTTCTCATAGACATATAATTAGTAGACGCTTAGCATCCGAGCTAGTCCGGTAAGATTTAAGCTAGTCCGGAGCGTTCTACTGTTTATTTTCCTATAGCCGTTAGCATTTGCTCGGTAAAAACGCAAGTTATGAAAGATCCAGAGAGTGTCAGCTGTACAAACCTACCGACCACATTTAGCAAAGGTCAGAGTCTGTTATAAATTATTGTTGAGTTTACAACTTTATATTTATTGTAGATAAAAGTGGTATAAAACTGCTACGGCTAGCGAACTTATGCATTTTAAGATCTAGTGACCACCAACGTCCACGTTTACATGTTACTGGTGAGAAAAGCAGACAATACATAAATGACACCAAACAAAGTTATAGCTTCACTCACTTATAGGCGCGTCTGTCGCATCGGCAACTGATGGAGCATTTCCAGCCTAAGAATATAGTAATAGAAATTAAATTTCACATCGCCAAAGTTGTTTAAAAAAGGTTCATAAGACACAAATCCAGTCCGTTTTGCTCCATGATTTTGCTGAAATCGCTTGTTTAAGCTTGTTTTATCCATAAAAGTGCAACTTCTGCCATTGAATTCAATCGTCACCTCTACCGGAGGCGCTGTTCGAGTTGTAGCAACAGAGCAGAGCTGCTGATTGCGCGTCTACTAATTTAATGTCTATGGAATTGTCTCAGAAAGGTAAACATAAAGTTTATTTATTTATTGAGAATACCAATGCTAACTGCTGCGCTCACAGGTCGCTCCGGCAACAGTGGCCGTCACCATAACAACGGACACACAAATGATCAACCGCTCAGAGGGAACTTTGTTTAAAACACAAAAATGACTTTCATCCTACACATTTTCAGACCATAAGCAAGATTTTGAGA
Source organism: Mugilogobius chulae (assembly GCA_038363315.1). Lineage (NCBI taxonomy): Eukaryota > Metazoa > Chordata > Actinopteri > Gobiiformes > Gobiidae > Mugilogobius > Mugilogobius chulae. The sequence continues at coordinate 20,475,670 of CM076411.1, read as the reverse complement.
TTGTTATTTGAGTTATTTCAGTTGTAGCCGTGGTATAAGCGCAATAAACAACTTGGAGCCGTGTGTTAAGCAGTTTTAACACACTTCAAGGAGAAACAGCAGCGCTAGCATCACATTAGCATTTAGCGCGCAACTACCATCAGCATTGTTGGATTTTTTTTACATATGTGGATCACTTTTGTTTTCCATGTCTTCATATCAATATTTGACACAATATATCTTCTTAAGTCAACATTTGCTTTTGTAGCTGTCGATCAGTGAGTGATGAAGCTGTTGTTTTGATGCACTGTTCGTGTTTTCCCCCACAGAGATTCGTTAGTGGACAATCCCTCTGATGCCGACTGTATCTATCTAGATGTATGAATTGCTGTAAAATAATCCTCCTTTATCAGGGTGTGCAGGTGCTGAATCCGAGCAAAGGGCTGAGAAACTAAGCAATAATGTATTAAACCAAATAATATGTAGACATTATTTGAGCTTCAGTAATACGAGACCAGAGTAAATGTTTGTGTTGAGCAGAGGATCCTTTAATGAACTTCATGTCATCACAACACTGTATAAGCCAACAACATTGAATACAGATGGTGAGCATTACAATGGATTTAAATTAATATATATACAACAGAAAAAGACAACAGATCTGTTCACTGACAGAAATCATCAAATTAAAAATGTGTGAAATTGTGGACAACTGATACTGTTACTGATGGGGAAAACTGCCTCTTGTCCACTAACTGGTTTTATGACGTCATAACAAAATGTAAACTTATCTGTTGTTGGGTCCTTTTTGTATTTTTCAATGTACTGTATGTATTTGACTAAATAAATTTGCTTTTTCCCATGGATGTTTTTGGGGTTTCATTTTGAAGTATATTTTATTGTTTGACTAATCGTGATCTGCCATAAGAAATATAAAATAGTTCAGAAGCATTTATAGATTGCAGGAGCCACAAGGAGGCAGCAGTGTCTCTTGTTCAAACTGTCATTGTGTCGTTGGGCAAGACCCTTCACTCACATTACCCCTGTATGAATGTGATAAGTGAGTGTGCAACACCATTTGCAGCCTCACTTTCGTTTGTCTGCTTAGAGTGTATGGTGTTAGACTGCATTTTCCAGTAAAACATCGTGAACATGTTTATACTTTCCTAAACATTGTGCTTATTTTCACCCAGTTTGGCTGTTTTTATGAGGTTCATTATTGTCTTTTGTCTGGCAAATATGAGGGAAGTAGAGAAAATTCCACAACCGTTACCTAGCATGTGTTATTTGAAAAAAGGTCAAAAATCTACACAATTTACAATAGATATGTTTTGACAAAAATGCCTGATAAGATAATTAATTTTGTTAAATGATTGTTCAAACTACCCTGTGTAGAGGGATTCTGTTTCAGAATTAGTGGAGCAAGTTGGATCTGTAAAAAAAAAAAACAACTGTAAAACAATAGGATACTTTGCTAAGATACTAAGTTTGTACAAGAAAACTATTATAAAATTGTACAGCAGCTTTTTATGTTTGTAAATGAGCAAGGGGTAGGCACCATAAGCTAGCCTTAACCTACTCCTTTTTCTTTGTTCTTTGCACTTTAACACAGTGCCTAAATGTCTGGAAAAAACACAAACTTGAAACCTGTAATTTCCAACTATTATTTGTCAAGTCTTTCAGAAATTTCAATTTTACAGCTATAAAAATATACAATATAATCCACACATTTGTAAGGCAACTTTGAAGGTCTGATAAACACTATAGAGGTATGCACTGACATCATTTTATTCCAAAAATGCTTAGCAACATTTAGAATGAGTGGCATTTCTTCAATGTATTTCTTTGTTGTCGTGGCAACGACTTGTTTGTTAACAACAGTTGATGATTTAGGACATTTTAACTGCAACAAACAAACTCAAAAACATCTTTTTTAAGAAGAAAAATAACATAAGTTCAACTGTGTGTGATTTCAATGTCTGATAAATGTGAGAAGCTAAAGTCTTGTTGTTTATCTGCTTTGCTACAACTGTTGACATGATTTTCTCTTTTTACATGTCAGTTACAAACCCAGTGCTCAGTAGACTTGTTGTGGGTTGAATTTGTTATCAAACTGTAGTTTTTTTCCTGTTTTAGTTGTTTATTGAACTCTTACAAGAGAAAATGTCCTTTCTCTCCATTAACTCTCATGCATCGTTGCCACTCAGCATGAACATTTAGAATGATGTCATGTCACCTGCAGAACCTCTATAAGGAGTGTGTCAGGACAGATATCTGCCGCAAGAGTTTGTAATCACTGAAATGTGTTATCAGAGCTGTCCAGCATGGCTATTATGTTACTTGTAAATTAGAAATGTCACTGGCCACTTGAATGAGGACACAATTAGTGTGTGATTATTGTGACCTGAAAGCAAATTTGTATGGTTAGCAACACCATTTAAGAGCAAAAGAACTGACTTAGTGTTTAGTTCTTCTTTAACACCAAAAAGTGTATGTTGTAGAGCTTATTTCACTAAATAAAGGTTAGAGGTTGAATGTTTGCTCCTCCTGATCCATCATAAAAACACCTCACTCTGGTCATCATAGACTTTTGCTGATGCACAGCGCTTTTGCTAATGTGTCATGATCAGCAGCATTTGGACCATATGCAGTAGAAGCATTCACCTTAACTCATGCGCCGTGTGAGCCTGCACATTAAGCATGATGAAAAAGTGCAGGTGTTGCTAGCAGAATGTTGTTAAAAAATGTGCTTCTTCAGCGTTCTCCAGCTGTTCCACTCATCTCAGCTGGAAATTATAGAATATATTTATGAATGAACGCACGCACACAGTCGATAAGATAAACTCCTAGCATATGAAGCCATGACATCATCCTTTCAGCTTCATGCTCGTCAGAACCATACATACCATTATTAAAACAAATGAATAAAAAATAACCCCACGGTCATGTTATGAAACTAAAATCAGTGGCCCAATGCAGTTGCAGTATACATTTATTAGTACAATATTTCTTACATTTAAATTACTCAGTTTATAGTTTAACAACAGGAATCTCAGATTGTCCCAAAATGCATTGCAGAAAAGCATAATGCACTTATAAAGCAGAATAAATCATAGTGTCATGAACATGGTCACCATTTCCTTTTGACTTCAGGAAAAAGCCGTTTCCACTTGTCATTCTGGAAGAGAAAAACAATGTGTTAGTATAATAGTTATCTTCATATAATGCTTTTTCAGGCCTCAGAGTCATGTTACTATACTTTTGTTAGTTGAACTAATATATTATTTTTAAATAGGTCTAGTCTATTAAGTATACTGTTTATTCTGTTAAGAACTTACTTTTATTCCCCAGTTTGACTGGCCCTGTTTGGCCCTCAGGGGGCCCACAGGCTCATATTGGCCATTGTTGTTGTTTGGTATCTGTTCATACGTGTCGTCCATTGGTCCACTTGGGGGCGGTGTGTTGCAGGGACCTCAGCGTACACCCCTGTGTCCTCTGCTCTGGCTCCAGGCTCAGGACTAGCCTGTGAGCCTGCCAGTCTGTGCAGGTCCTGTCTGTGGGGCTCGGGCTGGGCGTGTCTCTGCCGGGCCGTGGAGGCGTCACACTGAGTCTGTAGTTCTGCTCCTCGCTGCTGTTCAGGAGCAGAGGCAGAGAGCGACAGCGACTGTCCAGCAGGTCCAGCTCAGAGTACAAGGACTGAGGTCTGAGGTCTCCCTTCAACTCACGATCTTTAGCCTTTTTACGCCTGACCTGAGCATAGCAAACACTGTCCTGGTTCTCAATAGTTATGCCATTTTCCAAATGTCTGCTCCTTCTAGGAAGTGGTGGTATTTCCTGAGGCCCAAATGTAATTTGTATTAAAGGTTGAAAGAATGATTACATACTATTATTATTCTGTGAAGTCCTCTCACCTCTGATGTCCTGTTGATGTTCTTTGCTCTGCTCTGTGTCAACAATCGCTCTGGTCCCTGGTTACTCAGATGTTTTTTAACTTTCTGAGCATGGACTGTGGCCACTGTCCTCCCTTTTGGACTAACCTGAATTGTATCATAAAGAGGCTCTTTTTGACTCTGGAAAATAAACAAGTCACATTAGTCAATTGACATAATATTGCAGACAGAGTATCACAAAAGATTGAACAAAGGTCACACAGCTTCTGTGTTTCTTTCATCAGTACATACATAGTCTTCTAATCATTGATATGTTGTTCCCCATCACAAAGAGCAGAGCTGCTGTTGCACAAAGCTGTGAAGTGCATCGAGTGTTGACTCACCCCAAAACAGGAAGTCGTCAGATATTCCCCAAATGGCTCAATGGGTTTTTCCTTGAAGTATTGGATTAACTCAGAGATAGTGGTGTGTTGAACATTGTGTCCAAACACAACAAACTGCCCCGAGTCACTGGGTTTATCACAAAATGACGGCACCTGTCTTTGCCCCTGAAACACCATGGCAAACAAAACAAAATGATGTAAAATCCAAGCACGTTCAGGTCAAAACAGCGATAAGGCTCCACTCACCTATAGGAGAGTATGTATCCAAGCGCTTTGTCACTGAGACGCACCAGGAAACAGCCAACGTCTTTGGTCATCAAAATGTCTTCTGCATCTCTGAGGAAGAAAAAACAGGCGTAAACGAGAGGTAACTGGAGCGAATTATTATACTGTACATTCATAGAAGCAAGATGGGTAAAGTGGTTTGCTCAATGACACAAATCAAAAATATCAAGGTACTCCTGTTAACATGAATCGTATTCCAGTGAGAACAAATCTTTAGATTAAAGCTACATTTACTAGCAGTTTGTGCTTTAGTGCAGGTAATGATCAAATAATTATGCTCGTCATAGGTTGTGTTCAGTTCCTAGAAAGGAATAAACTCAAAAGATCAGATAGTGAGCAGAAGTGAGTGGAATGTTGGTCATATTATTGTATTTTGTCATGAAAACTGACAAGATAACTTCATACATTGTCAATTTGTTATACCATCAGTTTGCTGTTTCCTCTTTTTGTAATGTCCAGTAATTACATCATTATTTGTTTATTATCTGTACTTTCAAAGCTTAAGTTGGCAAAAACACAAGTGCCAGTAATACAGTATTACTTAAATTTGCAGTATTTGTACAGTTACAATCATCGGCCGGTGCAACCTTTAAAGATGCACTGTGTAACTTTTTGACCAAAACCAGACTTGAACAAAAGCATAATTTGTCATTTAGATTTCTTTGTTGCACTAAATGAATCATAAATATTTGTGTGGGCTCGCATGGCCCCAAAATAGTCGTTTTATTTGGCCTGGTGGAGGGCCCGCTCATGTTTGTTTCCATGGAAAAGCTCTTTGTTGGCAGATTTTTTTCCCATAAAAAGTACTGTAATTTCTGCCCTATTGAGCGCACCTGAATATAAGCCGCACCCACTAGATTTAAGTAAAAAATATGATAAAGTACATATATAGGCTGCACTTATTAATAATAAGTCTATGAGAATCTATAATTTTGCTGCATTCCTTATAAGCCGCATAGTTCAAAGCTCATGAAAAACGTAGCGTCTTATAATCCAGAAAGTACGGTATTTATTCCTATTCAGAATGCCCCAAAGTATGGTTTTAGTATGGTTTTAGCTTTCTAATGCTACAGAACTGTGTAGATGACTTCTTCTTCCTCCTGCAGAAAGTTACACAGTGCACTTTTAAGTGACCTTGCATTGTCACAAAAGTTTGTTGGGCTGCATGAGGGCCTCTTAAATGGAAAATATGTTCCTTTAGCTGTATTTTTTTCATATTACGGCATCAAATGTATATGTCCCCATTGAGAACGTCCCAAAGTATGGTTTTAACTTTCTGTTTCTAGTGTAGTCGATTTTTCACCTCCGGAACGTTGCAGTGCACCTTTAAACACTGCAACTGCAACTGCATGCAGAGGTGCTAGAGCACCCAAGAAAGAAAGTTACTTCTAAAGACTAATACTCAAATACAATGACAAAGTAGTGGTTCAAGAAAAAGTTTAAAAAAGTATGGTGCAGTACTCAAGAAAGAGCAAGTTTAAGAATAACTTCTGAAATCAAAATATTGAGAGATCGCAATTCATTATGTCAAATCATTCGTTATTTTGGCTTGCTTTTTGAACGGAGAGCACCACAACTTATACTTTGTCAGTAAAAACCTGTGATTTGGAAGAAGAAATCATTATCTTGACCATCTCTAGCTGTAATCTAAACAAACATCTTTCATACATAAATAAACAAACAAATAAAATACAAATCTCTTTCCGTACTTCCTGGAGGTGAATCCGAGGAACCAGTTTGGAAAGAGTCCGTTGTGGCTGATGAGCGAGGCCTGGCTCTGTAAGAACCAGGCAGTGATGAGCTCCCTCAGGCCCCCCTCGGACGCCCCACCCGCGGTCAGGTCGATCTGCGGCGGCTCGGTCTGTCCTCTCTGCTCCATGTCCCTCCGCTTCTGTCCAGAAAGCACACACCACGTTAACCTCTTCCTCCTGCTGTGGCTGCTCCAGACTCATTTGCCTATGTGTTTTTTGAACTGTTATAAATAGGTCAGTGTTCTTTTTCAACTGTTGGATTAAAAAAAACAGAAACTGACTCGCGCACTTGGGGAAGTTTGTGTTCGATTGAGGAAACTGTGCCTGACGTGAATTCAAAACACTGATTTTGATCTAAGTTGTTGCAATACATTTGATCTTTGTTGGTAATCATAAACAGATTATACATGGATTTAAGATTTGTTGTAACGTGCCAGTAAAAAATAATAATTCTCTGACACAAATATGGCTTGTTTGAGTGACATTTGGTCATATGAGGCAATAAACTACTCAGATAAATACATTTTAAACCTAATTTTAATGGTTTTACAACTTAAAAGTATTACAAACTTCTATTTTATTTTGGTCGTGATTGGGTTGCATGCTTATTTTGGTGGTCCCGGTCTGAAAAGGTAAAGGAAATTCCTGTTTTAGAGTGTTTAGGGTGCTTGAAATAACAGCTGCACATTTAATTGTATGCCTTTAAAAGATTGGACTTCTAACACAGTTGATTTGTTTTTATTGTTTTTAACCTGACAAATAGAAATATCAGAACACATTAGGCCCTTATGTTTGCTTTTATCAGCCTAATCTGCTGATAATTAGACATTTTTGTATAATCTCCTTCTACTGTTTAATAGTGTGAAGTTGTCATTCATAAAAAGCATTAAAATAAATCAATCATCCTTATTATTCAATTGCAAATATATTTAGAAAATGTCTTAACTTTGTCCTGATAAACAATAATTAAAGTTGGGGCAGATACATTTTTTTGTTGTAAATGAGTAAACTTTGTCTTTCCCAGTTAAAAATAAAATGCAGTATTTGTGAAAAAAAAGTTACGACTGTGGACTGTCAATCAAAATGAAAAGTGTTTTATTTTCTTCCCGAGCTGAATGCAGCGCTCTGATTGGTTGTGTTTGAATGGTCACCTCCAGTCTCACTTAACTGTCTACAAAATGTTTTTAAGACGTAATTATAGACAAAGAAATGTATGCATGTGGATATTACCATAATATGCTTAAAGATTTGTGAGAGCTAGGAACTAGTTAGACTTACTTCCGGTTTTTAATGTGTCAGCGACCCCATCTCTAAGTGTGAGTGTATTAACAACAATGTTGGGTATACGTTACTGTAAAATTGTAATACATTATATATTAGTTAATTATATATTGGTTTACAATATTACTGTCTTAGTTACACTACTGTGAGTTACTTTGAACTAATTACACATTTGTTAAGACATTGTACAATTCTAATCCTGTTACATTTACACTTGATTACTGATTACATGATGGAAATGTGACGTCACAACACATTTTCCTTCTAATATTTGATTTGCCTTTAAGCCAACAGACAGTATTGTAGTGGTGTTTTGGTTCGGAAGTGCTGTTACTCAGATAGTAACTAATAATATGTATATTATCAACATTTGTATAAGTAATGAGTTACACTACTCAGTTACTGAAAAGAAGAATATATTAAATGAACTAGTTACTTTTGTAATGAGTTACTCCCAACACTGTTACTGTTTATTTGGCAAAATAAAAAAATATTCTAATGGCTGAATAAAAATTGATTAAATGTGCAAATTAGCTGCTAAGTTGTATCCTAAAACAGTATTTCGTAAGCACTTTCAGGAAGTGCTTGAAGTAATTTCAGACTTGAAGGTGAAGCTGAAATTCAATATTGACCAAAATACAAAATGTGATTAGAGGTCCAATTTGAATGATTTGGGACAATTTGGGGGCATAACATTCATTAAAAGAGACCCACCCAGAGTTAGGGCGTACTTGGAGCGCAATGCAAAACTTAAAAAATTAATTAGTGTTTCAACATTTTGTTTCTGTGTTTACAAAAATATTTTATAGTAAGCCTCTTTAGGATCTTGTCTTGTGCCTCAACAAACTAAGAAATTACAATAACTTTTGTCAACTTACCTTAAGACAGAACCGTAAGCAGTTGAAACAGCACGAGTTGTGATGCTTCTCCTTCGCGACTTGTTGCTTGTACAATCTCCCGTGTTTTCTCTCGATGTCTGTTTAAATGCAGATAAGTTTAAGTAAATTACAAAAGCTGCTGCTGTTTTAATCCTCTTGCTCTGTGCTCACCTGGGCTGGATGAAAACTGACTCGGCTCTTGTGTCATTTCAGCAGACTTTTACCAAAACCTCTGCCTGTCTAAGATGTTCTCTTTCTCCTTGAAGATGACTTTCTGAGAGCGAACATCCAACACAAACACGTGACATTTGGAGTTTTCCAGCAGTCTTGGAAAGCAGCAGAGCAGTTAGCACATCACGGCTCTGAACTGAACCTGATTTGCATCTACAGAGACTTTTCAGCTGCTGCAAAAAGCAAAGCGTGCATTTCCTGAAGAGATGGAAACACCGTGGTTTGTGCAGCGCTCGAGACCACACAGACTGTTCCACGGTTTACTGTCGTTCACCTCACAGTCAATAACATCTAGTGGGGCAAAAGGGAATTATTATGGAAGTTCTGATAAGTCAAAGCAATCCCATTTATGCTTGTGTGTTTACAGACTTGACAAAGTGCTTAATCATAGGCCACAGAAGAAGTCATAATTCCCGTGATGCTGGAATCTAACTTTTAGTGCTTCTTCCTGAGCCCAACCACTAAAAAAACTTAAGTCCACATGACAGGTTATCGCAAATATCCGTTGGCTCTTGGTAAATATCTTTGTGCGTTCATTTTGGTGCAATCACGGCTTATAAGATCATGTTTTTACAGACAATAAAGATAAATGAGAGAGAAGCACTCAAGCTCAGCCAATCAGATCACTGCGTTTGGTTATTTTTGTGACATAAATACCTCATTATTCAATTTAGACAGTTCAGTGTAGGAGTACTCAAGACCAGTATTGAGACCGCTTTTTTAAGGTCTTGGTCTTGTCATGGACTCAAGCACATTTGGACTTGGTCTTGTCTTGGACTCAGTCTTGTCTTGGACTCAGTCTTGTCTTAGACTCTGTTTTGTCTTGGACTCAGTCTTGTCTTGGACTCAGTCTTGTCTTGGACTCTGTCTTGTCCTGGACTTGATCTTGTCTTTTGTCTTGGACTTTGTTTTGTCTTGGACTTTGTTTTGTCTTGTACTCAGTCTTGCCTTGTACTTGGTCTTGTCTTGGACTTGGTCTTGTCTTGGACTCGGGCTTGTCTTGGACTCAGTCTTGTCTTGGACTCAGTCTTGTCTTGGACACTGTTTTGTCTTGGACTTGGTCTTGTCTCCGGTTTAGCATCTGCACAGTTACGCTGTATCAGCAACTTTTTTTCCCCACCAGAGCTAGATCCATGTTGTTCATTCAGAATGTTTGCTATAGTTTAAAAGAATTCTCCGCTAAGTTTCTGTTTACATTCAGCATCTTTTCTACGCATGCTCAGTGTCAAGTCTTCCTGTAGTTTTGTGACTTTCTGGTCAGTGTCACAGCGCCACACTCTGGTCAGTTTCAGGCTGGTTTACTGATTCCTGTGGACGCTCACAAATCCTAAGACAGCTGCATATTTATGCAATTTGTTTATTATCTTAAGTGGACAAGGTCTTAATTACCACCACAGTCTGCTAAACTTGAACCAGGACGCACAATTTGCAATAAGGACAGCACAAGATCATGTCGACACTGAAAAATGTATAAAACTTCAAATGTGGTTTTGATTTGGTTTCAATGAAGCGCTGTCTTGATCTTGTCTTAGTCTTGACCTTTAAAAGTCTCGGTCTTGGTCTCGATCAGTGCGGTCTTGACTATTCTACACTACAATACATAGTGTAATTTTCTCATATAGTGCATACTTTTTGGTGCAAAAGAAAAATCTAGTAACAAAAAAAATCAGGAAAACCTACTTTTAAGATATTATCATTTGTAAAATTTACATTTCTGTGCCATTTATGTGGATTTTTCCTCTTGTCTACAATATAGTTGCTAGGTAACAGCTGTGGAATTGCCTCTATTTGTTTAAAAGACAATTATACGTTGGTCAAAATGACCAAACTGGGTGAAAAACAAACAAACTGTTTAGTGAAATCTTCAATATAATCATGTTTCTTTATGTGTTTTACTGAAAATGTAGTCTAATCACTAACCCTAACTCATTTATGCAAAGCCTTTCATGACACTGAAGAAGTTTTATAATGCATGATGAGGCTCACTACTCTAGCCACATCTGCTTTGGGGCAGACTGATAAAAATAAGGCTCTTAATCTGTGCCACTGACCCTCCGACCACCAACAACCTTCACTTACTCAGATTCAGCCGTGGCAGTGTGTGGGCGAAATGTGAAATGTTTTGCCTAAGAACACAACAGTAGTTCCTCTAGCCGTCCCACTCTCACAGCAGGTTTGACCGATGAGTTATTATAATGTCAAGAGAGCGTATCCATGGTAACCTGCAGCTGCAAATGTCCAGTTCCAGCAGGTTGTCTCTTTTAATTTACATTTCCTCTTAAATATTTTGATAAGTGAACCTTTTCCTATTTGTATATTTGCTTCTCTCCTCTAGAACTGTACAGATAAATTTACTGTCATTGTCAAAGAGTATTTATTACGATTTATGTTTGGAGTGAGCCCCCGGACCGCTGAAACTTTTGCGCACCGCCACTGGCTCTTGCGAACATGAAATGCAAAGCAAGTACTGTATACAAAACTAAACTGAAAACAATCTGAAAAAACATACTACTTAGGTATTAAATTCTTTAAAGGACAACTATTATGCAAAGTCAACTTTTTGCATTTTTAATCATCACGATATGATGATTTCATCAAAAAAGCTGATTGTCACAGAGATGAGCTCACGATTCAATTTTTATCACAATATTGCCCAACCTTATGTGACCATCATAAGGTACACTAAAAACATTTAACAAGGTAAAAATGGTACTTAGTTCGTCTTTAAGTGCCAGAAAAATATATTATAAACAATTACAAAAAGTGAACTATCTGAAGAAAAAAAAATTCATTGGAAAGAGAATGTACATGAATCGAGAAAAAGTTTGTTTGTTTGTGTGCATTGCCCACCTCTGCTTTCCTGATTGATAAAAATAACAGCTTCTACAGGCAGAAAACTCTGAACTATAACTCAAACTGAAACTATTTCTAAACCTTTGGAGGACAAACAAAAGGCCGGACTCTTTGTGACGCTGAGGCTTTGTGGTTTTAGCCACTGAAGACTGACTCTAATAAGTGAGAACACGCTCTCTGCACAATAGAAAAGCAAAACCTAATTTCCGGCTACATTTTTTGAGGTAAAGAGCTGTAAACCTGATGTTTCACAGTTGGTTTTGTCAATTCAACGAGATTTTGGGACATGTAATAAATGTTTAAAAGTTTATAAACTTTCTTTTACGATCAACATTTCTAGGAGCTTCATTGTTTTTACAAAATGGAAAACAAGAACTAATTTTAAAAAAATTAGGGCTCACAGAATGGCCTCCGCTGTCATATCGACTCAATTTACCGATGATAAACTAATAAAGCATTGAAAAACAATTTAACGCTAGTAAAATAAACTATCCATTTAGCAGTGCATGTTATGTTGGGCCATATTCTAACCATGACAAGTGGTGGACGGCCAGACTTTCAACATCATAAGCAACAAACAAACAAAAAAAGATTTGCTATAGGCTATTTAAATTTAAATAAATCAAATTTGTTTTTATAAGAAAAGTGTTATAATTTTACAAGAAGAAATAATACAAAAATAAATATAATAATATCATTTTTAGAATAATGTTGAAGCCATAAAAAGTATAATTTTTATAGAATTTTTACTAAATTGTAATTTTATGACAGATTTGGATTAGTCAAACTTTTGCATAAAAGCACACGGCAACTTTATAATTTAGTTCTTTTCATTTTGTACTAACGATGTCCCGTGTGTTTGATCATCGCTTATAAAATTACAATTCAAATCTTGTAAAATTTCAATTCTTTTCTCAAAAAAATTGCAACTTTTTTATTGTTTATAAAAATATTCTTGTTAAATTACAGCTTTTTTCTCGTACAATTACAAAGATTCAAAGTTTTAATTTTATTCTTATAATATTGTAAAAATGTTACAAGTTTATTCTCATTTTTAGTTGTCCTTATTACTTCTTCATTCTTTTCTGTTTCTCAAAACCAGCCGGGGCCCGATTAAAACAGGTTGAGGGCCACATTTGGCCCCCAGGCCACAGTTTGCCCAGGTCTGTTCTAGAGAGTAAACTTACAATGACGTGTCGTAATTAAAATTTAATTATTCTGTGTAAAATAGAGTAAAACAGACTTCATACTCTTGGATCTAAGAGTGATCTAAGACCCCTGATATAAACTGTATTTATTTATAGTTCTGAGACGATCAAAGTGGTGCAGAGTTGTGTAAGAGTTGTGTTCCATGTTTAGCTGTGCAAAGGTCACAAACCTACCTGCGACTTGTTATTTTTACACTTCCTCAAAAGCAGTGGTGAGCAGCAGCAGCACTTTTCACTCACTAAACTTTAGATCTGCTCTTTATGTCACTTCCACATGTTTAAAGTTTTCAGGGGGCAGAATAATTTTATTTTTGAGATCCGCCTGTTTCATATGAACCCTACATCCATTTCTAATCCTCAGGCTCTTGCGGCGTTTACACATTTTAGAGTCCAATAAAACAACCAAACCACAGAGCAACCCCCAAACCAAAATTGACATGGATTTCATCAGACTGTCAATAGTTCATGTGACCCCCGTTGGCCCTGGACAGCGGTTATTCAATGCCTCATGGATCGGCAGTAGTGTCTGAGTTGATCCTGTGGAATTGCCGCCCATTCTTCCACCAGTGCCACCCTCACTGCTGTGAGTTTGGGAGGATGCTCACGTCAGCGGGCCGGACACGCACACTGGGACCCACACACTTCAAACGACACTTTAAACCCAGTAGCATCTGTGTCATTTGGCCCACATTTATAATACGGTTGCTAGGTAACTGTTGTGGGTTCACCTCTACTCGGCTGGGCGATATGGACAAAAATGTATATCTCGATATCTTTGAAATTACATTTCTTGTATGAGATTATTTTTTTAAGCTTGTAGTCTGGTAATTAGAAAGTAGGAACCTAACGTTACATTGAATAATCAAATTTTGGTTATATCTTTGTGTTGAGTAAAACCAAATAAAACCAAATTTTATGCATACCACAAGTTTATAGTTAGATATTTTTATACATTTAGAAAATGTCACTGATCTTCTCATTCTCTTCGTCACTTTTCTCTGTAACTGTAACTGGTTTTCATCAGTTTTATTAGCACTTCATATAGAGGGATTTTTTGTTTATCAACACGGGCGATGCGCGCGCACCCGTCCTGCAGAAACAGTGGAAACAAGTCGAAAAAGCTCCGTTGTCAGCTAACGTCAAGAGTTTATCACTTTGCAAAAACAAAAGTTATGCTGCTAAGTTAACATTTATGGATGAAATTTGATCCTACGACCCTTAGTAGTTACTTCCAGGTGAGTGAGAAAAACGGCGAGAAAAACGCTGTCTCAAGCTTCAGGGGACAGACGTCTTATACCGGTTCAGACCTGATGAAATAGAAGCTAGCTGTCGTCATGTTTCGTTGTTTAATAGTTTCCCAATGTAAACAAATGGAGATGAGCTCTTTCTGCATGACGCAACACAGTAGGGCGGAGAGTGACATCGACCGAAAATCCCTCTATACAATATGGAAAAATTCATATCTTGTTCAGTAAATATCTCCACACAAGATATATATCGATAAATCGCCCAGCCCTAACCTCTTCATATGTCAAACCTCATAAAAAATAGCTAGTCTGGGTGAAAACAAGCAAATTGTTTAATGAAATCTTAAATATAATCATGTTCACTGCGTTCAACTGAAGATATGGTCTAACCCAGGGGTCTGCAATCTTCAACTGCAAAAGAGCCACATTTGCTCAATTCAAACCAAATCAAAGTAAGTAAGAGCCGCAACTGTATTTAATAATAACAAAAGCAAACAAACAAACCAACAAAATATCAAACATTTATTAAGTTAATTTTACAAAACAAAACATTGCATAAATTGGCAAAAAATGTATTTGATAGCAAGACTAATCTTTTCATATACACTTGTGTTCAACTTCAACACTTGAGGTCAACTCCAGCCGTCAATACATTTAGAAATGATTAATAAAAACCCATTTTACAAACTAAGCCAGTGGGGGTCGCAAAGAAAAATCTGGGTCACTAGATGATTTCAAGATGTAGTTTTGCAAATATGACCTGTATTTATCCAGTTTTTTGACTGAAAGCCGCACGTCTGAGTGAATTTTGGTCACATTAAGTAAAAAAGCACTAAAATTAATAAATTTTGATCCAATTTTAATGATTTTCCAACTTAAAATGATTACAAACTTTTTTTGTTGGGGTTGTGAGTTGGATGCTTTTGAGGGGTCCTGGTCTGAAAAGTTTTGAAACCTCTGCACTAAGCAATTGCTAATTTAAAATAAACATATACTGTAAATTTAATAGAATAATAAAGAAAGTACTTGAACTTTTTTTCTAGTCTAGTTCCTCATTCTCAATCAAATCTCAAAGAGCCGCACTGACGTCTTTAAAGAGATCCCTGGATATAATCATATGTTTATCCTAAAACACTTATAATATCATCACTTATGTAAATACAGGACAAATACCTTGGAAGTATTTGTAGTTTTATTAAAATAGTGTTATGAAGAAAGGACATGGAGGCTGCCATTTTGCTGCGGTTATGACATAAAATAGTGTTGTCAAGGTAACAAGGTAACAAGGTAACAAGAACAATTATGTGGAATCTAGTAAAACTGAAGATAATCAAGAGGAAGAGGCAAGAACTGGACACTGTCAGTGGTGTTTTTGTTTCAACTGTTCACAGATGAAATTGTGGGAGTAACCATGGAAACACTATTTTATATCATCAACCAAAATGGCGGCTCCGTGGCTTGAAAACAACATAAACAATGACAATTTTATACAAAATTGTGAGCTGTTATATATTTGTTTGCAGTTTATTTTAGTAAGCATGAGCAGTACTAGTGTTTTAGCCATAGCCTATTTGTCTTCATAGCAGGGTTCCCTTTAAAGAGCCGCATGTGGCTCTTGAGCCGCAGGTTGCAGACCTGTCATATATAGACCCGTTCAGAGCCTACGTCATTTTGGGGGCGGAGCCGCACGGGTGCCCTCCGCAGAGTTTCCCCATAAGTTTCTATACAAAACAAGTAAGCTGTACTAACGATATTAAACGGTTAGAAAACTTAACAATGATTTCAAACGAAGCTCTGACCATTCCTTATGTGTTCCTTGGGTTTGCACCAGTGACACATTTTATATCTCGTGATTTTTTCGGGCTAACTAGCTTGCCGCTAAAAATCTATAGAAAAAATGAGGGATCACCATCAAAACAAATACATCGCCTCAGAGTCATGTAAGTATATCCTTGGAGTCTTTTATACAATAATCTTCTGTAGAAATCAGCACAAAATAATGCCACACAGGTGCAGTTTACTGTGAGTCTAATTCTCCACTGATAATTGATAAATAATTAACACAACTTGCACAAAAATCTTAAGCAATGTCACGTTAACTCACCTCCTGTACTTTTCCGAAAATTACGTTGTCAAACTCATCAAGGGACTTGTATGATCATAGCTTTTCTCTTGTGCACATGAGTTTTTCCCATCAAATATAAGTAAATATCAGGTCGCTGTATGTCGGGACACTTACTAACGTCATGCTAACATTCAGTAGCTAACTGTACATGGATCTGGAGTAGCTTGCTGTTCGTTAAATTGAGTTTTTAAAGAGAGTTTTGCGATTTTTTAATGAAAATGCACCTGCGTTGCTTGAAAAGCCTGAGACTGGCACCACTCAGGGCTCCAGTTAGCGCGCGCAGCCATCTTTGTTTACTAACAGTAAATGGGTCTATACGCACTTTTAGGTTTTCTTGTAACATTTTTGACATTTATTGACATTTACATTACATTTTTTAATTTGACCTGATGTAGACCATTTGTAACTTGCTTGCACTCATATAAATTAACTTGCTATTCTATTGAAAACGACACTGAAACTGGCGTAGAAGAGTTTCCGTGGGGTCTTTTGGCTTAAAGGTGAATAAACAACAATACCATATATAGTATTACAATTCTACAGTAACTTACCCAACACTGCCCCCTCGTGTCTTTTCACAGCACACGTCGTTTTTACGCTGTGCACTACATCTCCCACAATGCTCCGCGCGACAGCTCAGGCAGTCATGTGGATGGACGATGGAAACAGGCGTGGACATCCGCTCGTGTACACATCCATGCAACCACCACAGGCAGCTCTGCAACAACTCAGCCCCGAGCAAAGATGCACGAAGAGGAGGATGGCAGCGAGGCGAGCCCTGGCACCTCTTCTTCTCCTCCACCAGCACCGCGCATGGTCTCCTCAAAGTCCCTGGAAGTGCCCGAGAGCGAGGCGGGCAAGGAACAGGCCCCCAAACTCTGCGGGTACCTCAGCAAACTGTCTGGGAAAGGGCCTCTGAGGGGGTACAAGCCGCGCTGGTTCGTCTATGACCCCAGAAAGTGTTACATGTATTACTTCAAGACCCCGCAGGACGCACTGCCCCTGGGACACATCGACATCAGCGACGCCAGCTTCAGCTACGACCTGGACGGAGAAGAGGGGCAGTTTCAGATCCGGACAGCGGGCAAAGAGTTTCTGCTCAAGGTAAACTTCTGCACAAGGAGCTCATCTTAATGTTAGGACTCTGTGTTGCCAGGTTTATAGAGAGAAACGCGCGAGCAAGCCTTTGAAAACTCCAAAACAAGAAACATCATTGCAGCGTTTGAGTGAAAAGTTGTTAAAATGCTAAAAAGCAAACATTTATGTATGTGTCATCGCAGAACAAAGGTTAAGCAGTCAGGAGCAAGTCCAAAAAAATGCCAAAGTCGCTGTTAATAAGCGTGAGTCAAAATGCAGCGTGACAAATCCAGTCTGAGCAGCGGACAGTGGAGACTTCCGCTGGAAAGTCTTAAAAACTAGTCCTTAAGGTTTAAGATGAGTTTGCATTGTTTCTGTCTTTCAAGCATGCTCTTGAGTAACTTACTTTGGCATATTATTTACGAGAACAGCAACATGTGCAATTAGGCACTAATTGCAGTTTTTTTTTAATTGAGTTTGAGCTCCATCTACTGGCTACAAAGGAACGTACACACGAGAAATAATGACAGTAGTTTTGTCTGTTATGCTAATGCTGCAGAAATGCTCCAATCGAGTCTGGATGATTTATGTGGACTTAATAACACAGCAGAACATTTCAGAGTTCTACCTATGGCATCATAAAAACCAGAATAGTGTTTTTGAGGTTCAGAATGGAAAGAATAGTAGGCCTATCTTACAGACAGAACTCCAGCTGTGTTTTTGACAAAAAGGCAATGTTTGAACATTAATCATTATTGAACTCAAAAAGTAAATTTTGCACAACATGTGTGCTTCATGTTCAGAGTCTATTGTTACTGATTCATGCATATTTGATCATATCTAAACCCATGTCCTTTACATGGATTAGTTACTAAAAAGAGTGTACTGGAAGAACTAAAGCCTTGATTGTCACTGTGCCGGGGGACACTAGTGTGCCTTGAAATGTTGCTAGCCAGGTGTGCCTTGTAAAAATATCAAATTCAAACATAAAGCCATGAACAACATTTGCAAGATTAATACCCATTTCTTTTCCACATAAACAATCTCAAATCAGTTTGGCACCACTGCAGATTTATGAATTGTCCAAGTATCTAAAACACTTCTAAACACACTTGTGAAGAATTAGCAGGTTTACAATGTGTGTGAGGTAAGTCAGCACCTACTGTGGCCTGTTGTAAAAGTTTGACATTAATAAGCTCTTTGTAATTTCATTTTGAGAGCCATGGTAAAATGTTGTTGAGCGCCCCTAATTTAATAGTATTTTTGTATTAGGTGTGCCCCAGAATATTTTTGAACCAACATAGTGTGCTGTGACTCAAGAAAGGCTGAAAAACACTGCTCTAAAAGACACTTATTTAGCAAAATTGACATTTATGAATAATTATTTACGCTCCACCTCAATTCCTGGGAAACTATCATGTACATGATATTTTTAGTTTTTTATTCTTCTAAGTTATAATACCTGACAATATCTGATAAGTGTGAACATTTACTTAGTAACATCTTTTAAACAGAAAAGTGTAAAAGGAAGCTGAATAAATAGATTACAGTAGATCAACAACCAAAACTAACGGTCTGTTTGTGTTTGCTGTTTTTCATGCTAATGTTTTTAATTTTTTTTAAATAATTATTGGTCAAAATTTTAGTTGAGTCAGAAAAAGTTGTATTGCCATTGTCAATGAACAATTGACAAGCTAGAAACTTGCTTCGATGAATAAAATGTTTAGAAATATAAAACACAAAATATAAGGGCATCCAAAAATAAGTATGAGAAATATAATGGTCCAAGTACATACACACAGAGATCAGAAGAATAATGCAAACAGTGCAAATAAATGATATTGACAAGACTAATAACGTGGCAGGTGTAAAATAACAATAGGATGTGTGCAACATAGTCACATGTTTTTATAAAGTGTTAATAAATCAAACAGCTGAAGGAAAGTTTTTACAAGACACAATCTATTATCTGTAGCTCCACCCATTGCTCTGCACTTAATTGCAATTATTAAAAAAACATCCTTGTAATTAGAACGATGTTGACAAAAATTAATAGGCCTATCTATTTTTTTTATATATGTGTGTATTAAGTTATGTATAAGAAACATGTTCAAATTTAAGTAAGAAAAAATACCGCTTAAAATAAGGATAACACTTTGCTTGTTTTATAATAAAAAATTGTAAGCACTTTTTAAGCAAGGCAAATTATTTGTATAGCTCAGTTTGTACACAAAGCAATTCAAAGCTTACAAAGCTGCAAAAGATACATCACAATATAAAATAACATTTAGTCCTGACTCTGGTCATGTTTAGTCCTGACTCTGGTCCACGTTTGGTCCTGACTCTGGTCCACGTTTAGTCCTGACTCTGGTCCACGTTTGGTCCTGACTCTGGTCCACGTTTAGCCCTGACTCTGGTCCACGTTAAGTCCTGACTCTGGTCCACGTTTGGTCCTGACTCTGGTCACGTTTGGTCCTGACTCTGGTCCACGTTTGGTCCTGATTCTGGTCCACGTTTGGTCCTGACTCTGGTCCACGTTTAGTCCTGACTCTGGTCCACGTTTAGTCCTGACTCTGGTCCACGTTTAGCCCTGACTCTGGTCCACGTTTGGTCCTGACTCTGGTCCACGTTTAGCCCTGACTCTGGTCCACGTTTAGCCCTGACTCTGGTCCACGTTTAGCCCTGACTCTGGTCCACGTTTAGCCCTGACTCTGGTCCACGTTTAGTCCTGACTCTGGTCCACGTTTAGTCCTGACTCTGGTCCACGTTTAGTCCTGACTCTGGTCCACGTTTAGTCCTGACTCTGGTCCACGTTTAGTCCTGACTCTGGTCCATGTTTAGTCCTGACTCTGGTCCATGTTTAGTCCTGACTCTGGTCCATGTTAGTCCTGACTCTGGTCCATGTTTAGTCCTGACTCTGGCACCAGCTCGTTTTAACCTTTCTAATGTAATTATTAGATAAATGTGAATGTTTTTTTACTACAAACCATTTACTTGATGTTCAGTATTTGCTTATCTTCAAAACAACATTCACAATACAATCTAAAATTCCTTCTATATTGCCCAGCAGCTCTTCTTGTAATACATACAGGAGTTATAATGCCATGTAGCCTTTGTCAACAGTAAAAATGCTCAAATGAAAGTGTCACTTGTTTTGCTGAAATGCCACGACGCAGGGTCTCTCACTTCAGCAGTTTTGAACAGGAAGTCAGTGAACCTGTGTCTATTACAAAGCTATTTTAGACCAATATTGCGGTTTACCACAAACACAGTTTCATACTAAACATCCCAGAAAAAGTCAGCGTCTGTGCACCTGAATATTGCCCCAAGAACACTTTACACACGTTTGGCTGCATTGTCCCAGGGAGAAAATGAGTGAGCTAGTTGTTATAGTGATTTGCCATTAGAACAAGTAAAGTAGTAGATCTTATTCCTAGTACAGAAGTCTTTTTTGTTAATTAGTTAAAATAAATGTGCATTTTCTTTTTTTATAAATGAGATGTTTTATGGCTGTCTTATTTTAAGCCAAAATCTGTTGAATGATGCTTATTTCAGGCACATTACTCGACTAAAGTCTGCACACTACAGGATTTTTTTGCCTAATTTTAAGCCCAATGTGCTCTTGTACGAGTTCAGGGAGGCGTGGCCAGAGTAAGGATTTTCGTAGGAGATTTTTTTTGTCTTTTTCTCTTTACGTCTGTGCGTCACTGCGACTCTGTTACGACATCAGGAGCATCATGGTGAGGTCCACATGCTGCCTGAGCGCAAGATCTTTACAACAAACAACATCCAGTGCTCTTGCCATGTGACGGCGGCTCTTAAAATGTAAAATAAAAAAGAATCATCTGTAAATAAATGTAGCTCTTTGTGCACATTGTCAAAGTGCTCATCATCTCCAACACAGCTGCTCCTAAAAAAATGTGAGAACCACCGACTTAAGGCTACTATATAAAACATGGCCAACATGGAGTTTGTTTAAACGTTTTCATTTCATGCTTAGGGCTGGGCAAAATCATATCATATATTGTGATATTATCGTGGAAAAGTTTAACTGTAGAATATTGTGACATATTCCACTTGCACCCCAGCTTGTTTTGCCTCTCATTTAGAGATTAAAAAGCAAGCCTTCAAAAAACAAAAACAACAAATAATCTTATCACTATTAAAGCCTTTAAAACACATTTTGTGCTTCATCTTTCAGTCATTAGTGGTGATATTTTCATGGATCAAACTTAAAAACAGCAAAAATTCACAACCCTTGAGTGTCAAAATGCATAAGCGACATTCCAAATATAAAAGTCCAAAATCCCTATAAAGATGCAGACTCTTGGCAATTCTTATCTGATCTCTCTAAAACCTTGAACAAATGTAACCTATGCCCAGACAGTGGAGGCTCTGCAGAGTCTAAAACACAAATAATGAAAGAAGTAAAACATGGTGTTTGAAAGAGGAACTTACATTGTAACTAAAATAGCCTGAAACATAAATATACAATTATAAATGCTATATAGTATAGCTATATCGTCAGCTATATCGTTACTGCAAATGTTCTCTTTTATACCGTGATAAAGATTTAGCCCACAGTGCATTAGTGTAACAAGTTCTTACCACTCTCCTGTGACCGGGTTTAATCCACTGATGTTTCATCATTGTTGTTGTTTCACCTTTATAACCGCGCACATGAAAGAAAACACTCTGAGCTCAATCACGTGACACACACACTGTTCTCTGCTCACTGCTGCTCTCCACAAGTCGGCGTCGTCTCTGTTATACCTGCCACATGATGCAACTGTAAGACAAATAATCATTATGTCTGTGGCCTTTTCTTTTTTTGACACGTCTAAAACTTGCAGAAGATCTTAAACTCCTCTAGTGTGCAGCCGGCTTAAGAAGAATGTTGTTCGACTAAGACTCCATCGACCGATTAATCGAATTGATCGACTAAACAACTAAAAGACTACAGCATGACACTCTTCTCTGTGATTGGTTAAATCCAGCTCAGTGACTCAGAGCCTGACTTGGGCCAAAGACCGGAGAAAAGGGAGGGGACAAGTGATTGTTTTAGCAGACAGCTGTGTTCATAAGTAC
The DNA here is from genome assembly GCA_038363315.1 of Mugilogobius chulae. Classification (NCBI taxonomy): domain Eukaryota; kingdom Metazoa; phylum Chordata; class Actinopteri; order Gobiiformes; family Gobiidae; genus Mugilogobius; species Mugilogobius chulae. The sequence continues at coordinate 20,453,394 of CM076411.1, read as the reverse complement.
AGAAATCACAATATGACAACAGGCTATAGCCAAAGATGAAATCACCATTCGACTTGTATCACCACATGGTCTTACATCAGGTTTTACATAGTTTAAGACAATGTTATCATGACTAAAAACACGTTTCCTCACCCGCTCATGTGTCCCACTCAGCAAACTGACCATAACAGGCCATTGTTTACATCCAGTGCTAAGTTTAGCCGTGATTAAAACGCTCATGACTTCACATTTTTTCATGACACACACTGCAGACACTTCATTCACCCTGCTGTGGTCACATGACGGTCACATGGTCTCCTCACGGGTCCACTCTCTTACACCGGTGCCAGTTTTCTCCGGCTGCCACATGGGCACCAGATGGACCGGTGTTTATGTGGGTCAGACTGAAAGTGAAACAGCCACAGACCAGCTCACTGTCACTGCGTTTTAGTTTGCACAGCTGCACTTCAGACTCTTTGGACTGACTGGGAAAACTCCAAACATGACGCACCACGCAAATACTTTCATTTTTGTAAGTGTCACGTTTGAAGTTTGTTATGAAAATGTTAATATTAGGCAGAGGTGACAAGTAATTAAGTATTTTAAGTACTGGACTTAAGTAGTTTTCTTGGGTATCTGTACTTTACTTGAGTTTTACAAAATCTGGACACTTTCTACTTTTACTTCTTACATTTTTCAAGAACTATTTGTACTTTCTACTCTCTACATTTTCAAAACAAGTTAGTTACTTTTATATTTTCTTCTTAATGCCAGATCAGACCTGCTGTGCTGCCGTGAATCGCTAAAATCGTTATATTTTCTATTTATCAAATGATGAAAAGTCAGATGAATTTTATTTAATTTGCTACGTATAAAGCCCATCTCACACACTCCTCATTACAGGACTCTCAGCCTGATCTTGCCCCTTTGTCTTAGCCGGTCTTAGCCTTGGTCTTAAGTATTCCTCTGTTGGCCACTAGTGGCTCTCTCCAAGCTCTATACACTGTCAGTGTAGAAGGTCTGGCTCCAGCCAGATGTGAGGGGGTGCAGTTTTTTTCATTGAACCTGACGCATGCTCACGCCTGTGACAAGTGAGCAGCTGCTTTAGGATCACAGGGAAAAGAGAACTGTAGCAGCAGCTTCAGTTTGGAAAAAAACTGTAATAATAGAAATTTATTTGGTGAAAGTCTATGTACTTGACAGACTTTAACAACTTTGTCTAAAAATGTGTCTTTTCTTTTACATAAAGCTTGTTGACTTAATAAAAAAGATAATCAGATGTGAGAGTGAACATGGGTCAGTGTGAATGCTATGGAAAGGCCAAAGAGGCCATCATGTATTTTTTAAACCATTTTTTATGTGTCAACACGTTAAAAAAATGTTGGCCTCATTTTTAGACAAAGTTGATCAAGTCTGTCAAGTAAATAGACTTTCACCAAATAGATTTCTATTATTGCAGTTTTTTTTCAAACTGAAGCTGCTGCTACAGTTCTCTTTTGCCTGTGATCCTAAAGCAGCTGCTCACTTGTCACAGGCGTGAGCATGCGTCAGGTTCAATGAACAAAACTGCACCCCCTCACATCTGGCTGGAGCCACACCTTCTACACTGACAGTGTATAGAGCTTGGAGAGAGCCACTAGTGGCCAACAGAGGAATACTTAAGACCAAGGCTAAGACCGGCTAAGACAAAGGGGCAAGATCGGGCTGACCGTGTTTCCCATTCATAGAGGAGATTATGGCGGCCCCTCATAGTCTAATAGATTTGACTGATGAGGATATAAAATACTAATAAGCTGGTAGCATTGCAATAAACATAGTAAGGAGTTATATTTAAACTATAAGCAATGTTTTTGATCAGTAGAGGCAGAAATTGACTTTTATGCAACAAACATTGCATGAAAACATATTCAAACATGGGCCACTTTTACCACCACGATCTCTACATAAACTTGTGGAAAACACTACAGACTAACTTTGTACACTGCAAAATTGTATTTCTAGATTGGTAAAATGTCTTGTACTTCTGGATTTTAACCTTGATTATTGGTATTCTTTAAGATTAAGGTGGTGTTACTTGATATACCTGGATTATATAACTTTTTAAATTAGTTTCAAATTATTTGCTATTGACTATTTTTACTCACCTCATTGGCTAAATTGATTCATTTTTTTTAAAACAGTCAGAAAGATCTTGAAACAAGTGAAATAACCTGCAAAATGTCTAGTTTTCTAGTAGTTTAACAGAGACTTGATAATCATCTTTGGCAGTGTGATTGTACTTTTTACTTTTTTTTACTTAAGCAAATTTACACAGGTTTACTTTTATACTTTTACTCAAGTAAAGCAGTTTTGGCAGAACTGACTTTTATCAGAGTCATTTTTTACACAAGTAACTGTCCTTTTACTTGAGTAGTGGACTTCTGTACTTTTGCCGTCTCTGATATTAGGATGTTGGCTTTTAGTTGTTTAGTGGAATAATATTGTCCAGAACTGAGAGACTCACTTTTCATGATTTGTGACTCACGTACTTGGCTTATGGTCCCAAAAGACTTGACTTGATTTGTGACTTGACCCTTCGTGGCTTCAGACTTGTCTTCAGACTAATGACTTGATAGGACTTGGATATGACTTGTATTGAAAGTCGAACAATGAAAATAATGACTTCACTTCAGACTTACTTGTGACTCTGATATTGTCTTAGATTAATACATTTTTCTCAATCGACAGCTAATCATTTAGAAATATAAGAACTTGCACAGCAGCTGCAGAAAGAAGGGAGTGACCGACCTAATCAGCCTTTCGGTTATCATATCTCATTTTCTTCTTCCAAGTTATGCTGTAACAATTCTAAAGTTTGATCACGTATTAGTTGATACTTAAAGGATCTATAACCAGTTTTTGCTTCTTTATAAACAAAAATATAGAACTTTAAGCTTTTTTGCTCACTTACTTAATGCATTCTGAGCCTTCGAGTTGTTCAACTCGATGGTTTAAGCTTTTTTCACAGCTGTTATGAGCGAGACGTGTCAGTACACTAATAACAGAATAATAATCTTTTAATAACCTTTTCATTTTTTATAATCTTTGGATTTTATTGACGTTGGCAGAACACAGCAATTTTAATTAGATTTTCACCCCGATACTATATTACTAGTGCTGTGCAATTAATCGAATTTCAATTTCAATCATAATCATTGCTGTAATCGTTTACAAAAATGGTGTAATCGAGTAAGCGTGATTATTCACCCAGACTTGTTCTTTACAATTGTAGAAACATTTTCAATGGTCCATTTTTATAAGATATCTCACCCATTTCATCACACTCTGCATTTAAGGAGCGCTAAAGTTGTGGACTGTTTCGAAGCAAATAATCGTTTGAATAATCAGGATTTCAATTATTCTTTAAATATTAATATTTTCATCATAATCGAGAAGCCGTAGTAGATACATTAACAATACTCACTATATCTGTGCAGGTGAGTAAATTATATAAAATTCTTTTCTTAAAAAAAAAATGGGTGTAGTGCCTAATAGTCTATTAATTAAACAAGTGACTGTTTGTTAATGCAAAGTAATCGTATGAAGCAGTTTGGCTCCACTCAACATTGTGGTGGCGTTAATTAGGAAGCCACTAAATATGATATGATATTTAAATGTAATTACTGTATTTTTTATCTATTTATCTGTGTTTGTAAAGACCAAATTCAAGCAGATACGACAATTTAAACAGAAAAGAAACAGAAAACCAGGTATTTTAATCTAAAAATGCAGATCAGACCAATACCTCAGACTTAAACTTTGTACATTTTGTTTCGACTAAGTCTCCATTGAGCGTTTTAATCGACTGTACGACTAAAGGACTACATCCCTTAAACACATGTTTGTAATAAAAGATGAAATATTGCTGCTGCATGTGTCCAGGCTCCGAGTCGGCAGGTGATGCATTACTGGCTCCAGCAGCTGCAGCAGAAGCGTTGGGAATACAGCAGCAGGTCCGGACACAGAGACAGCTGGAGCTCCCCCGTCACGGCTCATCCGCCCACCGGCCTGGTCGCCAACGACAACGGTGAGTAGTGCACTTCCACATCTGCAAACTGCTAAAGAAGAACTACAGCTGTTTACATACGTCTGTACATGGAGCAGGGTCAATATTAAACATAACTGGGGCTATAAAAGGAGTAAGGCTACAATTTTTGAAGTACCATATTTTAATTAACTAACAACTAAATCTCCTATCTCATTCTGCATAAAAACGGCAAACTCTTAAGCGTAGATCTGTACAGAAATGCTTTTTTTATCATCTTTCTTTGTCAATTTGTAAGCTTAACTCATACTGTTGTTGATACCGAAAAATAAAACATCTATCAGCCTCTATTAAGTGTAATTTGTGTTTATTTAGGTAACATTTGCTGCTGTTTGTTTGAAGGTGCAGTTAGTCTTATTATATACACAACAGTAATTATATGCACAAATTAACACCATTAGCACCTCGCTTACACGAATGTATGTCCAGTAAACAACGATATACTAACAATTCATCTCCTTGTTGTCATGGAGATGTTGTAGTTTTGCCTGGAACAAGAAATAGTAAGGCATTAAACTTATTTATCTACGTGGAGACAAACAAGCAAGGACCAACGCCAGAAAACTTAAAACCTTCAAAGCTAACATTAAAGGAACTATAATACTTTTTTTTTGTCTTTTTGTCACATCGTTGTTTCCTCATCACAAAAATGTTTTCTTTACTCATGTTTAACACATAAAACGTGCTTATTTAGGCTGTGTTCTTCACTCAAACAGAAAAAAAACAATTTGTTCCACCTTGTGATGTCGTTAAGTGGCATCACAGGAAGTGCTCCATTGCATTTAAGCTTCACACAGCTTAACAGGAATCACATGAACACTTTCTCTGTTTGTGAATCCTCAGATATTGCTTTCACCTTATTTAAACTGCATCAGCTTCTACGAGAAAAGAAAAAATCTCAACTGAGCAAAGGGTAAACAAAAGCAGGAACACTTTTGTGAATGAAACAAAACTCCAGGGAATAACATTTTATCCTGACAGATAACTCACACATTTTAGATTATACAGGACGTTTAAACTCACTTATTTAACCACACTTAAGACGTCCGTTGTTCTTGTTTTGTCCAGATGGTGTTGTGTTTGTGAAGCTGAACGAGAGCATGGAAAAGGTGCGCAGTGACTTTGCCCTGGAGACCGAGGCGAACGGAGCCGTGAGCGCGGACAGTCCTTTGTCCAGAGGTCCACCGGGTCGCCTGCAAACCCTCTCAACTCACTCAGAAACTTCGGCACCGAGCTCAGGTAAAGGCAGAGCATCAATTAGATTATTTATTATGTTATTTGTAAAGTTACTATTGGACTTTTTACTACTTCATGTCAGTGAATCTACTCTGACCTACATTTTGTAACGTCTTGTCTAGACCATAGAAACAGTCACAATGGCAAAAATACCACAATGTTACTCCAGATAGTCCACAAAAGTCTCACACAAGTCTCTTCTTTTTTGTGAGCTGATTTTGTGAATTGTGTTAAGTATTATTTTTATTTATTTGCTTACTTGCTTATTCATTCATTCAATTATAGGGGTGGTCACTCACCTCTTCCGGAAGTACTGAATCTCATTATAAACTGCTAAAAGGATTCTCCCAAAAAATATATTAAAAAAACGTACGTGAGGCTAACTAGCTTTTTGGTGAGTAATGATGACCATAAGACCTAGCCAGACTAGCGCCACCTAGTGCCTCCACTCCATTTCTTTTCACTCTGGCAACTCGGTCAGGAATTTCAGTTTGTGCTGCTTGACTCAAGCTTGAGAAACAATCGACCAATCAGCGAACAGAAATTAAGCCGGTGACGTCAAACTCAAACATCTGTTTGTAGTTTGGCATGTTTGCCGTTAAAGTAGCGATAGCAGACTGAATGCTTTCTCCTTTGACCTAATGTCAAATATTAACTTACAACTTGATAATGTACCTTTAATTTGTAGATTTGCATCAAAGAAACAACAACGATCACTAACGTCCATGTTTACGCTGTACTTCCCGGACTACAACTGATGTGTACTAGCAGTACTAGTGTTGTACTCCTTTAGCTGTTTAGTCGTTTAATCGATGGAGGCTTAATCGACCAAAATTTTCATTAATCGATACATTCTTTTAGCTAGATTATATGAAGTTATATTGACATTTTTGAGAATATGTGTTACGCTTTATATTTCTTTTATTTGATTGACTTAGCTATAGAGCATGTATCTTTGCTTGTTGTCCTAATATTATCACAATAAATTGTCAAAATAGTAGATTAAAAACTGTCTTTTTGAATGTGGGTTTTAACTACAAATGGCAAATAAACTACCTTAACATTATATGAAAAGTCCATGTTATTACAGAGTGAAAGTGTCGCTAGAAGCTGCAACAGTTTGTGGTTTTGCTTTGTCAAAGTAAATGTTTGTCAAGGGCCTCAACTGATCCACAGCATCAGATTATTTTATCTTCACAATGAATTACACAATATCACAAGAAGAAACTTGATATGAGTGCATTATAAAATCACATACCTAGTGAAATTATATCTACTGCATCTTCTTGTAACAGTAACAGTTTAAAATCTTTCTCCCTCGCGTGTCCTTGCTCTTTCACTCGTGTAAAATGTAGCCTGCGTCTTTTCAGAAACTCCATGTCTTATCTGCGGGCCGGCCGCGCTGGAGAAAGCAGGAAGAGTGTGTTTTATACGGCCAATAACAGCAGCTGCGTGGACGAGTGGGAGCTGCTGGACGCCCCCTCCAAAGACCTGTCCATCTCCTCTTCCTCTTCTGACGGAAAACACAACGAGGTCCACAGACGTACGTACGCCGCCGTGGTTTAACTGTTTTATGTGGATTAAAGACAAGAGATCATCAAGAATATGGCAAAATTGTTCATAAAAGGTCTATTGTTTACTGCAGATTTATACCGAGGCTTAGATTTGCCTTATTCTGCCCCGCCCTCTTTTCTTGGTAGCACACTTCCTGTTTAGCTGTGGTTAGCTTGTAGAAGTCAGTCGCTTCTTTATTTTAAAAGTCATAGAGAAGTTAACATGTTAGCTACCTGAACAGACCAAAACAGGAAGTGTGCTTCCAAGAAAAATGTGCGAGACGGAATAAGGGAATGGAAATGTCCAAATTTACATCTTATGTTTATGACGGATAAATGCTGCAATCTTGCTGCCATGGTTACAGCACAACCTGGCCAACAAGATTAATTCTACTGTGTTTTTATGTGGATTAAAGACGATATAATAAAATATATCTTACAGAAATGCCCCAAAAGTCTTAAAATTTTAAGTTTGTCACCATAAAATTGTCACAAGTCGCAGCCAGTTTCATTGTAATATAAAATAAATATATATATTTTATTGCAAATAATCTATGTTTATTACAAAACATGACAGGACAAAAATACATTTTTGAGTGCCTTTAAAGTCTTCAAGTCTGAAATCAGTCTCATCATTTAAGACCTCTGAAATATAGAAGTCTTAAATGATGAAGTCTTGAATTACAGATGACTTAATGATGAATGACCCTATGAACAGATACTATAGTGACACAAACGATTAAGGTGAGACACTACTGACATCATCTATCTTAAATATAAAGCTGTCAATGTGAACCCTTCATAGTTTGCTCTCAAAAAAATAACAAAAAATACAGTTTTTCATCATGTAATGTTTTCATAAACAGTAAAAGTAAGGCATTTTGTATCTAAATGATTAGACACATCTGAAAAATGAGGCAGGATTAAATTTATTGGCTAATTTTGTCAACATATTCAATACATTAGATCAGTTGTCTGCAACCTTTCACAGCAAAAGAGCCACATTTGCCATATTCAAACCAAATCAAAGACAGATTTTAGATCGTTAAGTGAGATAAAACAATGTTTTACAAAATAAAACACAAACACTGTGTGAATTAACTGAAAGAATTTTAAAGTGGAGACTAATCAGTTTGTTTCAATTAGCACGTTTCTGTAATCCTCTTGTGTGTTTTAAAAGGAACCCCGAGAATTTTTTAATGTTTGTTTTCGAGTTTTCCTTATATCATCAAAGATATAAACACACACAAAAATAATCTGAAAAATCTACCGTTTTATTAAACTTTTACGAAATATATTTTCACGGAAGACGCCATCATTGTTTACAACGCAGTGCATTATGGGTAGTATGACGTCGAATCATGTAACTACGAGGAACGTTATGAAAGCTTACCGCATTCCCCTTGTTTCCTCCCGAGACGAAATCACAACCAAAAGCCACACAATATACAATTTTACAATGTGTTGTCGACGAAAAACTACTGACGCTCCTGTTAACCAGATCAACGGCAACTGTTGCAGCTGTTGTGTGCGTCTCACGACTGACGCTCACTGCGCCAGTGCGCCACACGATTCTGCGTCATCACCTCAAGATGGCGGCACCCGTAATATCAGGAAGTTGTTGTAAACATAACAATTTTACGTCAAACGGCGAATATTTGTTTACTTTAAGTTCTACTTTTTAGTAAGTATACCTACGCGAAGTATTTTCGATCTATTTATGTAAATATTCGGGGTTCCTTTTAAGATAAACTCCTGTTATGGCCATCAGTACATTCAGAAATGATTAAATACTATACATACACTAAAAACAGCTAATTTAAAATAGAGTACTGTAAATAAAATAAAATAGAATAGTAAAGAACAGTGGTCTTGAACTTGTATATACTTCTTCAAACTCAATCAAATCTCAAAGAGCCGCAGTGAAGTCTTTAAAGAGCCGCAGGTTGCAGACCCCTGTATTAGATGCTTACAGTTTTGTGTATTGGAGCTGTGAGCTGATCTTGCTTCTCAAGTGGATTGAAAATGCGTTTTGAGAACTTGGAAATGTCAGTCTATGGATGAAGTGGATTCCACACGAAAATCTATGAGAGAACAAAGAAACCAAAAAGTGTCTCACCCGAATTAATCTTTCTTTAACTTAATATATGGCTCAAAAAAGCAGAAATACAGATTCAGTATATTACTTAAAACGTTTGTGACAATACCAGAAGCATAGTATCACAGAAATGCAGTTCATTAAACTTAAACTCTGTCTCAAATGTGGAATCCAGTTCAGCTGAAATGATTACCGGTAATTCTTGCGTGAAACCCAAAATGTGTCACTTATGACGACCATGAAAGTGACGTGTCTCGATGTCACAATGAATCTTTTACCAGGGATTATGATGAAAATGTCCACAACAAATCTATATTTTCTGGTGCAAGATCACAAACAGAGGAAATGAAAGTATGTGTGATGAATAATGCACTGACTGTTCGACTTAGAGAGTTTACTGTGTGAGTAATGTTGCTCTGTAAATAATGCACTTTGCCCCTATTAAACCCTGCGGATGTAAACTAGCTCCCAAAGCTGTAATCTGGAACCCTCAGGCATTATGTGACTGGAAATTGTACTGTTAAATAGATTAAACGAAAACCTGGCTAGTCAATGTTTTGCCAAACTGCTAAACATTTTTATACATATTTACACTGCAAAAAATTAATTTCAAGTTAAAGTTTCAAGTTGAAGTTGCTTGATTCTAGTATTTAAACCTAATTTCAAGCATTTTGACTAATTTAACCTTGATTTATTGTAGAGACTTAGATAATTTTCTTGTTTCAAACTGTTTCGAACTGATTTGAAGACATTGCCAAATTATTTGCCAATGGATTAAAGAAAATTGTTCTTACAGGGTTAGTACAGTCATGGAAAACCTGGAAAAATCATGGAAAATTCTATTCTAATATCCAAGCCCTGGAAAAGTTTTGGAATTCCATAGGTTTTGAAAAAGTTTGGGGAAATTCAAAATGATTTTGGATTCAATATAAATTGAGGATAAATTGTTCTGGCACAGTTCCGCTGGTCGGGCAAAGCAAGATCGAGAAATCAAGATTCAATCATTTTGAATAGTCAGTTATTTGGTTTTGAAACAAAAAATTGATACCCGAGCATTTGTCAGTAAAAATCTGTGGTTTGAAGCAAAAAACAAACTTTGAGGCAGAATATTGATATATATTAGTTAGTTATTTATCTGAAAGATTTTGCTCTTTTGTTTAAAGTTAGAATAAAATCCTTTGAGTTTGAAAGTATTTTATAATCCAAATTATTTTGAATTCTGCATTTTCATTTTTTATGTCTAAAACTCTTGTGTGTTGTTGTGTTTTGTCTTAATCAGTTAATGAAAGACGGTTCTTGATTGAAAAGTATGTTAAGCAAGGTCATGGAAAAGTTGAGAATTGTTTTGGGAAAGTTATGGAAAAATCATGGAAAACCTGAAGTTAAAATCTGTACTACCCTGTTCTTACCACAATGGCAATTTGTTTTATTCTTATATTAAGCCAAATTATCTTATAACCAGTTAAAAATGTAATGAAACCAGTGAAATATTCTACATTATGTAAGCAATTAAATCTTACACAGTTAAAACAACTCAAAACTAGATTCAAATTTAAGTCATTTTAAGCATCTCTAGATGTATAGTTTTTGCAGTGTAGTGTCAGTTTGGAGTGAGGAATTACTTTTTCTGAGTCATACATTTTTTGTCTCAACACATGAAATGCTTTGAAGTTTGTGTAGTTATAATAATTCTTTTTCTATTTTGGTTACTTTGTTTTGGTTTAACGAGTCCACAGTCGAATTCACAGTCTCAGCAAAGATGTCAGACAGTTGAATCTTAAATCCTAAACTGTGCCTCTCATTTCAGACTCCTTCGGCTCAGCGTTCAGCTTCAAGAGGCCTCTGCTCCCGGGGAGGTTGGGCCGGGCCAGCGCCGACATGACGTCTGTGGAGTGTAACGGCAGCAGACCCGTGGACCTGCTGGTGCGACTCCAGAATCAACAAGAGGAGCTGAGCCGAATGCAGGAGGAGGAGGCCCAGCTCAGAGAGGAACTGCTCACTCACAAGGTACACGCCAAAAACTGTTGGATTCTACAGTTAAAGGGACAGTCAACAGTTCAAGAATAGACATGACATAAGCGAATGACTAATGTGACAACAGAAGTGCCATACAAGGCTGGTTCAACATAAAGGGAAGGCAATTTAAGGGGAATTAGCTAGAAATGGGCCAGTGTGCAATTTAAGACCAATCCCGATCACTAATATTTTCTCCTCTTCTTGTTCTTGAGTTTTATTGCCGAGCTGTGTCCTTTTGCCACATTGTCGCCTAGTGTAGTAGTTCTCGAGAAAGGTCTTCTTAAAATTGAGGCTTAACACAGGGACAGAGACTTACTCCACCCACAACTGCACCCCAAACAGGCTCGCAAAAGTGGGAGATGTCAGGAGATATTTAGGTGATGATCCTCCCTTTCCAGAATTAGCCTGTCCTGCAATGGGGTCAACTCAATATTGACCCCATTTTCAACTCCATCTTGTCATGGTCTCGATAATGCTTGGACTTCGTCTTATCTTAGAGTCAGTCAGCCTTGTTTTGGACAACGAGACCACATTTCATTACCATTACGCTCTGCCAAACTTTCACCAGAATCACAGTGACCAGTCCCAAGCACAGTTTGCAACAAGCCCTGCACAATAAGATCATGTAGACTCTGATTATTGTATAAAAGTACATAGATGGTCTTGATTTGGTCTTGGTTGACAGTGGTCTTTGTCTCGTCTTGGTCTCGATCTATAAAAGTGTCGATCTTGTCTTGATCTTTACTCTTGGTTTTGTCTCGTGACTCTATGGTCTTGATTAGTGTGGCCTTACTACACTATCACCGCCACTTACTGAAGTTAGTATTTCTTCTTATTCTGCTTATCTATTTACAAAGTGTCAAATATTCGGTTCCTTGTGGTTGTCCTTCTTCCACACAGCTCAGATGGTCATGTCTGCTGGCTCCACTCTCTTCTTTGTAAATCATTCCCTTTCTTCTCAAGCCGTCTTCTATGTAGAGCAACATGATCTTTCTCTTTGCAGTGACACTACTTGTATTCATTTGGCTTCTTGCTGTGGTCGATAATCAATATTTGCTGAAACTAAAGCCCATAGCAAGACTCACAAGACCACAAAGTTATTACACATATAACTACATATTTTAGCCTTAAGAGGTTGTGTTCATGTGACATCAGAATATTCACTATTGCAGTATCTCTGGTGGAGGATCGCTAATTATTAAAGTTATTGGGTCTAGTCACTTTAGAAATAAGAAATAGACAGATTTTAAATGAGTGAAGTAATATATTTCAAGACAGTACAAACTAGGAAAAGTTTCACATTGATAGCTTTAAGTTTAATAGATAAGTCTTGTGTCTCACCTTCAGCAAATTAATAATTAGTAAATAATAAGTAAGCCATAATGAAGATGAGATATGTGCCTATTATTCTCTATTAATGTGTAAAGTGTAAAATGTTGCTGAAGGTAAACAAAGATGCTTTTATAACCACAAATATGACAAAAATTGCAGTTTAGTTTGTTTTGTGTTACGACAAACCACTAAACGGGAAGGAAGAAGGTTTCATAAAAGATTCCCATGAACCAATAATGTCAACCCAAGTTTTGTGAAGTAACTCTCTGACGACACGAGCTGTGGTAAAAATAGCAGATTTAACAATAAGATGTAAGGCTTCTGTTACTTTGAAAAGGATGGCGTGACTTTAATCATAATGTTTTTATCACTATACATTAAAACCGCAATGTCTATTGTATCGGGCCCTCTATTGTAATAAAAAAATTAATAATAATAATATTCAGATTTATACAGCACTTTTCAAGACACCAAAGACGCTTCACATTATGCATTATTCAGTCACACCACAAGCAACACTGGTAAGCTACTATTGCAGGTAAGCCCTCTGACCACCACCCGCCCTTCACACTCACACCAGATCCAGACTGGGCAATGTGTCTTGCCCAAGGATACAACAACAGTTTCTACTTCAGTCATCTCACTGTGGTTTTGATAAGCTGGTTATGGCCATCTTCATTGTGACAAAAGCCCAGCCCTAATAAATAAATCCCACTTTTTTAACAAATCGTTTGCTCTAGTACAGGGGTGTCAAACTGGCGGCCCGGGGGCCAAATATGGCCCGCGAGATGATTTCACGCGGCCCCTGGTATGATTTCTAGTCATTATTGATTGTGGCCCGTTGATAAAAGTATATAACAATGAGAGATTGAGACAGCTCTAAGAATCACCTTTAAAATTTCTACAACACAGAAATAAACACAGAACAGGAAGATTATGGAGCAGAAACATCAGACATAAAAAAAATCTACACCTCAGACGTCCTGATAAAGGTTCAGGCTTGTGTTTGTGAGACAGACTATGAAAATATAAAGCTTTATATTGCTGCGATGTGACAAAACCTCTAAAATGCACTAGAATGTGGCAAATTGCATACAGTTTGTCCAAAATGTTCTTAAAAGTACAGTTTGTGGCATAGATGTACAATCTAAATGTGGACAATAAACGTTGTACAGCCTAATTGCCAATTTTAATTTATTACAAGTAGACTTATATTTTAAAATACGGCCCCCAAGTACCTCTGACTATGATCAATTCTGTCCCAGCTTCATTTGAGTTTGACACCCTTGCTCTAGTATAACAGATAAGTTCATGCCTAATTTTCCCATAATTAGAAACAGACAGATATATAAGCCGGCCGATATTTGGGGCCGATATTTAGGTTTTTTTGTGTTTTTTTTTTTGCATATTGGCTTTCGGACTCTGTTTTGGTCGATATCTGATCAGAAATCAGCCGTTGATATCAGCATCGACTGACAACATTTTGAAATATTGGTATCAGCATCTGCCAAAGAAAACCCATATCGGTTGATTTCTACCCATAATCCATTGCACATTTTTCTTTGTTTTTAACTTTCAGGAGCTGGTGAGACTTCTGCAGCAGACTCTTAGAACATCTCAGTGTGATTGGCAGACTTCACGTCGCGTAACCCAGACCTCTGCTCCTTCAGACCCAAACCTGCCCTCTCCTGAGCAAACCGACCCCCTGCAGTGACCCCTGAGGCCCTGTCGCAGTTAGAGCGCCTCCTGCAGGACAGAGACGCACAGATCCAGTCCCTGTGTGGACACATGGAGCGTCTGGCTCTGGAGAAAGACAGTCTGCAGAAGGAGCTCAAGGGCCTGAAGCTTAAAGTGGGTGAGATGAACGAGCAGCTGGGGATGCTCATGGAGACCATCCAGGCCAAAGACGAGGTCATCATGAAACTGTCCCAGCAGCCGAGCTCTGAGGCCGGACAGAGCGAGCCCGGATCCCCCGGCCCTAACAAAGACCAGTTTGAAGTGGATATACTCAAGGTACACGGGCTTTGTCAGACAGTTTAGTTTATGCTTGAGCTGGATTGGTTTTCTCACGATTTGATTCTTGTTTTGATGCCTGGGTGACGATTCTGATATGATTTGGATTTTGTTAAACCTCACAAGAACAAACTGCTTTTTAAATAACAATATTTTTGCTTTTATGTAGTTTTAAGGAATTAAGTCAAGCGTTTATTTAGATAATGTCCAAAAAAAGTTCATATTGCAGTCATTCCTGGGTCACTTTTTGTTAAGCAGAAAGGGACAAAAAGACAAAACTATCCTCACTGAGAATATACTGAGAAAGGACACTTGAATGATCTCTTTACTAACCGCAAACAGAGCTATGAAGGAAACAAGATCAAACCCAAAATAAAGATTGAACAGCAACAACAAAGTATTTAGTCTTCTTCTCATACTTTTGCCACTCAGTCAAAATATAAAACAATGTCTGTGCATAACCTTTATTGTGTAATGTGACCTGAAACCGAGCTAATCAAGATCTTGGCCACTTTTGTGAATGTGCTGTATTGTGAACCTGTTGAACCTTGTTTTGTGCTTCAGGACAGCCTTCAGGGATACAAAACCCAAAACAAGTTCCTTAACAAAGAAATTCTCGAGCTGACAATGCTGCGTCGAAACTCAGAGAGCCGTGAAAAGACTCTGGAGGCAAAGGTAACGGCTGAGAATGAGGAAGTGTGAGCAGCAGCTGTTTAGAGCAGGTGTTTTTCAGCTCATGTTTGTGTTGTGTTGTAGTACACGGCTCTGGAGGCCAAACTGTGTCAGGTGGAGAGTAAGTACCTGGTGCTGCTGCAGGAGGTGAAGACGCCCGTGTGTGGATCGTCAGAGCAGAGTCCGGCCCGAGAGGTCATCTCCAGACTGTTGGAGGACGCGCTGCAGGGAGAAGGACCAGAGCACGAACACATGCTGCTCAAACCGAACACTGTCAGGTGGGTTTGTCTGAACTTTAAATAGGTTTGATTCACAATCACAACGATCTTTTATAGTTTAAGGTTTTAAAGCTGATTATTGCTTCCTTAAAAACGTAACAAACCAAGTTTTACTTCATTCCACTCGAAGCCTGACGGTAAGTTAACGACAGGTAGCATCGATGCTAACAACAGTAACAGACAAACTTTATGGATTTTAGTGAACAACAGTGAACTGTTCAATACAACTAGACCTGTCACAATAATTACGTTAGTGAGGTATTGTTAGTTAACCCTCCACACCAGGCTTCCCAAACCTTTCAGACCAAGACCCCCAAATTAACCAAATAACCAACTCATGACTCTTCACACCAAAATGAAGAAGGGGTTTGTCAATTGAGTTAGAAAACCATTAAAATTTGATTAAAATATTTTTTATTTTAGTAGTTTATTTGAGCAAAATTCACTCAAACACGCTCTGTTACAAACAGATTAAAAACAAGTCATAATTGTAGAATTATATCTTGAATCACCTCATGACCCCCACTTTGGGAAACCCTCCTCCACACCAGTGTTTCTCAAACTGTTGCACACGTACCAGTGATGATACTTCTTTAGCACTTGAGTTTATTTAATTTAGTACATACTGTACTTCCTCTTCTATTAGAGCAGTTTCTTAGTCATAACTTAGTCATCCTAAACACAAGGAAGTATAAGATTGTGAAGTCTACCTTTGGACTGCTGCAAATAGTTTTTATATTCTTCTGGTAGTTTTATCACAATAAAATCCGTACAAGCAACTATTTTGGCAAATTTGTAATTGTATTTTTGTTTTTCCTGCTGAAACGTTTCAACTGTATTTTCATTAGTATAGGTTTTTTGTACATTTGTATATTCACAAGAAGCAGTTTGTAACAAGTCCTCCACTAGAAAGTTATTATGCATTTAACTTTTAAACTTCAGTTGTATTTCACAGCCAGCTCTGTAAAATCAGACATTGCAAACAACTAAAATCCTTTTGATTGTGTAAATAACTGTGTCACTTTAAACGTCGACAAGAGCTGGTTTAAAGCATCGTCACTGTCACCAGACCTGACAAACAACAGCAACTCTGCATCAGTCACTCTCTCTGTGTTTATCTACAGTTCAGACGTGTCTCTGAAGCCTGTGGAGAAATTCCTTCTTTCTCCAGGGCATAAAATACAGGATGTTTGTTCCTTTTCTGATGCGCGATGTGATATGGTTTGTTGTGTTTTCAATTCAGCATTCAGATCAAAAGATTAGTCGGCCAACTTAAAAAACTTTATTTTTGTATAAAGCTCTTTACCACACTCAAGCTTTCCAGTACTAAAATAAGACAACCGCATTAAAATAATACATGTAAAATAGAACAAAATGTTCATAAGGTTGTGAGAGGTTAAAACCCAGTCTCAATAAATACATTCCGTGTCTGAATTTAAACTTGGTGTCTGCTTCCCCTCTATTGCTGTCTATTTCCTCTTTATTGTTGTCTGAATGGTCTCTATTGTAGTTTACTTACCCTGTTGTCTGATTCCTCTCTATTGTTGCCTGCTTCCCCTCTATTGTTGTCTGCTTTCTCTCTATCCTATGAATATTTAGGGTGGCTTTAAACAATCTTTGCAGGCTCAGTCAGAACAATAGAGGGGAACCAGACAACAATAGAAAGGAATCCTAGGACCCACTGAACCAGTTTATGAACAAAATTTGAGTATTAAAGCATAAAATATATTGGTGACTGACTGGTAGCTCCCGAGCTACAGGTTGGAGACCAATTAGATTAGAAGCGAATGCAAAACTAATGTAAACAAAAATGCATTTTACAAAATCACCTGTTAAAGTTACAATGTTCTGCTGAATTCTGTAGTGTGGATAAAAAAAGTTTTACTACTTTGAAACTAGTTATGTTACATAAACACCTATCCATTGTATTTTTCAGTGAATATGACGTGTTTGGCTTCAAGACCGTTCCCGAGGAGGAGGAAGAGGAGGAGAAGCTGGTGGCGAAGGTCCGAGCTCTGGAGCTGAAGTCTTTGTCCATGACTGACCAGGAGGTGTCTGTGGGGGTCAAATGGGAGAACTATCTAGCCAGCACCATGAACCGAAACCTGGTGCGTTCCCCTGAGCTGAAGAGCCTGGTGCGCTGCGGAGTACCCCACGAACACCGCTCCCAGCTGTGGCGATGGTGCGTCTCCTTCCACGTCAAAAAACTCAGAGAAAACATGGCGCCAGATTATTACGAGACTCTGCTGAACGTGGCCAAAGAGAAACCCAACCCTGCGTCCAAACAGATCGAACTGGACTTACTGCGAACTTTACCCAACAACAAGCATTACTCCTCTCCCAGCGCCACGGGCATCCAGAAGCTCCGAAACGTCCTCACCGCGTTCTCCTGGAGGAACCCCGACATCGGATACTGCCAGGGACTCAACCGGTAAAGCAGTAATCTTTATCACTTAAACCTAGAGGAGTTTTGTCCCGTATTAAGCTGGGTGTACCCTTCAACAAGTTCGGAGGAGCTGGCCTGAGTAACAATTCTCGTAAAAGATTATTTATTTCTGTGTTTTAGTGCAACTCTAGTGTTCTGTTTGATACAATATGTTCAGCTTAATTATGACTACATTTCCTAGTAGGGCTGGGCAATGTTGTGATAAAAATCGAATCGTGAACTCATTCTTGTGACAATCTGCTTTTTAATGAAATCGTCCATGCATTTTTTTCCAGTACGTAACGTGAGTATTCGTTGTTGTTTTGGTATTGCAAAATAGAATCGATTATTGCAAATAGTAAAAAATGCTGCAAAACAAGCTGTTTAACAAGGCAAATGAAAAATGTTACGCTGTGCACTTTCAAATAAGGGTAAAAATGTACTGTTTTAGTCAACTCATTTGGGCCTTCATTGACCAAAATTTGTATTAGTCTGACTTTTTATACTCAACAATCTTGTTTAGCTGTATTTATTTCATTACAAATAGTTGTTTAAAATTAAAACTTTTGGTGTTGTGAAAGCAGTTTGGGTCAGATGTTGGAATACATGTCTTAAGTCGACTACAGCCTTATTAGTTTGATCATTTACACTTCAAATAATAAATGTAAAGACATTTTTGAGCATTTTCCGGTTGGTCAGAATATTGTAATCAAGTTATGCCAAAAAATTATTGGGACATCTACTTTTATCAATATCGCCCAGCCCTGCATATACTATGTCTCTTGTTGGGCCGCCTCAGTCTTCTTCATTATCACAACTTTAAATTTTCTGTTGCAATGAAAGAGTAACAGTGTTTTGGGCTTACTACAGAGAGGTGCTTTCACATCATAAAAAAGTAGATTTTCGGTCCATTCTTAGGTTTGATCCCAAAGAAATGTACATTTATGAACAAAACATGGATTTTTACCATTTTGTTATGTTAAAGTCATGAACACAATGTTGAAATTAATTGATAACTTTTTGTTAAAGGACTGAGGTCAAACTCTTGGTCACTTTTATCTCCTGAAAATCTGGCGACACTGTTCACAGGTGGATTTAACCAATGAAAAAAATATTGATAAAAAGTCCTGCAATGGCCTCAATCATGTCACATTCTGTACAAAATCATCACTGGAGCTCTGTCTTGTCTCTGTCCTTCCTGAGACTTGATGCGACTGTTAGACAAACACTTCTTGCAGAATGTCTTGTTTCAATAGATTTCTCATTCTATGATCATCTATTTCAGGTTGGCAGCCATTGCTTTGCTTTACCTGGACCAGGAGGACGCTTTCTGGACGCTAATCGCCATCGTAGAAGTTTTCATGCCGAGGGATTATTACACCAAAACATGCTGGGCTCACAGGTACTTTCACAAAATTATGTTTTGACAGTGTTCCCTCATCTAAATATAAATATACCTGCAGTTGTGTTTAGCTTATTTACGGTAGTTTGATAAATCCTGTTTTCTAGATATGGGACAATATGCTGTAGATTTTCTGATTAGTTAGAAAAATCTGTCTATATCAATATATCACCCAAACTATTTACAAACTTTGGGGCCTTTTATAGGCAAATGGACAATGACCCAATTAGCCCACAGGCCAAGAGGACAGGTGAATGAAGTACTTTTTGGCCCCTACAAAAAGCTATTCAGAGTCTAGTATATACTAGAGTTGGGCGATATCCATTTTTCACTATCGTCATATCGTCTTAATATAGTATCGTGATAGACGATATTATCGTCTGCCCACTAATTAAGGAAAAAACGGCTCAAAATTGAGCTTTAGTGGGATTTTTCTGGTAATTTCACACACACGCACACACACTTGGTGTGTATTATAGATACAATAATGCTCTTTCGCTATAGAACATTGTTAGGTTTGTGATTTTTAATGTAAAAACCTTTATCAAAGCCTCGCGCTTTCCTCACTCCTCCGCGCCCCGCGCCACCTACCTCTTTTCGCTTTATTGACAATTTTAAGATACACAACGCAGGGTAAATGTGTAAACTTGTGACGGTAAAAGTGGTAGAGATTTATATTATCGACTATATTGCACAAATACACATTTAGAAAAAGACTCTTGAGACGCCACCGCGGCACCAAAAAAACCATGTCTGCACGCAAGCAAGCTAACAAAAAAAAAAAACCATAAAGTTTAGAGCACAACAGGATTAAACCCCACTGACACAAACACGAATAAGTAGCTATTACGCACGGACTCGTCTCGGTGCCTGATGGGATCAGTACAAAGAAAGCACGATACTCTTCTCCATATTTGGACAGTTTATAAAGTTAGTTCGCTCACCTCTGTCCAGTTCAAGTGAATCCTCTTCTGTCCATCACGGACACGAAAAAGAAAACATCCAAACAGAAAGTAGCCTACATCCAAAGTTTTATCGCGGGTGCTTCATACGACGCACAACTTTGTCCAAGTCCTGATTCCAGCTCCACGAGGCCCACAAACACCGCTCCACACGTCTGCTCTGTCCTGTCCGCGGTCCTCCGTTCAGGTCCACGGTGTTAAAAAAGTCCTCTTCATCTCTTTATTAGAGCGCGCTGTCTGAGCCACGTCTGTTTTCATATGCACGTGTTGGTGGCGTGAGGATGAGTTCAGGGACGCTGCGTAACTTTTAAAACTGCGATGCCAAGTTTTTTCTGCTTTTGTGGACTTGTCAATTTTTAAAAAAGCTACTATGAAAACAAAATAGTGGTTGAATATTTGTCAAATGAAAGAGAATATGCATATAACAGAGCGAGCAATAGTGATGTGCTATCGTCGAAATGTTTTACTTTCACGATAGACGATATTATCGTTTTATCGCCATCCCTAGTACATACCAATGTATTGAAATCGATATTGGAACTTAAAAAAGCTGGGTCAATGCGTTCTTAATGTTGAATTTCCCAGACGTGTGACAACGTAGGTCGAAGTCATGACCAAACTCATCAAATCACATTCGTTACAACCTCATTAGCATTAGCATTAACTTAGCAAGACAGAAAATCAAAATCTCTCTTAAGGAACTCCTTCTGCTACATTAAACGGAGGCAGAATCATAATGCCAGCTCTCTAAATGTGTTGTTGTTGTTGACCAGTGTCATTTCCAGACACTGCTGATTACAAACACCTGCTGTCAAACCAATCACACTGTTGCTCCTCCTTTCTCCTTCTCCTCTTGCTTTTCCTTGCAACCAACTTTGTTTGAAATGTGTTTAATAGAATACAATATTTCATTTTCATTGTGTTTACTGTTAAGACAATAGTGTTGTCACAATACTAAAATTTCAAATGATATCTCGTTACTCATAAAATCAATTCTTGATCCAATTTCAGTACCTTGATGGAAAATAGGTAGACTGATATTTAACACAAATTACAAGTACTTTCTTTACTAAACATTCTGGTTTAAATCAGATTATATGCATTAGTTTTGATACCAGTTTTTGTATTTATAGGTGACTGATTTTCGATACTTTTGACAATCCTATAAGACTTTTATTCCTGTCGTGTTTCCAGGTGGACCAGCGTGTGTTTAAGGACCTCATGAGCGAGAAACTGCCCCGGCTTCATTTCCACTTCGAGCTACACAAGGTGGATTTCTCCCTCATCACGTTTAACTGGTTCCTGGTGGTTTTCGTGGACAGTGTGGTGAGCGACATCCTCTTCAAGATCTGGGACGCTTTCCTGTACGAGGGCCCAAGGTAAAGAACGCTCGGGGCTTTTTCCTCCTCCGGCAACAGCTCACAGACACATTAAAACTCAAACAAGTCTTCACATGTTTGGCCCTGTCACTGAGAGGCCACTGACACAGACACTTCCTGTTTGTGTCACAGATACTACATTATACACTATTTTACTGCAACATTTAGTTATTTTGGATCCATACTGTTATGCAGTGGTTCCCAAATACCCCCAAATCTCAAAACAGACCGTGAGTACTCCCTAGCTCAGTGGTGGGCAATTATTTTTACTCGAGGGCCATATTCAACCCCAGAACAGTGGCAGAGGGCCAGACCGCCAACACTGGTATAACAAATTCTGATTATTGCAAACACATTTCTTCAACAGAAGACCAGTACGAATAAAGTGTCCAATAAAATCTTAATTTTTCTCATAAATATATGATTTTATCTCATAAAACTTCACGCTTCTTTTTGTAGCACCAACTTTGTTCTCAGAAAAAATATTCCTTTTTTTCTCGAATTACTTTTTTTAGTACAATCTTAACTGTTCTAAGCTTCAACTTTATTTCTTAACATTTTTAGCTTAATCTCAAAATGTTACAAGTTTATTATGTTAATTTTACGAGAAAAAAACTACTAAATATTATCAGCACCTGGACTTGGATGAGTCAAATGTTTCTGTTTAAAAATACAATAGATTTTTTATTAGGGATGCACCGATCCGATACTAGGATCGGATATCAGTCCAGGAAATTTTGCTGGATCGGGTATCGGCTCCACAATATCGGTTCAGCCGATATCATAGTTATTCCTTTAATGGGACATAATGAGACTAATTTATTGTCTGGTGTTGATCCAGAACGTACCATATTATTGGACATTTTATTTAGAAGAAGTTGTGACTTGGACTATAAATCACAGTTACATAGCACTATATGACCCAGTGTTTTATATTTTAATAAGAAAGAAAAGCAATTTCAGTCCTCACACTGGTATTGGTTGATGTCGGGTATCGGTAGATACTTAAAGCCGTAGTATCGAAATCGGTATCGGAACCTGAAAAGGCTGGATCGGAGCATTATATTTATAAAATTGTTTCAATAGTGAAAAATATTGTTTATGGCTTTAAATTTGTTCTCATAACATTGTGAATTTAATCTTGAAATGTTTATTGTCATAGCCAAAGTAATATGTCTCGTGCATTTCTGTTTCTCAAAAACATGCCAGGGGCCTGATTGAAACAGGTCTTGGGCCGCATTTTGCCCTCGGGCTGCAGTTTGCCCACGTCTGTCCTAGCTTGTGTTTTGAGTAAATATTGTAAATGGATTTCTTAATACTAAAATATCATTACTATCATATTTTCTTACTTTAC
Source organism: Mugilogobius chulae (assembly GCA_038363315.1). Classification (NCBI taxonomy): domain Eukaryota; kingdom Metazoa; phylum Chordata; class Actinopteri; order Gobiiformes; family Gobiidae; genus Mugilogobius; species Mugilogobius chulae. Next base: position 20,430,611 of record CM076411.1, on the reverse strand, counting down.
TGATTGTTATTTCTAACATTTTCCAAAAGAACAATACTTAATTTCATCAGTTTTCAAAGTCTCAGCTTATTCCAAGTACCAGGGACAAGTGTGGTCCTTGTACCTCTGGTTGGGAATCACTACTGTAATTAATCACTGTGAGGTCATTGCAGATGCTGTATGTTTTATTTGAAATGTATATATTTTTTCCCTCAGATCATATTTCGGTTTGCCTTGGCCCTGTTTAAGTACAAAGAAGAAGAGTTTCTGAAGCTGCAGGATTCCACGGCCATCTTCAAATATCTTCGTTATTTTACTCGCACCATCCTCGATTCAAGGTGAGGGTTTTTTCCGTAGGTCTGATATCCAGATATTTTTTCTTATTCCTGATTGGAGATGTGCAATATATCGAATTTAGATAATATTATAATTGTGGTCTTGAAGATTTGCAAAAACAGAATATCGAGCATATCGTTTAAAGAAGCAACAATAAAGGCTGCTAAAAAACAACAAATTAAGAAAATGACTGTAAATGTTCAACTAAAGCTTGACGATGATATTTAGGTCATTTGATCATTGGTCTCTTTGTTGACCAATTTTTTATTAGTTAGAAAACACATTGCAAACACAATCTGAACATATTACATGAAAATCTAGTTGTTACTATTTTTGTTTTTCTTTATAACTAGTTAATTAGCCTGCGAACATCTGAGCCTGTGTTTTGTGAATGCAGTTTGGGTCAGAATTTTTCAGATTTTTTTAAGTCAAACAAAGAATGTCCATTCTATAGTAAATCCAGTCAAGCCACATTTTTCTGATTATTACATTTTAGAATCCATTCAATGACACACTTGATGTTTGGATTGAAATAATATCGTCTGAATATCGCAATCGAGAAATGTCAAAAACATTATCAAGATATTCCTTTTTGTCATTATCGCGAGGCCCTAATCTCAATGACGATTTTGAGACGATACAAAGTCAATTTAACAGATTTTGAATGTTTTAAAACACTTACAATAGGCTGCGTTCACGTTCTGGAATGTGGTCATGTCATACAGATTATGAAAAGTCATTTCAATCTGGTGATTTCTATTAGTGACTAGGCATTTTCACGTTTTGTATTACAATAAAACTGTACTTAAGCAATATTATTTTAGTTGCCAAGTATACTTTTATTGGTATTTAAAATATTGCCAGCCAAATAGGAAATGTTTGTCAAATTAATCAAAGTGCAGAAACATTACATTTATGCCCAGTTTATAATTTTTTGGATATCTTGAAAACAAAATTCACAATATTATCTAAAATTGATGTATAACTTGCTCATCGTTTTTTATATTTCTAACACATTGGCTGTCTTTAATCATGTGAGTGTTTGCTACAGACTGTTTGCTTCCTTCTCTAGAAACTGATGAACATGGCGTTTGTGGACATGAATCCTTTCCCCATGAGGCAGATCCAGAGTCGTCGGTCATTTCATTTGGAGAAAGTTCGTCTGGAGCTGAACGAGCTGGAGGCCATCAGACAGACCTTCCTCAGAGAGAGAGAGAGCAGCCAAGACGGACGCAGCTTTGTCAGCGACGACGACGAGGACAACTGAAGCTTCAACACACAGACTTTACAGGCCAAACTCAGTATTCTCTTAGTGTTAAAGCCTTTTGCTGTTTTGACATAAATCCACACACTGCAAAAAATGAATTACAAGACGAGAGAAACTTGCTTGATTCTGAAATTTAATTTCAGAAATGTTGGCAAATTTAAAATCTATTTATTTAAAGTTCTAGATTATTTTTTCTTTTAGAAGACTATAGGCATTTTCGCTCAAGAAAGTACCACAAACTAAATCCAAACATTCCTCCAGCTCCTGTTTAGTCAGGAAAACTACCCTGTCCCCATGTTTGTGTTCACACAGTAGCAGTTTCTGAAACAGTCTTTATCTTCATCTGTACTCACCTTATTCTGCCCCACCCACGTTTCTTGGCAGCGTACTTCCTGTTTCACTTTGGTTAGCCCGTAGAATTCAGTCAGTGTGTTTATCTTAACTGTTGGGGGCAGTTTGCTAACACGCTAACACGTTAGATATCTTAATAGAGCTAACGCACGGTGCCAAGAGAAGAGTGTGCAGCCTGGAGCAGCTGTTCCCAAACTCTTCAGAGCCGCAGCTCCCCACTTGGCCCAAAGATTATCCAGCCCCGCAGTAATTTCACACTTTGATCAAAGCAATGTAGAATGTACAGTAAAGACCAAAGGTTTGGACACATCTTCTCATTCAAAGAGATTTCTTTATTTTCATGACCATGAACATTATTCACACTGAAGGTATCCAAACTATGAATTAACACATGTGGAAGTATAGTACACAACCAAAAAGTGTGAAACAACTGAAAATATGTCATATATCTAGGTTCTTCAAAGAAGCTACCTTTTGCTTTGATTACTGCTTTGCTCACTTCTTGACATTCTCCTGATGAGCTTCAAGAGTTAGTCTACTGAAATGTTCTTCCAACAGTCTTGAAGGAGTTCCCAGAGATGCTTAACACTTGTTGGCCATTTTGCCTTCACACTGCGGTCCAGCTCGCCCCAAACCATCTGGATTGGGTTCAGGTCTGGTGACTGTGGAGGCCAGCTCATCTGGTGCAGCTCCTCATCACTCTCCTTCCTGGTCATTCATGGTGTTTATATCTTCAGTGTGAATCTATAATCTTCATAGTCATGAAAATAAAGAAAACTCTTTAAATGAGAAAGTGTTTTCAAACTTTTGGTCTGTACTGTATTTCCTCCTAGATTAAGACGCAAAAAACAGCCAAATGGTAATGCCCGTGGACTTAAAATTATAAAATAGTAAAAAAAATTACAAAGTAGTAAAATAGTAAACTAATCAAATTATTTGGAGGATGCCATATAGAGCCAAAGCGGTCCCCCAGGTGACCCCAGAGCCCACTTTGGGAATTACTGGTCTGGAGCATAAGTAAGTGGTCTTTCTATTCCACATAAAACCATGATGTACAAAACCTAAAAACATCACTGAAATTAACAACAAAACACAATTATTCATTGTCATTCCTAAAAATAATCGCTATTTACAAAGTTGTGTGCAATAAGGCCAATTACTTCTTACTTTGAGCCAAGTTATTTGAAGCTGAAAAACATATTTTCCTATTTTAAGTCAAATTCTCTCTCAGAAATGCCCTGAAACCAGTGAAATATTCAACATTACGCAAGCAATTAAGTCAAATCCAGATTAAATTTCTGAATCTTGTGATTTTAATCTAAAGTCTGGATACATTTTATGCAGTGTTTGTGGAAGCTCACGTTCTTCTCAATCAGTTTTTGCACATGTGGCTGTTTATTATAAAGACCCGCCACTTTATCTGTTGAAGGAATGAATTGTATCACTTTTTATATCTTTTGTAGGTAATTCTTCGTTTTGACATTTACAAAGTTGTTTTTCCTTGTTTATCCGTCGCTGGATTCGTCCGTTCGTTGCACTTCGTTTCCTCGTGCTGAATCACTTTGTTTGCTGAAAGTCTTAAATTCCTAATAATTACACGCTGACCGGACACATGACTGAGCGGTCCTCACCATCATCATCACGCCTGCTTTATTATGGCTGTTGTTCATAAAGGCTGTACTTGCAGGAGCTGGACACTAGGTGGTGGCAGAGCGTCTGTTTACTGATCCTGACTCGGCTCGTTCAGACTGAAGCTGGATTACTTTAGTCACACGGACAAAATATAAGTTGCTGAGACGTATGATGTATTTAAAGAGTTTACAAAAGCTCCAAAAGGTACTATAGACAGAGCAGTGTTTCCCAACCAGCGGTATGCGGACTGGTTTTTAGAAAATAAAATTAGTAATAATAGAGGTTATGCACTGACATCATTTTATTTCATCTCTGGAGGTTTTGTTTTTACACAAATACATTTTTATGTGGCGAAATGAGAACTAACAATTGTTTCTTGTTGTCTTGGCAACAGTGTAGAGCTTCACTAGCTTGTTTGCTAACAGCAGTTGGAAATTTAGCTATAGTTCAGTTTATGTCTTGTTCAAAAAGACTCAAGAACATTTTTTTTTTAAGAAGAAAAAGGTAATTACTTCAGCTGTGTGTGATTTTAAAGTTTGAGAAATGTAAGAAAAGCTAAAGTCTTTCTGTTAATCTGCTTTTCTGCCATTGTTTACCTGATTTTTCTCTTTTTACATGTCAGTTACAAACCCAGTATTTAGCAGAATTGTTGTGGGTTGAAACCCTAACCCTTTAGCTGTATTTTCAGCTCTTACAAGTGAAAATGTCCTCAATTCTCACATTTAGAATGCATAACCTCTATTATTGGGACTATATTCGATGTATTGCAGTAAAATAACTTAAAAATCCATTTCCTTTATCACAAAGAGCTTGTTAAATTAGATAGTCAGGTAGGAATTAGTCCAAAATGCCTTGACAACATCTAATAATGTCCAGTTTGTTCACCGAAATCCACAAAGTGCGTCTGTTGTTGTTAGCATTGCGGCTAACTAACTGCCGTTAGCGTAGCAACACGTCTCGTTGCTAACAGCTGTGAAAAAAGTTAAAACACATCTCGGTGAACAATTCAGAGGCTCAGAATGTGTTAGGTAAGTGAACAATACTGATGTAGGAAGTTTAAAGTGAATTATTTATGTTTACATTTTTAAGGAAGCAAAATTGGGTATAGCACCTTTTTAAAATAAAGTTACTAGAAAATATGAATGCACAAATAATCAAAATCAAGTAGAAATCACAATTTTAATGGACTCAAGGGGTCCATTAAGAAATTATGTGATTTTCTGCATAAAAACAGTTAATAGTTTGTCAGTTTGTGGACATATTTGAGTCATTTTCTGATTTTCTCAACCTGAAATCTCAAATTAACGAGTGCTAGATGTGTGAAATAAAGTGGAGGGTGGGAAACACTGCTACAGAGAGCTGAACTGAACATAAAACTATCGTGGAACCACAGAGCCAAATACGTCCAATGCTGAAAAGACTTTTATTGTATTTCTCTTTTATACAGCCGTGTGCCTTTTCAAAGTGACCGTCCTGGTATTTAGCACTTGTGAAAAACGTAAAAATTGGTTGGTATTGGGAGCAGGTCTCTCCAGTCAGACACAAAGTATTTTCTCAACAAGTTCATTCATCATAATCCACACTTCACAGTAAATAAGCTACACTTTCTACGCTTTGTCATTTTTCTGATCTCAGAGAAGCATTACGCACTTGCCTTTTGTATCTGCTTTTGAAAATCTTTCTATCGCAAAATTATATCTGTCAATCAATAAACATGAGCTGACTGAATGTACTGATCGTTCTGAGATTCTATTATTATTATTTTATTATTGTTTAGCATAAGAAGTGTTTGGGAAAGTCCAGAATATCTCACGGTTGTTGCCATATTTGTCGTTGATTTAATAATTTATTTGGACAATGTAGTTTACATGAAGCACAATGGCAGAGATGCTTGTACCAGATTCTAGATACATTTCCATCTGTAGTTCTGGGAAAGGCAGAAGAAGCCAGAGCACCCGGAGGAAACCTTCACAGACATGGGGAGAACTCCACATAGAAAGGCTCTGGGATGCTTGGGAATTGAACTTAGAACTTTCCCATTAGAGCTCACAGTTTTTTATTCACCAGGTAGTGAATAAAACAATGAGCTCCAACTTTGTAGATGCTTTTTACGTTTTAATTCTGTTCTACATTTAAGACCTTGTCCACACAAAGCCAAGCTCAGGCGTTTCAGATCAAATATTTGACCTAAACATCATCCACATGAAGCAGGAGTTTAAGGACATGTTAAACAAAGTATTCTGAAACCAGGTCTCAGAGTGAAAAGATTTTAAAACTTCAGTTCTCTGGCATGGATTACTGAGTCGTGCTTTATTCCAGTGCTTGATGGGCTTCACTCATGGACTCATTGTTGACTTTTTCTGTGTTAGCAGGAGCAAGTATACACATCCCATTCCTTTGGCATGGGCTAATTTTGCCGATGGTCGATGTGACCGATATGAACAGCAACAAATCGTAATGGCGTATTCAATGTTTGCGTGGGGTTGAACACACACACACCTCTCTGCTCTACTTTCAAAAAGAAAATACTCTGTATATCTGCTAAAACAAAATCAAACGCAGCAGAAACACATCCACAGGAGCTGGCATCTTTGTTTTGGGTAACACTTTAGAATAACTACAAAAAATTAGACTTAATAAATCATTAATAACACCTTAATAAAGACTTAATTTATCATGAACAAATGATTAATTAACAGATGGAAAAAGTTTATTAATGCTTAGTAACTACTTCATTACTCCGAATCTTGCCCCTTAACCCTAATCCTACCCTTAGCTCCTTAGTTTATTAGTTACTAAGCATTAATAAATTTTTTCATTCATTAATTCACCATTTGTTAATGAATAATTAAGGTTTTATTTATGCTTATTTATGGTTTACTAAGGCCAATTAAGGTGTAGTTATTATAAAGTGGTACCTTGTTTTGTTTGATTCAGGCGCTACTTCCTGTCGTTGTTGCAACCAAACCCATCAACCCGCCCTGCTGCGACGTGATTGGGCCGTAACCCGCTGTGTAGGACTCCAAACCAATCAGGCTGCTGTAAGACTTTGAGATTTCACAAATATAATCCATTTGTCTGGCCAGGTTACTGTGACTCAAAAAAGAAATGCTGTATTAGTAAAATAGACAGTTTACACAAATCATAATAAAATGTAAAAGAGCGATTTGGATCTAAGAAAATCGTAATAATATTTATTTACCACCTCGCCCTGCCCTACCATTGACTCATGCCTTTTTGCCACTCACTGCTCACATTTATACTGCAGTAACGTCACCTGCATAACCATAGTGTCTCATTTCCTGATCTGATTCAACCCTATAGACCTTATAGTATGTGAGCTGAAACCCAGCCATTGTCTCCTCTGCGCCGCGGCTCCACCAGTGAATCTGAAATGTTGAAGTGGAGTCGCCGTCAGTTCCTGAAATGCTCAGACACGTCGGTCAGCGTGTTGTGGACCGGCTGCTGCAGTGTCACAACAGTCGGAGGAGTCGTGCAGGGGGCGGAGCCAGAGAGACCACACAAAAGACACAGACAGAGAGAGAGAGAGAGAAGAGCAGAGGCTGGAGTGAACACTGAAGGAGAAGTCAGATGAAGTCATGACCAGGACAACGCTCACAGAAGGACGTGTCTGAGGTGAGATTTTATAGTTTTATTCAATGACTGAACATGCTTCTCCAGAGTCAAACTTGTTATGTGACTTTTGAGTAACTTTACTGACTGAAAGTTTGCATCTGCACTCTACAAAATAACTTCTAGCATGCTTGTGATGTTTGTTAGTGATTGCTGTCAATGTATTCTAGATTGAAACTAATTTGCCAATGGTGTTTGTAAAATGTCTTATTCCATTGGCAAATATTTAGGCGTGAAAAAAGTCACATAATCTGCTGTCTTAGTGAGTAGATGTTTTGCATTTGTGTCTCCATCTTGTTGCTTCTTGATTGTAGATAATCACAACATATTTGGTATCCCTATCTATCTATCTATCTATCTATCTATTGATCTATTGATCTAGCGTGAATCTGTGTAATTTGATTTTATAGGTGTCATACTTGTAGTAAGTCATATTTCAGTTTTAACTGAGTGACTGCAGATCAAAATAAACATAATAAACATGTAGAGGTAATTTCACAACTGTTTTCTAGCAACCAGATTGTAAAAATTGGCCTAAATCCACATAAATGACACAATAGTTATGATTTGACAAATGATTATATGTAATTGTGTTAAACCAGGGTATTCATTTATTTTTACCAGTGGACCATACTTTCCATAGGGCTTCGGTTTCAAGGGCTGGAATACAAGGGCGTTTTACAAACAGTATCCACAGACTCGCGAAGTACTATATATTACAAATCAACTTTTTTATTGCATTAAATACAAAATAAAACAATATTGCATTGCAATATAATATCAGGATTAAACCTGGACTAAGCCAAGCAAACCGAGTCAGTCAAAACTATGGTTTAACTATAAAAGGCATAACACAATCTGATTCAAATGATGTGTGATTATGATGTAAATGATGCAAAGTACTGAAAAAGATCACTAACATAGTGCACTAAGAACAAAAAGCAGTTTATCAAACAATATGGTCCAGCTGTCCATGACCTCTTTTACCCCGTGGGCCAAAAAATGCTGCTTACTGGGCCACATTTGGCCCCTGGGCTGCCTTTTGAATTCAAACGATTGTTTAGACCCCCATATGTGTAGAGATTCAGGCCAGGCTGGTGCCACCTAGTGCCTCCACTCGATTTAATTTCACTCCAGCTCTAGGTCAGGTATCGCAAGACTGCAGACGGTTCCCAAAAAAACAGGAAGAGCAGTCGTCCAATCAGCGAACAGGAACAGTGTGTTGGCCAGAACCAACTCAAGTTGAGAAAAACTGCTTCTTTGACCTTGTGTCAAATATTAACTTAGAACAGACCGAAACATTTTTGAGAGTAAGTGTTACTTTTATGTATGTGTATATATATTTTTATTAACTTGCCTATGGAGCATGTGTCATTGCTTGTTGTGCTAATATTATCTGGCAACACTTGTCAGCCTTTGACAGTTTGATTTAGCCACTGACAGTGAGGAAGGAACTTTGTGAAAAAGCAGATATTTGTAATTACTTCAAAAGCAAAAAGCAGAAATGGTGATAACGTTGAAACTGTGACCCGTTTCCAAGAAAACTGTGATGTAAAAATGTGGTCTACAGTTAAGTATAAAATCAAACATTATCAAAACATAAACCCAGAGAATCCAGGACTTGCCCGAGGATCACAATTCGTTTCTCTTACTCATCGAACTGCTGGCATCCTTTTATTTATTTTTTCAGTTTGGCAATTTCACAATCAGAGCAAACGGCCCAGTCGCGGTGCCCCAGTTACCCAAAACAGTATTTGTAATCTTTTAAAGTCCCACAACAGTAAAGCTCTTGTTTAGTTTGGCCGTTTTACTCTGAAGAACTTTACCACTCCTTGTAAACTGGCCGTGTTCTTTCTCCAGGCACAAAGGTGAAAGTCTTTCTGCAGGAATGTCCTCTGCTTGTCTCGACTTGTGATAAAACTCTCGTATCTGCGATGAGGCTGAATTACATGTGTCGATGTGTGTGTGTCTTTTCAAGGAAGCTACCTGGAAACAAACGGCGAGCTGGATTCAGAGAGGCGCTTCAATAGGACAAAGCCACATCAATGAGGACATCTGGCATGGCTGTTTTTAAGCAACAAAACGTGGAGGAGTTTTATGAGATGGGAGAGGCGCTGGGCAGGTGAGTGATGTCATGGACAGATATTAGCTAAAAAGATCTGTATTAGTCAAAATGTACAGGTTGTGATGACTGATGATTACTTAGACCGGCCTATTTAACTTAAGGCCCTGGGGTCAGATCAGTCCCAGGGCCTTAAGTTGATTTAATGTGGCCCTCAACCCATTTTCTCACTATTACAAAAAGTTGCTTTCTCTAGCTGGTCGGTTTTAAACTGAGCTACTTGATTAGGTCCTGTGTTAGTTCTGGTTTAATCCTGCTTTAGACCTTGTTTGGTCCTAGTTTGGTCTAGTTTAAAGGTGGGCTAGCTGATTTTCACACTGCAGTGCAAATACAATTTAGATTTTAAATCTGACAACTCTCAAATCCTTTGACATATGATAAATATTGACATGTATTCATGTCAGTTGCAATTATAGTTAATAAACATCTTTTACAGATGACAAAGTGAACCTGGAGTGACCACCCCAGGCACAGCCAATCACAGAGCTGCATTCAGCCCCTGATTAGAACTAAAATTCTTTATTTTTTAAGAAAGTGCTGCATTGAACATATACTTTTTAGTGGACTAATTAAAAGCTAAAAAAGTTAGTTACCCCAACTTTAAGGCTGAGATGTTCTTAGTTCTGATCTGGTTCTTGTTTAATTGTGGTTCAGCCCTGTTTCAGAAGTTCTGTAGAGCCTTCAAATTCAGACAAAGACTATAGCAGTGTTTATTTCATCACTAAAACAGAAATAGGGCTGTGGATATTTGGCATAACACTAAATCTGGTCAAAAGTGGTGATGTTTTGTGCAACTATCTAGCCCAGAGGCCATAGTCTTCAGAAAAATCTGTCCCTCTAGAAAAATGTAATTGGAGTTGAATAGCCCAGGCCTAGACTATGACCAATTTAAACTTTGACTCAAGTTGTGACTGATTATCACATTTTGCTCATTTTGACTTAGTTTGGTGTGGTAAATGTTTATCGTGGTTTTACAGCAGTTAATTTGCAAATTATCAAGAAATTAACAAGTACAAGTTGAACATTACCCAAAGTAATTTACATTCTTACAGAATCTTCCCACACACAGAACAATATGTCATCAAAAACAAACATTAGTCAAATAGCAAAGTCTGTGTTTATGTAGATTTTGGCCACATCAATCCTATCAAAAACAGCCAGTTGGGTGAAAATGTTTGGTGAAATCTTATATACTAGTTACGTTTAATACAGCTAAATAAAAAAGTACATCACGCTTAGATGCATTTTTATAGCTTGAGCTTTCATATTTCAATTTATTTACCAATGGGCTAAAAAATAGTTCTTGAAAGAATCTTGAATCAACCTAACCCTAACCCTGTTCTTTTTTAAGCCACATTTTCTTATAACCAGTGAGAAATGCCTTGAAACAAATGAAATCTAGTACTACATCAGTTAAAACAACTCAAATCCAAATTAAAATTCTGAATCCAAGTCACTTTAAGCAAGTCTAGATGTATCTTTTTTGCAGTGTGGTTTTATAATGATACTTTGAGCTTGTACTGTTGCAATAAACATTTGTAAGTAACTACAGCGGCATGAAAAAGTATGTGAACCTTTTGAAATTTCTTACATTTCTGCTTAAAATCACCATCAAATGTTATCTGATCTTTGTCAAAATCACACAGATTAAAAAACAGTGTCTGCTTTAACTAAAACCACCCAAACATTTATAGGTTTTCATATTTTAATGAGGATAACAGGCAAACATTGACAGAAGGAGAAAAAAAAAGTAAGTGAACCCTTACATTCAATATCTGGTTACACCCCCTTTGGCAGCAATAACTTCTACCAGACACTTCCTGTAGTTGCAGATCAGTCTGGCACATCGATCTGATCAATTTTGGACCATTCTTCTTAAAAAATTCTGCAGTTCAGTCAGATTCTGGGATGTTGTGCATAAATTGCTGTTTTGAGGTCATGCCACAGCATCTCAAGTCAGGACTTTGACTTGGCCACTCCAGAATGTGTATTTGGTTCTTCTGAAACCATTCTCAAGTTGATTTACTATTGTGTTTTGGATCATTGTCTTGTTGCAGCTTCCATTCTCTTTTAAGCTTCGACTGTCTGACAGACAGCTCAACTTTTCTTGTAAAACATCTGATAAACTTTTGAATTCATTTTTCCACTAATGATTACAAGTTGTCCAGGCCCTGAGGAAGCAAAACAGGCCTAAACTATAATTTTCCCTCCACCAGGCTTCACGGTGGGGATGGGGCGTTGATGTTGGTGAGCTGTTTAATTTTTCCTCTAAACATGACGTTGTGTGTTTCTCCCAAATAATTCAATTTTAGTTTCATCAGTCCACAAAATATTTTGCCAGAAGTTCTGTGGAGTGTCTAGGTGACTTTTTGCGAACTTTAATTGTGCAGCAATGTTTTTTTAGACAGTAGTGGCTTCCTCTGTGGAGTCCTCTGATGAGCACAATTCTAGACTGTTGTTTTACATGTAGTCAGTGTATGCACAGAGATACTGGACTGTGCCAGTACGTTCTGTAAGTCTTTAGCAGACACTCTAGGGTTCTTTTTTACCTCTCTGAGTATTTTGCGCTGAACTTTGGGCGTTATTTTTGTTGAAAGGCCACTCCTCAGGAAAGAAGAAACAGTGCCAAGCTCTCTCCATTTGTACATAATTTCTCTAACTGTAGACTAATGAACATCCAGACTTTTAGAGATGGTTTTGTAACCTTTTCCAGCTTTATACAAATCTACAATTCTAGATTGCAGGTCTTCAGACAGCTGCTTTGAGCGAGCCATGGTGAACAACAGACATTGCTTCACATCAAGACACAGTGCTTACCAGGAGTGTCTTTTATAGTGGGCGGGGCAGCTTTAAGCCATTCCTCAGTGATTGGACACACTCGACTTAAATTGTTTGGTAAAATTGGGAAATATTTGCTCTTAAAGTCTCCTTAGGCAGAAGGTTCACTTACTTTTTCTTTCCCCTTTGTCAATGTTTGCATGTTATCCTCATTAAAAAATGAAAACCTATAAATGTTTGGGTGGTTTTAGTTAAAGCAGACACTGTTTTTTCATTGGTGTGATTTTGACAAAGATCAGATCACATTTGATGGTGATTTTAAGCAGAAATGTGAGAAATTTCAAAAGGTTCACATACTTTTTCACGCCGCTGTAGATATGATTTGTAGCTACTGTTTTTGATCAGCAGAAGCAATAAGTGACAATAAAACACCTGTATCATCATAATCTCTGCATAAAGATGTAGAAAACTACTTTTAACACTAGTTTTTGTGTCTGACTTTCAATATTTCCACCCTCGTCTCTTGTCGTGAGCTCAATCTGTAGTTTTCGTGCCTTTAGCCCTCGCAGATCTTTGCACTTTGCTTCGTGACTCTGTGTCCAGCTGTCCCGCGAGAACCAAAGAAATCTATTATTCAAAGGAACTGCTGCTGTATCTGTAAAGTTTACGGCCGTGTCATGCTTCTGTCGTTAAAGGAAGCGTCTGAGTCAGAAGTCGCGAGGCGGAACGCAGCCTGCTAACGGATTTAAGCGGATAGATTCACGACAACGGCAGGCAGACACGCCCGGAGACAGGACCGGCTCTTAATGTTGTGTTGAAAGAGCAGCAGCTGAAATAACTGGATCTCAGACGGAGGAAGGGAAGTCCTGAGTGAGAGGGAATTCAGTCTGGGATTACAGGGATTTTGTCGTGACCCACTGAGCCAGAAGTTTGAGGGTCATTTGATACTCTGAGCGAATTAGTGCAACAAAACAGTCTGTGTAATGAAAAATTAAAGGTTTATAGCAGAGATGTGGACTTGAGACTAGGGATGCCACGATATGTAATTTTTGTATTAAGACACAAATATCAGGTTTAGCTATTATTCATGATTGTAATTACCACAACCAAGGAATTATTTTTACAATTTTATTTTATGTTTTGAGCCAAAACCAATATTTGCTATTTGACCCTAAATTTTGTATCCATAACAACATTACAACATTTGTTTCGAATATCACCTTTTTTCTCACAATAAACTAGTCTTATTGTTAATCTCTGAACTTAAAAATAGCTAATATTGCTTCTATAAGATTGTCATGATTGTTCTTTGTTCTTATAATTATATTGTGGTTTAAAGGATACCTGTAGTGTTTTTTCCAACTATTTAGTAAGAAACTGGAACAAATACTGATCAGTAATTTGGTTCATTGTAAAACACAAAATTGAGCTTAAACGACTTGAAAATAGAAACATCTCCACTGACTTCCGAAGTCAGTGGAGATGTTTCTGCAGTTCAAAACTGCAAACTGATAAGCCCCGCCTTTCATTTTAAAATGTAACTGTAAAAAGCAACAGATTTTTAAAAACATTTTTTATTGTTGGAAAGTGGCTATTGGGCAGTATTGAACCATATTTTGAGTATTAATCTTTTGAATTATAACAAGTAAATACGACACGTTGGAGGGAATCAATTCAATATAACTTTGAGTAAACTAATGATGAAGGGAGATTAAAATCTTTGAAAAATCCATTTTTCATAATAGGACCCCTTTAAATTCATGATTATCGATAAACCTAATAATCTTGACATCTGTACCTGAGACTTGACTTGATGTAAGACGTGGAACTCAACTTGGACTTAGAACTCTGTGACTTGAGAGAACTTGATGCTTCTCCTCTAAAAAGAAATCTCGTAGAATTGCATGAACGAATGTCCCTTCCTACATTTTATGTTTATATTAAATAAGTTAATTTGTAAAAATTGAAAAGTTAATTTATAAAAATCTATCAAAGTCTAAGACTTTACTTGGACTTTACGTAGAGCACTGACTTGAGACTTAAATCTGACTTGTCTCTCTTTAGATTAGATTAGTTTATTTTTTCATAGGGGACAATGTAGTTTAATAAAACACATGACAAAAACATTAGTAAAAAAGCCAAAGACAACTTTTCATCTGTAGTCCGCTGCCCAAGGTGACTACAGCGACTAAAAGCATTAAAAAGTTAGACCCAAACTAATAAAACATTATACACAAAGCATACAGTTAAGCACAGATGCTATAGTTTTTAGTGTTGACAGGTGTTTGTCTCTATCAAACAGTCCCTCAAATGTTTAGAGATTATAGGCAGTTTGTTGTTTTACGGCTTGTTGTTTGAAGCCACTGTTTCTTAGAGGAATCTCTTTAACTTGGACTTGTCTCTCTTTGACTCGGACTTGAGGCTAAAGACTTAAGACAAAGTTGCAGAGTTTAGTATCGGATACACTGCTGTCCATTTAGTAGTCTTCCCATATTATGTACAATCTACTTTTCTAACCATTCTATAACAAGTCTCTGTCTTCATTAGTTTACTCAAAGTTGTATTTTAATTAGGGCTGTTCAATCAATCAATACAAAATCACAATTTCAAATTACACATTTCTTGAAGCATCATAATTTCCTTGACAAACTATAAAATATCCTGTGATTTTCTGCATCAGAGCGAATAAATCTGTAGCTTTGATCTGCACAAACAAGTCTTAAAACAGCTTGCGTGTGTTTATTTTATCCATTTGCTTCACTGACATAATTCAATTTGTCAACCTACATAACACACTAAAACTAAAATTTCAAATCGAATCACAATTAGATATTTTTCCCAAAAGGTTCAGGTTGATTTCTTCTTGTTTGAGTAATCTTGTGTTCACATTCAGAGCAAAACATTTAGAAATACATGAAACGACTCTGCATTCACCACCCGACGTGTTTACCGTGTTTTGTGAGCAGGAAGTCGGTTCACACTCTGGTCGTGTTGACTCAGTAAATGTCATGCTCACATACCCAGACTTGTAACTTTTATTACCACAGCTGATGGTCACACAAAGCCCGACTCTGTGCCCAGCTTCAGAGAAACGCTGCTTTTACAGACCGCGCAGACTTCTCTCTTCTGTGTTTGTCTTTGTGGTGCTTTTTATTTAGAGCTGCTGTACAAAAGTCAGTTATTTATTTTTGAAAATGCTAACGTCTTACCAGCTCGTTCATTTCCTGTTTAGTTCATTTTTAAAGGGTTTTCAATGCCTCAGTCTAAAATGAAAAAATACTATAAGATTATTGAACAATGAGTTGTGATTGGATTTCTCAGACAACAAGTTAAATATTTTACAAATCAGGAGAAAATATCACCAAAAGAACAAAGTGTGTTTATAAAAGGTTGTGTTTGTATGTAATAAATGCTAATGCTAAAAAATAAACAGCTTACATGCACACAGTCAATTATTTCAATAATTGTCAACTAATTCAATTGTTTGCTTATTTAAAGTGAAGCACACCCCCTAAACTCCACCCACAAACACATTTCCAACACTACAAACTAATTGAAAAGCCCTTGGAAAAAGGGCAAAGTCTGGGCTTAGAGTAGAGAGCTATAGAGGGATTTTCCATCAACGTCACTTTCCGTCCTAATGCGCGTGAGTTATGCAGAAAGACCCGCTCTCCATCTGGTTACATGGGGAAACTTCTTTCAATTAAACAACAAAACGAGACGAGAGCTAGCAGTTTTAATCAGGTCTGAACTGGTCTGACAGACGTCTGTCTCCAGAAGCTTGAGACAGTGTTTTTTCCTCGTTGTTTTTTTCACCTGAATGTAACTTTTAAGGGTTGTAGGCACGAATTTCATTCACAAATGTTGATTTAGCAGCAGAACTTTAGTTTTTCGCAAAGTGATAAACTCTTGTAGTTAGCTGACAAGGTAGCTTTTTCCACTTGTTGCTCTTTCTATGTGCGCATCGCCCGTGTTAATAAACAAAAAATCCCATATAGTGGATTAGCTTTACATCAGGTGTGTGTAATCCGTCTGAAGTCTAGAAATTACATTTGGCCTTTGCAGTGAGACACAGTCAGAATTTTACTGTTTTGCTTTAAAATTGGCACTAAAATTGTCCAAAAAAAAAAGACTAGGAATAGTAGGCAATGCTAATTAAACCCGATATACACAGTTTGACAACCAAAAAAGTTGTTGAGTTCAGCTTCACTTTAAATTTGATCACAGTATCCTCTTGTATCTTGACCGTATTGTCCCAGCCGTAATGATCCATACAATAGAATTAAATGTTTTTGTTTTGCAGAATGACACAGATACAGAAAAGTGTCTCTGGTTGATTCAGACAGGAGAATGTTGATGGGACGGTCTGTAGGAGGAACAGGAAGTGTCATTGTTTACACGCATGCCTGAACAAAAACTAAAACGATTCCAAATTTTAAAACGTCACTTCTGCCCCAAATGATCTGCAAAGTGAAGCTCGTTAACTGTGACTGATTAGATAATCTTATCAATTAATAATCTTATAAATTATGTACTTATGCAAGCTGATTCATTATATAAACGATGATAAACTGTTGAATGAATCTTGTGACAAACATCAGCCTGACCCAGTGTAATTGTTTTTAAATGAAGGCTTCAAAATAATCAAATCAGATACAGATAAATTCTAAAACTGGATGCTCTTTTGAAGTTCATACTGAAATATTCACATAAACAAGACAAAATGTGATTTAAATGTGTGTTACAAAACCATTAGACCAGATAGAAAACATAAAAAAGCATTTACATTACCTGATCAGTCAGACGAATTCTCTCTCGATATTTGTGAATTTACAAACTCTCGAGAGAAATCCATCTGACCCTCCTTTAGCCTGATTGGTTTGGAGTATGAATCAGTGGTTTAACGGCCCAATCACATCGCAGCAGGGCAGGTTGAGGGGGTTATTAACAAATTCGACAGCAAGTAGAGTCTGAATCAAGCAAAACAAAGATGGTAGCTTCCGTGGATGTTCGTGTTTCTGCTGCTATTGACTCTGTTTTATCAGAAATACTTAGGGCCTGATTTATCAAACCAGGTGCTAAATTCTGGGTGCAAAGTAAAAAAAAAATTATGTTATTTGCGAGAAATGTATGCATACTTTAATATTGGAAGATGTACATATTATATATTACACAAAACAGATATGCACCACCTCAAATTCTGCATTTTTAGTATCTGCGTGAAAGACAAAAGTCAGCTACACCAAGTTTTTGCTGTTTGCAAATGAGCAAATGGTTTATAAATCTGGCCCGAGCATTTTCTTTTTGAAAGAGCGGAGAGGTGTGCATGTGTGACACTTGTTCTGTCTCACGTGGATTCATTGGATTCACCTGTGCGATTTGTTGCTGTGATTGGTTAAGCAGAAACTGAGGTAGACACTAGTTGACAGGTCACCCAATCAGGGTTAGGTATTTGAAATGTTTATTAAAGTCCCACTTCTTTCCTGAACGCTTGAGCAGAGGAAGTTCCAGATGGATATTGTCGAAGAAGTCATTTCAGAGTTAAACTCATATCCATCTGGCCTGGACCCCATTAATTTAGTGTTTAGATATCAGTCTTTCAAACAGAGGTGCCCAAAGCCTTTTTCCTCAACAGGTCAACATTTATTTATTTATTTATTTTTTTATTATTGCTGTTTTATCTTAGTATCAGAGCCCTTGCTGGCTTGGTTGTGTTAAAACCTGTATTGAATATTAAAGGTGGGGTTGCTGATTTTTACACTGCAAACACAATTTAGGTTTTAGTCGAACAACTTTCACTTGAAATCCTTTGACACATGGTTAATACCGACATGTATTCATTTTTGTTGCACATATGGCTTAAAAACACTTTTTACAAATAGCAAAGTGAAACTGGAGAGGACCATCCAAGCTCAGCCAATCAGAGCGCAGCTTTTGGTTCCTGATCAGAACTAAAATTCGTTATTATTCAATTAGGACAGTACTCAGTGGTTTTCAGTCATTTTCTTTTACAAAGCGCTGCATTTATCTCAGACTTTTTAGGGGAAAGACAAAGGTTACTAATTTATAACAGCACTAAAAAGCTCCATGTTCATCTCTTGAGTTTAACTGGGCATGATTGACAGATGAAGTAGCCAATCAGGAACCTGCATCTCTATCATATAAAGCAAACATGGCTGCTTACAAGAAAAGTCACTTAAGCATTATATACACCACACGGTACTGAAAAACTTTGTGTATTTCCTCAGAGTCTATAAGCAAAGCAAATATTTCTCAAACTTGTGCAGCGTCTTCAGTTGTTGCTTGTTTGAGGAATCACCAGTAGCGTCCTTTCTCTCTCTGTGTGTGTTTTTGGTGATCGCTCTGACTCTGCGCGGTGATAATTCGGCCCCAGAGTCGTTCATGTGAGCTGCGTTTGCCGGCGCCATGTGTCGGGCGCTGCTCAAACGTGGTTGTGTCTAATGACCATCAGCTGTTGGACGTGGAAAGTGTGTGGACAGAGAGACGGTCCCGGGTCCCAGAGTCAGAGCAGGACACACACATTCAGGGGCTCCTAACCTTTTTGTTAATTTGTCCCACAGCCAGAGTACCCCCGACCTGTGTTTTAGACAAGTACAGGTCATCGATTAATCACAACTATTGATTACTGATTGTTATGTTAAGACAAACTTGTTTTTTTTGTTTGTTATAAAGTAAACATAAATATATATAAGATGTCACAATGGGGTAAAAACAAAACTTTTACCTTCATCACAATTAGGGCAAAAATGCACATAAATGAAACAGAACCCCCCCCCCCCCCCTTTTTTTTGTTCCTCTCTTTGTCTCACTTCTTCTTTTCTCTCTCTCTCTCTTTCTCTCTCCTTCATTCTTTTATTTCCCTCTTTCACCTGCCTACCTCTCTGTCTCCCCTCTCTCTTCTTTCTCTCTCTATCTGTCTTTCCCCTCCTGCCCCGACACTCTCCCTCCTTCCCTCCCTCTATCATTCTCTCTCTCCCTCTCTCTTGTTCCTCCTCCCCTCCCTCTTTCTCTCCCTCTCTCTGTCTCCCTTTCTTCCTCTCTCCAAATCTCTTTCTTTCTCTTCCTCCTCCTTTTCTCCCTCTTCTGTCTCTCTTCCTTCCCCCTTCCTTTCTCTCCTCCCTTTCTCCCTCTCCCTCTACCCTCCTCTTTGTATCTCTTTCTCCCCTCTCCCTATCTACCCCCCCTCTCTCCTCCTTTCTCTCTCCTCCTCTCTCTTCCTCCCTTCTCGTCGCCCCCCTTCTCTCTCTTCTCCTCCATTTCTCTCCTTCCTCCCTCCTTCTCCTCTCCTCTCTCTCCCTTTTCTCTCTCTCCTCCTTTCCCTCCTTTTCTCCCCTCCTTCTCTCCCTCTCTCTCCTTCTCCTTCTCTTCTCTCTCCCTCCTCTTCCCTCTTCTCTCTCCCTCTTCCCTCTCTTCCTCTCCTCTCTCCTCCCTTCTCTCCCTCTGCTCTATCCTCCCTCCTTCTCTCTCTTCTCTCTCTTCTCTTCCTCTCTCTCTCTCTCTCCTTCCTCCTCCTCCTCTCTCTCTCCCTCCCCCCTCCCTCCTCCCTCCCTCCTTCTCCTCTCTCTCTTCCTCTCTCTTCCCCTTTCTCTGGTTGTGTTGATGTTTTCTTCTCTGATGAAGGGATTTATTCTTCTCTTCACTTCACACATTGTGATAAAGATCTGAACCGGAACAGATCTTTCAAACTCGTCCTTCGGCCAAAAGGCAACGTTTCATAAATAATCTACACGTGTCTTGAAGATTAAGGTTTCAGGGCAGACATTCAGATTTAACACAAAACTAGGGCTGTGCAAAATTAAAAGATTGTTGTATACATTCCTATCTTTGCTCAATCTCATTAATGTACGGCGTGCATTTATGTGGCAATAACAGCACCAGTGTGAGCACGTTTTCTACCAAGAACAGTAATGTATAGTGTGCAATAAAACTTAAACTATAAAAAGCTGCCCAAAATCTAAATATGGATTTTTGGTACCAATGCTGTCTGTGTCTTCAATAAGAGGTGTGTATATCCATAATAAAATCCTAATAAAGACTTATTTCTTCATGGACAAAGCTGGGATACTCAACGTGCTTTTCCTCATAATTATTACATTTTGTTATTGTGTGATGAAGCGCTTCAGTGGGCAAAAGCAGCAGCACGACTCCAGGGCTCACACTCTTTAGTCATGCTTTCATTAAACAGCTGCATGCCTGTGGTAAATCCTATGTAGGCCTAGTTTAGATGCATGTAGAAGTTAATTTTCCAGTTAAATATGTGGCTCTTTGTGCAGCCAATTTGACGTTTGCTTTTACAAACGCGTCTCTCCACAGTGAGAGCAGCTCAAAAAAGGAACAAAAGAACGGTGAGAGTGGCTCTTTGGTGCCAATGCAATTGAGTAAAAAGTGACTTTATAAGTTGTGTTGAATGATTTCACACACCTGTGGAAGTGTGCAGGATAAACATGTGATTATAGTGTTTCTTTAGACGTTTTTTGAGACAAAGCTAAAATAATCTAGATCTGGACATTGAGAATTAGCCTTGGCTAAATGTTGTAGTGTGTGACATCAGCTCATGAAACATACTTGTCCCTATCAAATAAACCTAAATAAAATAAAAATAATAATTCTAGACAGTTAGCCTGGTCCTGACCAGGTTTATGTCTGCGCACTTGTTACTACGGCAACTTAGAGCCAATTCTGGTGTTGGAGAAACAGAAAATAAGAATAATTAAGATTTCATAAACCTAGATTGGCTAATAAGACGGGCTTTGGCTTTATCTCACTTCATGGAATACTCCCAATGACTATCTATAAACACCTAAACAACTTTAGTGTTTAGTTGTTATTATCGTAATGTTTGAATAAATTAAATGTCAAACATTACGACAAGCTTTGGGTGACATTTGCCATTAAATAGTCTTATTATACACGTATATAAAAAAGTCAAAACCAGGATATCACCTGAACTGATATCATGTGACTCAATATTGGATCGATGCATCAGTACTTGTAAAAAACAGCAATGTGAGTCACTATATGACTCTTTGGGGATGAGAGCTGATTGGTTAACCTAATTGACTTTTGTGTCTTTTTTTGTTTTTTTTTGTTTTTACGTTTGGATTACCAGTGTCAATAGTTTTATAGAATAATGCTCTTATAGCGCTGTTTAGCCACGATGTTTCTGTTTAGCACGATGTCTGTCATGATGGAGGAAGCTAAAAAGTGATGAAACAGCGGTTGTCTATCATCATCTGTGATCTTATCTTGAGACGATGCTCTGTCCTATTGTAATGCACACACTGGGTCTGTGATTGTGAGCTTTTTTATGTAATTTGTCAGTTTGTGTAATGAATCTGTGCACGTTTGTAAAGTTCTTCAGTGTAACTTCAATGACGTGACTCAAAATAGTACTTTTTAAATGTCTACTGTCTATATTTTCTTTGAGCTGTCAATAAGGCCCAGCCCTAAGCGTTACATATTCTTGTTTTTTTCATCTTCGTCGACATAAACAGCTGATGAAAAGCCTCTGAGCCCACAGGCCACGTGATGATGCAAGATAACACAAGACGCTGCTTTTCTTTTCATGTTGCAGCGCATGAACTCTGTGAAACCCATTAGACCGTTAGATTACCCAAGATGCTTTTGGTCATGTTCAGGCTGCAGAGTCACAGTTCATTCAGTGACCATTTGGAAAATCAGACTGGAGAGATAACACAGGTTTTACTTTATTTATAGAGACCATGAAACATTTTACACATGTGATGTTTATGTGTGTGTCTCTTGAATGTAGAACTTGCAGCGTTTAAGTTTCTGAATGCAAACAGGAACAACAAAAACATGCGTTCCGGTTTGTGTAACACCTGTGGATAGTTCCATCTTGCTTCTTTCATTCCTTATTGGGAATTTGCTGAGATGCACTAAGATTAATCAATAATTAGAAATCACAAAGCAGAGAGGGGGATTTCAGATAAACACTGGCAGCGAGTTCAGACCTTCACATACAAGGAAATACTTCATGAGAGAAAAATTGTGCGTTTATAAAAGTGCACATTTTGGCGGCAATGCTAGTTCAGTTTGTAAACTTATTTTAACATTAATAATAGAAGTTATGCATTCACATCTTCTGATCTCAGGTAGACATAGGTTGCTACATCTGGTGCCATAGTTGCCATAGTGACACCGTTGTTTACTCCAAATGTGATAGAAATCAGATGAAGGAAGGAAGCATCCTCTTGAAAAAACTATTCTCTTTTGTCATCTGTTGTAGCAGCAGTAAAGTGCAGCTTCTGAACCGAGTTTTCATAAGGAAAAGCTGTCAAAGTGAGCGAACTACATGAACAGAAGCTTCGCGCGCATACCAAGACTGTGCCCGTGGTGTTGCCAGACATTTAGAGAGACAAAAGCTAGCCCCCGGCCCAGCACCTCTGCTCATGAGCACAGCGAGTCTCAATATGTGCACAAAGCTTCTGTTTCGTGCAGGTTGGCGTGGCTGGTGGAGCAGGGCCCAGGCGAGCTGTCGGAGACCCAGGAGTCCTACAGGCGGCCTGCAGTATGCGGAGCCTAGCAACTCTTGTACAAACAGAGGAGGGAGAGGCAGAAGGGCTGCATAGCGGGCCGTAACAGTTAGCATTAGCTTTGAGTCACAAACAGCACTTTTTATAAGCACATGGGTTTTCCCTGGCGAAATATTTATCTCGTATGTGAAGGTCTCAAGATGTTGCAAATGGTTATCTGGCTGACCGCAATAAGCCAAGCCGCAGCGTAACAAGAGTACGGGCCAATTTATAGTCAGGTCACGTGGTCAGGAGTTGCGCAGGCTGCCATTGAAGCGTCTGTCTTTTGTTTTTTGGCTTCTGGGAGCCAATCAGAAAGCTTGCAACAGCGACAGCATCGTGTTCGTGCCGGTTCTCGTGATCTGTGATCTGGTTGATTGGTGCAACTGACAAGAACCTAGAACCTGATTAGCTCCAGACAGAAGCTCCAATGGTAGCCTGTGCGAGGACGTAACGTGATGCAGAAATATAAGTTAGCCTAAGGCATTGTCAGACGCTTGACTTCAAAATAAAACCCCTGTGTCTACTCCACTGTTACAAGACGTATGCAGATTGCTTTAAAATTGTACTTTGTTAATGTTTTTTGCAAAGTCTTTCATGACCCACTAAATTGTCCTTTGATATTGCTCAGCCTTTGACTCCGTGCACAGTTGTCACACTTGGTCGTTGAGTTCGTCTGGTGGGACACATGACACAACACAGTCAGACTCTATAATCTCCACCTCCATGCCTCAATTTTAACCCGGCGACTGCTTTGGAATACTTTTAACGCTTCTCAGTGGCTCTGTCAGTGACTCGATTAGGACCAAATGACCGTGTTGTGATGAGAGTGCGACAACAGGGCCCACGTTCAGATTTCTGTCAGACATCAGCACTGGTCTGAGGAGTTTCAGTAGCAGTGTGAATGGCCTCATCTACGGGACAGAAAACAGGAAGTCTTTACTGACTTTTTCGTTCACGTTGACACACAGAGCTTCCTTTTGAACTTCCTTGAAAGGCATTTCCTGTTTTCAATTCTGTTAACACCAAACACATGATAACCGCTGCAGGACATCATCACAACATTCTTCAGGACAATCAGGTTTAAAACAAAGATAGACAGCTAGTATGAATATGTTTTATATGTAAGAATTCACTAAAAATGTGCTTGTTTTCACACAGTTTGTCTGTTTTGATAAGTTTATAATTGTCTTTTATCCAGTAAGTTTTCATAAACAGTACTTTTGCCCATCCAAATTTTTTATAGCATAAATTCTTTTACACTAAATATTATCAGGACTTGGATGGTTCAAATATTTGCATAAAAACACACAATAGATTTCTATTTAAAACCAGGACATAACCCTTCTATAAGAACGTGAAACGAGGGTAAAATCCGAGTTACATCTGATATTAAAAGTCCTTTACCTGGTATGCCCTGAAGAAGGCCTGACTGGCCGAAACGCGTTGGTCCCTTGCTCTGTAATAAAAGACTTTTAATATAAGATGTGCCTTGGATTTTACCTTCGTTTCACCTCTATAGAAGGGTTATGTCCTGGTTTTAAGTCTCCTCTACAATCCTTGAAGAGCACCTGATTTTTATCTTTTGCACACTGGACCCAGCAGCGCTCCCTCTTGTGTCTTTAATAGATTTCTATTTTTAGAGATTGATTTTTGTTTATCAACACGGGCGATGCGCGTGCACCTGACTTGCAGAAAAGTTTATCACTGTGCGAAAACAAGTTATGCTGCTAATTCAACATCTGTGAATTAAATTCGACCATACAACCCCTAAAAGTAACATTCAGGTAAAAGAAAAACACTGTCTCAAGCTTCAGGAGAAAGGCGTCTGTCAGA
Organism: Mugilogobius chulae; assembly: GCA_038363315.1. Taxonomy (NCBI): domain Eukaryota; kingdom Metazoa; phylum Chordata; class Actinopteri; order Gobiiformes; family Gobiidae; genus Mugilogobius; species Mugilogobius chulae. The sequence continues at coordinate 20,406,121 of CM076411.1, read as the reverse complement.
CCGGTTCAGACCTGCGCCCCGTTTCTTTGTTTTATTCAAAGATGTTTCCCCAGCTAAGTAGATGGACAGTGGCTCTTTCTGCATAGAGCATGAGGAGTAAAGTGGAAAGTGATGTCGACCAAAAATCCCTCTATAACAATGTTCCATGATTCAAATTATAATTTTAATCTCGTAAAACTTCAAGTTTAATACTGAAAAACTGCTTTTTATGACTTTGACTTTTATTGTGAAGTTTATTGTCGTAGCCCAAGATTTTGTCTATTAAACTTCATGCATTTGTGTTTCTCAAAATCATGCCAGGGGCTTGATTGAGACATTGTGGACATAAAAACCAACCTTATTCTCTTTGTTTTGTCGTTGCAGCGGTCAGTTTGCCGTGGTGAAGCGCTGCCGGGACAGAGCAGCGGAGTGGAGTAGCGGCTAAGTTCATAAAGAAGTGCCTGAGCCGGGTGAGTCGTCGGGGGGTGAGGAGGGAGGAGATCGAGAGGGAAGTGTCCATTCTCCAGCAGCTGACGCATCCAAACATCGTCTCAGTGCACGACGTGTTCGAGAGTCGGACTGAAGTCATACTCATCCTGGAGCTGTGAGGAGAATCCTATAACATCTACATATGAAAGAATGTCAATGAATGTGTTTTATTATTGTGTCCTGCTCACTTAACCCTTTCACAGGCTTATTAGGGATTTAACATAAACACAATATATGTATGATAATAGCGTTCTATACACTGTTAAAATAGATAAAGTTCAATAGCTTAAATTAACTGAAGTTTTTGGGTTGAAATAACTTGATTTTCAACTGAAACTTTTAAGTTATGAGAAAGAGAGAGAGAGGGAGAGAGAGAGAAAGTGAGTGAGGAGAAGGAAACTGATAGGAAGAGGAAAGGGGGAAAGAGAAAGAGATGTAGCTAGAGGTAGGGAGAAAGGGAGGGAGAGAAAGGGTGGGAGAGAGGTGAAAATGAGAGAGAAGAAGAGGAGAGGGAAGGATAGAAGGGGAGAGGGAGGGAGGAAGAGAGGAGAAGGAGAGAGAGAGGGAGGAAGAGAGAGAGAGGAAAAATAGATGGTGAAAAGAGAAGGGAATGAGAGGGAGGGAGAAAGAGACAGAGGAAAAGGAGAAAAGAGAGGGAGAAGAGAGGAGGAGGAGGAGGAGAGAGGGAGAGATGGAAGGAAAGGAGAAAAAGAAAGAGAGAGGGGAAAGGGGAGAGAGAGAAGGAGATGGAGAGAAAGAGGAAGATAAAGTGAGAGGAGGAAGAGAGGAAAAAGAGAAAGGAGAGAAGAGGAGAGGGAGGGAAAGGGAGAGAGAGAAAAGGAGGGGGAGAGAGAGAAGGAGAGGGAGTGAGAGGGAGGGAGAGAGGAAGAAGAGAGAGGACGAGAGGGAGGGAGAGATGGGGAAAGGACATAAGGGAGAGGGAGGGGAAAGGGGAGAGAGGGAGGTAGAGAGAGAAGGAGAGGAGAAGGAAAGAGGAGAGGGAGAGAAAGTAAGTTAAATGGAGGGAAGAGGAAGAAGAGAGAGGAGAAAGAAGAAAAGGAGAGGGTGAGGAAAAGAGAAAGCGAGGGAAGGAGTGAATTAGAGAAGAGAGAGAGAGGAAGAGAGAAAGGGGTTGACAGAAGGAGGGTCAGAGAGAGAAAGGAGTCACATAGGAAGAAAGTGAGTGAGAGAAAGATAAAGAAAAGAGCAAGATAGGAGGAAAAAGAGAGAGAATAAGAGAGGGAGAAAGAGATAACAGACATCTCACATATAAGAGATTATTTGACTTAAAATTTTAAGTCAGAAAGTGTACTTGCATTTTACGTGAATCCAACAAAATGAACTTCAGGTATGTTTTTGACTAAGAAATTACATCATAACATCGCTCAAATATTAAATAATGTGGATATAGTGGCTTTGAAATCAAATCGAACACAGAAAAATTACAAAAGGATAAAATTTAACACCGTATAATACATCAGTTATGATTTGTAGATTACCCACATGCAGGACAAAATTAGGATTAAGTAACTTCTTCTATCACAAAGCCTGTAAAGCTAACAGTTGTATTTGTGTGACTGCAGTGTTTCCGGGGGAGAGCTGTTTGACTTTTTGGCGCGGAAAGAGTCTCTGAGCGAGGAGGAGGCCACGCGGTTTATCAAACAGATCTGGAGGGCGTCCGGTACCTGCACTCCAAAGGCATCGCTCATTTTGACTTAAAGGTAATAAGCTTCACACAAATGATAAAACTCGAGCATCAAACAGAGACAAACAGAGACGGATCTAAACTTTTGGGGGTCCTGAGCAAAAATCAGCTTCAGGGGCACCTTCAACTATTCTATGAACCTTAATCAGTCAAGCCAAAGCAGTATTTGAATGGACTTATTATATAAAAAGCGACAAACAAAAGTAACTGCAGGCTAAATAAAGAAACAATAAAAGCCTCAATATAGTCATTATCATTAGGGGGGTTTGAGGGTCCTACCCCAGAAACTTTTAAACAAAACACATGTATTTTCCTTTAATTTTGACCAGTAATTACCAACCTTTTTTTTCTCAAAGCCTTTCTTCTTCACCAAGGACTTGATGGTCCCTCCTGGTAAAAACCAATGATCAAAATTATAAAACTAATGTTGGGGTAACTAACTTTTTAGTTATAACGATTTACGAGAGGAAGTTTTCAGATTTAAAGCCTAAATCTTGTTTGCAGTGAAAAAAATCAGCTACCCCCACCTTTAAATCATAACTATCAAGTGTTTACTTTATTGAAAGCTCTGGGCCCCCCAGGTTGGGAGTAATTAGACTGACAAATGCATCTTTTACAATAGTCAATTTATGTGTAATTTTGTCCTATAATACAGCTTTTCCCAACCAGAGGCACGTGGACTCCAGGGGGTACTCAACCATTTGCTAGGGGGAACTTGGGATGATGACAGATTTAAAAGAAAGGTAGAACTGCAAGTATTGTAATGTGAAAAATGTTACTTACTGCAGACTTTACATGTTAAGAGGTAACTGTTTGACATGAAAAACATTTTAACAATAAAATACAATGGTTATAAATTAAAATACTATAAAAGTAAAGAATAAATATCCCTAAAACACATGACTTCTCACTAAGCTTCATATTGTGTTAGTGTTTCTCAGCGGGGCCCCAGCCCTCTCCTCCCCCTGTGAGCTCCGCCACTGTTTCAAAGTTTAAGGTTCAGGGTTTCATTTTATTTGTCTTCCTTGGGAGAAATTTTGCTTGGACCATTGGGTCGCTGCAAACACCAAAGACACATCACCACAGGAAACAGATAAAAGAGAGGGAAAAAAACAATACATTCTCACATCATTTATCATTTAACAGCTTTACTGAAACAGGTTCAAATGAATGCTTGTATCTGGGCTCAGTAGTTCATATTCAGGGTGCAGCACTTTTATGACTTTTTGATTTAACAAGTAAGTTTCCAAACCAGCTGGTGATTCCATATCTGAGGATTGACTCAATGAATGCACTATAGAAGAAGTTTTTTGACAGTCATTCCTCTCACTGACTGATGCATCGATCCGATACTGGGATTAAACTTTGATGTAGATCCATGAAACTTTCCCGCACCGGTCCCATAATATTGGTTCTGCCGATATCCATGTTGTGACCTTAAACGAACAACAGTAAGACCCTTCACTGCCCCAGAGCGTTTCATGTTTATAATTTTATTCACTTAAAGTTGGTAAGTTGTTATATTCAAAATAAATTACGATACAGGGGTGTCCAAACTTTTTTTTCAGAGCAGGCCGCATTTTGACATTTATATGGAGCAGAGGGCCATATATTTCTTGTCAGTGAAGTGAATCATTCAAAATATTGCATTTGACCTAATTTTAATGAACCACCACACTTTTAATAGAGCCTTAATCATTAATTTTAAGGTTCAAAGAAACTAAATGTTTTTTTTTTTGACTATATTAGAAGAATTGCTCACATTTGACATTAAAAACTATACTTTTTGTAATTTCGGCCAATCTAGCAGTAAGTCTGAGGGCCAAAGGAAGTAGGTCCAAGGGCCGCATTTTGCCCCCGGGCCTCAGTTTTGACATGCCTGGTTTAATATCACAACATGACTAATTTTCTTATGGGTTAACTGAGTTGGAAGAAGAAAACAAGCTATTTTATTCTTGCCTTAAAACACAATCTACAGATGAAAGATTTTCAAGCATTAATTCATTATTTGTTCATGAATAATTAATCTTTTGTTCCAGGTTTATTAAGGCTAATTTAGGTGTAGTTAACATAAAGTACTACCAAACTGTCACATATTTGTAGCTTGTGGACTTGGCAGACAAACGGTCACATTCTGTCACATGTTGTGCTGCACTCACTGTACCACAGACACAAAAGAGCTGCTGTGGAGTTAATTAGACTCAAAATCCAATTAGAACAGACACAAAAGGTCAAAGGTCGGCCGAATGTTAGAATCATTGAGGTCATTGAGTACACAAAGTCATACAGGAACATGCAGCTATTAGAAGCAGACTGTGAGAGAATGTACAGTAATTAATTACACAGACAACGATGAGAAAGGGAAGATGAGCTCATGAGAATTATGCAATCATTTAGTTGAATAATCTTGACCAGGCACGTCTAAACTGTGGATCGAAGGCCTAATGCGACCCTCAGATCACTTTCTGTTGACCCTCAGACCTCCTGGAGATTTGGCCCAAACACAATTAACAGTGTTTCACCTACAACTGTATAAGCAGAGCGGCCTGCTCATAGCACACATCACCCACCACACATGACATTATATATATTATAAACTGAAAACTTCAAGTTTGTACATGTTTTAAAACAGGGCTATTTAATATGCAGCCCTGCTATTTTTAAACAATAGAAAATACATTTGTTTTGTATTTACTTGTATTCAATACTTGTATTTGAACTTAGTCTAGTCTATCAGTTCTTATCCTCATTTGGTTCATGTTCCGCATTTGAATGGCAATCGTGAAAGGTTGTATGGAGGATTTTTGAATCCAACAGCTTCTTGCTGTTTTTTCAAATGATGCACATGTGTTTCCCTCCCAGGGCCACGCCCTTCACTGCTAACTGGGCCAATGAGATACTTAGGAACACTGAGGGTTTGCTTGACAGGTTAACAGGCCAATAGATAACGAGGTACCTCGTTATCTATTGGTCAACGTTTTACTGGTCTCATAATGTCCACACTTTATATATTTTTATAATTCTTTTTTTGTTTAGCATAAGTACATGGCTGCTACAAATCTATACAACTATTTTTATGAAGACCGACAACAAGCAATTTTTGAAAATCCTCCATACAACCTTTAATGTTGGTATAGACTTTTGTATTTTGTTATTCCACGCAAATCTAAGGGTTGTGCTAAAACATATTTAATGTTGGGGATATTTTTGTGTGACAACAAATAGTGTTAAAAGGGGTGTTGTGTCATGCACCTCCGGCCCAAAGGTCACGGCTCATGTGAAACATCTGGCCGATGAGGAAATAAAGTTTAATTACCCTAAAACTGTAAGATATTTATAAGATATGTCATAGCTGTTTCATAGCTTTTTTTTACAATAAAATAACTTGGACAACAGGAGACTTTGCACATCAATGTGATGAGGTGCGTAAAATATTGTTGGAGCAGCCCAGTACTTTAAAAAAAAATCTGTTTCTTTTTTTTTTTGCCTGAAGACCTCAACGTTACAAAATAAAATAGGCCTACATTTTGCATGATTGACAGTATGCGGGATCCTTTTTGTCAATAAAATATTTTCCTCCTAACACAGATATTATTAATGTAAACATTCAGGTGCAAATTAATTAACAATGTCCTGTCTCCGTTCAATAGATTAGTTAAGTTTGTTCACCCTTCGCTGCAAAGTTTGTCTGTTGTTGTTAGCATTGTGGCTAACTGCTGTTAAAGCTTAAAACACATCATGATGAACAATTCAGAGGCTCAGAATGCATTAGGTAAGTGAACAACTAAACCGAACTGATGTAGGAAGTTTACAATTAATTATTTCAGTTTGTTTACATTTTTAAGGAAGCAAAAGTCAAATGCAGGACATTTAAAAGTCACTAATTACTACCAAGTTTAAACCTGAAACCTGCATTTTTTTTTTTTTACAATATTGTGTGCCAGCAGCCTGGCCACACAGCTAAGCCAAAAAAGCTTTGGGAATGCACAAAGTATTTAACTATGTACTTTTGAGGTTTTAGGATTGTGTGGCTCAATTTAATTAGTTGTAAATGCACCTGTTGAAAATGTACATAATTCTTCAAAGGACAATGTTAAAATTTTCCTAACTTTTATACCTCGATGGACCAAAATTTGTCAAGATTAAGTTGTTGTTTATTAAAGCGCTGTAGGCTTGATTTTGGTCATTTGGAACAGTCTGATAATTAAACCTTAACTAATAATTTTAAAGACATATTTCGGCTGGATTGACATAATATTGTCTAAATATCATTATCATATCATTATTATCATTATCAGTACCAACCAGCCCCATTCCGAAATACTTTGTTATGTAAGAACCACAAAGTATGAGCTAATAATGTTTGTGTATTTGCTGTAATTGTGTGTAAGTCTGGTCTGGTCTTGTGGTGTTTATGTCTGGTCCCGCTCTTATTAAATTAACACGACCCACGCTTGCTTGTTTGTTTTTCTTTCTCTTCAGCCTGAAAACATCATGCTGCTGGACAGAAACGTTCCTTTGCCTCGAATCAAGATCATCGACTTCGGGCTGGCGCACAAGATCGAACCCGGGGCCGATTTTAAGAACATCTTTGGGACGCCCGAGTTTGTAGGTGAGAAAAATGGAGAGAGTCAAAACTCGCCTAAAATATTAATAAACTTGCTTCGATCTGATTATATAATATATTCACATCTATACTGAGTTTATATCTTGAGAGAAGCTCAAATAAATAGTAGCAGAAAACTATTTAAACAATAGGAACATAGAGACTTCTCTCATATAAAGAGAGACAAGTTCGAGTCAAGTCCAAGTCAAGTAAAAAGTAAAAGAGAAGCAAGTCCCAAGTCAATTCCAAAGTGAAAGAGAGATAAGTCCAAAGTCAAAGAGTCAATTCTCTCTTAGACTTAGAACTTGCCCTACTTGGACTTGACTTGAACTTGTCTAAGATCTCTTTGACTTGGAACTTGTCCAAGTCAAGTCCAAAACCAAAGAGACAAGTTCAAGTCAAGTTCAAAGTCAAAGAGAGATAAGTCAGAGTCAAGTTCAAGTCAAAAAGAGGCAAGTCTGAGTCAAGTCCCAAGTTTAAGAGAGACAAGTCCCAAGTCAAAGAGACCAAGTCCAAGTCAAGTTCCAAGTCTGTGAGAGACAAGTCCAGGTCAAGTCTCAAGTCAAAGAGAGACAAGTCCAAAGTCAAAGAGAGACAAGTCTGAGACAAGTCCCAAGTTTTAGAGAGATGAGTCCGAGTCAAGTCCAAAGCAAAGAGAAACAAGTCCAAGTCAAGTCCAGGTCAAAGAGAGACAAGTCCAAGTCAAAGAGAGACAAGTCCAGGTCAAGTCTCAAGTCAAAGAGACACAAGTCCAAGGTCAAAGAGAGACAAGTCCAAGTCAAGTCCCAAGTCAAAGAGAGACAAGTCCAAGTCAAGTCCCAAGTTTAAGAGAGACAAGTCCAAGTCAAGTCCCAGTCAAAGAGAGACAAGTCCAAGTCAAGTCCCAAGTTTAAGAGAGACAAGTCCAAGTTAAGTCCCAAGTTTAAGAGAGACAAGTCCAAGTCAAGTCCCAAGTTTAAGAGAGACAAGTCCAAGTTAAGTCCCAAGTCAAAGAGAGGCAAGTCCAAGTCGAGTCCAAGTCCTGCTATTTTTGTTTCAAGTCTTTTATTAAATTATCAAATAAAAAAAGTTGCAGTTTGTTAATGTACAATTGCACATTTTTTAAGAAGAAGCATCAAGTCATTTCAAGTCACAGAACTCACAGTCGAGACCAGAGTCTTGGTCCATTTCTGACTCATGTCACAATCACGACTTGTTGTACGTCCACATCTCTGGCAATAACAATCTCTAACAAGCTAGCTGAGGTATGTGCAGTTTCCGCGACAACAAGAAAACCGATATTCAGTTTCCAAGTAAATAGAAGGACAAAGGATAAAAAGTCACTAAAAAAATCAGTCAGGACATTGATTTGAGGAGTATTTTTCCAGTGAACGTCTGTGCATAACCTCTGTACTGTAGCTGTGCGAGTGCTCTGGTGCTGGTCGTAATGTTCTGCTCTATTTGCAGCTCCAGAGATTGTGAACTACGAGCAGCTGGGCCTGGAGGCAGACATGTGGTGAGTGACCCTGGGCTGTGGCTGCTGGACGCACTTTTGCCCCCGCGACGACATAACTGCGGATTAACTGGTGTTGTTTTTCACAGGAGCATCGGAGTCATCACATACATCCTGTGAGTGGAGGCTTATCGTTATGATGAAGTCAGATGGGGCCGACGTCGTGACAATGTGGACAAACACGCGCTCAACAATTTTCAATCTGTAGCTACTTATAGAGCCGTGAGAGACGCTGGCGCAAAATAATTAAACCTTTAGTTGTGACACAAAGAGGAAATTCTATTGCTACAAGAACAACATGAGAAAGTGAAGATACTTAATGAGCGTAGGGTATTAATCTACCATACAACAAAATATGCTAGATAAATTTTACATAGAATAGGCAAGAAGTTTCTGGGGTCGACTCCCGGTGTGGTGTTGATTGGACCCCCTCACTAGATTTTGTGATGTACCAAGCTTCCCGCGGTAAATAGTTTACAATTAATCAGGCTAAGTTTAGGCATAATTCGAAGGCTAAGTTTAGGATTGGGGCTTGCGTGAGGGTTAGCGAAAGTCATTTGAAAATAAAAGAAATACTGACTGGGTAGGTTTAGTAAAAGGATTAGGTAATGGGAAAGGTTAAGAAAAAGGTTTGGGTAAAGGTTAAGATAAAAATATACCATTTAGCAACAGTAATAAACTCATTACCATGGAAACCAGCTCACTTCCGTCCCGCCGGACCAGACTATCTAGCACTAAACCTTTTCTATTTGGAGTTTAGGTGTTCTCCTCGTGTCTGCTGTGGTTTCCCCTACAACTAAAAACATATCCATTAATGCCTCTTCTCTTCCTTACCCCGGGACCTTCCTGAATAAATAAAAGTCAATTAAAATTATTCTTAAATTGATGACATCACACTTGGGAGCCAAGGATATTTTAATTTTTCTTACAAAAATACATTGTTATGACCCTGTAAACATAAATTTAACAAAATTAATGTGTTCTAGTTTAGTAGTTCTCCAAAGTGGGGGTCGCGAGATGATTTCAAAATATATTGTTACAATTATGACTTGACATTCAATCAAGTTTTTGGGGAATTTTGGGAACCTTTGTTTTAGTGTATTTATACTTAAGTAATAAAAAAATAAGCCTGAGGAGTTTTGATCCAATTTATAGCATGGTTGCTAGGCAACTTCCTAATGAGATAATTTATTACCAGAAAGTACATTTTCAAATAATCCTAAAAATGTGCTAAAATTGGGTAAAATTTGTAAAATGTTTAGTAAAATCTCAAATGATGATGATTTTAACTTACTTTAAAAGTAAAATAAGCAAATGATGTTTTAGTTTTGATTTGATAAGTGTATTTTCATCATAGAGCTGTGGGGGGAGCTAATTTACATATTTTATTAGCAAAAGTAAGACACAACTTATTAAACACAACATAAAGTCGAACTACATTTTCTGACTAAAGTTTTGCCGCAAATGTTTGAAGCAAAAACAATTCAAGATTATCATTATTTGTTGATTATTTGTTCTGAAAGGTCACACAACATTCACAGTTTAACAGGATGAAAAGGAGAAGTGTTTTGGAAATGTATTTGCACACATTTGAGGACAGAGCAGTATTATATGATCTTTAAATGGTTACACTATCAAAAAAACTCTATTAACTTCTTATTGTCCGATGGTGTTTCAGATTGAGCGGAGCGTCGCCGTTCCTCGGTGAGACAAAGCAGGAAACTCTGGGGAATATTTCAGCCGTGAATTATGACTTCGACGAGGAACTGTTCAGTCACACGAGCGAACTGGCCAAGAGCTTCATCAGACAACTGCTGGAGAAAGACACAAGGTACAACATCAGTCTAAAACCAGTCAAGTTAGCAAAGTATTTCATCATTTTATTTTATTTTTAAGGGGCACTATGTAAGAAAAACAAACAAACAACGTGATTTCCACTTTTGAACACTAGAGGGAGCCATTCACATGCATTTTGCCTATTAAGCATGATGCCATCTAGCGTCAATGATCCACATTCCGGCCCATAATAAAACATTTCAAATACGTATAAATGTATCACAATTGATGTGGAGTGGTTAACAGTGCTCTCTTAAGTATTCATGTTGTAAAGAATAAATATGATTTAAATGTTTGTGGACTATATGTGATAATTAAAATTCCTCTCAATCTTACACAGTGCCCCTTTAAATGATAGTATATATAGAGCACTTTGAAATCTTTTTTTATAAAATGTGCTATGCAAATAAAGTTGGATTGGCTCATAACACAGCAAAGTTGTGCTCAAATAAAATTTATTCCTCTGATTTTTTATAAGGAAAAGTTGTTACAACTGTGAGCGAACATATGCGAACAGCAGCTCTGCACACATGAGACTCGCTGTGCTCATGAGCTAGAGGCGCTGTTGTTCCTGCTGTTACAGCCGTTGCTGCTTCTACAACAGATGACAAAAGAAAAAGTTTTGTTTTTTAAGAGGATTGCTTCAGACTAGCCTAAAATCCCTCATCTGATGTTCATCGCATTTGGAGTTAACAGTTGTGTCACAATGGCAACTCTGCCAACGGATGTAGCGATCTGTCTATCTGAGACCGGGAGACGTTAGTGCATAACCCCAATTGAAAGTAATATAGTCCTGCCCTCAGGTCCCCAGTCCTCATGGAGCCCAGTTCATCATGCTGTCCTCAGCTCTATGCCAGCAGTCTCCATGTTGTCCCGTGGTCCTTTCCTCCAAAGTCGTCCCCTTCCATAGGCTGCCCTCTGTTAACAATTTTCAAGGCAAACCCCACAAGGTATAAGCCACAGTAAAACAATAGACAGATGCCTCTCACAGGAAGATAATTTGAATACAGGAAGGGATGTCTCCTTAAAACTGCCCCACACCTATTCTTCCAGAATGACTTCTAATGAAGCATCGAAGTAACATAAAGCATTAATTAACATTTAAAGATCCCATAACATGTACAGCATTTTAAAGGAGACAAGCAAAAAAGCATTAATGGTAACACTTTATAATAACTACATCTTGATTAGCCTTAACAACCTCTAAATAAAGCATGAATAATGGGTTAACTCATCATGAACAAATGGGAAGTTAATGAATAAAACGTTTATTAAGGCTTAATTACCACAAGCCCTTCTCCTCAACCCTAAATCCTAAACTTAGCTCTTTAAGTAAGTAGTAACTAACCCTTAATAAACTTTTTCATCCATTAATTGATTATTTGTTTATGAATTACTAACTCTTTAGTCATGCTTTATTAAGGCTTAACTAAAGCTAATTAAGGTGTAGTTATTATAAAGTGGTACCGCATTAATGAATAGTGAGTTGTTTTTTCACAGATTGAGTAAATGCATTGTTTTTGTGTTTATTTCGATTTTATTTTTCCAGAATTTATTATCTTCTCCAAATAAAAAACAAAAAATTTATGTTTTTTCTGTCTGTGTCTTTTAGAAAACGTATGACGATAGAAGAAACCCTGAATCACCCCTGGATAAAGGTAAGTTTGATTGGGAGCTGCTGTTCACTTGAAGCATGTTTAGTCCAAGTTTCACAGTTTTACACCACAACGTTCAACATCAACCTTTTCACGAAATCTGCCAAAATGTATCTTAGACAAGGTCACACACACAAAAGCCAAATAACCAATGAGCCGCTGAGAGTGAGAACCATTAGTGTAGTGTCTCTCCTTAAAAGCATTATCACATTCCTTTACTTTGCCTTTTGTGTTTTATTACTGAATAAATATTTTCCTCCTTGAGTGCAGTAATGGAGGCAAGTCTTTGTTTGTCCAATAATTCAAGGCGGGATTTCTGTTGTACATTTCTCCAGTGACGTAACACAGTGTCTAGTCTGTCAGTAAAAGTATGTTTGCGTTTTTTATTAAACATAAATCCCTTATAGACCAAAGTGAAAGAGCGTCTTATCTCTTAAACCCAAATTCATGTTCCACCAGGCTCTACTCACGCCCTTTAACTGAATATTTGCTCTGGCAGCGGCTGTACTTTGTGTGTCAGCGCGTCACGCCCAGCTCCAGGGGAACACGCTTTTGTGTGCTGCAGAACATATGAACTGCCAAAGACTTAATATTACAGTAAAACACAAATATGCAGGTGTTGCATAATAAGACAAAGTCATATCCACTTTGTCGTACAGGTTTTTACATCAGACATGTTTTCCTCACTTACCTAAGGCATTCTGAGCCTCCAAATAATGCACCATGAAGTGTTTTAAGCACTTTTTACAACTTTTAGAAGCAAAACCATGTTGGTATTCTAGTGACAGATAGCCACTATGCTAACAACAATAACAAACAGACTTCACCTCAGGGGAGCTCAACAGTAACCGCCTACTCCTTGATTCAGTACAGGCTCCCATTATAAACTTCCATAATGATGTTGAAAAAAACAATAAAGTCAGTGAAAACGTCCTCGGGGCTAATCAGCTCTGTGTTGAGTCATGAGCCTACATGAGACCTACTTTTTCATATAAAATCTCTTTCTGCAGTTTTACGAACTATAAAGTTACATGGGCTTTTAAGACTAAAAACAACCCCACTATGGATCTGAGTTAACATATGGCTAGCAGCCAACATGCCTTTAAACTTCTAATGTTTGATTTTTTTTCAGAATCAGAATCAAAAAAGATTTTATTGCCATTGTCAGTGAACAAACAATTCACAAACTAGGAACTTGCCTCAATGCTAATGCTAACGTATAACACAGAAAATATAGATAAAGAATAAAGAATATCAACTATGATAAAAAGATATATAAAGTCAAGTATAAGGGCATGCAAAAAAAAAAAAATAAGCCAATAAAATTAGGCAATAATAAATCTACACAGTAATCAGAACAATAGTGCAATCTGTCAGTACAAAGAGATAGGATGAAACTAACAAGATGAGTAAAGTGGCAGGTGATGGTAACATGACTGATAAAATGACAATGTGATGAGTGCAGGAGACCAACATAGTCACAGGTTTATAGAGTGTTCATAAGTCCAACGACCGAGGGAAAGAAACTGTTCTTGTGGCGTGAGGTTCTGGTCCGGATGGACCGTAGCCTCCTGCCCGAGGGAAATGGCTCAAAAAGTCCATGTCCAGGGTGAGAAGGGTCAGCTGCTATCCGACCTGCACGCCCCCGAGTCCTGGAGACGTACAGGTCCTGGAGAGATAGAAGGCTGCAGCCAATCACCATCTCAGCAGAGCGCACAATGAAAATCCCATGGGAGTTTCTAATGAGGATTTTTACTTCCTGAACCAGGCCGATCTTCCGCTGTTGAGCTCCACACTACTCTACCTCAGTATTTTCACTTAGATGGCAAATGCACTTGTCAATCACTCCAAGCATGACAAAAACTGATGAGTAGGATATGTAAAAAAAAAAATCCTGTTATATTGACAGAAAAGTTGCTATAGCCTACCCAATTGTTACCCTCTTGTAAACAAAAAAAGTCTGTTTAATTGAAAGCTTTTCTTCAGAAGCCTGCAGGTTTTATTCACTTACCTAAACTTTGGCCTGTTTTCGCAAAATTACAGGCTTTTAAGGGTCCAAAAAGCACGCACAGAACACAGCGAGAATTTGTGCATTTGTGGAGGGAGAGATGTTCTTTTCTCTCAGTTAGATTTAACGACAAAACAAAACATGATTTCTCTGCTACTTTTGCATTGTGACCAATCAGCTTCAATTATTTTCCACAACAATCCTATTTTTTCTGAAGCCTTTTATTTACCTTGTCTAATTTGATCTAGAATTACACTAAACCATCTCTAAAAAGAAATTTAACTGTGGATAATTTAGTTAGTAGTACCAAAGAAGTTGACTTAGCGTCCATTAAAACTTGATTAAACTGAGTGAAGAGTTTTCCCATCCACGTCTAAAAGCATGTGTGTGTGTGTCTGCGGTGGAGTTTTCGATCTACTAACCTTTGGAACCTGAGCACGTGTTTGAGATCCTCCCCTGACACGACTTCTGTTCTGACTCGATGTCCTCCTCACCCTTTTACCCGAAGTCCCACCACCATGTCTCCACCACGACGCTTCAGGAGCCCACCCGAGTCACAGAAGACCCCAACACCACCACCAGCACCAACCCGGAGAGATTCTCACATCTGGTGGAGCAGCTGAGTTCAGGGCTGGCGGCGATCGAAGGAGTCCACGATGTCTTACGAAAGGACATCCATGCATTGCTCAGCTTCTTCAGTAGCCATGAGATGATGATGATGACCAGTGTGGGCCAGCTTTCCGAGGCGTTTTGTAGGTTTACGACGATGGAGCAGAGCCGGAGAACACTGCGGGAGCAAGTGCGAGACGTGGATGTAGTTTTGGAGGAGATCGGAAGGAGCTACAAGAAGAAACAGAGGTGTTTGGACACGCTGAGGCTGGACTTGAAGGATGTCCTGTCCTCACTGTTGGCCGGAGAAGATTACAGCAGCACAAAACCCAATGAAGGATAGAAGGAAATGTTTTAACGATGCTTCACTACCTCCAAAAAGCATTGAGACTCATAATTGCATTTATTTATTTTGGCAGGTGAAGGCTCTTGCCAAAAGTTACAATGCAAGATACTGCTGTTTTGGAGTCTTATTTACTTCCTATGAGTTCAGTTTAATTGGATATGGGCACAAAAGCACAGTTGCTAACTGAGTAGCTTGATTACTTCTTGTGTTATTCTGCCTCTGTGGTTTTTGTTAAGTCAGAAAAGATTAATGGACTAAAGATCAGGCAGTAAACAGCAAGTTAAGGTGGAAGTTCATGACAAAAACTTTACAAATAAGAAAAACAATTCACCAAAGTGTCTCTACAAAGAGTCGTGCTTGTGTCTGCAAACAAAAGCTAGCCAATTGTTAGCTGAGTGTTAGCTTAGGTACTTCCTGTCTAATTCTGTCTTGTGGTGTTTGCTAAGTCAGAAAAAGATTAATGGACTATGGGATCAGTTGTGGTGAACATCTAATACAAAATGTTGAAAATGTTTCGTCTCAATGCTAATGCTCTTTATTTCAAACTTGAATTGGTTGTTTATTTTGAATTTTATACATTATTTTACCATTAGCGTTAAGACACAACCACTGGCTACTGTGCACAGAGCCTATTCTTTTTATTAATTTAAATGTGTTTCTTTTTTGAAGCACTGTCTGTTAGGGTGACTAGTGACGTGTGTCCAGTACTTTGTCCCAGTTTTGGACCATTTTGGTACCTAGGAGTCGTAAATATGCCTTTAACAGTGTTGGGAAAAAGTAATTAGTTAATGTTATGTATTTCCTTTTCATTAATGTGGTAATGTAACTCATTCCTTATATCAGTGGTTTTCAAAGTGTGGTCCGGGGACTCCACTCAAATTTTTTTAGACAATCCCAGGCACATGTATTTGATAAAAACATTACCAATAAATAAAGGGATTAGGAGAACATTATATTTCATTGACAGTTTGTTACAAAGCATGGTTTTAACATCTTACTTTTACTGATGATAATGTCACTGTGTCAAACAATAGGAGTCCTTGAAATTGTAATACCGATAAGGAGTCCCTGGCCTCACAAAGTTTGAGAACCCCTGCCTTATAAAACATTTACGGGCTACAATCTTTGTACTTGAAGTTACTTGATTAATTAATTGGATATTCTAAAGAAAACAGCATTTCAAGTCCAAATAACTTTTATTGTAGCTAATTTTTTGGGCAGTAAAACCACCTCAAGTCGGTGATACATTTAACTTAAAGCTGTGGGGCCTAATTTTCGGACAGCAAAACAGGAAGTAAATCTGTCTAACTACTTCCTAGCTCTCACAAATATTTGGCACAATGTCCACATCTATTTGTTTTTATCTGTAATTACGAGTTGAGAACATATTTTTACACTTTTTACAAACAGCAAAGTGAAACTGTAGTGGACCACCCAAGCTCAGCCAATCAGAACGCAGCTTTTGATTATAAATGAGAAGAAAAAGCTCTATTATTTGACAGTACACCACAATCTGATATTTTCACAAACTGCTGTGTTTACACTTTGGTTTTTGGTGGATAAGACAAAGTTTACTAATTTACAACTAAAAAAGTGAAGTATCCCAGCTTTAATTGTTAATGAGTATATGTATTATTTATGTATTTTGTTGTTTTTCTTTATTGTCTTTACCAAAAGCTTAAACCAAGCTCCACTATGTTCATTTATTATATTTTCACTTGAATGTTGCACTTTATTTCTTCACTGTTTCTGGTAATTGTTGGAAGATCACTTGAAACTTTATCACTTGAATGGTGGACACTTAATTATTTATTTATTTATTTATTGAAACTTAAAACAATCTCGTGGTGGTCTTTCTTTGTTTTTGCATTTCACGAAAATAAACCAGCACCAAATAAGTGTTGTCTGTCTTTCTGAAAAGCTCTACTGTTAATACATATAAGTTATCTATATTATTAGTATCTCTTTTGTTGCTGCTGTGATTTGATCGTCCTGTTTCCCCGCAGCCTCTGAACTCTCGACAGGCCATGGTCAAGAGATTATCCGTGGTCAACCTGGAGAACTTTAAGAGACAGTACGCCAGACGAAGATGGAAGGTAACCAAACTAAACTGAAACTGTTAGTGCCGTATTGACCTATTTGTCCCGCCTATTTTCTAGGACGTGCACTTCCTGTTTAGCTGCATTTAGCCTGTAGATTTCAGTCGATGGGTTTTTTAACTGTCATTATATTTAATTAAAATTGCCCCACAAGACAGACAAACAAACACGTTAGCTACCTTAACAGAGCTAAACAGGAAGTGCATTTCCAAGCCAAGTGGGCGGGACAAAATAGAGTCAATAGCGAGTCAAAATGAAGTAAATGTTTTTGTCTTCTGCAGCTATCTTTCAGAATCGTGGCGCTGTGCAATCATTTAACACGGATCATGAAGAAAGGTCCGAAGGTGCTCGACGATGGGGTAAGAGGGTTAGGGTTAGTTAGGGTTAGACAGTCAATGGAAAAATATTGTATTTGTGACCCGATTGAGACTCAAATGCACATTCATTTATTTTAGTCTGGATCCTACTTAACATGTATTACAACTTGATTATAGTAAGAATTTACAATGTTACTTAAGTTTTCAGCAAATATGGTCTGCCAGAAATGGTGACACCCCTGATATAATGTCTGATTCAACACTTAGTTGGAGTAGCTGATTATCACACCACAAACCTAAAGCAGGGTCCAACAGTTCCTAAGTCTCACAAATCCTGCAAAAAACAAATTTTTACAGTCAGAATGCTATTTGGCTCTTGAGGAGAAAAAAAAAATAATACCCCAACTTTAACCTAATTTCTATGCTTTTTCTTTTTTATGGAGACTTTAACGCACAAAATAAACTTTTTGAGTGATGACATAGTAAGTAGATCTCTGAGAGCGATCCAAATCATTCAGACTTGTTTTGAGCATTTCTGCAGCTTTAGCAAATCAGACAAGATCTATTTTGGTATGATTTCCAGTGGATGGAGCTCGAGCTAAATTACTGACAAACTGACTGAAGTTTTAATTCATAAACACCTCCTTATTATTTGCATGTATTGAGAAAAACTGTTAAAGCCAGCTGCACACTAGAGAAGTTTAAGATCTTTTGCAATTTTTAAATGTGCCAAAAAAGATTGCTGCTTCTGGCTGCAGACACGTCCTGCTCACCTTACTCCTCAGACCTGGAGCTACCTTGCTACGGAGCAAAACTACCTCTTCGTTCAGACTGGAAGCCCATATAGTCACCTCTCACGCGTGGCTATGCTAGCAAGGTTTCAACATTTATACACAAAGACTGGTAAGGTTAGGATTAGGATTAGGGCTGAGGTTAGAATAGGTAATTTGGGTAATCTTACACCTTTGTAAAATGTCGAGAGTTGCCAAATATGGACGTCCGGTCTGTACGGAGAGCTTTTT
Organism: Mugilogobius chulae; assembly: GCA_038363315.1. Lineage (NCBI taxonomy): Eukaryota > Metazoa > Chordata > Actinopteri > Gobiiformes > Gobiidae > Mugilogobius > Mugilogobius chulae. The sequence goes on along the minus strand of CM076411.1, from coordinate 20,387,958 downwards.
CTGGTCTAGCGAGAGGTGGGACGTCTGCAGCTAGACGCCTCTCAAAAAGTACAGACATATACTCCAAAGCTAAGTTAGTCAAGAAAGAAGAATCACATAGATGGATTTTTTGTTTATCAACAGGGGTCAGGCACGCACAGCCGACCTGCAGAAAGAGCCACCGCTCATCGACACAAACAGTGAAAACAAGTCAAAAAAGCACCGTTGTCAGCTTGTCAGAGTTTATCACTGTGACAAAACAAAAGTTATGGTGCTAATTCAACAGTTGTAAATTAAATTCAACCCTACGACCCTTAAAACTTACATTCAAAAGAATGAAAAAACTGCTAGAAAAACGCTGTCTGAGACAGACATCTCTGATCTCTCAGACGAGTTCATACCTGATTGAAACAGCTGCTTTTGTCCCGTTTTGTTGTTTTATTCAATGAAGTTTTCAAAGCAGATGGAGGGCAGCTCTTTTCACAAAAAGCATGCACAGTAGGGTGGAAAGTGATGTCCTCTATATAGATCAGCACTTCTCAAAAACGTGCCGGGGGGCCTGAAGTAACCTGGCCACAGTTTGCCCAGGTCTGGTTTAAAGTCCCTGTTTTTACTTGATTGTATTTTAAATGTAAATACTCTTGTCTGTGAGATTGTAACTGGCTTTTGCGCTTGTTTAGAGAGACTGTGAAAGCGACCAAGACGAAGACGACATCTTGAGACGGAGGCCACGAACCCGAAAGAGAAGCAGCACCTCCTGAAGCCCCTCCCTGTCCCAACCTGCCCCCGTCCTGCCTCTTCTCTTGCCCCCGTCCTGCCCCTCCTGGAGACTACGCACTTTGTCTGCAGCTGGTGATTAAGAGCAAACATTTGGACACCCATAAAACCGGCTGTAAAAAGCTCTCTTTCTATCGGTCCCGTTCATGTCGAGTCAATGGGTTGTGTTTACGTGACTTTGAAGGTCAGGGCACAATTCAATGGCAGAATTTGACTTTTACTTGTGAAATGTGCTGGTTTGTGGCGAATATTTCTGCGATAACTGGGCCAGTCCACATCAAACGAAAACTGGCGTCAAGTTCGAAGTCTCATCTCTCAGAAAATATAACCACAAGTGACGTTTTTCTATTTCTAAATGTGAGTATTGTGTCACTAACATTTGCAGGGTTTTTGCAGCAAGACTCAAGCTAAATATTATTAACTCCCGCATACATTTCAATCAAATATTTGTTTTGATTAACTGATTGACTGAAGACTCAAATATACATAGCAAATAAAACATGTTTTAATCTTGATTCAGTCACAATATAATTTTATATTCCATGTATTTCACTCTAGTTTCAGTGTTTTAGCCTTTGAGGGGCTTTTGAGGGGTCTTTACAATCGAAAACACTCTACAATTTTGGAGTGTTTCCTACAACTGGATCATCATGGTACTGTAGGCCGCACAAAGACAAAATGGTGTTAATTTCTTAAAACAAATGAACATTGAGCTGATTCAGTAAATGTGAGCGTCCACATGAAGCAGTGAAAATGTAATTAAATCTCTGTAAAACCTGTAAATAGTTGAAGATTGACGCGGTTACATTGAGACAGAAATCACAAAACTATAAGAATATTAAGATCCCCAACTAGCGATGCGTGTGTGGATGCTACTGGATTTAACTATATAATTATAGAGTATTCACCTTATTCTTGGTGGTGCACTTCCTGTTTAGCTCTGTTAAGGTAGCTAAGATGTTTGGCAGTGCCCACTTCATACCTCTGCCTGCTTTGTACCTTTATGCATGTACAGGCCAAAATTACATCTTTTACTCTCTTTTTTTTCTCCTCTCTCTCTTTCTCCTATCTCTCTCTCTCCTCTTGCTCTCTTTCTCTCCCGTCTCTCTCTCTCTCTTTCTCTCCTCTCAATCTCTTCTCTCTCTTTCCTCTCTCTCTTTATCTCTTTCTCTTCTCTCCTCGCTCTCTCTCTCCTCTTTCTCTTTCTCCTCTCTTTCTTTGCTCTCTCTCCCTTTCTCTCCTACCTCTCTCTCTCTCCCCTCCCTTTCTCTCTCTCTCTCTCTCTCTCTCTCTCTCTCTCTCAAACATTCAAGTTAGACCAACCTAACTATTTGGCTTTAAGATTTTTTTTACAGTGTTTAGTAATGAATTGAACAGGAAATGCTCAAAAGTACAGAAGTTAACTATTTTGAACATAAACAATCCGACTGACGTTCTTTAGTCCTACATTTATGAGATTTAATTTGACTTTAAAGAATCAGAATCGATCAAACTTTTTGTGTTGAATTGTCTTATTTAAACTCATCTCGACGAGCGCTAACCCTCTGTCAGACATGTGAATATTGTAACGTGATTAACATTTCTGAAATCGCCGGGTTTATTGGCACGAGAAAGGGCCCATTGTGGACGTGAAGTAGGAAGTTATTTGCACATCCACAGCTTCCTCTCACAACGGCAGTCTTAACCGCACTGTTACTTCTGAACACAGACGCTCTTCTGCCTGAAATAAAACTATAATGTTTACGCCACAGCTAGCACAAGTGTATTTACCTCTCCTTTCACTGAAGAGAGAGTTTATTAACACGTGATAGGTTTTATATTTATGTTGTAAATACTAATGTCAGAGGTCTTACTTTGTTTAGGTCATAAAGTGAACAAATGTGCCTTGTGTGTTTGATGTTTGGCGTTAAAATGTATATTTGAATGTTTTTTGTGACCTGATCGTCTGAATCTTGTGTTTACTTCAACCAACACAGTTTATAAAAGTGTGTTTACAGAAATGTGCCATAAGTCTGTTTTTTTTTAGCTTTAAAGGTGCAGTGTGTAACTTTCCAGAGGTGAAAGCTCAACTGGACAATTCAGTAGAAATTGAAAGTTATAGTAATTTCTTTGGAACTTCAACAGTCATAACTGTGTATGTATGCAGTGCTGAGAAGATTGTCAAAGGACACCAAATCCTGTGTATTCTTCTAAAACACGTTCATAAAAGATAATTTAATGTTTGTCTCTTCTCAAATAAATGTCTTAAAAGCAAAACAAAACTACGTCTGGCTCTCAAAAAAAATTAAGACCAGGCAGTGAACAGTGAGTTGTTAAATATTTTACAAAAGAAGAGAATATTTCACCAAAAGACCAGTGTGTTAATGAAAAGATGTGTTTTTCTGTCAATGCTAATGCTAAAGCCTGACAATTTGAAAATAAACAGCTTCTATGCACAGGGTCAATAGTAGATATTTTAATGACGCTCAGAAAGTGTAATTTCACTAAAAGCATCCCAGACTGAACAAGATCTGTGCACAGAACGTCAGTTGAATTGTTTATATTCAAAGTAGCCAGCTTATGTATTTATGAGCATTTAGCCACAAACGTGTCTCTTGATAAACACACTTTGTAATAGTAACTTAAATGTAAAAAAAAATTGTAATAGTAAATTAAATGTTTGGCATCCTAAGATCTCCAGGCTTGTGTCACTTAAATGAAAAGCTTATAAATAACACATGACTAATTCAAACAGTGAAGGCGTATCTGTCTCATAAGAACACACAGAGATAGTCAGCGACAGTCCAGTGTTCGTGACGCCTCGTATGTTCCCGGCAGCAGGATCAGAGCCCGTGTAAAGCCGCTCTTCATTGGTTCTCTGACGGTAAATGTGACTCTGAAACTCGAGCCTGGTCTGATGTGAATGCGGCGCTGGGACATGAATGATATGTCAGAGTGAAGAAGGATTAGATTCAGATGAGCAGGCGATTAGGAAAGGCTAAAATTATGCCTTATAAGACTATACGGCCTTCAGCCTATAGCAGGGCTCGCAATTATGTTTCACTGAGGGTCATGTTTGAGTCCAGACAAGTGACAAGGGACTGGACTTTGATCATTGTGTCACAAATAGTCATAATTACGAGCACTTTTCTGTAAAGTATAGACTGATTAATCCACTGTCTCTATTGAGATATTTGTTTTGAACAAATGCGCAGACATTCATAAAATCTATTTTAAAAAATGACAAATGAAGAGCAACACTTTTTCTCAAAAACGTGTTGGAGACCGCATCTGGCCCGCAGGCCGCAGTTTGGGCCTGCCTATAGCCGACTTCCATCAGACTTATTGAAATCGACAAGTGACAAAGTGACAAAGTGTGAAGTGCAAAATGAAATGCATAATCTCAATGAAATAGAAGATTCATTTGGGGCATTTGAAAAGGGCAATTGTTTGATTCTATAATGTTAAAACTATAAGAACCAACGTGTAAACGTAGAAACAAGCAGGAGGAGGCTGACCTGGAACACAAGTCAGCTCAGAGTAAAGACATTTAAAAAACATTGTTTTTTGTTCAAGTTTCTTGTTTTTGTTGAAAATATTACAAGCTGTACTTTTAATGTTGACAAAGGTCAAGGCTTTTCGTTACGCTAGGCCAGGGGTCTGCAACCAGCGGCTCACGAGCCACACTCGGCTCTTTAAAGACATCAGTGAGAATGGCTATAAAAAAGTTAAAGCCCATTCTTTGCTACTCTATTCTATGTGTTTATTTTAAATTTGCAGTTGTTTGGTGTTTTCATGTTGAGGTTTTAATAATTTCTAAATCTATTGCAGCCGTAGCTGGAGTTCTTTCTCTCGCTCTCAGAAAAGTGCATTACACACAGGAAAGAAGTGCTAAAGAAATCAAACTGATTTATTCTCGCCATTAAAATCTTTTTTGTAAATTCACACTTTGTTTATTTTGTGAAACATTGTGTTAGTTCACTTAACTGTCTCAAATGTTATCAATATGATAAATATGATTATTATATATTTCTTTGACTAAATAGTTCTGGCTCTTTTCCGACTTTGATTTGGTCTGAATTAGGCACAAGTGGCTCTTTTGCTGTAAAGGGTTGCAGACCTCTGTGCCAGGCAGTCATGTTTAGCTTTTAAGTTATAGAACTTGTCCAATAGCTTCCTCTGGTGGTCAAAAGGAATTACTGCTATTTAAATGTTATGTTTGGTGACTAAAGTCCACTGCAAAACAATTATATAATTTTTGGAAGGAAAGAAGAGAAGGAGAGGAGATGAGGAAGAAGATGAGGTGGTAGAAGTGGAAGGAGGAGAAGGTGAAAGAAGATGAGGAGGAGTAAAACTTGTCTATGGGCTGCAGCTCAACATGATGAAGCTTGTTCTGCTTTGATCAATGCACCAAGTCTAATTTTAAACATGTTAATCATTTATTTTCAAACAGAACCAATAGGATTAGGGCGTCTCCCCCTGTTAATTCTACTCAGTTTAATATTTTATCGAATCATTCATAATTTACATTTCTCGCCTTCTCCATGTGGGGCTGCTCTTTGTGTCATTGTGGAAGATAACGCCTCACATCAGATTAATGATCGTTGTGTTTAACAGAGAAAAAATGAATCTAACCGGCAGCTTTGTGAAGAAAATAAGAGAAATAACACTGCTGAAAGTGTTGTTTCTGCTGAGACCAGAAGAGTGCACTAACGGCTCAGTGATGAGAAGTGAGATTTACAGAATAGTCACTGATATCAGTAATTATGATCACATATGATGTCTTAAAACGTAACAGTCTAAGTTAAAATCTTGAACTCATATTATAAAGTAATGCCAAATCAAATATTCAAGTTAATTTGCCTTTTGGGTAACACTTTTCAATAACTTCATCTTAATTAACCTTTATAAAGTCTTAGCAAAACGTCAAGAAAGACTTCGTTCAACATGGACAAGTGATTTAAAGGTGGGGTATAACTTTTCAGGGGTAAATTAGTAAACTTTGTGCTTTTTGCTATAAAGTATTTAGCAAATACAGCACTGTGAAAAAATTAGACCTCTGAGTACTGTCTGAACTAAAGAATTTAGTTCTAATCAGGAGCTGAATGCAGCGCTCTGATTGGCTGAACTGGGGTGGTCCTCTCCAGTTTCACTTTGTTGTTTGTAAAAAGAAGTTTATGAGCCATAAATTCAACCAAATGAAAACATGTCGATATTTGTGTTGAAGGATTTATCGAAGGAAGTTTTTAGATTTAAAACCTAAATCGTGTTTGCAGTGTGAAAATCAGCTACCCCACCTTTAATAGAAGAAAAGGTTTATTAGGTTTAGTAATAGGTCAGCAGAGGTGAGTAAGTTACTTAGGTGCAAGTCACAACTCAGCGGGTCATCAGGGTCAAGTAAGTCAAGTCAAGTCCTAGCTTATCGTCAAGTAATTTAATTTAATTGACCTTTATTTAACCAGTAAGTCAAGTAAGTCATCACATTTTTTTAAGCCAAATTGTAAGTAAGTAAGTAATCTTTATTTGTAGCGCATTTCACAGACACAGAGTCACAAAGCGCTTCACAGTGAGATGAACCCCTCCCCTCCCCACTCAGTGATAGTAAACTACCCTGGGGCAGCTCAGCAGAGGCGATTCACCTAACACCTGGCGCCTCAACCTCCGACTACCACCAAGTGCTCCTAACATGCATGTTATTGGTTGGTGGGGAAACCGGAGTGCCCGGAGGAAACCACCCAGACACGGGGAGAAACATGCAAACTCCACACAGAAAGGTCCGGGCCTGAGCGGGAATCGAACCCGCGACCTGCTGTGAGGCCAGAGCGCTATCCGCTAATGGCTACTCAACTCAAAAAATGTCTGATATTTTTTCTTAGATAATAATTTTAAAACCAAATAATATATTTAAAAATGTCTATTTTGTGGTTCAATAAAAAACTATGTAGCCAATTACGTTATTATAATCTAAGATTAATACAGATTGTTTTGCTCATGGACATGTATTTTATCTTAAGGGAGATCCTCAGTTTCACTGAAAAAAAAAAAAAAAAAAAAATAACTTGTTGAATTTACTAAATTTTTTCCATTAAACAATATTGCAAACAATAGATTTTATTAAATTCAGTTAATTGTTTTAAGTATTGTTTAATAAAAAAAAAAAGTTTACTTCCAATCAAAAAAAAAAAAAAAAAATCTACTTCATAATGATCAATCAATCAATTAATCTAGTACTTTATTGTACCATGCTCTCTGGGGTATTTGCAATAAGTAGATCTTTGCATTTACACTATTTTTTGGTGTAAGTATTAAACAAATAAAACACACACATTTGGTTGGTGTCTTTGTTAGTCTAATTATATGTGTAGAATGATGTTTATTATGCTACTTTTAATAAGGGACAGAATGATTTTTTTAGTGTTGTTGTATCCATGGAAATGCTATTGAGAAGCCAGTAATGTTCCACAATATAAGATATGTCTCCTGCATTCATTCATTTATAAGAGTTTTTATTGCTCAATATTACGTTCAAAAACATTGACTCTTACCGTGAACGGGACGCCTCTTTAGGGATCTGACCTGGCATACCTCAGTCTGGTGTTGCCATGGAGATACTGGTGTAGAGAACCCTAAATGCCATACTGGGACATTTGGGCAAAGCGGTGACATCTCCATGGAGATGAGTGACATAGAGCAGCTTAAACAAACACTATACCTTTTGTTTCTCTGTGCAGTCGGAGCTCCTCTGTTAGAAAAGGTCAGGCCGGTCGATTTCTGTGACGTTTTAACCGCCGATCAATGACCCTCAGAGCTGAAATATTCACAGTATCTGTCACAAATAAACACTATAGTAACAGGCTTTTACAGGCTTTGAGGACGAAATGTTGGTTGACTTGATAATAGGTATTTAAAACTGCTTATGAACATACAGTATATGCTGCATTCATGTGGTACCTACGTAATGATCGGACATGACAGCAGCTTGTGGAACACACGTGGAGCAGTGACAGTAACAAATATTTGAATAACTTCATCTTCATTTTTTTTTTTTTTTTGCAGATTTGTGAATAAGTAAGTAATGTGGAAACTCTTATTGTTGTAACTTGTGAACTTATTGAGAAGCTGTGCCTTTTCTTGTTGGTAAAATGCTGATAAATATATGATTTTGGACATTACCTGTGAAGTTGTATTGATGTAAACTCATTGAATCTTTCTGCCCATGGTCTTGTCATTTGACGTAAACTAGTGAGTTCGACCTCAAACACTTCCGCACGAGTTTCCAAGCTGAAATTCCAACCTGAGCAGCGTTCAAACACGTTTTTCCCAGTCGGAGCTCAGAACTTCTCAGTTTCCGAGAGCACATGAATGAAGCAATAGCCTAGATGTTTACGCCACACATTCTACCATAAAAGAAAAATTTCATACCTAAATTTAAAAGTAAAGTATGTTTTAAGATTTTTTTAACAAAAGTATTGATAAATGTACAAATATAAATAGGTTCATATAACAAAAGTTTTAGCAAAAATGTAACTTACATAATATATAAAAAAAACACACATTGAATGCTTCAGTTGAATTGCTGTTGAATTTATTTCTCAAATGTTCATCAATTGTCCAGGTTGGAAGCCTGAGACATCTCCTTTTGTCGTTTGGGGTTTTTGATGCTGTGGGAACCTTTGGCTGTTACCTCCTGTTGACATGGTTTTGACCTATGAGCTGTAAATATATCCAAAACATCTTCACTGGGCGCCATGTTGAAAGTGGATGTTTGCAGCTCTAGCACAAAAGTTGTCGATTGCGACTTGTGTCACCCCCAAACTCCTGCACAAATATAAGTATTCATGCCTGAGTTTGGTTACATATCTACAGGTCCAGTCCAAGCTGAGCCAGGCCACTGGTCTTGAATGGCCGACTTCTTAAAATCTCAGTGCTGTTTCCATTGGGCAAACCAGTCTGTCTGGATGTAGACAGACAAGGAGGCTCGCTCAATTGGTATTGTGTCTGTAAATCTGCTGTTGTGTGCAAGCCTTCCTCTCTCTTGTTGTCTGCGGATGGAGTCGACAATCAAGGGCAAGCTGTTGGTACTGCTTGCATCAGAAGCTAAAGCCCTCCGGTCCTCTTCCTTGTCAACCCCAAACTCCGGCACAAATATAAGTATTCATGCCTGAGTTTGGCTACGTATCTATATGTTCATATCATATAGACATGAGCTTGACTTTCAATAGCAGTCCAGCGGTTTAAGCCTGAAGATGTCTGGATATATTTCTCACCCGGGTGTTAAATGGGCATATAGGTCAGGCAGGTGTTGTTGCCAAAAACATTGGGGCCATGCCAAGAAACAAATGATGTTAATGATGGTTCCTCAGCGATCTTGTGGAACCCCTCAAAATAAAACCTTGATGTTGTTGTTGTGGTCCAGACCAAGCTGAACCGGGCCAATGGCCTTGATGGGCCGACTTCTGCTGATGTTGCTTACCTGAATTCTTTGTCTCTCATGGAATCGAGTGTAGACCGACGAGGAGGCTCTCTCAAGTGGTAATAAGTCTGTGAATCTGCTGCTGTGTGCAAGCCTCCCTCTCTCTTGTTGTCTGCGGATGGAGTCGACAATCAAGGGCACGCTGTTGGTACTGCTTGCATCAGAAGCTAAGCCCTCTGGTCCTCTACACTATAACAACTGTCATCAATAGGACCAGTCGGCTCAGGGATGACAGTCTGGTTTCCTAAGTCAGATCTCGAAGACTTCTCCTCAAGCTGGCAGACCATGACACTCAGTTTGTCATACTGGTCTTGCAGCTGGGTCATCAATGCCTTGGTTGCGTCCCTCTCCTCACTGATCTTCCGTATCTCCTCCTTGGCTTCGACACACTCCTGTTTCATCTTCATCAACTCATCCTTGGCTTTCTCGTACTTCTGTCTGCTCTCTAGAAGTTCCTCTCTGGTCTTCTTTAGCTCCTCTATGGCTTCAAGGCACTCCTGTTTCTTCCTTATCAACTCATCAACGTTTTGTTGAACTTCTTTATGAGGTCGTTTTTGGTTTTGTCCCACTCTTCTTTGCGTTTTCTTTGCTCATGTCTAACGTTATCAAACTCCTCTCTGTACTTCCTCGTCTCATCCCAGGCAAGATCGCACTCCTGTCTGCACTTTCTTAGCTCGTCACTAGTTTTATCACAGTCCTCCCTGCTTTTTCTTAACTCCTCTCTAGACCGGTCACATTCCTGTTGGCTCTCTCTTAGCTGATCTCTAACCCTATCACGCTCCTCTCTATTCTTTCTCAACTCCTCTCTGAGTTGTGCCTCCTCAGCTGTGTTTTTCTTCTGCTCTAAAGCCCTCAACTTTTCAGACAGCTCTTGTTGTCCTTTCGCTCTGTTTCTAGCTCCTCCTTAAGCAGGTCTCGCTCACGGATTACACCAGCCAGAGCTTTCTCATTCAGATGTTGAATCTTGATCTCATCCAGTTCTTTTTTGTGATCCTCCTTCAGCTGCTTCAAGTTGTTCTCCTGCGTCTTCTCCAAACCCTGACGTACTTCATCAAATTGATCAGCCATTTGTTTGCGGTACTGGTTCACACGCTCGGCGTACTTGGCTTTCATTAAGGCTTTGATCTCCTCTCCGATCTCTTGTTTGGCGGAACTTAAACGTTCTTCTTTGGTTTCTGGAGCTTTTCTTTTTCTGCCGCCAACTCTTCGTCTAGATCAGCCTTCACTTGTTCCAGTCTTTGCATGTGCATTTCTTTGAGTTTCTTTATATTTTCCTTCTGCTGGTTTTGAATTTTTTCTTTGAATTCTGCGAGCTTGGCATTTTCTTTCCTGATTTATCCTCCACTCTCTTCTTATCCTCGCTGAGTTTCTCTAATTTAGCCTCAGAGTCTTCTTTAAGCTTTTCTTCTTCCTCTCTCAACTTTGCAGACAGAGATTGACGTATGGTCTCGAGTTGCATATCAGTCTCGGCCTTCAGACGCTCTTCTTGAGCTTTGATTTTCTTCTCTTGCATCATCTGACTAGCTTTGAGACTTTCTCTGAGTTTCTCTAAATGTAGCTTGGATTCCTGTTTAAGTCTTTCTTCTTCCTGGGCTCTCTTTGCTAAAATCGACTGATGCATAGTTTCCAGTTTCTCCTCAGTCTCAGCCTTCAGACGTTTCTTCTCCTCCAAGATCATCTCCTCTTGTATAATCCGATCAGTTTTGATGGTTTCCCGCAAGTCCTGTAATTCTTTCTCCGATTCCTGCTTCAATCTTTCTTCTTCCCGTCTTCTCTTCGCCAGCAGTGACTTGCGCAGTTCACTTATTCTTTCTTCACTTTCAGCCTTCAGCCTCGCCATCTCTTCCTCTTCTCTCCTCACTGTCTCCTTTACTTCTTCTGTTGCTTCCAAACTCTTGAGCAAATCAGACTGGAACATTTGAGACGTGGGCTGGTTAGATTTGTTGTCTAATGAAGCTGGTGAAAGACATGACCTGGGTGAAATGAGAGAAAGATCTTCGTTTTCAATTGCCATGTCTTCATCCATGCTTACTGCTTCCTCATTAAACTCATTTTTATACAATGATAGAGTTGGACTATCAACATGTAGAGAGTCTAAGTCTACGTCTACGTCTGAATTGTCATCTTCTTTAACTTTGGACAATTCTGGTAAAGCTGGTGAAAGACTGAGCGAATGAATGGGGGAATGGTCTTTTTCAACTTCTAAAACCTCATTCATGAGATCTTTCTTTTCAAAGAGGTCATTGTCGTTGCTTAATGACGTTGCTGGATCATCAATTACTGAATTTTGCGATATTAAGTCTAGTTCTGTGGCTACACTATTAGGAGCAGTGACTTCTTCCAGTGGACCAAGATCTCCAACATCTAAGTGGAGGTTCGTCCAGTGGTCATGTCCCAAAAAGTCATCTTTTGTAGCTTCTAAATCATCTAAATCCTCCTTCTCCTCTCTCTTCAGCTTCTTCAAGAATTGTGACTTGGGTTTATCAGACAATTCTGATAAAGCTGGTGAAAGATTGGACCTGGGAGAAAGACCCTCATTGTCAATTGCTGTGTCTTCATCTATGAATACTTCTTCCTCATAGTCGACTATTTTCTCCCCATCAAAATCAGTGTCATCAAAAATGAGTGAGTCTATGTCATTGTCTGTGTCTGCACTGCCATCATCTTTTTCAAAATTGTCTTTAGAGTATTTCTCTTCTCTTGTCGCTTTGTCACTTCCCATTAAACTCATCTCCTCCTCCTCATCTAGTTCTTCCACTGGACTGAGAGCTCTACGATTAAAGTAGCGGTTCATCCGATGGTCTAAGTTTTCACTATCTAAGGCTGTGAGAGAAGGTAGTTCCAAATCACCTCCCACAAAGTCATCTTTTGTAGTTTCTAAACCATCTAAGTCTTCTTTCTCCTCGCTCATCATCTTCTTCAGGAAAGTCGACTCAGGTTTATCGGACAATTCTGATAAAGCTGGTGAAAGATTGGATCTGGGAGAACGATCCTCAATTTCAATTGCTACGTTTTCAGTCTCGATTACTTCTTCCTCATTGTCGCCTAATTCCTCCTCATCAAAATCAGAGTCAAATTCTGAGAGTGGAGTTGCACTGTGAGAAGAAAGAAAGTCAAAGTTATCTTCAGAGTAAACACTGATTCCCTCCTCCTCCTCATCTAGTTCCTCATTATGACTTGATGATGGTGTTGGGGTCTCAAATCTTGAATTTTGCGATGTTAAATCCAGATCTGCAGTTGCACTATTAGGAGCAGTTTCTCCTTCTAGAGGATCACAACCAAGATCTTCAATATCTGTTATTACTTCTTCCTCATTCCAGCTCTTTTCCTCCTCATCAAAATTAGTGTAATAATGTGATGGAGCTGGATCATCATAAGGGAGTGAGTCTATGTCGTAGTCTGCACTGCCGTTATCTTCAAAATTGTCTTTAGAGTACTTCTCTTCTCTTGTTGCTTTGTCACTTCCCATTAAACTCATCTCCTCCTCATCTAGTTCCTCGTTATGACTTGATGATGGTGTTGGGGTCTCAAATCTTGAATTTTGCGATGTTAAATCCAGATCTGTGGTTGCACTATTAGGAGCAGTGTCTCCTTCTAGAGGATCACAACCAAGATCTTCAATATCGACCTGGAGGTTTGTGGAACGGTCTGAGGTTTCATTAGCGAGAGGGTTATCTACGGCTGTGAGAGAAGGTAGTTCCAAATCCTCCTTTGTAGCTTCCAAGCCATCTAAGTCTTCCTTGCCTGTATCTGAACTGCCATTAGAGTTGATTTTTTCTAATTGAAGATGGTCAGTATTTGCGCAGGCGTCTGTGTGTTCTGACTGGTCATTACCCACCTCTGTGAGAGAGAAAGAGTCTTTCTTCATCTCAGTTCTTGTGGTTGGAAGTTGTTCCTGAGCTGCTCCACGCCTGGCCTTACACATCTGAAATAGAAATTCAAAGGAGTCGTCGTCCTCATCATCCATTTCTATCTTAACATCAGTCTTTGAAGGTAGGGCTGTGTTTGTCTCTTCGATATGAGAGTGCAAGTTCAGCCCTGACGTCGCTGACTGCAAGTCACGTCTTCTCGTCTCCCTTTTCGGAGCTGATTTGGTTCTCATATTCAGCTCCTCGTCGCTCAAAAGCCAGTCCGGTAGTTTGTTCTCACTCATCTTGGTGAAATTTGATTTATCCGTAGCGTCAGATAAACTTACGACTGTTTAAATGTACGAGCTATGTGTCTGTGTGGCGTTCGCTTGTCTTCTCAGTTGAGTTGTGACAGAACAGACGACTCGACGGTAAACACTCAAAGTCACGGACGCATCACTAAGGAATCAGTCCTTTGTGACGTCACAGATTCAGATTCTCAGCGCCACAGCAACCACATTCCTGTTGCTATAGTTACCTATTCAAAGAAAGATTAAAGTCAGAATGTCCTAGAAAGGTTGTTGCTATGGTAACGTAAAAGAATGTCCAGTAAGTCGTGCTGTGCTGGAAAAATCTACTAAAAATCTACTAAACTTAAGCCTGATGTGGTCTATGATGAAAGAATTTCCTTAGTTGGACTTGAGTGGAGTTTGCATGTTCTGCCTGTGTCACGGTCAGTTCTCTGAGCCAAAACCAATAACAAACATGCAACTGCAACAACATAAAGTTCCTCTAGTGAACGAATGAGAGAGTGAATGCCTGTTTGTGTCTGTCTCTAAGTGCTAAAATCATCCAAAAATATTTACACATTTAGAGATTAGTTGTTGTTTTTTTTAAAGAGAAACTAAACGCAGAATCAACTTTTTTTTCACTGTCAAACTGTGTATATGAGGTAAAAATGATGGTTTCCAGGCCTTTATTGGACATTTTTGTGCAAACTTGCTCATTTGCAGTTATGTGTGCAAAAACTGCGACTGTACTGCCGCGATGGTCAAACTCTGTCTAAAGTGTTCTCATCAAAGTGCAACGACCGTTGACTAAACACCACGCTGTTTAAGACAAAGAGATGAGTCAACGTTGTAATTTGTAGTTTTACTGCGCTTTTAAGTCACAAAAGGAATGACTCACAACAACTTACCAGATTTATTAAAATATATCAATTTATTTGACTGAAACATGGATTTTTTTTGCATGTTTTATAAAAGTTGTTATTAATGCAAGAAAAACACATAATATGGCAAAATCCGTAGCACTTGTTTTGCCAGCAAAACACAATGGGCCTCATTCATGACACGTTCTTACGAATAATTTGTTCTTAAGGGCTCCTTACGAACATTTTTGGCATTCACAAAATTTGTTCTTAAAGGGAAATGTTCGTCTGTAAGAACAAATCCTACGAACACTGAGGAGCACTCGTAAGAACAAAAAATCAGCTGTTTCAGAATTTTATTTTTCATTTAGTTCAGTCAAAAATTGTAATCCCTACATGAATGTAGGTTATGTATTTTTGCAAATTATTGTATATACAATAATTCCAGAAACAAAAAAATCAGTTAGGCAAAAAAATGACTCCTTTAATAAACCTGCAGCAGCCTGTCCCAGCCTCAGAGCCTCTGTGATCTAACCCCCACAGGACTCAGGACCCTGTGTCCCCCAGACCAGGGTCCTGAGCGGCTGTAGCACCTCCGCTACAGCCGCTGCCCCCTCCCCCGCACCTCCACACGCTTGTTCTACCGCGACGTGAAACGCGATATAAACGACAAAAGCCCAGCGTTTTTTCAATACATCTGTGATGTGAACATGTTTCCTCTGAGTGTGTTCTTGTGAGTTTGGACATTTTTAAAAGACGCTGAAGTATTAACTCAGCGAAAGTGGGAGACGCGCTTCTGCAGCCTCTTCCTGATCATTTCTCAGCTTCAAGTCTTGTCTGTGACGCGCTGCGGCCGGCCCAGATTTCCCATATAAGGAAGTATGCATTATTCATTTTATGTAAATAACCGTTCGTAGCTGGAGTTTGGTGAATTTGGCGTAAAGGCTGTTAGGAAGGAATTTGGTCATGAATCACACGTAGAGTTTTCGCAGCGGCTTCTTAAAGTGGAAGTTACGCACAGATTTTACGAAGACTTTCATGAATGAGGCCCAATGTTGTAATTCATCAATTTTTCCTTTTTTTTTTTTTAAGGGCTGAAGTTGCTTGTTTTTCTCAGAAAATCTGGCAACACTAGTCAGATTTTGACAGCTAGATTTAGCTGTTGATAGTGAATTGTATGTACCTCAAAGACAATAGGACCATAAACAGTCTACAAAATCGTGATAAAATCGAAATCGTGATCTGGCTCCAACAAAATCGTGATGATAATTTTTTGCCATATCGCCCAGCCCTAGTCCAAAGGATCAGAAACAGTTTTAGTTTGAAATTTTACTGATTTTAGTCAAGACGTGTGAGGGAAAAATGCCGGAATGAGAAGAGGTTACATACTGCTATATAGTTCTTTTTACATGAGAAAAACAGACTTTCTTTTCCTGTGCCGGAGCCTATAGACCAGCTGCACGTCTGTATAAGTGCGGCGCTCTCCCAGGCCTTGTCATTTCTCACTCAGCTGGAGATCAAATCAAGGCCAATTTTCACAGAAAGGGTGGCAGCAGAAAAGAGCCCGGTTATTACCATTATAGCGTGCTGCTGCTCTCAAAACCTGGCACTAATGGCTTTGAGACCTCATGGCTGAAGCAATGCTGCGTCAGTCAGCTCTCAAACGCAAAAGACAATTCTCTTTTCCGGAAGCAGTTGTCACGTCTACAGTGTGCAGAAGTGTGCCGACGTGTTGGAGCTTAATCAGCCGTGGAGCTGCGGGAGGCGCTCTCGATGCTTATTTTAAACTTTCTCGTCACAGTCGCAAAAGTTCTGTCCGTGAATAAACAGCGTGAAAAGTGTCAGATGGAAAAGAGTCAGGATATGCTGCAGAAAAATTTGTTGGTTGAAGTAAAGAGCAACAGCTTCAGATCTTTTGTTAGTATGTGTACAAAATGCTGTTCATCTTATTCTGCCACGCCTACTTTATTGGCCGTGAACTTCCTGTTTAGCTGCCGTCAGTCTGTAGAAATAATTCGCCAGCCCGGATGTATTTGTCACTGTAACTATTTAAGCGATCAAGCGCTGCAAATAAGTGAGAGGGCAGAATAAGGTGAATATGTTATAAGTTCAGAAGTTATTTTAGCACAACTATTTCAACCAAACAAACTTACTTTTAAATAGAGGTTGTTGGAGCTATTTGTCTTATTTTGTTTCTTTTTTAGGTTAATTTCCAAATTAAAATATTTTTGTTTTGTTATTGACCATTGCACCTCACTTGATCACGTGGCTGCTCTATGCTGGATGCAGAAGTGCTGTACGCAGATTACAGGGAGCGCAAAACTGACAAATTCTCACATATTCTTATTTTTTCATAAAAAAAGCAGTGGATGCTTCTAGCGCATGTCAGTACATTTGTCTGTGGAAGTAGGACGTCTTTAGACGCACACAAAACAAGATGTTTGGAAAAGCTAATGAATGCAGCTGATCCTCTTCCTCCTGCTATGTTTGCCGAATAAATAACATTTACTAATTTACCTGACTTTACTCCTCATGTTTTCCCCATTCTGTGGTAAACAGGGTTTTGTCTTACACTGGAGCAGATTTAAAAGCTACAAGAGGTTGGTTTTCAGTCACTTAGCTGTGAGGCTAGTGTTAGCCACGCATAATGCAGACTGTTTCAGAGATTCATTGCATTTTTTTTTTCAAATGTCATATTTTTTTCTCATTAGCATTGACTTACCTTGTTTAAAGTGTTTACTGCAAATCCGTAGTGACTTAGAGGGATTTAGGTCTTTTGATTTATTGCTGCCATCCACTAGCATCTTCTATCTTCATCAAAATGTAAACGAAAAAGCTCCAGGTTTAGGATTAAAACCTCCTGCCTGTTAGTGCAGCGTGTTCCACGAGATACAGACATTTTACAACTGAAATCAATTAAAATTACTCAAAAGTTTTCAGCTAAGTTTCCATTGCTGTAATGCGCACAGACAGCGCTTTTGTCCTCCATCATGGAGAAGTGGGCGTTCCTCCAGGAGCGTGACGACACGTGCAAGGGTCATTAAATATTAATTCATAATTAAGTTTGCTCATTAGCTACATATTAAGTTTATTTTTGTCACATTTTTGATAAGTTAAAGTTAAGTTTTGTGTTTGGTTAATTTGTTTTTTCTTTAATTATTTTTCTTTTGCATATCATTATGGGCACCGAGGTTATATGGCGGTGTACCTGAGTCAGTTGTGCACCTATGGGGCTTATGTTTTTTTTACCAGTGGAAGAAGAAGAGGAGGCTGTAACAATGTATTGTTTGCCATCCACTTGAATAAACCTTTTGATTGCATCCTTTTGAACATTTTAACTGTGCACTGCGTAAACCACAACCCATGGTGCTCCAAAGTATTATCTAGTTATTGTTACTTGGTCACGCTTACTTTTATTAGTTTATTCACAAATAGTCACTACAGAAGTTGTTCATGTAGCGGTGCAGCATCATGTTAGGAGTTAACTCGCAGCTACCGATAGCATTGTTAGATATAATGCATAGTTAAGACTGTTGGATCACTTTATTCTAACCCTGTTCTCATATCTACATTCAGTGTTGGATTAGTTACTCTAAACTGTAACACTTATATATTACTACTTATATGTGTATTACATTATTACTGTCAACAATGTGAGTTACACTGGAGTTACTTTGAGCGAATCACACATTGTTTGATTTACACACTAATCCTGTTACATTTACACTTGATTACTGTTTCATGAAATGTGACGTCACAAACATTTTCCTCACCTTTAAGCCGACAACATATTTTAGTGGTGTTTTGGTTCTGAAGTTTTGCTTTTAATAGAATATAAAAACAATTGATTTATATTGCCATAATTTGAGTTATTGAGGATGGACAATATACGATATTATCATTAATCGCGATAATTAAGGGCCACAATTAAATAATCGTGGCGTTTTTTCATAATTGTGATAATCGTAGTGACGAATATCACAATATAGCCAGCAGCGCCTGTGGCTTCATAAGAGCATCTAAAATCTGTTGTGAACCCAGTAAAAGCTGTGTTATGGTTAAACAAACAAAGGTCATGTGTTAAAGTTAATTAACAAGGACTCAGCATTGAAACATTTGTTCACTTTGAATCATTATTGATTGTCTTTGACCAAAATACAATAAGTAGTTGTTCAAACACGTCATATTGTGCACTAATAAATATTTCAGTGATCTGAGTCTGTGCACTTTTACGTTTAGTAAATTATCGTGATAATATCGTTAATCGTGATTATTTTGGTCACAATAATCGTGAGTGCAAATTTTAATATCGTCCCATCCCTAGCGGTCTCCCATCCAAGTACTGACCAGGCCATACCTTGCTTAGCTTGTGAGTTCTGACGGTATCAGGCTTTGACAAACAATTTGGCCACAAATTACATTATTGAAATCATAATTATTCAAATGATTATTTGCTCAGACAGAAGGAAATACTAAACTTTTTTCTTGATCAACTAAATTTTACCTTGGTGAAGTTTTACGCTGAAACCTGCCGAGAGTCTACCTAATTCTGTATACATATATGTTTATTTGCAATGAGATTGTGATTAAATTGTGTTTATTAGCAGAATAGACAGCCTAAGATTTAATATAAAATAAAAAGACCATCTTGGACTTAAATATATATATTTTTTGTCTTCAGTTACTATTTTGTCATTGCAGGTATCAAAACTGGTCACCCCGCACGTTAAAACTATTAGGTTCTTACTACTACTATGCATATCATTTATTCCCTAAGCTAACATACTGTATATACCCAGGACTTTGCTCTTCTAAAGTGTAGTGACTGAACCAAAAATGCAAGACAGAATGACAAACCACAAAATCATTTGCGTCAAACAAATATATCCACATTTATTTGAAAGTATAAAATTTGACACAATAAAGGCCACTTTTTGGGGTAAACTGACAACCTTTAAGAAGTGTCTTTCCCTCCACTGGTCTAAACAACTGTCCAACTCGATGGCGAAACAAAAGACTTGTTCTACTGCACCACGGACACAGTTGGCGAGATCGCAATAAGTTATTAATTACAGTTGAATGGCAGGAGAGTGAGACTTCCTGATAAGTACATCCCACTGAGGAGCAGGTAGGAACAGTTGGCTCCTGTGTGAAGCGGCTTACAGGCACAGCATGACGTTACAGGCACTGCTCGCCCCCCGACGCAGACATTCATGGCACCACTCCAGCCCCCATTGCCCCCCCGCCGGCCTTCAGAGGAGAGCGCTCCACATTCCTACGCACAAACTGCCCACATGGTGTCGCTGAGGTAGAACAGTTGTACCAAAAGACTTGTCTCTGAACATAAACATTAGTAACAGTCACAGAAAGTAGAACGGAGTCATAAAGGGGGAAAAGAAAGTCACATTTCAGTTTCGGCAGTTCGTAGAGACACCAGAGTCTGTCGTCTTCAGCTCCTTCCCTTTGAGCAGGTCCATTACTGCATCTACAAACCAGTGCATGTGATCTATCTGCAGACTCTCACACATGCTACTCAAGAGTGCAAACAAAAATACAGAAAGGTCTACAGCAGAGGACTGAAGTCCACAGCCCCATGTGCTCGTGTCCCTCACTGAAGTCCACAGCCGCCCATGTGCTCGTGTCCTCACTGAAGTCCACAGCCCCATGTGCTCGTGTCCCTCACTGAAGTCCACAGCTGCATGTGCTCATGTCCCTCACTGAAGTCCACAGCTGCATGTGCTCGTGTCCTCACTGAAGTCCACAGCTGCATGTGCTCGTGTCCTCACTGAAGTCCACAGCTGCATGTGCTCGTGTCCCTCACTGAAGTCCACAGCTGCATGTGCTCGTGTCCTCACTGAAGTCCACAGCTGCATGTGCTCGTGTCCTCACTAAAGTCCTGAGGCTGGAATGATGAAGCGTGGTCCAGGGTCCAGGCCTGCACTAGGACGAGCTGTCCATCCTTTGTGTGATAATGCTTTCTGTGGACTTCAGGAGCTTCTCCAGGCAGGGCGCGTTGATCCTCCTCAGAGGAGGGCCTCTGGCTCTGGGCTCAGTCTGACTGAAGCAGTCTGTGCTGGAGGACACTGCACTGTCCTGTGTGAGGTCAGTGTCCGGGGCTGGCTCTGCTCTGCTGTGGGGGAGCAGATCGGAGACGTGTGCAGCCACTTCACGTTACTGGCAGAATAAGCTCCAGGAGGAGTGAGGTCTGTGACCCTCAGAGGTTTGGGCCCTGATTCAGGCTCAGTGTAAGTGAAGGGGTTTACCATCAGAGAGGAGCAGGTCTGTGGAGAAGAGAAACATGTGTTTGAAAAATGGATAAAAAAAGAAACCTCAAATCTAAAATAAAACCTAAAACATTAACATAAGAGGTAGGTACATATTAATGTTTTCCAAATCCTTCCTACACGCTGAGATGGAAGGTGGAAAGAATGCGATCTGTAATTCTGCTCTGGAGGGCGTGTCCAGATAAGCCTCAGAAATAATGCCACATTAATTAAAGAAAGTTCCAGAATATAATGACCTTTTGAGCCCTGAGGAAGCTGGCTTCAAAATGACATTTTCACCAGCTCCATTGTCCTATGAACTTGACACCGCTCTAATGCCTTTGTAAAAATAGCCCTTAATCCTTTTTCCTGTGCAGATGTCTGCACAATAGTGATCTATAGACTAACAGTCTGCTGTCTGTGTAGGAACTGTACCTTTGCCTTTTTGGAGGGAACATGCTCCTCCGTCTGAGCCGCCTGTTGTGCAAGTCTGACTTGAGGGAACCAGCTCTTCAGCATTTCCTCCATTTTCAGAATGATGTTAATGTATTTATCCCTGAAAACACAAGAGAAATGACCATTAGGATGATGCTAAACACAGACGAGTGAGCGTGTCCTCAGTGCAGCTGTAGGTGTAGGAGTGTGTGTGTCAGAAGTTCACGGCTCACATGTTTGGCCCACACGTGGCTGTGTGTAATAGTGCAGCCTCTAAATAGAAACAGTGGCCACTGCAGCAGCGTCACTGTGAAAACAAAGCTCTTCTGACGCAGAAATAATAAGGTGGGCGAGTACAAGTCCCATTAACTCACAACCAGAAGGAGGCCGGAGATTAGCTGATCATATGACCACATCTTTATTGCTTCCTCCAAAATGTATGTGAAAGATTATCTACAACAAGTCACTTTGCTCTGATCTACCAGATGGCTCCACACAGGAGAGCAGCAGGAGACCCTGAGGAGACGACTGTATCACAGTCCACAGGGAAGGACACACCCCCTTTGTCTGTGCTGAAGACAGCAGCTGGGCCTCATGGCTCCAATTAGTCTGTAGTGAGCCAGCACAATCTACATCTATATCCATCGTACAGAGCCTTATACAAGAACCACTGTAAAGAGCCTTATACAAGAACCACTGTACAGAGCCTTTACATTAGCCATCACAGCAGTGCAAATAGCTTTGTTTATTTTAACTGTGTGCATGTTGACACTAGTACAAAAAGATTATAAACTGTCTATTGAGATCTGCTCCCACACAAATACCGCAGCTTTTTTTTTTTTTTTTTTTTTAGAAAACTCTTTCCAGTCTGTGTAACTGTCAGTGTCTGTGTCAGTGTCAGTGTCTGTGTCAGTGTTAGTGTTAGTGTCAGTACTACAGAAGGAGGTGCTACTCACCCTAAACAGGGGTTCTGCAGCACGCCCATGATCCTCTGAATGCGGTCCATGGCCACACTCTCTTGGAAAGTGCTGAGTCCTGCAACAGGAAGTGAGAGACACGTGAGCAGCTCAAACACACTTTTGGGACAGTGGAGTCACTTCAGGACTCGTCGCAGCCGCCACAAGAACGTGACACAATGAACACTATCTTCACACATTTTTAAAATGCCTTCACAGGTCATAAAAAACAGAGAATGGTCTGAGGGCGAGTTTATGATGCATGTCCACCTCACACAAAAACACTCTGTGCAGACCAAAACAGAACACACACACACAGAAAGTACAGAGATATTGAGATAAGACAAAATACTGCAACTGCCCAGTGAGTGTCAATACATACAGTAAATACAATATTATTTTGTATACATGTTTTTTATTTTGGTGTGAGGGGACCTATTACATAAAATCCACAGTGTTCAGTCAGGTTACAGACTGTGTTTTCTTCTCCCATCATTAGTTTACTAAAATGGTATTTGGATTAATTCATTCATTTTGAGTAATCTTGCATAGTTCTACAGCTGATGCTTGAGTGGTCAAAAAAGTCCTGTTTTCACCTACCACCTAAACACACACACTTTTACTTGCGATTACTCAAACCTTACCCCTTTACAATTTTTGAACAGGAATCCAATGGACCCTAAGCCATTTTAGATATTTGTATGTTGGAATGTAAATGACTATATCTATATAGGATTTTCAGAAATGTATTGTTAAATGTAGGTGTTTAGGTTCTATATTGTAATTTTGGCAAAAGAATAACAAAAATGTTTAAACTGTGGACATGGTCAGGCCAGCAAAAGTCCTAAGTTGGGCTGGGTATCAATACTAATTTGGTATTTCGATACGATACTCGATTTGTACCTCGACACTGTGCAGTCTGACAGGATTTGATATATTTTTATGTGATTTGATACATTAAAAACAGAACATTTTTTTCTCAATCAAAGCCATTTAACTAGTTAACCATTAATAAGTGTGCACAGGTTATTTTTAGCTCTTAGCACACTCGTACAGCTTGTTCTCCACAGCTTAGAAAAAAAACAAACACATGTGCAATATTTAAAGTGAACCCTGGTTATGAAGACAAATGTGGCTAAAACACTAGTACTGGTCATGCTTATTAAAATAAATTACAAACAAATATTTAAATGCTTACTATTTTTTATTAAATTGTCATTGTTTATGTTGTTTTCAAGCCACTGGGAGCAGCCATTTTGGTTGATAACATAAAAAGTGTTTCCATGGTTACTCCCACAGTTTCATCTGTGAACAGTTGCCACAAAAACACCACTGACAGTGTCCAGTTCTTCCTCTCCTCTTGATTATCTTTAGTTTTAATAGATTCCACATAATCGTTCTGTATTTGGCTTTGCTCCGGCTCAAACTGACAAGGTTTAACCCAGGAATTCATGTTGCTTGGTTACCTGCTACTGCCTGTTACCTTGACAACACTATTTTATGTCATAACCGCGACAAAATGGCAGCCTCCATGTCTTTCTTCGTAAAACTATTTTAATAAAACTACAAATACTTCCAAGGTGTTTGTCCTGTATTTATATAAGTGATGATATTATAAGTGTTTTAGGATAAACATGTGATTATATCAGGGTTCACTTTAAAAGACAAAATGACAGACTTACGTTCTCTGTATCGTCCCGACCGAAGCCCGTTCAAGATCAAAGACAGTGGATGGATGTAGCACTGAAGCTCCGCGCACTGTAAAGCAAGAAAACACACATCAGTAAGTGTCGAAAAGAGTGAGGAGAGGGACCGTCCTGATGGAAATGTAACACCTGAAGCATTTTGTGAACGCAGTAGAAGTCTGTCTACGTCTCACCTTCTGGCTGAAGCTTTGCCCCGTTTGGGAGGAGCCCGGGGGGAGCTGGCATGTTTGGGCGCTGTGCTGTCTCTTCAGGGCGCGTGGTGGGGGTGTGCTCGGGTGCGACTCCTGTCCCGTCGGCGTCCTCCTGCCCTCCTGCTCCTCCTGGTCAGACTCCAGCCAGTCGATGGAGCTCTCCGAGTCTGTGGACATCCTCAGCTACTGCGCCAAACCAATGAACATCACTGACCTGCAGAAGCAAAGAGAGACGGAGTGAGTTGTACAGCAGCAACACTACTAGACTAAATTTAAAACATGTCGGAATCAAGAGACTAAAACTGAATGACAAAACCTGAAAAACATACGCACAGGAATCACTTATAATTAGGAATGACCTTAGAGCTCGTCATATTAAATTATATACGATTTCTTGGAGCCAGATCATGATTTCGATTTTATCACGATTCTTGTAGACCATTTATTTTCCTTTAGTCTTTAAGTAAACACATCTCACTATGAAGCTAGATCCAGCTGTCAAAAGCTGACCAGTGTTGCCAGGTTTTTAGAGAGAAATGAGCAAACTCAGCCCTTCAATAAAAAGTTAATAAAATAATTGATTGTGTTGTTGCCATTACATGTGCTTTTTCTTATGTGAAAGACTTTTAGACATGAAACCATTCTAAAAATTCATATTCCATCCTATAAATTGATATATTTTACAAAAATATAAATAAAAATTGCTAATCTTCATTCCTTTTATGACTTAAAAGCGCAGTCCAGAAGAGACTTTGAAAAAAAAAAAGGCCAAAGTCGCTGTAAAGACTTGGATTTGGCAACTCTTAGACTAAGTTGGGAAAAATAGTCTATATTTGAACAGACAGATGCATCAAATAGAGAAAAAAGAAATCACGATGTGACAATTTCATCAAAAAAGCAGATTGTCACAGGGATGAGCTCACGATTCGATTTTTATCACGATCTTGCCCAGCACTACGATATTATGAGGCCAATATTTAGATTTTTTTTATTTTAACCAATATTTAATCAGGCAGTTGTTTGAACAGTCGTCTGCACAGTAAAGACGGTTTGTTTAGTTACTTCTTGATGACATATATACAAATACAACAAAGATACAGTCACATAAAAACAGGTCTGTGTATCTTACATATTGTGGCAAACAGTATAAGTGGAAAGGTTGATATTTGGATTATTGATATAATGTCCTTGGGGCTGCAGCTGATTTTCTACATTTGTGAGGGAGACAGACGTAGCTTGTGGCTAATTCAGTCTCTGTGTTCAGGTTGTTCAAGGTTTATATCAGTGGTTCTCAAACATTTCACTCCAAGTACCGCTTAATCTACTGTATTTGTCTCTACAATTACAAATACAGTACATTAACCATCAGATCACAACTCAAACTATTTTAGGCCTAATTTGAGTCTAAACTGGTTTCAAATAAGACCAAATCAGGTCTAAAACACTAGTAAACCATTGATGAAACAATTCCAAAAGGTGCTTAACCCAAGAAAGTAATAAAAAACATGAACAGACTTGTCTTTAAATGAAAGAAATTATCACATTGTTAATGGAAATGCTTGAGAAACACTGATTTAAAGCACACAAGACAGACTGTGGAGGCTCTGCAGAGGCTAAACACTAATGATAACTAAAGAAATAAGGTGTGTTAGCACTACAGTAGGTTTTCTTGAGCGGAAACTCACATTTGTACTTATACTGTATTGTATCTGCTCACTCTCTCTGCATTTAGGTGAACCAATGCCTTTGCTCTGGCCAAATAATTGTCTAAATAAACAATCATGATTTAAATAATTGAAACTTACGCTGTAACTTTAAGCTTCTTTGAGTGTCTTGAAAAGCACTGTATGAATCCAATAAGTTATTATAAGCACTGTTACGATGCCATGTTAATGCTACAATCATAAAATGTTATTGATCTTATTTTGCGCCGCCGTTGGGTTTATTTTAACTGTTAAATCTGTTTGAAATTACCTCAAGAGACAGAAAAATGTTTACCTTACCAGAGAAGTACACATAGTAAAATGTCTTATCCTGAAAGAAAAACTTACCAAACTACTTGTTAGCTGCAGCCCTATTATTATCTCTGGGTCTGGTTTTGGCTGACCCTAGTCTTGTGTCTAGTCTCGTAATAACTGTGCCGCGTCCAAACCCAGCGATTACCTGTGAGAACTTAATGTCAGACGTCTTGTGTAATAGAACATGTTGTACCAGCTCTGATCAACTCGCGATAACTGTCCCACATTTGTCCTGCTCGTGTCCTGTTTTTTTAGTACAACTACTGCAAATGAGGAGCTACTTTTGGCATTTGTGGCAAAACACAACTAAGATAAGAAAAAAAACAGCTACAGACTGAAAGTAAATATAAACAACCACAACTACGTGACATACAAGAAAGAGCAAATGAGGTAAACAGTGGCAGAAAACCAGAAAAACAACTACATAACAAAAAATTTTTCTCACATTTCTCACTAACCAGACATAAGGGTCACACACAAAGAAACTTATTACCTTTCCTACGCCTAATTAAGATGTTTTCAATCTATTTGAACAATTTGTTGTGCGACAGTAAAAATGTCAAACGTGCTAGTTAAAGTCTGCGCTGTTGCCGTGACAACAGACGAGCTATTTCATGATATTTAGGCCAAAAACAGCCAGAAACATCTGTTCTAATCATAATTTTGGTGAAAATGTTGAGAACCATTGGTTGATTCACATGTTAGAATGTTAGATAGTGTTCTTTATATAACAACATTAAATACACTTTCGATTTTTGCTTCATCTGAACAATATGTAAATGTTCTCCATTTAAAATTATTATGTTGTTTCATTGCACATTTCTATTATGAACGATAAACAAAAACTGGATAAAAGTTGTGTTTTATTGGATATTTGAATGCACTTTTTGGTACAATATGTTTGGTTTAATAATGGCAAAATTAAAATTTTTTTTTTTTTTATTTCCTTCTTTTATTTACTTGCAATATTGATCTGACAATCTGACAGTCACCGTGAGGTTGTATATATTCACAAGGTAAAGATCAAAATATTTCAGCAAATTTATCTTGTTTGTAATTCTTTATGTATTGATTTATGTTCAAATAAGTATCTACAATCAATACCCACTTTCACAGCTTTGTGGCGACTTTTCTGACTTAAAGAAAAGCACTAAACCTTGATGTAGAGTAAACAGATATAGTTAGCTCATAGTCTTCTTAAACGGACTACACTCAATTATTGCTTCTTAAAAATGTAAACAAACCAAAATAATACATTTTGAACTTCGTACATCAGTCACATGTTTTGCTCACTTACCTAATACATTTCTGAGTCTCTGAATAGTTCATCATCATGTGTTTTAATCTATAATACTAACAAAAACAACAGACACAAAAAAAAATATAAGTCCCTTTAATCACACATTTTATGTAGTGTGTTTATGTCTATTAACTTTGAGAAAGACTAATCAGAGAGAAGAGCTTTAATTTTAGCCTAGGTTACATATTTTCAAAATTAAAAACTGGCACACACTCAAGCTTTTGCGAAGAGTAATGAACATTTAGTGAAAATAGCAGGTAAATAAGTATATTCGGTAACACTTTAGCTACATCCATTTAGTCCTAATAAATCCTTAATAAAGCATAAATAAAGACTTAATTCATTATGAACAAATGACTAACGAATGAGTCAGAAAGTTTATTAAGGACTTAATAACTTCTTAAGTACCACAAGCTTTAATAAACTTTTTCATCTATTAATTGATCATTTGTTCATGAATAATTGAGTCTTTATTCATGCTTTATTAAGGTTTTACTAAGGCTATTTAGGTGTAGTTTAATATAAAGTGGTACCGTTATTTACTTAGTCTATCCATGGCTCATTCACACTCATATGATTCTCTGAGACTTCTGTAGTTCAAATTGGTGCATTTTTTTCATGTTTTGGGTAATTTTCAAGCACTAGTTTTCTCTATTTTGACAAAATGAATAGAAATAAACTCCTTCCTTCACTGTCAGAAAGTGCCAAAGTGGTCAAAAATCAGGACACTACTGGGACAAATAAGTGGTTTTGAAGACATTTGCCGGGACATGGATCGCAGGGCTCAAAATAGGGACTGTTCCAGGTAAATAGGGACGTCTTGGTACACCGCTTAGCTGCTTATGTTATTGTATGATTACTATCTAGAATATCCTTTTTGCCAAGCTAGTAGCAGTAGAATGTAAGATAAGTGCTATGATCTAGGCTTTGTTCGTTGTTGGATGTTCATGCAGAAATCACTCGCGTGAAGTATTGATAAATGTTTGAAATTCACTTTTTACGTATGCCGCTGTCTTTTATCGTGATCTCTTAGTGGCTCCTCTCAGGTTCATATAATGTGCAGTATATGGTGGCACTAGGATAGTGTTGTGGCTGATTGAGCGTGAAGCAGGGGGTGCGCATTTTCGCGTTGTTTCCTCGCTCACTGCGTTTTGACTGTTCCGGGTCGGTCAGCTCTATGCATATTGTGTCTTACATTGAAGGTTTTTGTGCCGCATTATATACTCCTGTGTGAAGAGCGCTCTGTGCGCCTCGCCATCAAGCCTTGTGCTGTCCGGCTGCTTCGCGCCGCGGGTCTCATTCATAATCATTGAAGCGCCTGTTTGTTCTGAGGGCTGCCGGGGTTGCCCGCCTATGACAATCGAGCAACACGCGGTTCTACGTACCGGCACACAGTCTGCCGAACCAAAGCACGAGCACACGGCGTAGAAGCACACGTCACACTCGAGTCGCAATGTTTGGGGATCATGACTGCAATGCTAAACCACGCTCAGCGCAAGCATATATCATGCGCGAGTGTGCACGACAACCAAGTAACTTGTTCATACAAAAGCAACTGCAGAATTCTATTTATTTTATTCACTGTTGTCAAGTCTGCTTAAACAATCTGAATCTACTAAAATCATGTTGGATAAGTAGAGTATGTAATGCATACGAAACATAAAGAAAAAAAACAGGATGAATTTTTGCCTATATTCGCCTAGGAGAAAAAAAGAGAATTAGGAAAAAGATACGTTAGCTGTAAATATGCATATAGTAGGGGTGGCCAACTAATCATGGCATGTCATCATGTGGTTTATTTTCAACAAGTTGAGATCTAGTAGGTTTTTCTAAAAGTCGAGGATTTATATGCTAAATCTAGATAGTTGGGTCTGGAGAGAGCAGATGGATAATGAGTTGGAAGGCCAAGGTTATGTGGGCTGTGTCGATCTGTGGACATAAATATAGTCGCACGATTTTTTCAATTTGGATTTTGTGTATAACCTTTCTATAGGAACTAGTATATATATAATTCAAACTTTTATGACAGTAAACAAAAAGATCAGACCTTTATACATACCGATTTGTCAATTAATATTTTTTTTTTAAATTTGCC